>JASGCC010000150.1:0-725000 GCA_030067915.1 Hydractinia echinata
CAAATTATGATAGGGAATTTACAGGAAATGGTGACAAACTGAAATATCATGGATTTGACCAATCGGAAATATGTGTAGCACGTTCACTTGTCATCTATGAGATGATGAAAATGCAAGCTAGTCTGGATTCAATTCTAGAAGTCTGGTTTTCAATTGGTTGGGGCAAGACAACATTAAAAGAGTTTAAAGCTGCGTGTCATAGCGTAATGAAAACAATACAAGAAACACACGTGATAGAGTTGATACAACTCTGGATGACGACAGAACTTTCATTGGTGGAAGCAAAAAGAAATTGGATTCAGGCCAATGTAGAGGACGATTGGTTTATACCTGCTGGTAATTTACAGTATGAAAAAGATCGTGTGGAATTTTGCCGTTATCAGTTGACAGGTCAATTATTCGGTGAATTGCAGTCACAATGCCATGGCAATGTCACAATGTTTACCAGAACGGCTTTATTTAAAAATTACCTACTTTCTGCAGTGCATTTCTTTGCTGCCTTCAGTATGAGCAACTCCTTCAAACACGCTGGCAGCTTTCTTGAAAGTGTGAAGAGATACTACAAATCCAAACTGACATCTTTTATCCAACTTATTGCAGAAGGTAAAGTGGAATGTAGTTTGAATGCTATGACAGTACAGTTAAACAACCAAACAGCAGTTGAAACAATTCGATCGCTGCAACCTCATCATATTGATTGGAACAACGTTGCTGATTATATGAAGAAGGAAACTTTCTTTACACTGGCAGAGGCTTGTTCTAATGAAGAAACAATCCATTCTATGCATTTTATGAATTGGTCACAGATTGTGTATGGCACGTTTTATTTTCTTTGAGTATAAAAACCGCTCCGAAGTTCACGCAAAACAAAAAAAAAAATTAATGGAACTTTTTAGAAGCCTGTCATGATACCAACATGATGCAATTTTTCAGGAAGGATACATACATTGTTTATCCATGGAATGCAAAGTACAGATATGCTGGCGTTGAAATATCGCGAGAAATTTTTTAGAGGTATTACTTGGACGTGCCATGGGTTTACTATTAATATCATTAGAAATTTCTGAGCCGGAATTATTCAATTGTTACTTCGAATCAATCAGGTGTTTGATTTAAATTTCGAATGGATGAAGTGTGAGTATAAGCAATGCAATGGGATTGAGATAACTACTATGAGCGTTCAATCAACTTTCTCTAAGAATTACATCAATTGTCAGTCATGTTACGGATTTTTTTATTATCATTTACATCACATACACCAGTTTTCCACGATTTTCATATAAATTGTTCGAAATGTTATTACCGAAATACAAATTAGTATCAATATATATATACTAAGACAGACGGGTATATATACGGGTATTTTCGTATCATTTTTTTAAGGAAATGTCCTACGAATTATAAGAGAATTTGCCAATACAAATATACCTTTCTCGAATTTCATGCTCTTTAAAACTTTGGATTTAATACAGCTAATTTAAGCATGCGTGTAACACAACCATTGCAGCTTAAGAAAGGCTGTACTGATGGCATATTGTCAGAGTCAAATGCTTCTTTTTTTTGACTTTTCTTATGAGCTCAAAACTAGGAGGTAAGAGAATCTATCCTCCTAGCGTAAACATACGTAATTGAAAAATCATTGTAACAGGTTAATTTATTTGTGGTAGGAATTTAAAAAACTTCAGACTTGGTCAAATTTCTATCCATTTTCTCTAAAATGTTTGAAATGAAAGTAACGGCACATCAAGGAAAATAAATTCGGGAATAGTCTATTGTTTTACAATTTTTTTTTAACAATTTTCATACAAATTTTTGTAACAAAATTACAATAGGCAAACACGAATTTTCATACGAACTTTGTTCTAACTAGTCATAACACGATCGTACGAAGCTTAAACTAATTACTTTATTTTGTATTTTTGTTCTAAAACCAATGTCATCATCGTATCATAAAATGACTTTGTTTAAGTTTGTAATATCTTTTTTTAAAAACAACGTACAACCATAAAAAATAGCGTTTTAAGCATTTTACGACAATCCCTTGGCATCTATTTTCACGATCTTTTTTATAATACAAATTTTTATAGCTAGCTTTAAATTTTTTTCAAACTTAATAATAACTAACTTAGAGTCACACGAAATTGGAAAACTTTAATATGAATTTGATTCCTATATTCCAAAATAAAATTTAAGAGCCATAAGAATTTCATATGAAAACTTATGAATTGCATACAAATTTTTTATATACGAATTCATATAACTTTTGTAGACGACCTCAAGCGAGATCGTTAAATTCTTTTTTTTAAATTTCAATGTACGTTATTTTGTTAGTAATAAAAGTACAGCAGATGACCTTTAATCTATTATTTCGAGCTGTCTTTGCTGAAAAGATTTAGCGTGGATTATGTCAGCAAATGAGCATGAATTAACAAATTAATAAATTTGCTATCTAGAAATTACGTTACACGACAAATAAAAGCTGAATGCTTGTCTCATTGGGTATCGAGGAGGTGAAACGCGGAAAAAAAAAGCTGGAAAACAGTTTCTTTGACTTTGGATTAATGACTAAAAATGTCAAGTGAGAGGAAAGCTTTTTCAACGCTGGCTCTAACAAATTATTGTATTACCCTTCCTTTATCTATTTAATTTTATTTTTATCTATAATTAAATCAATCATACATTAAGAACTAAAATTTTCGGCGGAAAAACTTTCGGACACAATTTTTATTTCAGCGGAAAAATGTTCGGACAAGATTTATAAAGTCAAAAAATGTATGGGTGAGTCTTTTGAACGAATTTTAAAACAAATTTCAAAAATAATTATTACGGGAAATGACACAAAAAGAAGGCTAGAAGCATTTAAAGTGTACATATAATTAATCAAGATCTAAAAAAGGGTCGTCAGGAACTTTATAGATAAAGCCTCAGCCAAATGTGAAAATAACGAAAATAATAAGTTCAAAAACTGCAGTTTTTTTGATTTTCTGATTACCCTATATATCATTTCTATGCACTGGTTCTTTTTTAAAAAATTAGAAAAACCAATATTCCGAAAATCCGAAAAAAATTTTCGGACAAAAAAACTTTCGGCAGACACATACTTCGGACGGAAAAATTTTCGGACAAAAAAAAATCCGAAAGTTTTCCGTCCTAAAATTTTCGTTTCTAATGTATCCATAAAACTCCGCAAATAAGCCTCAAGAAAGTTTGAAAACCTGGGGCCAATCTGTGAATCTGTGGTGACTTCGTGCAAGAGCAATACACACGCAGTAATTCTTCAAAGTTTTATGGGAAGTCTCATGTTAAAACAAATAACATAACCAAATTGTACCTTTGGTGGAAAAGAGATTTCGATTCTTTCAAAGTTCTAAAAAACTATTATCAAGCTGCAAATATTTCCAGTGCTTAACATTTCGGATCCTGCTAATAACTGCTTGCACTAGGAGTTTTTGGTCAGAGCACAAAGGAAGCCTGCCCTTTGGTTTCCCTGTTGAATTGATCGTCGTCGTCGTGTACCGTTGTTGCAGGGCATATTATAAGTTAAACATAAACAAAAATGGCGGATGGCTAGTGTGCTCGTGCAGCACGAGAAAGTTGTTCGCACATAAGAAGATACATAGAGCAAAATATAAAGGTAATGTAATTGAACTCATATTTCAGGTATGTTTTTTTTTAAAGGAAAAAGCTTTGGCGCAATAATGCTGTTCAAACTATTATAGTGGTTGTGCTATATAACATAAGGAGCAGTAGCTAGCTACACATTCATGCTGAAAAAGAGTAAACACGAAGCTGTATATCTGAATACCTTGTTATTGAGCTGAAGGCTAAAGTTGTAAAATTGTGAAGACGCTTGTTAACTTTAAGTTAAATAACCTTCTAAGAAACATTAATACAATAATAACCGATTACCCCGGGCTGTACCGCAAAATATCGCCCGAGGTCTAAGTGCCGACCGAGCTTGCGAGGTCGGTGCAATGACTGAGGGCGATATATTCGGTACATCCCGGGGTAATCGGTTATTATTGTATTTGTTAACCGTCAAGTTAGATAAAAATGAAAAAATAAGAATTTCGGTTTAATTTATAATACTAGTATTCCACTAGCACTACTTTCGTTAACACTCGAGGTCGAAATTCGAAACAGTCCTGTCTAAGAACAAACATTCCATGCAGAATTCGAAAGTCCCTATAGAATAAATCTTTGTAAACAAAACATTACGATGTTCGACACTTACAGAAGAATGTGAAAAGTTGAATGTTCAACTAAAATTTAGTTACAGCGAATATTGAAGTAATTTTTTAACTAGCTAGCTAGCCAAGAATAAAATGGGCTTTAATGAGTTTTATATTGACTGATTAAACAAAAAGCTGAAGAAACGAGTCTGAAAATGAGAGGAGACGTATTTGTTATAATTTTGTCGTCCTGTATTTAGTTTTTTTGATAAAACTGGATATCAGATCATCGTTTTTAGGGACAATGTAGCTAGTTAACTAGCCATGTTGAAGAAGCATTCCAGACAGAAGGTGGCTGAATCTGGTTATTTTATCTGTTAAACCATTTGACATTGTTGTTGTTTCTATCCTATGAAAATGTTTTTATCCAAAAATGTATTGTGGGAGTTAGATATATAATCATTTCCAATGCTTCTTAAAACTTGTTTTTCGTGCTTGTTTACATTTTAAGCTACCATTTTCCTCGACGACGGGCAATACCGCTCCATATCGGCCCGTCGTTAAGAGCGCTAAGCCAATCAGCATGCCTAAAAACCCGTATTGCCCACTTGCAAAATCCAGACGGTTAACAATAGTACGGTGTAACCTAGCTGCCAGATAGATTCTTCATAAACTTAATTCATGGTTCTGACGAGAGAATATTTCTCGCTCCTTTCAAAGAGGCTTTAAGTCAGAATTTGAGCCCAGTGAATTTTATTTTTGATCGTGGCAAATGTGTTTTGAACTTTAGGTGTGAATGGTATCTGTAAATTTCTAATGTCTAAATGGGGTATAAGATCCAATGAGTAAACACCCGGTTTCTCATACACCATCAATGACTGTAATAAGCGCTTTGAGCGTTTCCACAATGCTTTAACTTTCGGTTGGCCCTTGTAAACGGTTTTCACCATGCCATTAGTTTTTATGTATAACATTTGATTGACAAGTTTATTTTTGAGCCAATCATATCCATTCCTTTTGTTTTACTATGTACACAAAAAGCTTACGAGCGGTGGCCTGTCTTAAAATATTTCTTTTCTTTGCCACTTTCACTTTTTAAATTAATATGCCGAAAACAAACTTCATAAAAATTAGCAAAGGGGTAATAAACACAATGCTGAAATATGTTTATTATAACATCATTTGAAAATATTTATTCGATATAAACTTGCACTATGTGTAGGACAGGGAAATCAAAAAGCATCGTATTCACATTAATGACATCATTATACTGTAAAAAAACTCTACTTTTCATTGGGCGCTGACCTTCAGGCCATAAGGCCTCTTGTTTTTAAGTTAAAACACATTTAGTCGAAACAAAACAGTTTAACATACCACGCTTTTTTTTAGACAAGGCAAAATTTTCACTGGAGCTTCATTTTGTTTAAGTTCCTCTTTCACAAGCTGTTGCATACGTGTTGCTTGTTGACTCTACTTTACTATAACAAATTCACATGTTTGTAAATTTAGTCTACTTCGTCAATAACACCAAACTTTTCCTCCTTTTTAGTATAAACATACAGAACAGTTGTGTTTTTCTGCAGGTTGTTATAACGAAAGTATGGTTCTAAATGGTTTCTAAATTTAGTGCCATAGAATAGAAATGTTAAATAAAATATGGAATACCCTAGACAACGCAAAAAGCAAACAGACATTCTCAGAATTATTAAATACATGCTATTGCATGCACACAGTATGCAACTAAAATATAAAACATTGATCAAATCAATATCAAATGTCAGAAAAAAAACCTTTCAGCTTTTGATAAAACATATTTTTCAAATCAAATGGCTACCAACATGAAGTTATGTATGAACTGTGGAATTAAAGAAGGCTTCAAACGTTGCGCACGATGCAAGTTAGTTTTCTACTGCAGTAAGGAGTGTCAAACAGAACAGTGAAGAGCTGAACACAAAACTAATTGTGTCGATGTGAACGAACAAGAGAAACATTTGGAAGAGAAAACAGATGACGAGATTCGGTAAGTAAAATTAAATGATTTTTTTATTTACTATTATATTTTTATTTACTATTATATTTTTATTTACTATCACCTAACTTGCATATTTTCGTGGCTCGAAACACCTTTTTGTTCCACAAAGATATAAAATCATATCAATATTTTTACAGGTAGCAAAAATGTTGCTAGCAAAAGAAAAAGAAAAACAACTTCCGCACAAGTTTTTTTCTAATAACTAGGATATTTGACTTTACCCCAACGCGTTGTTATATTTCTCACATAATCAGCCCGCAATTTTTATTTTGTTCGTGTATTTGAGAATTTTGTATTGATTTTACAGAACATTAAAAACATTTGTAAATAAAAGTCTTATTAGACTCTTTTTTATAAGAAAATCAAATTTTAATCCTGACTGGCCATTATTCTTATTTCTCTATTGTTCTAAAAAATACAACCTATTGTTTTTAACCAAAAATCTTATCCGGATATTCTTACAAAGCATATTTTTATAAAAGAAAAAGCGTGTATTTAACGGAACAAAACTTTCATTTGTAATCAATTTCATGTTGATTTCAATCATTCAAATCATTCAAGCATTAACTTTTTTTTAAAAAGACTTAATCACTATGCGTGATTGGTTAAAAGTATTTTAAAATGATTAAGGCGGGATCTTTGTATCCCAAAATATATTTCTTCATTTCTGAAAACACAGAGATTTAATTCAAAACAAGCAAAGAACAATTGGGGTAATGAAACTGATATTGCATGCCCATTCTTGTTTAATATCAGATTGGAAATAAATATTTTACTCGCCTCAGCATGCTGTTTTTTGTAATGTACAGTTTGTGCGTATTACACATTGGATATTATATTTGCCTTTTTCTTATTTATTCAACCATGTTTTTAATTTCATTGCATTTTTTGATAGTTTTGCCTAAAATATTAGTCGATTTTTTCAACAATTATTTAAGAATCACATGAATTACTTAAGAAATTTCCAAACTAGACATTACGCTTCGTATAAAAAGTGTGTACTTGAGCCATAGCCCTGTTTTAATTTAATACTGTCTAATAACTGCAATGTTTTCTTACTTTTGATCGACATGAAAAATAACAGCTCGTGCTATAAAAAACAATGAGATTTTTCTTGCATCTGTTATTTCGAACAAATTTCTTTCTTATCTATTTACTGCTGCTTAACATTGGTTTGTTCGAAAATATTTTCCAATCTCTTGCGACTTAGCGAATGTGTACAGTAACTGTGCTGAGTTGTGATTGTAAATGTTCTCGCCAAGTGTCTTCTCGAAGTACTTTATCCGAGAAAATTTTAGCTCCCCTACTAAATAAATACTTGAGCGTTTTCTATAGAACTAACCATTAGTAAAAATTTCGGCCTGGCGAGCGTTATAACTTCAATATTAACTGCGATTAACTTAGATAAACTTTAAATTGCAACTTTCTCTTTAGATCACCAGAATCAGAAATGTCTATCGTTGATACAGATGTACGTCTTGATATTCCAAATTTCCATAAAGAATATCAACATGTATATCCTCAGGAAAAAGAGCACATTGGCATATTAGAAGAAGCATTTAATGAACAAAAGTTATATGGTGTACAAGAGCTTTTTTTGGATATTGTGCCATGGGACATGGATATGTATATTAAAAGGTATGGTGACCATTCTGCTCAGTTAATGAATTTCCTACAAAGTGACCCGAAGCCTGGCGATATATATAAGAGTCGTCCCCCAAAAAATTACGCGAAACAACGTTATCAAATATTTCGAAATACACCAATCAAGGAAACATCTTTTGAGTTTGGAAAGACATATGTTTTTATTGGCTATGTTGATCTCCTTCAAATTATGATAGGGAAATTTACAGGAAATGGTGACAAACTGAAATATCATGGATTTGACCAATCGAAAATATGTGTAGCACGTTCACTTGTCATCTATGAGATGATGAAAATGCAAGCTAGTCTGGATTCAATTCTAGAAGTCTGGTTTTCAACTGGTTGGGGCGAGACAACATTAAAAGAGTTTAAAGCTGCGTGTCATAGCGTAATGAAAACAATACAAGAAACACACGTGATAGAGTTGATACAACTCTGGATGACGACAGAACTTTCATTGGTGGAAGCAAAAAGAAATTGGATTCAGGCCAATGTAGAGGACGATTGGTTTATACCTGCTGGTAATTTACAGTATGAAAAAGATCGTGTGGAATTTTGCCGTTATCAGTTGACAGGTCAATTATTCGGTGAATTGCAGTCACAATGCCATGGCAATGTCACAATGTTTACCAGAACGGCTTTATTTAAAAATTACCTACTTTCTGCAGTGCATTTCTTTGCTGCCTTCAGTATGAGCAACTCCTTCAAACACGCTGGCAGCTTTCTTGAAAGTGTGAAGAGATACTACAAATCCAAACGGACATCTTTTATCCAACTCATTGCAGAAGGTAAAGTGGAATGTAGTTTGAATGCTATGACGGTACAGTTAAACAACCAAACAGCAGTTGAAAAAATTCGATCGCTGCAACCTCATCATATTGACTGGAACAACGTTGCTGATTATATGAAGAAAGAAACTTTTTTCGCATTGGCTGAAGGTTGTTCGAATAAAGAAACGATTCATTCTATGCATTTTATGAATTGGTCACAGATTGTGTATGGCACGTTTATTCATGAGTATGAAAATCGTTCCGAAGTTCACGCGAAACAAAAGAAAAAATTAATGGAACTTTTCAAAGGCTGTCATGATGTCAGTATGATGCAATTTTTCAGAAAGGATACATACATTGTTCATCCATGGAATGCAAGTACAGATATGCTGGCGTTGCAATATCGCGAGAAGTTTTTAGAGTATTATTTCGACGTGCATGGGTTTACTATTAATATCATTGATATTTTCGAGCCAGAATTATTCAATTGTTTACTTCGAGTGAATCAGGTGTTTGATTTAACATTTCGAATGGATGAAGTATGAGTCTGACGCTCAAGCTATGTTTAAACTACCAACTTGGAGAATAGGTGCACATTTTTCTGTTCGTTTGTTTATATAATTGGCATAATATTCGTATATAGTTTATTTTAACGTTTTAAATTATTTAAAAATCACACTGAAGTTTTATGTTTTTATAATGTCATTGCGAAATAAAATAAAATTGAGATAATCTCTTACACCTATTTTCGTAAACAATTTTTTTAACTCATCCTTATTAACAGCCATAAGAATTTTTATATAAAACTTTTATATGAATTGCATTACGAATCTTTGATTTACGAATTACTGTAAATTCTGTAGATGATCCCAGTGAAATTGTTACTTCTTTTTAAAATTTAATGCATATTATTTAGATAGTGATAAAAGTATCAAAATTCCGCAAAGATTCAGTTAAGATAACTCGAAATAAAAGATTGAAGTTATTCAATCTTTTATTTCGAGTTATCTTTACTGGAGAAAATTTGGAGCAGATTATTTCAGCAAAAGGACATTAGAAGAGGAATTATAAATTATCAAATATGCTTCTTAGTTTGCTACACAACTAAATAAAGCTGACTACTGGGGTGTTAAAAAGGTTGAAAGAAAAATCCGGATAACAGTTTCTTTGAATTTGGATTGTAATGTGCCGATTAAATCAAATAGGTGACAGCAAAGCTTTTCCCTATGTTGGCTTTAACACTGTATTGTACTTCCCCTTTGACCATCTATAATTTCCTGAAATGTTGTACCATTTTTTACAATTCCGTACAGAATAAAATTTTATGGGATTTATTTTTGGAATGAACAGGTCTAAAAAAGTTGATTGAAATGTATAAAATATTCTCAAATATCTTTCTGCAAATTTTTTTTAACTTACTTATTACAAACCTAATTGTCAGTTTACAGACAGCTTCTCAACTGGTTGTATTTCTTACAAGAGAGTTTTTCGTTTAAAAATGGGGATAAAACTGTCCACATTCGACAGTTTATCCCTCTTTAGAGATTTGAGTTTTTAATGTAGCATGCAATTAATTATATTATTTGGAATGTTGCGTTGTATTTCGATTATGACTTTGCATATCGTATCTTCATTAATAATAGCCGTCTTCTGTCTGTCTCTGTGCTACGGGTAAATGAAATAACAAACACAAATGCCAAATGTGATATATATAGGAGAGTCAAACCCATGAATTAATTCACAGGTTAACGACTAGTCTATATTATAATGCTTGCAGTTCATCTTTTTGTCTCTTAGAAATGGTAGCTGCAAGAAGCAAGGGAGGATTCAATTGGGTTTAGTATTTGTAAAAAGAGTCTTGTGTACTATACACATTTTATGTTTGTCTGACAAAGTTTTGCTAGTTACAAAAAAGGTCATTGATTTAATGTAAAGGTAAATGGCTCGCCTTTAATAGCCTGCCAGGCTTTCAAGTAGAAAAGCAACGAAACAAAACTCAATTCTAACACATTTGCTGACAAATTTTTGCCCATCAGGAATACAAGTTTATGTTCTACTCCTGATAAGTAAATAAAAAAACTTTATCACAGAAATCGTTTGTAAAAAAGTACTGCATTTTGGTATAATGTATTTTGTGTATTCAGAAAAACAAGGAAGTATAATATTGAATGAAAAATAAAATTATGCTCAAAACGCTTAGGCATGCCTTCTTTGGCTATTTTTCATAACTAGTCATAGCCCATGGAAAATCCAGGAGAATACGCCTTTCTTCGCTGACAGACTAAAAGCAGGTATTATAATATAATTATATATAAAATAGTTGTTAATTTGTGGGAAAGCTACGGGATTGCCTTTCCGCAAATTATTTACTCTGCAGGGGACCCAGAACAAAGACACGGCTATTATTAAATAGATTATGTCAATGGAAACTTAAAGATTTCCTATTTAATTGGAATAAATAAATTTCAAGCCAAACCTGTTAATGCTTGCACACTCGTGATTGCCACGAAGCAGAAACATATTCTTCGGATATTTAATCTTGTAACAAAGTAGCAAACATATTGTTTCCAGTGACTGTTGACCTCTACAATATATAGAGGAAGAAACTTTCAGCACAATATATCCAAAGCAAAGATGTGCCTATATTTCTAAAATGTTAGGTTGAAATAACACCTAGCATTATGGATAGGCAGCTTTTATGTTTACTTTCCTCACATTTAGGTTTTAGCCTATTGTAAAATCAACAGGACACCGTCCGTCTTACATATTTCTTACATGTTATGTA
This sequence comes from Hydractinia echinata, assembly GCA_030067915.1. Classification (NCBI taxonomy): domain Eukaryota; kingdom Metazoa; phylum Cnidaria; class Hydrozoa; order Anthoathecata; family Hydractiniidae; genus Hydractinia; species Hydractinia echinata. Next base: position 11,404 of record JASGCC010000150.1, read on the forward strand.
CATCCTTGTTTTCCCGTTAGAATTTGATATTCATGAAGAGATTTTAGTAATTAATTCTTTTTCAGTGAATTAACAGGGTTTTGAAAAGAAAATTATATGACAATATGTCACGAAATCTTTTAGCATCGGAGGTCCTATTGTATATAATACACTACAACAATAGAAGAAAAATTGCACAACAGTAATACGAAAGCACGTGAGAAGATTCCTACCTGTCTACGTAATCCCCAAGAAATAAATAGTTTTGATTTTCTTTTTGGCCTGGATATCCTACTTTTTCAAAATGGCGGAGCAAATCTAGAAACTGTCCATGAACATCACCAAATATGTGAACAGGTGCTTTGACTTCAACCAGTGTGGCTTCTTTCAGGAAAACTTCTCTCACTGCAGCACAGATCAATCGGATTTTAGTTTCGGATAATGCAGCCTAAGGAAGAATAAAATACACAAAATAGATCCCAAGTTATGGTTTCAACAGCAAAAATTTAAGGCGCCTGGGACGAGCAAACGAGTGTCATTTTGGCAAAACATTTTATGTTAATCAATTCACCTTTGTAATATCTATGCATTGATAAAGTTTTCATATTTCCTACCTCAGGTTCCCAACAAGAATAAGATGTTATGTAGGGCATCTATATTTAAATGTTTGTTTATCCCTAAGTGCTGTGTTTAGCATTCTGCTAATGATATCGCTGCATTTTGCTTGGATAAAATACTTTAGTAAAACAATATTGATTCTTGTGGGTTGAGGTTATTAACTGAGCAAAGAAATCAACTCAAAAAACATCCATCAAGGTGAATGCCTATACGCACAGAAGACAGGTACTAAAAAGGCAGGATACTCAGCAAAATATCAAACTTTTCACTGCATCCCACATTTATGTTTGACGCTTAAAATGATGATGAATAAACTTTTAAATATATAGGTGGCCTTATTTAAAAGGATGAAAAAATAATGGCATGAAACTGCCACAAGACATGTACGAAAATGAACTTTTCAGAAAACTTAAACAACAAATAACAAACCTGTTTCCCTGTGTCTTGTATTGCTACCAACTGCTTGATAATACCATCGACATCAAGATTTGCCATTTTTCTAAGATTCACTTTACATAGTTTTTGTCTATTACACCTGAACTTTTTATGTCTATAAATTATTAAAATGAAACATCAATATCATACAAAGTGTGTACACTTTTAATTAAAGTTTCAACAGAGATGGATAAATACTGTTTCCATAATAAGTGGGAGTCATTTATTATAAGGCAAAACTCCGGAAAAATTTACTTTCAGTTTGTAAATGTTAGGGACATGCTATACTTTGGACAAGTAAGATTCTACAGCATATGGTCGGACATGTCACATGACAAAATCATTCTTGTAAAGAACAAACTACACAATTTGAAAATGTTAGGCCATCCACAACTGACATTTACACCCAACTTATCAATGTTTGGCAATTTCTTTAAAAGAATGAAAAGTCTTTCGTGTCCAATAAATAATAGTACAAAAAAAAGTTTAGTATAGATGATAAAGACTACTTTTAGCAGTGTAGACCTGAAGTGAAAAAAACCCTGAGTATTATACACAGCAAAGCCATTAACAACTTTGAGTCAGGCATTAACATTTTGCCTTAACTATAAGATATGCAAAGCTAAACTCATCCAGCTTAAAATGTATATTTTCATGCACCACATTTTTAAATGCAGTAAAAAAAAGTATACTTATTGAAAATTTTTGCTTTACCTTACCTTTAGTGTTCATTATCAGTATTCCCCATATTATAAACATTTTCTCGACTTCTCAAAGAATACAATAATCAATTTTAACATCTATATAATAATGAACAAAAAAAAGAAGAAATATGTACAAGGAAGCAAAAACAAAGAATCACCATATAAAAGAAATAAATAATGTATATGTTAATCAATTTTATCTATTTGCACATTTTTAATGTGAAAAATGAAATATATAAAGATAAATGGAAGTAAAGATAGAATTTATAATGATTTTCCAGCTCTATATAAGTAACTGCTTTGTAAAAACTCAATTTTGTATTATCCCAACAACCATGCAGAACAAAAACAAGCAAAATCATTCAGAAAATATGGTTACAATTTGGTGTAAAGAATTTCACTGCGAATGTTAATTTTTTTGTTAAGGCTAAACAAAACAAGAACAATATATATATTTATAGTCATTTTCTGTGTAAAATTATATAATATTTATACCTTACACCTCAATAACCATCTTTCAATGTTTTAAAGCTTTTTCTTCCTCTTCGTCTTCCACAGAATGGTAAAGTAAAGCTTTGCACTTAATTTAAAGCCAGTTGTAATAATTGTGTTATCATAATATAATTTGAACCAACTACCAACTCATAAAGGATTCTATTTTAACTTTAATTACAGATCTACTTAATAAATTAATTTGATTGTAGAAACAATTTAATCTTTAATCATTTCCATATTGTGCTTTTCTTTTTTATAAATATATAGCTGATGGTTTATATTAAAACAAGCTGCAAATCTCGCAAAAAATCTAATTAGACAGAACAACAGTTAGAATGATAATTTTAAACATTTTGATGACACAAGTTTGTTTTCAGCTCACCTTCCCTGAAAAAAAATTCACAAAATATGTATATAGAGAAGAAAACAGATTATAATTATTTTATATAAAATATACCTTTATTTTTTGAAGCTTTTACTGAAATTTTGTAAAATTTTTTGAACCTGTATAGATGCACAGCACATCAATTATTTAAGATTTTTAAACTTTCCACATTCCAATGTCAGTTTTTTAACGTAAAAATTTTCAATGCTTTTTCTTAAAACAAACTCAAATTAAAATATGATGGCACTGCATCGACATGCTTTTAAATTCAATTGTTACATTCATTTCAAGTAGTTGATATTCTATATTTAATACAAAAAATTAGACAAACAGTGGAACTTTGGTAACTGCACGCTTTTACGCTTTTTTGCATGCCTCACATAATCTGGGCATACAATCATGTGCTGCATGCAGGTGGTTTTACCCCAGACTAATCCAGTATAAATATACAGTACAGTCAAATGTAAGCTTCAGCGCACACGCTATACAAACCACTTGGAAAGCACTTTTATCTTCTCTTAATCATGATACTGTAATGAACTTTGAGCTATATGTTGCAAGTGTGATTTAACAAAAGCCTAACAATAAAACAATACAGTAATCGTTTTCTTATAACTGTGAGTTTTATTGTTAAAACTTATTAAAATAAGATCTACTTAGGTAATAGCGCAAAGTAATAAAATTTAAGATCTTGTTAATTACGCAAAATAATGCAATAAATCATGCATGTTTTTTATATTTTTAAGACATATAGCGTGTTTTAAAACATATATATACTATTTTTCGTTCAAAGATGCTGCATTTTTAAAAATATATATATATTGTATATAAACATATCCTTTTGAACATTTTATTTGTACATTGTTTTAGCAAAACTTTGAGAATAACTTTTGCAGCATAACTTTAATAGTCTTTGAGGATGGAAGTATTTTTAGCTGGAAAAACTCCCTTTTTTACTTCAACCAATGGTTACAGAATTTCCCAGTGTAAAGGCCGTATTAGCCTTCTACAGTACTGTTTTGACAGTTTTCAAGCAAACAACGGATCTGTAATAACCTTCTACAGTACCGTTTTAATAATTTTCAAGCAACATATTGCTACTTTTTAGCCTTCTACGGTCCCATATTCACAGATTTTAAGCAAACTATGGCACCCTATCAACATTCTACAGACCTGTTTTGATAGGTTTAAATAGAACTACGCCATCATATTAACCATCTACATACCTGTTTTAATAGTTGTAAGCAAACTATGGCAACTTTTTAGCATAATGCGGTTCGGTTTTGGTAGTTTTTAACAATGGCGGCGTTATAGTACAGCAGAAGTTTATTTCTAGCACAACAAAAGAGTTTGTCTTGCAGCAAACATGTATTATCTTATAATTTTAAAATTCCTCATATGCCAGATAGACGTCATAACTACTTATGCAAGTTATATATTACGAAAAAATAATAGATATAAACAACGTATTTATATGGTGTTTACTGTATATATATATAAGAAAAAATATCCTTAAGATAAAAATTAAGCTTTTTTTAATAGTATGTATTTATAGTATATACACTTAAGTTCATTTTTATATTTTTAATTGTTGTTGTTTACAAACTCTATAGACTTTGTGCTGAAAGTATTCTCAACATCGTCACACACAGGTTATTGTTATTAAAACAATAGTTTCCCTGATCTTTTCATTTCTTGCAATATAAATATTTTCTCTAAAAAAATGGTCTATTATAAAAGCGTTACGTCTATGATGTACCATATTACCATCTTTACGGGCAACGAAACTTGTCCACTTTATAGAACAAACAGCCTGAACATGGATTGGGTAGATCACAGACAAGAAAATTTTTGCGCAGTGGGGATATGACATTTTAATCTATTGTTATCTTTGTAATCATTCATTAAATATATATATACCATAAAAACCTACATTATTATAAAACTAGACAGGCTGGAGAATATTTTTAAGAAAAAAAATTTATTACCACATGTGCTCTCTGCAACAGATCCCGTTTTGTAATTCGCTTCACCAAGTTTTCCCAAAGTTATAATATATGTCTGATTTTTTTGAGCATCAGAAAAAGGTACACGCAATGCTTAAAGCAGCTACTAGCTCCATCTGAGACAAGTCGCCATGTATTGCAACCATTTTAATCATAAAATAGACTTTAGAAATCATTCCAGTGGATCTCACATCAGAAAAATCACATCACAGAATTAAGACGTAAATCACAGAAATAGGACGTTTTGGTCAATTTCTTTTCACTCGACGCTGCACAGACGCGCGTCTTGTTCCCAGCATTTTTGCAAAGTTGTTTCTATGGATCTTATAGTGAAAACCATGAAGTTATATGTTGAGTGGACTTGCAGATCGTCGCTAGAGCTGTTTGTTTAGATAATCACTTAATAAGGTCGGTATATGCTAATTACAGACTTGAAAGCATTCATGAAAGTTGTTACTTTAACCTCGTTCTTTGCATATTTTACTCGCCCATACGTCCAGCTGGGATATGTAATCATATATGATAAAAAGAAGGGAAAAATAACCCATACAGCCTACGAAGCAATCACCATATTGCTTAAATTTATTGATCACTCTGTTCCTGGTGTGCTTCTAAAGAAGTGATATTCAAACTATTATAACAAAAAGTTATAATGCAGATAAAATTTGCAACCATCAGTACGGGATCTTTCCCCGATCGGGTTACTCTACCCCGATCGGGGTAAATCACCCGATCGAGTGAGTGCGCAACCACCCGAGTATTTTTCTTGCTTAAAATTGCTTTTAAAAAGGGCAAGCCGCTGGCTAAAAGTGCAATATAATTTTTGTTTACATTAAGTCATAAACTTATTTTGCGCCGATATTTTCAGTCTAGGTCGCACATGTTGAGGCTCTGAAGCTCATTTTAGTTGTCTTATAGACATGTGCTTGGAGTTAGTTTAGTAAGAAGCCAGTATAGCCAAGCTATATAGAGAAAAATGTGCATATTTTTTATCATATCTGACACAAAGTATAGTAGAGAAATAATGATATCTTTAGCATAGCTAGCTAGCTATCTCTAGAGCTTAAGCTGGCTATAGGTGCTAGGCAAGAACTAAGTCTCTCTCAAGCACCTTTGGTTTGTTTATGTATTTAGCTCGCTAAAAATTTACCGCCAGTTATGACTCACTCGATCGGGTGGTCGTGAAAAATTGTCGCTAGTGCCGAATCACTCAATTGGGTGGTTTACTCAATCGGGGGACACTCACCCGATCGGGGAAAGATCCCGTACTGACCATAACATAGAAGCATATGAATAAGAATGTTGCTATAAGAGAAATGTTACACTTAAAAACCTGTCCACCCAAAAAGTCAAACTGGTGTTTCTTGTGTGGCAACTTGCACCTCTTGATTTTTTCAGACATGCACACGCCAAGAATTTTGTCAAAATGTAGCTAGCTAGCTATAGCTAAACAGTGAAACTTGTTTAATAAGTTGGGTTATGTATGATTGAGGCAAGCAACTTTTGGTGTGCTTGTGTCAATGCTCTACTAGCCCAGCTAGCTGCTGTGTTATGCCAAGTCTATTTACTACACCACCTCCTCTCTGGTGTGTGGTGTATAAAAGAATAGAACAGCAGCTAGCTATACATAAAAGTTTCATTTCATTTAATGACTAGGTAAGAAAGGCTAGAAATGTAAATATCTTGAGCTTTTAAAAAAGCAGAATGGAATGTTGTTAAGTAACAAAGAAATGCTAGCCAACCACATACTCTCCTGCCCTGCCTGCTGCATTCAACGCAATTACTTTTCCCACCATTTTGAACTTCGCGCTAACAACATAAACAAAAGTACAGATTGGCTATTGCACTAGGCACAAACAAATTTCCGCGCTTTTATAGTGCAAATTCACTGAACTTTTTAGAGACATAAAAAATCAGAACTTTTTTTTTTTTTTTTTGGCACAAAAACTATATATAAAACTACGAAGCGTGATTTTTCTTACATCCATTGAGGTTGGGAAAAAATACGCCAAATCGCAATTGGAAAAGTGACAGCGCTTCAACCTCTTCCCAAAGGCCCTATCTCTCCTCTCGGGATGACAAAGAAAGGAATCTTAGAGTATTGAAAGAGAAAAAAGTCCCTGCGCACGAGGTTGACCGCGCCGTCTCGGGATGACAAAGAAAGGAATCTTAGAGTATTGGAAAGAGAAAAAGGTCCCTGCGCACGAGGTTGACTGATTAACTGATTGGTGAGTTTCATTGATATTACACTTGGTTCGAAGAGCCCTGGCGGCGAGAATGCCTAAAAATATCGAACGACGCAAAGAAGTCAACTTTGAAGTAAACATGTTGTTTCCTAAGCAACTGGTATGTTTTCGTCTTTTTCAATCCGATTTTATTCTCCATTTGCAAATTTGTAAATTATTAGACTGTATTTTGACTATTTGTTTAAGATGTGTTGTATTTCTTTCGCGGGAATAAATTTTCGTGGTAAACTTTTGAGCAGTTTTTAGTCAATTTTAGCTTTTTTTTCCGCGAAAGTTCCACAGCTTAACCTTCTGTCCCTGTCTATCTTTCAAAAATTTCGTTAAAGAAACCGCGGGAGGTGTCTATGTTACCCATGCCCTGCATAATTGTCGACAATTGTATCAATTGACACATTTTACGCATTGTAAAAATATACATGTTCATAACACAATTTGTGAATGCGCGACAATCTCGTCCTGCTTACGACTTCCTTGAGATTTCCTTTTGGATACGCATGCGCAGTTGGTTGAGTTTAAAGGTCAGGCGCCATGCGTTCAAGACATGAAATAAATGGCTGCGTTATATTCTAATTTTCTATTCTTTGCTTGTTAGTACTTTTAATAAAAATTAATGAATTATCTTCTGTAGTTTTCGCAAATATTAGACATGAATTCAAATCAATGTTAATGTTCACTACAAAACGTGAAGTGTGTGCTCTGTTCACAATTAAGACGTACGGATTAAAAACAGACCTAAAGAAATTTCCATTGGAATGGCGTAGTTTTGTTGTGTTTAAAAATAAGACGTACGGCTTACAAACCGATTCGATTAACCGACCATCCTAAAAACCTTCTGTGCCACTTACAAACAGACCGGCGAAGCGTTTCAAAACGGAATAATATTTACAAAACGGATAGAACAGTTCCACAGTTCTTTAGACATACAGCTTTCTTGTTATCTTAAAATCTAACAGCATATATCTTCTATGTGACCACAATTTAACAAGTCTAATAACCTCCAACTTATATCTCGCTTTGCTTACAATAAAATTTCATGTTGCTGTGAAAACTGACATTGAAAAAACCTTGATGTTGTATGATGTTACATTCTTACGCCCTCTCTACTCTTTGTAAACATTGGAAGGTGGTGGTCAGAATAAATATCCGTGCATGTGATCGTCTTCTTTCACGAAAAAATTGTAATTCCTTATTGAAGATTCTTTTGTAAACACAGGATTCAAGCATGAATTCCCCACGCATACATCTATGTGTCGAAAGTTACCCACGCTAAATTTTCGCCAGTTTGAATTTCGAATGTGACTTATTTGCTGATTTTGGTCATATGACATATCGTGTCTCCCAAGTGCGATATCATAACTTGCGTTACCACACTGTGACGCAATGCACCCTGCGACGGACGCTATGCAGATTATATGAACGTACATTGCAATCATATTATGAATCTAAATTAAAGAATAACAAACGTTGAGAAGGTAATTTTGTAACGCGATTCAAGGTGTCAACCATTTGACTTTAATTTTACCTGTGAACTTATTAAATGTTTTGAAATATTTTCCACAGCTCTCACCAAATACTTCTGAGTCCTACTTGAAATGAAGAGAGAAAATTGTAAACATGAATGTATATCAAGTTCAAAAAGTTAAATTTAAAATCAATATGGTAGTATATCATTAAAAACCAACAAAGACTTAAGCAATTTGTTTTTTCTTACAAATAAACATTTTTGATTCCTTGAAAAAAAAATATTGCACAACAAAGGTTGCTCACAGTAACATAATAATTAAAAGTTGTTTCAAAGCAAAATGTCTGCTAAACTTCAAATATCACACACACGTCAAATCAAATATTTTAATTGCTCTGTTCTCCTTGTCATTCTGACAATATGTCAAGACAGTTTAGAGTGATGGCTTTTAATACACGAACGTTTTAATTTCACCAGAGCAAATCAGCGAAAACAACGAAAACAGAGAAAATAACGTAAACAACGAAAACAGAGAAAACAGAGAAAATAACGAAAACAGAAAAAACAACGAAAACTGAAAACAACGAAAACTTAACAACGAAAACTGAAAAAATAACGAAAACATCAAAACAACGAAAACAGAGAAAACAACGAAAACAGAGAAAATATGTAAATAGAGAAAACAACAAAAACAGCAATAAAATCAGGAAAGATTTCTTCCTCATAAACAAAGTATTTCCGTAAAAAATTCAAGACCCATATTGCCAACAAACTCGTTAAAAAGATTCACTCCAGCAAAACATATTTACGACACCGCTACAAAGAAATAGATAAAAAAAATGTTTTAAAACTTCATAAATAAAACAAAACTAAAATTCTAATCAAATCTAAACCTTTGTTATGTGCGAAGAAAAAATCACTTATAAATCTTTTAATTCGACGTTCTCAATCAAAACGTTCTCAACACGATTGAAAATTTTTGAATGGTACCTTCCAGGGAGTTTCTAATTGATAATACTTCTAAAAGCAATAAAAATGTTTATAGAAGTAAAAATGTTTATAGAAGTAAAAATGTTGGGATTAAGTCGTTTAAAAATGTCCTTGCTAAAGTATAAAATGGAGGGCCGGCTTAATCACCAAGAAATAACTTGAATGGTTATTATTTAACTACAATAGCTTGCCAAAAATTTAGTACATATACAGGTCAGGTTCCTGAGTCACACGTGTTATGCTCCACTTTGTAATTTCGAAGCTGCCCCTCTTTGTAATTCATCGTTGCTCCACTTTGTAATTCTCGAAGCTGCCTTACTTTGTAATAATGTCTTGCCCCACTTTATATTTTTTGGGTGTTTCGCATGCTGACCAGTATGCAATTTTTATGACGTCATCTTTTTTGATGTTATCCGTGTTCTGGATGCTCTGTCTTGTTTATTGCGATGAAACGCGTGTCACACGTTAGTAGAATGATTACTTTTAATTTTGATAAACAGGCGTTGTAACATTACATACACTGACTACTTTCTTTTTGTGAAAAATGTACTAGCTGAAGTGTTTTTATACCATAACATAACATCAATATTACAACTGCATTTCAATAAGATACAAAATATACAGTAGCTAATGTGTTTTTCGTACTATAACATAACATAAGAAATATAACCTGTAGCAATCTTTAACCTGTTTAACATAACATGCAGACTAATCAGTTCGAGAATTTCGACGTGACCTCTTTTACAGCAAGCAACGTGACAAAAAGGCTTAATGATAGTCACCTCGGGTATATCTACAAATCAAACTCAGATAGAAAGAGCACTACTTCTAAATAGAATGAAAGAAAGATAAAAAATATGAACAAAGATACGACAATTCCTACCAGCGTGATTTTTTGTAAACAATTCAAGGCAGAATAGGTAGCAACTTGCTCACTTGTCAAAAAACATCAGAACATAAATGAAAACTATCGAAAATAAAAGCTGGAATGAAAAAAAGACTAAAAATCACTTCTTCGATTTCCACACAATGTTTTCTATTATATACCAACCGTAGGTCAGCAATTTTAAATTTAGCCATGCCGTGTTCCATTTTGGATGGTTCCGGATGATCTTCAACTTTAACACCATTTCAGAGAATAAGCCGGCACTTTTTACAATCCTTTGCATGCTCACCCGGATTGAATTTGATGCTATTCTAGCTCTTTTTTTGTGGCACGGACTTTTTATACGGTATGTAAACTCTCTGGCAAAAATTTGCGTAATCTTTTGGAATCACAAACAAATCTCCAATATTACAAAGTGGGGCAACGATGAATTACAAAGTGGGGCAGCTCCGAAATTACAAGTGGGGCAACTCCAAAATTACAAAGTGGGGCAACTCCAAAATTACAAAGTGGGGCATAACGATGAATTACAAAGTGGGGCAAGTATTACAAAGTGGGGCAAGATAATTCACGGTAGTTCACGGCCGGACATTCAGTCTGCGCATGCGCAAACTTTGTTTACGTTATTTTCAAATTCAATATAGCGTCGACCGCGTGAGATTTTATTGTTTTTAACCCTGATCGATATCGATAAATAAGCAAATTAAATGCACCCAAAAAATTGCTGATTCAGGTTTTGATTCACAACGTAGGACACTTCTTTCCAAAATTTTTGTTGTAGTGACCGGAAACAACTGGTGGCAGATTTCTTGAGCAGTGCAACTAAAGTTATCATAATACCTGGAAAATCACATCGAAGCGAAAAATGCACCAAATCTTTCTCAATCCGGTTATGCCAACTTATTGCCAATTTATAGTTATGGGCACTGTTTTTGTGGAAGTAGTGAAACATCAAATATGATTCTTTTTTGACGCTCAAAATGGATACCTTTTATCGCACTTACAAGGTAGGTAACTGTAAGTTTCTTTTGCATATATTATTTCAGTGTGCATAGGTGTAGCAGCCTATTAATCAGTCAGGAACAACCGCAAGTTAGACCATCACGCCAAATTAGGATAGTAGCTTAGATAGGAGATTTTCCATAGACTAGTTAGGAGATCATCTATAAATTATACGTCAAAAGTCTTCGGATCGGCTTATTAGGCGAGAAATAGTCTATTTAGGCTATGCGCAGCCATGTTGAAAATATGCTGCGCGGGAAATATAGTCCTTTTCCAGAAGCAGCAGCAGCAGCGGGCCGTAAAACAAAGGAGCTGTAACACGGCGCACGCGTTCTTAATCAAAAAAACTAAACGCTATATCTTCTGACAGCGCAAATAATAAAGAAAAATATATTTGGGCCATCAAAAGGAGGTTTTTAGAATATTTTTAGCTAATAAAATCATTGCGACTATGCAACAGAACAGCGATAGGCAGTAAAAAACCAATGTGATAGCCTAATTAGGAGAGATAAATCGCCCAAATAGCCTATCGTAGACTAATTAGACTATTATAGCCTAATTTGCGGTTATCCCTGACTGTTAATAGCTTAATGATCAGGATTTTGTGCGAGCTTTCAGCCCAAACTAGAAGCTGTGTATTCCACAGCTAATGACTACACAAGTCAGCTGCAGTAATAATAGTTCACTGCAGTTGAATATTACAGTCAAACTCTTATAAAATTTAAAATATAATAAAGCCTGTTCTAATAATCATATATTATTGAAAATTTCCTATCATATATAATTTATGCTGATAAATCCAAATGTGCAAGTCCTTTTTTCCAAAAGTTTTTTGTATTCTCTTTTAAAATGATCATAACCATAAGACCCGAGAATTAAAACTCTATTCCCTTTTTTTTTTAACATATATTTCGGCTTCCATATTCCTACCATTCCTATGTTGTTCCTTATTATATATATAAACCGTCACCAAGACAAGAAATCCTTTTTTGCAGATTAATATTTGGGTATTAATTCCAAAAAATGATATTTGTACTTTGCCACCATATGTAAAAATATGCCGGTGGAGCATAATTAATCGCTGGCCTAAAATATAATAATAGGACCTTTTGATGTTAAATTTTCTCAGTATGGTACATTGACCTTAATTTGTTAAAAAACCTTACTTGTTTGTTCTTATTTGGTCCAGAGTTAGAAGTTTTTATACAAAACCTTTATCAGCCTCATTTAAATTGCTCAAATTCTGAAACCTAGAAAGTATATAGCTAATACTAAATCACTCTTTATCTCTATCCTAAGTATATAGGTAAAATAAATTTGTGATATGACAAATTTGTGAGAGTTTTCTTCATTTAAAAGACAATGCCAAAAAAGCGCAATACAGTTTACATTTTAGTGCCTCACTTAATGTACATTCCATGGACCTGGTTAGTATATCAAATAAGCTCATTATATTTACCTACTTACATACACAAGTTCCAATGGTAACGTTTTACGAGATTCTTGCGCATGCCCGGAAAAATCTGAAAAATCGACAGTCAAATTATGGTTAAAAACTTCTGTACTGTGGCTACTAGCATCTTTTCACTGATATTTGTTCTAAATCTTAACTACATGCAAGTTATATGTATTTTTTAATTACAAGTTTAAAAGATGCCTGTACACGACTTACTGCCTGCATTATTTTGCCTGTCGATTTGCGTGAGAGGTTTGCGGATTATATACAAAACACGTCACAAAGAAAGACAGCTGCATGGTTTTTAGCCAACAAAATGTTTCTTAGTAATGTGTCAGATAATTTACCTAATTGCCCACATAAGATTTAAAGAGAACACAGCCAGCTTGTCACCAAAATATTTATAAAAATAGACTCAAACATTGACTAAAGCTTGGCTTCCATCTAGCGCTAACTAGCGCTAATGAGCGGTAACCTGCGATAAAAAAATGAGCGGTAACTTTATCTTTAGTGGAAACTGAAAAAAAAAGTTACCGCTTGCTAGCGAGCGATAACTGGCGCTAAATATGATTTTTTTTTCATATTTAGCGCTAGTTACCGCTCAACATCAAAGAAAGCCAATTTTCTTTGTTCAGAAAGTGATGGAAAGTCTTTTTTTTTTCGAAAGTGGACAATTTTTTTTATATTTCGTATCTTAAATAGAGAAGTTTTATTGTAATAAAGTGTTTTTGTATGTAAAAACTGTTTTTGTGAAAAAATGGCTGAAAAAATAAGAAGACAAGCTCTCAGTATTCAAGAAAACGAAGAGTTATCTGAAGCTGTTCGAAATATCCGTGTCTATACGACAAATCTAAGAAGGAGTATAAAGATAAAACATTAAAAGATTATTGAAAACTCCCTGCTCATCTCTTTTTTGTAAATATCACGAACCCAAAAACTTCTTTTTCTCTTCATCAAAAAAAATATCCAAGTAAAGCTAAATCTTCTTCCTCTGAATCCATGCTTTCAACTGAAGCTTTGAAGTTAAAAGAAATAAACATAAATTTAACAATAATTACCGTTAGCTAAGTTACCGCTCAAAAAAAGTTACCCCTCGTTAGCGCTAGTTAGCGCCAGTTAGCGCTAGTTAGCGCTAGTTAGCGCTAGTTGGAAACCAAGCTTAACAAGATTGAGTTTTGTACCCAAGTGGAGTAATAAATTTAACAAAATCGATATATATGGCTACTCGCCTATTAATTAAGATGTTCACGTAATTTCACGTAAGATTCTGCAGGGAAAGACAAACACCTCACATATATATCAATTTAATTATCGAGATAAATTTGCTTTATATCATGTAGAACTAAAAATGTTCTCTTTTTCTAACATATTTCTCAAACAAGCATCCCTAAAGTTGATACAAAACTTTAGCTGGTCTTTTTATCACCTCCACAAACATAATCCACAAGCTAGTTCGTATCGGCCAAATCGAAACTAAAGTCGGGAAAGAACATGGTATAAAATTTTATTTTTTTATTTTTTATTCTTTGTAGGGCGTGGTTTACAGATTACTTTATGTTTTTAATAGTTATTTTTGGTGAAGAGCGATACTCAACTGATATTAAAAATCATACTACACTAGCTGGCGGTTCGACTGTCGTGGCAAGTTAGAGTACATCACCAAATTTCCAAAAGGTACTTGCGTCTTCGTTGTTTTTTTTTGTTGTTGTTATGTTATTAACGCAACAATGCATTGATTTTTTTTTCTTAGGCGGCCATCGTTATCACAATACGGGTGACGCAGCTGGTCTTGCAGCACGGCTGTTTCAGCGGGCAATATTTCGGAAACTCAGACTGCGCATGTCTAAACATTTTTTTGAATTAGGACTGGGGCGAGATCCGTTAAAATGTAAACATATTTTAGGCTAGCTAACCTTTATTTGGATACAGCTTTATACCCATTAAACACACTGAAACCTTAAAACTGAGATTTGATAATAAAAATTTATTCATTTATCAATAAAATTTTGAAAAAATTATTAAGTTTCATTTGTTTATCAGCTACCACAACAAGCTTAGATTTTATGTCTCTTTTTTAATGAAAACAGATACCCTCTCAGTCCTGTTAAATTCCTGTAAACACGAAGTTATCCTGGCAATAAATTTGGTTAAAAGAGGTAGTTGAGGCTTACGTGAAACCTATAAGACATTAATTTAAAGTGTATCAGTACTTTAGAAAAAATTATGGTCTGTGACAAAACACGTTTTTTTAAAAAATTTTTTTGGTAAATTCAACATGGCCACTATAGAATTTCACCTAGCCTTGATAGCAAAAACGTTCTACATGTTCAAAGAACTTCAGAAAATTAGTTTTTTTTGCATAAAAAATGTTGGGGAACAAAATTTTGTCCCACACTTAGCTATTTCTTGGATACCTGTTTTTAGTATGTCAACCGACCTTCACAATACCCGAGACAAACCGGGTTGTTAGCTACTGATATGTACCTCTTGTGTACAAGGAAAGTTTTTAAACCAAATTTTATTTATATATAAGTAAAAATTATCAATTTTACAAAATCCCAAGTGGGAATGTTTTAACCTTGGCCGACATGTAAGTGATTTTGTCGCTGGCAGGGTAATGTCGATTTGAAATTAACTTTTTAAAAAGAATGCTCAGCCGAAGTAAACATGTTTTAACATTTTCCAGCAAACCAAGAAAATTCTTCCAAATATACTAAGCTTAGGCATTTTTAATTCTATTGTAACGACAAATTTTTCCCCCTTTATTTCAGGCTAGTATACAGGAAATAAAGCACTGTGAGTACAGAATCAACAGGATTCTGTACTCACAGTGCTTTAGTAAAATGGGCAGTTTTTTAGTCATTTTATTTTAGGGGGCATTTTTATTACTATGAAAGCAAACTTTCAGGAAGCCAAAAAGGACCAAGTTTTGTGGTTTTACTTTTGCTAAAGAAAAAACGCATTGTGAGGCATAAACTGTTGCGAATAAAGAAATGTCAAAAACTTTCGAGCACCAACTTATAAGTTTGAAAAGATAGAAAACGGTAAATGCCTAATTAAACAACCAATCTATATTTATGCCTGTTTTCAATAAACACCCACTCCCCCAACGTTGAGGCTCTAATAAACAGACCATTTCTTTATTCAAAAAGGTGCATTTAAATTAATTTTATGTGAATTTATGATAAAAATATAGGTTTGTGTTAAAGAGGAATATTTGTATTAATGTAACGCCTGTCTCCAGTAAACGCTGACTAGAAATTCTGAAAATTGAATAAACGCCCCACGCATTTATTAGAGAATTTTATAGTACGTTATATTTTTTTCCAGAAGCAGCAGCAGCAGCGGGCCGTAAAACAAAGGAGCTGTAACACGGCGCACGCGTTCTTAATCAAAAAAACTAAACGCTATATCTTCTGACAGCGCAAATAATAAAGAAAAATATATTTGGGCCATCAAAAGGAGGTTTTTAGAATATTTTTAGCTAATAAAATCATTGCGACTATGCAACAGAACAGCGATAGGCAGTAAAAAACCAATGTGATAGCCTAATTAGGAGAGATAAATCGCCCAAATAGCCTATCGTAGACTAATTAGACTATTATAGCCTAATTTGCGGTTATCCCTGACTGTTAATAGCTTAATGATCAGGATTTTGTGCGAGCTTTCAGCCCAAACTAGAAGCTGTGTATTCCACAGCTAATGACTACACAAGTCAGCTGCAGTAATAATAGTTCACTGCAGTTGAATATTACAGTCAAACTCTTATAAAATTTAAAATATAATAAAGCCTGTTCTAATAATCATATATTATTGAAAATTTCCTATCATATATAATTTATGCTGATAAATCCAAATGTGCAAGTCCTTTTTTCCAAAAGTTTTTTGTATTCTCTTTTAAAATGATCATAACCATAAGACCCGAGAATTAAAACTCTATTCCCTTTTTTTTTTAACATATATTTCGGCTTCCATATTCCTACCATTCCTATGTTGTTCCTTATTATATATATAAACCGTCACCAAGACAAGAAATCCTTTTTTGCAGATTAATATTTGGGTATTAATTCCAAAAAATGATATTTGTACTTTGCCACCATATGTAAAGATATGCCGGTGGAGCATAATTAATCGCTGGCCTAAAATATAATAATAGGACCTTTTGATGTTAAATTTTCTCAGTATGGTACATTGACCTTAATTTGTTAAAAAACCTTACTTGTTTGTTCTTATTTGGTCCAGAGTTAGAAGTTTTTATACAAAACCTTTATCAGCCTCATTTAAATTGCTCAAATTCTGAAACCTAGAAAGTATATAGCTAATACTAAATCACTCTTTATCTCTATCCTAAGTATATAGGTAAAATAAATTTGTGATATGACAAATTTGTGAGAGTTTTCTTCATTTAAAAGACAATGCCAAAAAAGCGCAATACAGTTTACATTTTAGTGCCTCACTTAATGTACATTCCATGGACCTGGTTAGTATATCAAATAAGCTCATTATATTTACCTACTTACATACACAAGTTCCAATGGTAACGTTTTTACGAGATTCTTGCGCATGCCCGGAAAAATCTGAAAAATCGACAGTCAAATTATGGTTAAAAACTTCTGTACTGTGGCTACTAGCATCTTTTCACTGATATTTGTTCTAAATCTTAACTACATGCAAGTTATATGTATTTTTTTAATTACAAGTTTAAAAGATGCCTGTACACGACTTACTGCCTGCATTATTTTGCCTGTCGATTTTGCGTGAGAGGTTTGCGGATTATGTACAAAACACGTCACAAAGAAAGACAGCTGCATGGTTTTTAGCCAACAAAATTGTTTCTTAGTAATGTGTCAGATAATTTACCTAATTGCCCCACATAAGATTTAAAGAGAACACAGCCAGCTTGTCACCAAAATATTTATAAAAATAGACTCAAACATTGACTAAAGCTTGGCTTCCATCTAGCGCTAACTAGCGCTAATGAGCGGTAACCTGCGATAAAAAAATGAGCGGTAACTTTATCTTTAGTGGAAACTGAAAAAAAAAGTTACCGCTTGCTAGCGAGCGATAACTGGCGCTAAATATGATTTTTTTTTCATATTTAGCGCTAGTTACCGCTCAACATCAAAGAAAGCCAATTTTCTTTGTTCAGAAAGTGATGGAAAGTCTTTTTTTTTTCGAAAGTGGACAATTTTTTTTTATATTTCGTATCTTAAATAGAGAAGTTTTATTGTAATAAAGTGTTTTTTTGTATGTAAAAACTGTTTTTGTGAAAAAATGGCTGAAAAAATAAGAAGACAAGCTCTCAGTATTCAAGAAAACGAAGAGTTATCTGAAGCTGTTCGAAAATATCCGTGTCTATACGACAAATCTAAGAAGGAGTATAAAGATAAAACATTAAAAAGATTATTGAAAACTCCCTGCTCATCTCTTTTTTTGTAAATATCACGAACCCAAAAACTTCTTTTTCTCTTCATCAAAAAAAATATCCAAGTAAAGCTAAATCTTCTTCCTCTGAATCCATGCTTTCAACTGAAGCTTTGAAGTTAAAAGAAATAAACATAAATATTAACAATAATTACCGTTAGCTAAGTTACCGCTCAAAAAAAGTTACCCCTCGTTAGCGCTAGTTAGCGCCAGTTAGCGCTAGTTAGCGCTAGTTAGCGCTAGTTGGAAACCAAGCTTAACAAGATTGAGTTTTGTACCCCAAGTGGAGTAATAAATTTAACAAAATCGATATATATGGCTACTCGCTATTAATTAAGATGTTCACGTAATTTCACGTAAGATTCTGCAGGGAAAGACAAACACCTCACATATATATCAATTTAATTATCGAGATAAATTTGCTTTATATCATGTAGAACTAAAAATGTTCTCTTTTTCTAACATATTTCTCAAACAAGCATCCCTAAAGTTGATACAAAACTTTAGCTGGTCTTTTTATCACCTCCACAAACATAATCCACAAGCTAGTTTCGTATCGGCCAAATCGAAACTAAAGTCGGGAAAGAACATGGTATAAAATTTTATTTTTTTATTTTTTATTCTTTGTAGGGCGTGGTTTACAGATTACTTTATGTTTTTAATAGTTATTTTTGGTGAAGAGCGATACTCAACTGATATTAAAATCATACTACACTAGCTGGCGGTTCGACTGTCGTGGCAAGTTAGAGTACATCACCAAATTTCCAAAAGGTACTTGCGTCTTCGTTGTTTTTTTTGTTGTTGTTATGTTATTAACGCAACAATGCATTGATTTTTTTTTTCTTAGGCGGCCATCGTTATCACAATACGGGTGACGCAGCTGGTCTTGCAGCACGGCTGTTTCAGCGGGCAATATTTTCGGAAACTCAGACTGCGCATGTCTAAACATTTTTTTGAATTAGGACTGGGGCGAGATCCGTTAAAATGTAAACATATTTTAGGCTAGCTAACCTTTATTTGGATACAGCTTTATACCCATTAAACACACTGAAACCTTAAAACTGAGATTTGATAATAAAAATTTATTCATTTATCAATAAAATTTTGAAAAAATTATTAAGTTTCATTTGTTTATCAGCTACCACAACAAGCTTAGATTTTATGTCTCTTTTTTAATGAAAACAGATACCCTCTCAGTCCTGTTAAATTCCTGTAAACACGAAGTTATCCTGGCAATAAATTTGGTTAAAAGAGGTAGTTGAGGCTTACGTGAAACCTATAAGACATTAATTTAAAGTGTATCAGTACTTTAGAAAAAATTATGGTCTGTGACAAAACACGTTTTTTTAAAAATTTTTTTTGGTAAATTCAACATGGCCACTATAGAATTTCACCTAGCCTTGATAGCAAAAACGTTCTACATGTTCAAAGAACTTCAGAAAATTAGTTTTTTTTGCATAAAAAATGTTGGGGAACAAAATTTTGTCCCACACTTAGCTATTTCTTGGATACCTGTTTTTAGTATGTCAACCGACCTTCACAATACCCGAGACAAACCGGGTTGTTAGCTACTGATATGTACCTCTTGTGTACAAGGAAAGTTTTTAAACCAAATTTTATTTATATATAAGTAAAAATTATCAATTTTACAAAATCCCAAGTGGGAATGTTTTAACCTTGGCCGACATGTAAGTGATTTTGTCGCTGGCAGGGTAATGTCGATTTGAAATTAACTTTTTAAAAAGAATGCTCAGCCGAAGTAAACATGTTTTAACATTTTCCAGCAAACCAAGAAAATTCTTCCAAATATACTAAGCTTAGGCATTTTAATTCTATTGTAACGACAAATTTTTCCCCCTTTATTTCAGGCTAGTATACAGGAAATAAGCACTGTGAGTACAGAATCAACAGGATTCTGTACTCACAGTGCTTTAGTAAAATGGGCAGTTTTTTAGTCATTTTATTTTAGGGGGCATTTTTATTACTATGAAAGCAAACTTTCAGGAAGCCAAAAAGGACCAAGTTTTGTGGTTTTACTTTTGCTAAAGAAAAAACGCATTGTGAGGCATAAACTGTTGCGAATAAAGAAATGTCAAAAACTTTCGAGCACCAACTTATAAGTTTGAAAAGATAGAAAACGGTAAATGCCTAATTAAACAACCAATCTATATTTATGCCTGTCTTCAATAAACACCCACTCCCCCAACGTTGAGGCTCTAATAAACAGACCATTTCTTTATTCAAAAAGGTGCATTTAAATTAATTTTATGTGAATTTATGATAAAAATATAGGTTTGTGTTAAAGAGGAATATTTGTATTAATGTAACGCCTGTCTCCAGTAAACGCTGACTAGAAATTCTGAAAATTGAATAAACGCCCCACGCATTTATTAGAGAATTTTATAGTACGTTATATTTTTTAACAATTGTCAAGAAACTCAAATGCTATAAAATCAAACTAATGGGAGGCATTTATTGCATTTTTTGCTAAAATGGCTGCTTTTTTGCAGCTGTGGCCAGACCACCTTACACATAATTTTTTTGGGCACTAAAATTTTAAATCAACAAATGAAACTTTTTCGCAAGAATATAATTGCCAGGCAAAAAAATAGTTTTGTAAACGAGATGCCAGCTTGTAAGAATTTCTGACATTAATGAGTACCCATGAGTACAATTTTTTACACGAAAAATACATATAATACTTATAAATATTCACAACTGATGATCATAGCATAGCATGAAACTTGAAGTTTTGTAAATATTTTATCCATTTATATATATATATATATATACACAGGTAAAGAAAACAATGGTTTGTATTTTCTAAACTAATAGTTTCATGCCGCCACACGGACGACAATCTTCAGTAGTAATAAAACCTAACCGTAAAAGTTGCAATACAATGGTATCAAAAATTACAATACAATGGTATCAAAAATGGACGTAAAAAAGATGTAAAAATGACGTCAGTCGCGTGAGTCGTACGTAGCCAGATAAAATTTGTTCATGCATTTCGCCACAATTTCAGTTCTTTTATTGAGCAGATTGTTATCATGGTAGATTGTAATTTGGTATTTTTCCTCCTGGCAGAGCTGACATGAAACACTTTCCGGGGAAAATGATCTGGATGTCTTTAAGATTTTCCAACTAATATTGGGGTTTCCATAAACTATTAGTTTAGAAAATACAAACCATTGTTTTCTTTACTTGTGTATTCGCTCTGTTGAAACAACATTGAGCACTTTATGAAGAAAGAAGAATAACCTTCAACGCATATATATATATATATATATATATTGAAATATATCTCCGCTTTTCAAACACACATATATACTATAAATATACTACAAATACAATACTAGGGGACTCTTTGTTAATGCATTTATGGGAACTGAAAAACAAAAGAAAACTGCTATTTGCTAAACATGCGAGTATTATGTAATAAAAGATAATTTATATTTATATATGTATACATATTTTCACTAGAACTATCAAAATTCCACGGCAACAGGTTGTTCCATCTCGTATGTAAATGTTCTAACCTATAAAGCAAGTGAAATAAAAGGATAAAAAACTAACAAAAAACACCCAAACAAATTTAATAATGTAATGGAACACACAATAAGACAAAAGGGCAAGAATTGATTACTTTTTAAATATTTTAATATAAACAATATCAATCGTTCGTATATATTATTTCTCAAAAAAAATATCCTTGACTTTTACATCTAGTTATACAACATTTAAAAGTTAGTCTAGGAACTTTCTTTAGCCAGACATGGTGGTCCCAATTGCAGCATCTAGCTAGCAAGCTATGCAGAGCTAGCTAAAGGTTTGAACAAAATCATAAAAAGAATAAAAAGAACCTATAATTGTGGCTGAAAATTTTTTGGAACTCTGCGTATGAATACTACCTAGCTTGTGAATGTTGGAGCAATACTTACTACTACTTACTAGGTATATATTAAGGTATATAGCTATCTATTCCATCCATGTTTGTCCATTTTTGCACTTTTGTATATATTACCCATTCAGCCCAGCAGCTGCACACATGATTATCTAAAAGAGGCATTGCGTACGGTCAATTTTTTACATTAAAAGTAAAGTTATATCATTATGGTGCCTTTAGGTTTAAATACCCAGCATATTTGACCCTACCAGTAAATAACAATACTAATAAATTAGGAATCAAGTCCATTACATGCCAAAAAAGAAAGCAATTTTTTACACTTTCAGCACATTTTTTACCAAAAGTTTGTCAAAACAGTAATTTTTCAGAAGTACTGATACAAACTTAATTTTTTCTTTACCTGTTAGATTGTTCTTTTAGCTTTCTAAAAAGGTATGCCGCACCAGCTACATAACTTCACACTGCCCACAAATTCAAAATGATTTAGTGTAACTTTCATTTTCCCAATTTCGATCAAAAATGTATGGCTATATTTTTTGTTTTTGCCCCAGCTTCTTCTAGCTCGTCTATGTTGTGATGCACACCATCGCCCGCCAAACGGCTTCAATAATTTTGAAAAACTAAAGCAAATCCTCTGAAATTGATTTAATGTGTGCAAAAACGATATGGAAAGTGTATCTACTTATTTATCGAAGCTGTTTTTATTCTCGGCCGCCATTTTGCGCCCGCAACGTGCTCAAGCAACCAGCGCATGCGCAGTCTTACTTTCCGCGCTGAAACAGCCGTGGCAGAGGCTCTCGACGATAGAGGAAATTCTTGAAAGACGCCATCAGATCAGGATGCAGAAATGTAAAGGATTTCCAACGATCTTCTCAGCAGTTCGTGCGACGTGAGGTGTTTGCTGGTGAAAAAATTCCTTCAATTTTCCGTCGTAAATTCAATCCAAATAGAAAAAAAATATTTATCTTTTTAGAGTTTTAAGGCATAAAAATGAAGAGGTTATTTATGTTAACAGAGGCGATGATGCAATCAAAACAAACAAATGCAGAAACTCTATTGGACATACGGGCGTCATCTTGTCTTGATGACATACAAAAACAACAAAATATGCTTTGCCTCTGTTTTTCTGGTTGTAAAAAAGGAATGTATCATATCAAGTGAGACTTGTACCAATCTAGTATTCTTCTACAGTAAATAGCTAAATATTGCATGTTGTAATTTGCGTCTTTGTTAGACTTCTTGCAATAATCGTTACTGAAGAAGAAGCACAGAAATGATAACAAATGCTTTAAATAAAAAAAGAAAAACATTTTGTTATTTTGTGAACTTTTTTCTTCTCAATTCAATTAATTTGATTTTGATCTCTGCTTCGTTTTAAAAGAATGGAATCTTTCTGTGAATCCTAAATATGCTATTGAGCCAATCACCAAATTTGGAAATAACCATGATGTCAGTGCAACAACAAAACAACTCAGTCGACTGTGGTATATTTTTCATTGCTTTTGCCGTCGAATTGGCGCATGGATTAAAACCAGAAGCGAGTAAGTACGACGTGTCGAAAATGCGCGATCATTTGCTAACGTGTCTTCAATTGGAAGAATTTCCTCCGTTTTCAAAAGAAGAAACAAAAACGGTAAAGATGAGCAGTTCTAAATATAAACATATTTTGTGTTTGTCGACAAATGTACGAAGAAAATGAGAAAAAACAATTTTATTGTTCAATGTTCCAACTGCGAAGAATGGTTCCATGAAAAATGTGTACATATTCCTAAACAAGTATTTTTAAAAGACGACGAACATTTACGTTGGACATGCCCGGCTTGTTAACAGAACATTTTTTTTTTTGTATTTGTATTATATAAAGCAGTTTTCAGAAAACAAATTTTTCGTGATAGTACAAAGTACATATTTTCTTCAACAAGAAAATTAGAAATATGAAGAAGAATAGCACTCCATCGGAGTTGCTTTATTTCCCACGGAATGAAATATATTTCATATATCGTTACCACAATTTGGCCGAACTAGCCATCACCATAATAAATCCAGCACCATATTTGTTGTATTCTTGTTTACATAAAATTCCAGCGCAGGGCAGAAATAAACTTTTGGAGGACAATAACTATTCATAAATTATTTTTCGGGTATAATTATCATAAATTATAAGCAATCGTGTGACCACCCTGTTCCCGGGCCTTTTTGCAAAATGCACTGGAAACGAGGTTGTGAAAATTCCACTTGGTAAAAAAAGTCGACTAAAAGAGATCAGTATACAGTTTTAGTAGCAAAGAGTCACTTGCAGAAAATTCATTTACGTTTTACCGACTAAATTTTGAATCTTTCACTTAAAAAAGAAAACATAATACTATTAAATAAAATTTATCATTGAGGATTTCTCAGTAGACTTCATAATACAATAATAACTACCATATATCTCTTTATAATGTCTTTATTATGTAATACACTTATCCCGGCCGTATTGATCCACGCACAATGTACCATACCACGGTTTTATTTTAGCAAGGATATCAAGAAATTTTATCTCTATGCCATCAATTACTACATCATCATCATGTTTTTGGAAAGAGTTTTGGAATAAATACAATATGGGATCCATTTTCATTTTAATAGGTAATGGTGCAACAAACTCTTGTTCTGCCCATGATTCTAAATCATTGGTAGGCTTTGATCCGAATGAGATTACTTCTTCTCGCGAAAATTGACTTAAGGAGTTATCTAAGTCTGAATCTTGAAACTGACTACAAGCTGTACTCTTCCTGTTAAATGACGCAACCAGATTGGCGCCCATCCGTTCTCGATTGCATTCGTCAATGGCTTTAAGTGTGTTTTCAGTGTGTTCTTGCGTTGTGTACCTTCTTTGAATAGCAAGTCGCGATCCCATTGTTACATGTGTTAAAAAGTGCGTACCAAATTCATTGATAAAAGCATGGAATATCCTTTTAGCTTCACCGTCCTCCATTGTCACTATAGTGTTCAATTCTTTCAAAGCTTTTCGAAAGGTTTCAGTAAATCTAGGTGGGTTTAGATAAGAAATTTGTAGAACGTATTCTGCACACGTGGCATCGTTGATAGTGACAACACCCTTTTTCTTCGCAAAATACTCAACATTTGCTTGAGTGGCTTTACTTTGACTTGATGAGCTTTTGTACAGTTCCTTGATCGTAGTGGAAAGTTCAACTCCTTTTAGTTCTCCACTGATATCGATTGGGGGGTTTGTTTGAAACGATCTTTCTGTTTTTTCAGATTTTATCAGTTGTCGTTTATATCCCTCAACGTTTGAAACGACGTTAATTTTCTTCGACATATCGCATTTTCTTACTTGACGAACTGTAATTCCGCTATGCAAAGCATACCGAGTGTCCTTGTCCTGTACGACTGGCGAAAAAATATATGCTGTTTCAAATCCAGGATCTTGTTCTACTTCAGTGCTATACGGGTTTCCTTTCAAAATATTATATCCAGTCATCGCAGCGACGATATTTGAGTAGGGCTCGTGTCCAGGGTCGCAGAACTCGCCAATGCAATCATTCAACGTTGTTTTGGTAGGACGGGAATCGCTGTTAGTTGATCGAACGGATGATAATAGCGTTGTTTTTAACTTGTGAAGTATTTCTTTATGGCGAATTTCATCATTTGGGGAGCATAAAATCAACACTGCGAATCCCAGAAAATACAATTCAAATATTAAAATCTTCATCGTGAGAAAAAGCACCTACAAAAATAAGAGCAAGATGGATTTAATCACGAAAGAGCTAAGGAGATTTTTAAAATTTCGTGAACGAAAATATAGCACGGTAAAAACGTCGAGGAAGTAAATTTCAGGAAGATATCCACATAAGCCACATTTGACTGGAGGCCTGTTTATAATAAAAATATATAAAAAAATAATAAGAACTTAAATTATTTTTTTTGATGAATTGAAGCAAAAAATATTAGGGTAATGACCGGCTTGTGAAAATTAAAATGTGATTAACTTTAAGAGAAATACTAAATGAAAAGGTTTATTTATTGTTAATTAATACCTCCCTGCTTTGCAGACTGCTTGTTATGCATCTTAAGTGATAGTGAAAACGAGAAAAGCCTCATAAACCTGAACATGCAAAAACGCATTAGATATTGTAAATGGTTTTTAACATCTTTAACAAAAATGACGTAAAAACTATATATAGAAACAGACAAACAAAATAAACAAAAGAACAAAGCTAAAGACATATAAACATTTTAAATTGAATCAAGTTATTGCAAAATATTAAAATATTTACCAGTTCTAACTTGTAAAGGCCTGAAAAATTGGTTAATAGATTGATAAATTTGTTATGTTACGCCTTATTGGGTACGTACATCAAGAAGAACTGAATTTGGGTAAACAAATATATGCTCCATTGCACAGCATGTAGAACATAAATAAATTCGCTAAAAGTAAAAAAAAAGAAAAGAGCGACGCGCACTAGTAAGCACAGATGGTATATAAGCGTTGTTCGAAGTTGGAAGTAAACAAAACGATACGCTTCATTAAATAATTACAGAAAATAATTGCAGAAAATAATTACAGAAAAATATTAGACTGAGATTTCAAAGTGAAAACAATGGGTCTTTTACAGTAGAAAAAAAAGTGTAATGACCAGCCTGGCTAGAATTTTTATACAGTATTCTCTCCAATTAACGGACACTCTAAAAGGCGGACACCTCTGATTAGCGGACACTTTGGTCATACACCGGCCGTTTTCTGGTCAAAGTCTAATAAAAAACTTTCCAAAAAGCGGACACTTAATTAGCAGACACTCTAATTAGCGGACAATATTTTTTTGCACCAAAGAGCAAATATGGCTTTTCTTTCTCTCCAATTTGCGCACAGTCCAAAAAAATCAAAGGCGAGCAAAGAAAAATAGACAAAAATGAATAGTTCAGATGAAGTAGATTGGAAAGTAAGCTCCCTAGAAAAATGCGTAGATGAATATATTCGAAAATAGTCTGGAAATATAGAAGAGATTTCATCTGATGACGATGACGAAGATGGTGATAATTCTGTGATTGAAAAAAAGAAGTTTCTATTGCCACAACGCTAACAATGCTTGACGAGCTTATAGAATTAAACGATCTCAATAAAGAGGAAAGGGAAACTCTTCGTCCATTAAGGAGAGACTAGAGATCGTCAAGATAAATAGCAGAAAGCAACAATTAATTAAAGACTTTTTAAAATAAAATCTTTAATCATTTATCAATCATTTGTTAAAATTTGTTTGAAAGACTTTAAAACTCTGTGAAGATTGAAAGTTTGGTTCGTTATCATGATGTTAATATTATATTATCATTTGTTATTTTTCCTTTGTGATGCAAAAATCGGCTTTATTTTCTAATTTGCGGCCTAAAATGTTGAACTTTCCAAAAGGCGGACACTTCCAATTAGCGGGCACTTTGGTCATACATCGATGGTGTCCGCTAATTGGAGAGTATACTGTATTCTTAAAAAAAAGCGTGTAAATACAGAAAGCAAACCACCGTCCGTATTAGACAAAAATGATTCTTCATATCTAATTATGATCTAATTAAAAGTATAAGAAGTATTTCTATCGTCAATGCTTGATTAAACTACAGTTAGCTCCCGGTAACTATCGTTCCCCTCCTGAGTCTATTTTCTTCGCACAACGCCAACTTTTTACTCGAGAAAAAGACAGGTAAATGTCAGATTTTTTTTTTTTTAATTTTTATTAATGATGTAATAGATAGATAATGTTGGCCTCATTTTAGACAAAATTTGACTTAACGGGAGCTTCGTTTAACTCGAACATAACTTCTTTTTGCTACGTTGCATAGTTATGATACTTACTGAGTTTTCATACTTATCTATTCGGCACCTGTTTGCTAATTATTTAGATCCCGTACATCTCAGAGATTTAGATGTTGGCTATTACTCGAAACTACCTGTAAAAATCCCTATGAAATCCTTTCAATCGGGAAAATATAATAACTTTCGTTAGGATTATCCTTAGGACTTAAAGCTTACAAGACAAATTTATTTCATTATGGAAAATCCTTCTGAGAATTTTGGTCACGTGATTAATCCAATTACCCGATTTTTTCGGATTTTACCCGAAAATCGGGGAAAAACGGATATTTGGGCAATTTTTGGCCTTTATTCATGCGAACTATGTAAAACCGGAAAATATGTTAAATAACTTTATTTGAATGTCAGAAACTTTAAACGGAATCTAAAAATTCGCTGTAGAAAGTAAGTAATTGAATTCTAAGCAGATAGTGATATATTAGACAAATTTCAAGCTTTCGATGACGTCACAGAAAAAGTGCTAACATAAACAAAAATATATTGCTGCCATTTTGTTTCTTTCATTATGTATTATAAGTGTTCCAAGTTTGATTCCATGTGGACACGCCTGTCAAAGGTTATGGAGGGGCGGAATCCTCCCACCCCCTGGACATAATATATTCGAAATACCCCGGACCAGATAGGGTAAAGACGAATTATTTTCCTCGGTCTCTTTGGAGGTTCGAGTTACCGGGAGTTAAGTTTAATTTCAAAATAAAATAAATAAAACGCCAAGAAAAGAAAACTACAATAAATTTTCTGTTGCACACTTCAGTCCTTTCTCCATGTCTTTTTTCAAGAACTTTCTTTTACTAAAAATATGCTTTTTTTATTTCTTTTCCCTTCCTAAACAAATTACGAAAGTTAGAGTTAAGGTGGTTCCCCTAGAAAAAAAATCTAAATTTCAAGAATTGTCATTTAGCTGTTTTCGGACAACAAATTTAGGTTTTTATTGCGCATTCTGCCACTTTTTCCAACCAACCGCAAATATAAGTGCATGGCAACGCCCATAGCAACCATTTTCGCATTTTTAGACAGCTTTCTTGCCCCTCCGTCGATGTTTAATTCGTTGCAATTGCTAGATGATACTTTAGGGCCTCCTAAGACAATATATGACAGTTCTGAATATTAAATGTGGTGTTCCACAAGCATTCAGAAAGCTTTCTAAACGACGCACCCTCCGAAGTGAACTCGTCAGAGTTTACTCGTCATCAACTTAGGTATTTGGTGCTTTTCAGGTCGAAATAGTGCTGGCGTACACCTTTTGTCGATCCACAAGTCAAGAATGTCCATAAAATAATCTTTAAACCAGTTTTTTGCCGTTTAAATTAGGAATCCACGCGAAACAAGAATTCTCAAGATCGAAGCACCCACGCTTTACAATTTCTTCTGTGGATGCAGGCATTAGTACCACCTAGTGTTTAAATGAAACCGATTTTCAAATCCAAGTTTTGTCTTTCAGTTATTTTGTCGAGATATTGCCTGTTTCGCCCTGTTTTAGCTTTTCTGTCGTCCAAAAAATACCGCATCAGTTCTCCGGAAGACGAGTCAGCCTTGCGAAAATGCGCTTCACTCAATCCATACACGTGACCCTTGAGGAACAAAAGCGGCCAAAAAGGCGCTTGAAATAACGCATGTTATTCAGTTATTTGGTTAGGCGTCGAGCAGCAAAATGTCATATTTTGCCTATACTTCTCCTAGCAACGGGTAACCATGGCAACCAATCAATGAAATTTTTGACTTAATTTTGTCGTACCGTCACATACTATGATATCCTCATCAAGTATCTTCAGAAAAGACAATCCTCTGCGATATAGTTTTTTTCTAGGGGAACCGCCTTAAGGAATCAGTATGCAGGTTATGACTAGAAAATAAGCTACTTGAGATTTGACCAA
The DNA here is from genome assembly GCA_030067915.1 of Hydractinia echinata. Classification (NCBI taxonomy): domain Eukaryota; kingdom Metazoa; phylum Cnidaria; class Hydrozoa; order Anthoathecata; family Hydractiniidae; genus Hydractinia; species Hydractinia echinata. Next base: position 41,139 of record JASGCC010000150.1, read on the forward strand.
AATCTTAAGTTTTTGTTTAAAAAATGGAACAGACCTATTTCCATATCCATTTGGTTCCGCGAAATATGCATCCTCAAAATGCAGAATAACATGAAAACGAGATTAGTTATGAGCAAATTTTTAGTTTGCAGCGAAGTAGTGCAGATATCGTTTGTTTAATTGCAATATTTGCAAAATTAATTTGTCTTACAGATTGTTATTAACATTTGGTGATAATATGGGATAATAGCATGTATCATTGGACCGTTCTGATGCTTTTGTTTATTATTTTTGGTGTTAAATGAGCTAGGTATTAGCTAGCTTTGAATAAGATATGAGTAGCTAACTATTTGGCTGACTAACTTGTTCCAAACAACCGTGAAATTTCAAGCTGTTTACCAAAATTGGTGATGTTGCTTGTATAAGTCCTGTGTCTCCAGTTATTGAGTGTACCTTGTTTTTTAAACAACATCTGTGAAAATAACATTAGCCAGGCTTAGTGACTGTGGTTTTAAAATAGTAGTTGAGTTGACCTTGCCTTAAATTGTTAATTTTTTTTTCAAGTGAGGGTAGTTTTGGAGGTATTTTTAACTCACATTTTACACATTTGTGATTTTAGAATTAGGATACTAATTTGACTTGGTGGGAAAAGTTGGACTTTAAACCTTTCTTGGAATGTTCTTGCTTATTTGTGTTAAATTTTAAGCCTCTACCATAGATTGTATTTGGTTAAAAAAGTTATCTAAAATTTCAAAATATAAGGTTGACTAAAAGGATGATATCCTAATTCTTAAATTTTGTATTCAGAGAGTTACCATCTCGGTATTTTTTCAGGCAAATGAAATTGTCCAGTGATCGGTTAGAAACAAATATTTCCTTGAGAGGATCACTTCACAAAATAATTAAAAAATTGTTGCTTAAAAAAACACAAAACATTTACTGACATACTGTCTAAAATTATAAATTTCTTTAAAATTTTGTCCACAAAATGCTTGTCATGTCGAACTTTAATAAGTGAAAACAATGTGAAATTTTTTTGTGACGTCAAAAACAAAATTTTTGGTTTTGTATTTTCACTTTGAAATATTTCATTGAGATTATTTTCTGTAAATAAACAATTGGAATAATTCTGCAAGATTAATTTTCAAGATTTAAAAAAATCAAGAAAACAAAATACATAAGGACCTGGTTTTTAGGAACATTGAGACTGAGATTTTGATAAATATTAAGCACGTTTACAGCTGAATATTATTTTATTTTCATTTTTTTCATCATAAAAACCTAAAAAAATGAGGTGCCATTTTAAAAAAAGACTTTACTTTTTCTACATATGGGGATTTATGATAAGCTCTATGCTCTATCAATTCATATTACTTACAAACTGTAAGTATTAAGGTTAACCATCACAATGCTTTATACAAATATACGATTATTGACAGTCAGTAAGAGAGAGAGTAGTGACAGTTACAAAATATTAATTTTAAATATCAGTTTACACAACAATTGCTGAAAAATGATTTGTTGATAACTGATGCAGCCAAGCTATAGTTACAACCCTGGAAAAAATACTTGTGAAAATGCTATAAAGAAAATCCAGTCTTTTCAGGGATTTAGCTTAGCTGCTGGCTACTTTGGCTTAGCTACCAGTAAGCTAATTTTAATTTTTAAACTGATCAGAAGTAATATGAAGTGCCACTGAGCGTTAGTAAACTGTAAATGGAGTTTTAGTTCTAAATTTACTTGGAAACAGTAAATAGAAATGTATTCACTCACATTATTCTAAAAACATAGCTGGGTTTAGCTAACATATACCAAAAGATACGCCCTTAAAATCTACAATATTTTAACTTTTCTGTCACACTACCACTACCAAAACCCTCTTTATAACTGTGTTAACTACGATTATGTGAAACTGCCAGTTAAAAGCTGTAAAAGTCAACATTTTGTTGATACATTCTTCAAACTTGCATGTAAACAACCAGCATCCCCAAATTTGCTCATAACTAATCTCGTTTTCATGTTATTCTGCATTTTGAGTATGTATATTTCGCGGAACCAAATGGATATGAAAACCTTCCAACAATTATTCTTTTACGCTCCATCAATGTCCATTTTAATAATAAGTACAAAACCAGTAACAATATTAAGATTAAATTTGTCTGATCTTTGTAACAAGAAAATTTATATTCACTGCCAAGGTATTTGCTTTTTATCACTCGGGCCTGTGGGAAATAAAATCTTTTATCATTCGATATGGTGTATGTCCGTGAGACTACTTGGTGGGCGGCTCAACAAATTTCACAAAATGGCGTTATTTACAAACAATGCAATTTATTTGTTATAAAATCTCATTATTGGTTGCGGTAATTAAAAATACAAGTTTTTCCATTGCTAAGGACATTATCAGGAAATGAAACCCAATAGCAGGTTTAAAACCTACAAAGCAAAATGTTTTCGTCCATATCAAAACTTACACTCCTGCGAAGCTGCAAATTTTTTAGAGTCGATTTTGGCTATTCCAAGGAAACAATGGAAAACCGATGTCCGGGATTGTAGACATCTATAATTTCAAACTAACCGATTAAATATGTTTTCCTATTAAAAGTACAAAAATTATTTCATAATTTTTACGGCTCTCCCTCCTGTTTTTGCAACTAGTGTTAAAGAATTTACTCAAATAAAAACACATTTATTAAAGTATATACGTTTCTACAAGAATCCAATACAATCGATCAATTTATAACTATATCAAATTAGAAAGATTTAAACATCCTCATCTCTAGTGTGGTAACAATTGTCCTTCTCTTTTTAGGCATTTTCCACATAATGTATACCAGAGGTGAAATTTCGCATTTTTTATTTACCAAAAACTAAATCAATTTCAGGTATATATTGAAATCCAGCATACACAATGCCTTGTGTTCGGCTATTAGCTCTATATTCAAATTTAAAAAATGTGGATTCCTGGATTTGATGCTCCTCTGCGACTGTACTGTCATCCAAATCATGCTGACAAAACAACGCAAAACCCAACCTTTGATTTTCTACTCTCCCTTGAGTCAGTTTAAAGAGAAAGTCAAATGTATAACCTTCAGGGGGTGGTGTTTTAAGGTTAAAAAATGCCGTATTGAGTTCATTTCTGAATTGTATGCGTTGAACTTTAGTTAAAGGGTCATTTTTTTGCCATCCAAGATAGGTCATGTATAGCCTATTTTTTGAAATTGCAGACACGATTTTGTCACCTATAATGAGCTTACATTTACTATTCGTCACCTTGTAATGAAGCAAAAATAATTTATCTTCTTCGGGCTTGTGGCGTTCCAGGTCTTGTCTCAGCTGTTCAAATCCCTGTGTTGTTTTGACACCTATTTTAATGCGCTTTTTAACAAGCTCTTCGAGAAGCAAACTAGCCGAAACAGAGTCAGCTGAAAAAGCGTATTGACAAATATCGTCCGTGCTACCGCTACTCGGGATGCACTTTTGTAACAGAGAATCGCATTCATCGTTTACTCCACATGTGATTTTTTGACTTTTTCGACAAGCAACTTCACCACGTACCGATACACAATAGTTATCATATAACCCACTAACCTTCTCCAGGATTTTTTCATAGTCTAAATTCTTTAAATGGTCATCTCCTTTGTGAAAGGAATCTCTAAATATATCTATGATCGGAGCCATTTTAAATTTTATAGGTAAAGGCGCAACAAATGATTGAGAAGCCCATTTATACAAGTCGGACGCAGGTTTTGAGCCAAAGGAGGTGACACTTTCCATTTGAATATCACTATCAACACTATCAAGCGTTGTACTTTGAAAGCTTGTGCAGTCTGTGCTGCTTTTTGAATACGAAAAGAAAAGATTGACGCCCATTCTGTCCTTATTGCATTTATCAATTCCACTGATGCCGCTGTTTGCATACTCATCTCTTGTGTAGCGTCTTTCGATAGCAAGTCGAGAACCCATGGTAGCATGTGTCAGATAATGTGTTCCAAATTCATTTAGGAATTGATAAAAATACGTGGAAATAGCATCATCGTCACCTGCAGCTACAACTTCGTTCAGCTTAAGTAAGCCTCGTTTAAATGTATCAGAAAATGGGGGTGGATTCCATTTGGATATTTGAAGGCTGTATTCTGCACATTTTGCGTCATTAACACTTAGTAGACCCTCCATGCGCTTAAAGAATTCCGCATTTTGTTGGGATTCTTCACTTGCCTCAAAGGAAGATTCGTAAATGGACTTGATTGTTGTTGATGCATTCAAAATGCCAACATCAGCTTCTAGTTCTATCGGAGGGTTGCTTGAAAAGGAGCTCCCAGTAACCTTGGATTTGACTATTCTGTTTCTATATTGACTAAAACTTGACACAGTTCTAGAGTTAGTCACCAGATTGCATTTCCGTACTTGTCTTACTGTTATTCCACTATGAAGGGCATACCTTCTGTTATGGTCAGCACCAATTGGCGCAAAGATGTACGCAGTTTCAAAACCAGGATCTTGATTTACAGTTGTTGAATAGGGATTTCCTATGAAGAAATTAGACAATTAAAACTATGATATCTTCGCAATTGTTTTTAACTGAGTTCGACTAGGAATTGGCTCAATATTAGCCTTGGTGCCCCTATTTACCCGGGCGAGATTAAATCTTACTTTTATTTTGTATGTTTTGGTTATAATTCGGTAATTAACACCTATAAGGTTAGGAAGAAATGAATAGTTATATAATTTAGTTTCGACGAGATTTGAGTACTCTCTTTTTTCCTAACAATACTGCTAACGTTTTATATTTATGTTTATTCGTTTTGTTTAGTTACTTATATTTACTCATTAGGTTTGGTTGCCTTAGTTACATACGCGAGTAAGAAACAGTAAACGTTGAATAATATAGATATTATCATGTCATGAACAAGCGAGTTTATTCTAGGCTACGTTTCGACAGCTACAGCTGCCATGGACGGGCAATGATCGTAATCATCTTTGGCTATTTATTATTTGAAGAGATAATTAGAGGATCGAAATCAACCAATCAGATCACAGCAATTAAAGTAATTAAATTTTTTCACGGACCCGGATGGAAGCAAAGGAAAGATTTTAATCAATCTATTGCTTATTATTCAATGACAATGACTGAACAAATAAGTGGTCATATTTTTAAAAAAAAAAAAAAAACAGTAAACGCTTTGCTTTGTAAGAATACTGTTTTCCCGTTTTAACATAAATATTCCTTAACTTTAAAAAATCATAATGATATATTCTTAGCACAAATAAGATTGAAAGATATGAGAATGCAAATTAGTGTAAAAATCACCCTAAGGTACTGTTGGTAAAGCAGTTTAATTTAACCGAAAGACGGACAGCTAGAGAAATCCTTTATATGTTGTTTTTTGCATTTAGGATGCTAGCAAAATTTAGAGATGAGCATATTCTTTGGATATTCGTTTTGTCTAATTTTATCTTGGATATTCTCATAGAGTATATTCTTATAAAACAGGATGTGGAATTAAATAACAAACCTTTGATCAAGTTATATCCAACCATTGCAGCAACAATATTAGCATATGGCTCATAACCGGGATCGCAGTAAGGTCCTGAACAGGGATTTAAAATAATTTCTTGGTTCACGCTTCTTACTTGACCTGGCTCTGAGGGGGGGTTTCCTTGAAATGTGTTGTGTCTTGCTACGTTTAACCTTTGCCCATCTCTTGCATCTGTAACATTAAATCGTGTTTGTAAAGGAGAAGTTAGCTTATATATATTATGCTTTTGATTGTACCTCTTTGAAGATGTTGCAATGTTTTGAACCAACAATATGAACAAAATAGCAGACTTCAACATATTTGCGAGTAATTTTAGATCTGCTAAAAAAAACAAAAACAACAGTTATATATGTGTTTCATTAATTTGGGGAGTTTGAGGATTACCTATTATTACTAATACAGGAAGTTGATGTATTGTGTAGTACATGATTAACCCTAGTCTTGCTAAGGTGTGTGTTTGTGTACATTGGGGAGGCGTTTGGTTATGATTTTATTATATATTAGAGCAATCATTAAAATTGGACACTAAAACATATGGAAATATTTTAAAATAATAATAATAATCAGGTCCTCTAGAGTACCGAAATTAAGGCGGGAATTATTATTATTAGGGATTGGGTGGAACAAATGGGGGAAGTAGAATGCATCAATAATCCCTTTGCATTTATGAATTGCAGTATTTTTTCATTCAGTTAAATGACATGTCACAAGGCCAGAATCGGCAATAATATTCAACATCTGGTATTTTTGTCGTACTGTTGTTATCATCGAATGCGGCATATCGACCTTTTTTATTCCCTTCTGTTTCTTTCTCCACAAAAAAATCTTAAATTATTTTGCAAGCAAATTTCTGTTGGATTTAAAAGTGTCCGCGCAATTCATAAAGTCGACTTGGTATCCCGACTTTTTGACATACTAAAAATGTTTAAATTTCTCGTAACCAATCCTTGATTCTTTGACTTTATCTCACTAACCAAAGGTATTGAAAATTACTTGTTAGTCATTCCAAAAAAATCAATCGTTCTGAAAATTCATATTTTGTCAATGAGAGTAATGATTTTCAATTTGGCTTGCTTTTCTGGAGAAATGGCGAGTTGATGCTGTTTGTCAACTTTGTAAAATGGCCGAAAATGTGCAATTGCTTTATATGATGTTACATTTTTACATATTTTTTGTTGTAAATAATGAAATGGAAAAGAAGTGTGCACCCTAACGGAACCTTTACACCTCCGTCACCTTGATTATTTATATAAAAAGTTTCTTAGAAAATTAAAACATTTTCTTGAAATTTTTGTTTGTAATCTGCTATTTTCACGAATACTCTGTATCGCAAAAAAATAAGAAATGCGCGATCGCTTACCTTTTCCGTCTTATCTGGTCAATTTAGTTACTCGCCAGATTTTATATTTGTTTAGTAAAACCAATGGTTTTACCATTCGAATTATTTAACCTTTATTTGTTCTGGTCTACTTCCTTATTTACTCGTTTTTTATTTTCTGTATTTATTTGGCAAATGGAGCGTGTTGATTTTATTTGCATGTGCTTATTGGTGCGATCAATGTGTTTCACTTCATTGCCTGCTGTTTCAGGAAATAGACGTTTTCTTCATTCTAAATCTCATGCCAGTATTTTTGTTTTTGTACAAACTTAATGATGCGTAACATCGCACAATTTAATTTATACAAATCAATTTCTGAAATATTTTGTACAGTAACAGTAACAGTGCGTAAATTCCGAATTGGTGCGAAAATTGTTTATTGTTCCTTTATTGACTTATTTATTTTGACAAGGTTTAAATGCGGGAACGCAGTTACTTTTTCACCGCGAAATGTAAATTTTGTTAAGTAACTAAAATATCAAACTTCGTAAACAGGAGCAGTACTATTACTTGACCGGCTAGTTATTAATTACTATCTTGTTGTGCTAGAAAAAGTTCGTTTTGATGATGGAATATTCGAAATGATTTAATTTTCTTTTCGTTTTCAGTAGTTTTAAATTTTAGTAATAAGAGTTTTCTTTTTGTTTCTTTCTGGGGGAGCAAGTAGCATGTAAAATTGTAACCTAACGATAGCTACTTTGTATATAATAAAGAAAGAAGAAAGAAAAGATTTAAAGAAAGAGCGTTGAAGAAAATAAAGAAAATAACAAAGAAGGTAAACCAATATTTTAGTATAGTTCTTTTTAAAAGAGAAAAGAATCTTCTGTATTTTCAATATAGTAAAATGAGAACAAGCAACGCACTGCATTTGCACATTAATTTAAAACAACAAATGACAAAAGAACGAGTTTTTAGACATTCTCCCTACCACTGTGTTATTTCGAAAAACAGATTGAAGTGTCTGACATTAGATATAACTCCATGGTGAAATTTAACTCAAAATGGTATAAAATGTGAAGTCTTCTCAAAGTGAGACAGAAAAAAGATGTTCAAAGTTAGATTTGCTGCTTATATGTGAACATGTGTTAGCATAGAAAAGTAACGTCTTGTGCAATAGACCTATTTCCATATCCATTTGATTCCGCGAAAATAACATGAAAACGAGATTAGTTATGAGCAAATTTCGGGATTCTGGTTGTTTACATGCAAGTTTAAAGAATGTATCAACAAAATGTTGACTTTTACAGTTTTTAACTGGCAATTTCACATAATCGTAGTTAACACAGTTATAAAGAGGGTTTTGGTAGTGGTAGTGTTACAAAAAAATTAAAATATTGCAGATTTTAAGGGCGTATCTTTTGGTATATGTTAGCTAAACCCAGCCACGTTTTTAGAATAATGTGAGTGAATACATTTCTATTTACTATTTCCAAGTAAATTTAGAACTAAAACTCCATTTACAGTTTACTAACGCTCAGTGGCACTTCATATTACTTCTGATCAGCTTAAAAATTAAAATTAGCTTACTGGTAGCTAAGCTAAAGTAGCCAGCAGCTAAGCTAAAACCCTGAAAAGGCTGTACTTTCTTATAGCATTTTCACAAGTATTTTTTCCAGGGTTGTAACTATAGCTTAGCTGCATGAGTTATCAACAAATCATTTTTCAACAATTGTTGTGTAAACTGATATTTAAAATTAATATTTTGTAACTGTCACTACTCTTTTTCTTACTGACTGTCAATAATCGTATATTTGTATAAAGCATTGTGATGGTTAACCTTAATACTTACAGTTTGTAAGTAATAGGAATTGATAGAGCATAGAGCTTATCATAAATCTGCATATATAGAAAAAGTAAAGTCTTTTTTTTAAATGGCACCCTATTTTTTAAGGTTTTTATCCAAAAAGAAAGGAAAATAAAATATTATACTTTTTCTTATAAGAGTTCTGGATTTCAGCTATAAACGTGCTTAATATTTATCAATATCTCAGTCTCAATGTTCTTAAAACCAGGTCCTTATGTATTTTGTTTTCTTGTTTATATGAAACCTTGAAAATGAATCTTGCAGAATTATTCCAATTGTTTATTTACAGAAAATAATATCGATGATTTTTTTCCAAAATGTCGATTTGTGAAAATACAAAACCAAAAATTTTGTTTTTGACGTTTTTTTTAAGCAATAATTTTTCAAATATTTTGTGAAGTGATCCTCTCAAGTTTTTGACTGATCACTGGACAATTTCATTTGCCTGAAAAAAAACCAAAATGGTAACTCTCTGAATACAAAATTTAAGAATTAGGATATCATCCTTTTAGTCAACCTTATATTTTGAAATTTTAAATATTTTTTTTTACTAAATTCAATCTACGATACGATAGAGGTTTTCCAACTTTTCCCACAAAGTCAAATTAGTATCCTACTTCTGAAATCACAAATGTGTAAAATGTGAGTTATAAATACTTCCAAAACTACCCTCACTTAAAAAAAAAATTAACGAGTTTTAAGGCACCCACAAGGTCAACTCAACTACTATTTTAAAACCAAAGTCAGTAAGCCTGGCTAATGCTATTTTCACAGATGTTGTTTAAAAAATAAGGCACATTCAATAACTGGAGACACAGGATATATACCAGCAACATCACCAATTTTGGTAAACAGCTTGAAATTTCATGTTTGTTTAGAACAAGTCAGTCAGCCAAGCCAACTAGCTACTCTATTCAAACCCAGCTATAGCTAATACCTAGCTCATTAAACACCAAGAATAATAAACGAACCATTAGAACAGCCCAATGGTTTGGCAGATACATGCTATTATCCCTTATCATATACTTTGAGTTTTTCTCGCAACTTGATTGGCTAATCTGCACGAAATATATGCTGTATTTTGTTTTTCAACCGAGAAACGAGTGCAATTTTTACTTATACAGAGTGCAAAAAGCTTATATTCTTCCTTTGATTGGCTGATTTAGCGTGCAAAAAGCTTATATTTTTTCCTTGATTGGTTGAAAATTCGTAGGAAAAGCCTATCATGTTCTTAAAAACGAAAACTTGTCGGTGAATTTATTTTCACAAATATACATTTTATGATTCGAAAATTTTCTTTTGTTTCAACAGTCATTAAATAGTCATTAATCATATATACCGGGTAAGAAAAACAATTGAATTATATCAGTCAACTCAAAAGAATTATATAATAGCACGACGATGGAGTTCTGTGTTATTTGGCTTCACAATGATAATTTATTCTTTAAAAAATTCGGCATATGAGAAAAGTGAAACCCGATACCCTATGTGATACCCGAGACCCGAGACCCAATACCCTGATACCGATACCCGAGACCCGAGACCCTGATATTTTTTTTATTTTTTTTATTATTTTTTTTATTTATTTTTAATATGAACGATAATAAAAACACATTTTGATATGTATATTTCTTCGTTATACGGAAATATTTGTTGCACGTAATATGCGAATATGCTGCTGGTTCAACAATGGTTTTATATCGCTTATATCGCTTATATTCGTTTTTTATATTCTCGTATATTTCACTCGCCTAAAGGCTCGTGAAATATGTAACAAGAACATAAAAACACTCAAAAAATATTGCCGATATTTTTCTCGACACTGTGCGATAACTAGTACATATTATCACTAAATGTTAATAACAATCTGTACGACAAATTAATTTTGCAAATATTGCAAGTAAACAAACCATATCTGCACTACTTCGCTGCAAATTAAAAATTTGCTCATAACTAATCTCGTTTTCATGTTATTCGGTATTTTGGTATGTATATTCCGCGGAACGAAAATGGATATGGAAATAGGTCTATTGCGCTCAATAAAATAAACACGGTCAAATAAGTAAGAACTCTTGGTGTCAAGTTATTAAAAACGCGGTTTGTCAATTTCAACAGTTAGCGCCATTGATGCAATGCAAAAGGAGTATAATGGAATAGGAAAAACGACAAAAAGATACAATCCAAACTCAACAGGAATTTTAGACGAAATTGTAAGATAACAGACCAAGACTGAAAAAATATGCTTTTTTAAGAAAGGCAACGAAAAGAAAAAATTAGAACAGTTTATTTTGGAAGTTTATATCATTTTAACTTATGATTTCATTTTAAATAAACACTAGTCAGAAATTAACGTTCATTTAATTAACGCGCCAAATTTAAGAATGCATCAGTTAAATTAAATGTTAATTTCTTAGGTTTGTTGTATTCCTTGAATGGTAACCAACATGGCAAAAAAAATTTCTTGTAAAAATAATTTCCTAAACGTGCTCCAGTAACTCTGCTCCATCTTTGTAACCATTGTTTGCTGCATTTTTACACCATTGCAATAAAACTTAACTCGACATATCTCATATAAGAGATATGTTGATATCAATAAAACTTTAACATACCATCTTTTAGGAATTCTTTCAACGTTGGAGATGTTGACCATTGCAATAAAGTTCTTGAGCCTCTTAGTATTAATCTCATGCTCCCAGCATGGTGAACTGCACCAAGATTCTGTTAGATCATTTGGCGATGCTAACGTCCCCGTGAAAATAATATCAAATGCTTGTATTGGCGAGTTCTGCGACCCTGGACACGAGCCCTACTCAAATATCGTCGCTGCGATGACTGGATATAATATTTTGAAAGGAAACCCGTATAGCACTGAAGTAGAACAAGATCCTGGATTTGAAACAGCATATATTTTTTCTCCAGCCGTACAGGACAAGGACACTCGGTATGCTTTGCATAGTGGAATTACAGTCCGTCAAGTAAGAAAATGCGATATGTCGACGAAAATTAACGTCATTTCAAATATTGAGGGATATAGACGACAAATGATGAAATCTGAAGAAACAGAAACATCGTTTCAAACAAACCCACCAATTGATATCAGCGGAGAACTGGGCGGCGTTGAACTTTCCACTACGATCAAGGAACTGTACAAAAGCTCCTCAAGTCAAAGTAAAGCCACTCAAGCGAATGCTGAGTATTTTGCGAAGAAAAAGGGTGTTGTCACTATCAACGATGCCACGTGTGCAGAATACGTTCTACAAATTTCTTATCGGAATCCACCAAGATTTTCTGAAACCTTTCGAAAAGCTTTGAAAGTATTGAACACTATAGTGACAATGGCGGACGAGGAAGCTAAAAGGATATTCCATGCTTTTATCAATGAATTTGGTACGCACTTTTTAACACATGTAACAATGGGATCGCGACTTGCTATTCAAAGAAGGTACACCAAAAAAGAATACAAGCATAGCACACATAAACAAATGGAGAAATGTAATAAGGAAAGAATGGGTGTCAATCTTGTCTCCTCTTTGAAAACCGAAACATCAGCTTGTAGTCAGTTTCAAGATTCACAACTGGATAACACTTTAAGTCAATTTTCGCGAGAAGAAGTAATCTCATACGGATCAAAGCCTACCATTGATTTAGAATCATGGGCAGAACAAGACTTCGTTGCACCATTACCTATTAAAATGAAAATGGACCCTATCATTAATCTATTCGACCGCTCTTTTAAAAAACATGACGACGATAAAGTAATCGATGGTGAACAAATTAGATACCGTACAATATTAGCCAGAATAAGACCGTGGTATGCTAGCTTGTGTGTGGATGAATACGGACAAAATAGCTGTAATCCTGAAAGAGAGGGCATAATATGTGGTGTAAACGATGGCTGCGAACCTCTCAAAGATGAGTGTTTGCAGACGGAAAATGAAGACGAACAACCAGAAGTTATTTGCTTTGATGGAAAGACGAATAAGATTAAGCGAAAAGCAAAGGGTTTAATTGAAAAAGTCGTTGAAAAAAGAAACGAACAAAATTTCGAAGATTCGTTTTCAAATATTGAATTTGATTTAGCTGAAATATTTATCGAATTCACCCCCTTCTTTATTTACGCTGACACATCAAATACTGAATGTGTAAAACATGGTAGCCAAGCGTTTAAATCCGCTCTTTCTCGTTCACGCACTTTGTATTTTGGCTGGCAATCAAATTTTGTCAGTAGTGATGTATATAATGAAATCAAAAGTGTCTTGAAAAGGTTTGACGCCATCGCACAGCGAGAAAACGGTTGTAATCATCTGTCACTGGATAAGGCAAAACAAATCTTCCAAGATAATTTTGCCGACAAAAGAGATTTGTTTGGTTTTGTATTATTATGTTGGCACAACAAAGATGGGAGAAATCCACGTTCTTTATATCATCGACACATTACAGATGTTCAAAAACAGAAGCTTCTCTCCGGATGTGGCAGCTCAGAACTTAGCAATTTCGTTGTATACGTTGGAGCTAAGATTTGAAAAGACGGTCGCTTACAAAAATGCGAACGAGCAAGCAAGACATTATCAAAGGAGCAAATGAAATATAGTAAAAAATTAAAATAAAGGATTCTTATATTTTAAAGAATGTAAATTGTATTATGTTTTTACACATAACCAATTACTTATTTCTTTATAAAAGAAGAAGACGAATTTTAAAGGAACAGAACAATTCCGCCCCCCCTCAATAACTTTTCATAGGGTTGTTCAAATTGAATCAAACTTGGCACACTTATAGTACGTCATAAAAGGAACAAAATGGCGGCACTAAATTTTTGCTTGCGTCAGCACATTTTCTGTGACGTCATCAGAAGCTTGAAATTTGTTGAAAATGCCACTATCTGCTTAAAATTTAATTACTTTTGTTCTAGAGCGAATTTTTACATTCTATTTGAAGTTTCTGAAAGCTAAATAAAAGTTACTTAACATATCTTCCGGTTTTTACATGGATCGCATAAAAAATTGCATAAAAATTGCCCGAAAATCCGGTTTTTCCCGATTTTCGGGTAAAAACCGACAAAATCTGGAAATCGGATTAGTCACGTGTCTAAATTATACAAAATGATTCTTCTTGATGAAACAAAGTTGTGTGTTGGAAGTTTCAAGTTCTAAGGATAATCCTAACAGGAGTTATTATATTTTCCCCATTGTAAGGATTTCATAGAGATTTTTAGGGGTAGTTTCGAGTAATGGCCAATATCAAAGCCTCTGAAAGGCATGGGACCTAAAAATTTCGCATGCAGGTGTCTAATAGATAAATAATAAAACTCAGTAAGTATCATAGCCATATAACAAAGCAATAAGGAGTTATTAAAAAAAAACCGTCAGGGGGGAGCGGAATCCTCCCCCCCCCCCGCGTACCGAATAGGGTAATATTTAAATTAAGTATGATTTTGATACTTTAAATAAGATTTCAACTTCATAGCCATAATACATTTATCTATTGAGGTGCTAATTGGACAAAAAGGTGGACAAAAAATGATACGCCATTTGAAGGAAGAAATTTTCTTTGCGTTTTTGTGTCCTCTTTAAAATAGAGCAAGTAAAATATACGAAAACTAAAAAACCGAAAAAAATACGACTATATTCTTGGGGACAAGTGCGATAAGCATCAATCATTGTATTTAATACCAGGTAGTTTCATTTCAGTCATAATGTGATCGTGTCATTTAATTCATGATAAACTTCTTTATAATATAGCTGAGTTTTTCTAGCACTCTGATTGGTCAATCTACACGAAATACATGCTATATTTCTATTTTCTACCGAGAAGCGAGTGCAATTTTTACTAATTTTTAAATTTAAGCTTTTATTTTTTTCCTCAGTGGTTGAGTAAACTTGTTGCTTTCTTGAAAAACGACAACTTGTTGGGAAATTTATTCCGAATTTTTATCTTAAATGACAGATACTTTTGTGAAATGAGAATATTAATTTACCTGTGACTGCAGAGAGATTTATAGCACACTGAAGGAGTAGTTATCGTACTGAAGGAGTAGTTATCGTACTGAAGGAGTAGTTATCGTACTGAAGGAGTAATTATCGTACTGAAGGAGTAGTTATCGTACTGAAGGAGTAGTTATCGTACTCAAAAAAAATATAGGAATATTTTTGAGTTTTGTATGTCTATCATATAAAGAAACGACTAACGCATTTTCAACGATCCGCACCCGCCCTACACATCTGTCAAAGCAGAACTCCCGCAGCCTTTCGACTACGAAGAAATCGACCGGCGACGCTATTTTTATTTATTTATTTACTTTCTATTTATTTATTTATTTATTTATTTATTTTTCTATTTATTTATTTAATTTTCTATTTGGAAAATGGCTACAAACTGCCATTGTCAAACATTTATGAACATGATAGTCTGTGAAATTACGAATTTGATGATCGTCAGAACTGTTTGTGCCTGGAATTGATTAAATTTACAGACAACCATGTTCAAAATACATTGGTATAAATACTTAATTTCGAAGATCATACCGACTAGCAATAATTTGCGGCGTTTTCATATTCTACCCACGTACTTTGATCTTGTCAAAGTTCACTTGTCAATGTACACAACGGACTTCGGACTTTTTTCCACGATGCAGACACCGCAGAAACTGTTGTTTTGTCATTTCGAAAAATGGGCAAAAAATGTCATTCTTGAAAAATTTATGAAGTTATCGCACGGTACAAATTACAATATGACATATATTTTTTTAGTTCTAATATTTTGTCTGATTATTTTCCGAGTTATTAGGCTTTAGTGCGATAACTAGTTTATCATTAGGTTTTCATGGTTTTCATGGGCGTTAAAGAAAAGGAATGGATAAAAAATTACTCGGGTTGTGGCCCAACATACTACCGTAGATATGTGGATGACATCTTTGCTTTATTTAACGATGAAAGTGAAGCGTTGGCCTTTTTTGAATACTTGAATCAGAGACACCCTAATATAAAATTTACCTTGGAAAAACAAGTTGATGGTAAACTTCCTTTTCTTGACATTTTAATTGAGAACACCAGTGAAAAATTTTATACTTCTGTGTTCCATAAGTCAACCTATACTGGCCTTTTAACTAATTATTTTAGTTTCACTCCCAAAATCTATAAAATAGGTCTCATTAAAACACTAATTGACAGGACTTTCAAAATTAACAACAGTTGGAAACACTTTGACATTAATATTAAGGCTCTGACTGAAATTTTGAGAAAAAACTTTTTTCCTACAAAACTGGTAAACCGCCATATTTCAAATTACCTTGATAAGAATTTTTCTACAGCTGTCAGTACAGAGACAACTAATGTATTAGAAAAGAGGTATTTTAAATTGCCTTTTATTGGCAAGTACTCTAATACTGCCAAAGAAAAAGTCAATCAACTTGTCAATAAGATGTGTAAAGAAATCAATGTGTGCCTCGTTTTTAAGTCGTGTAAAATTAAAGATTATTTTTCTTGCAAGGACAGAGTTCCTGAATCTTTTAAATCTGGACTTGTGTATAAATTTGTTTGTGCTAGTTGTAATGCTAGCTATGTGGGTGAAACCACCAGGCACATTTCTAGTAGAGTAAAAGAACATTTGAAAACTGATAAAAACTCACAAATATTTAAGCATATGCAGTCAAATCTTAACTGTAAATTACTATGTAACGAAAATTGTTTTTCTATTTTGGATTATGCAGACACTGATTGGCAGAGGAAACTTAAAGAGGGTATGCATATTTCTTGGTTGAAACCAGACCTCAATAAACAAGTTAAGCATTGCATCATCAATTTATCCGTTTAATTTTATGTTTTGTATTAGCCGCTTGTTCAATATCGTTTTTGTTACTTAGATATTGATTTAGCATGTGTAAATTCATTTAATAAAATTAAAAATTGTACTTTTGGGAAATATTTAATTGTCTTAAACAAATTGTGTATATAAATTTTATTTAACTAACTTTTGTTAGCTTATCTAATATTATTTTGTCAATATGGATTAGCTTGTGTATAATTCATATAAAATTGTACTTTTGGGAAATATTTAAATAACTTTCGAAAAATTTTTTGTATAAAGAGTGTATGTATCAACTTTTGTATAATATTCTGAAGATGACTTTGGTAAAGTCGAAACATGTCAAAAATAAAACGTGTCGTAATTTTTATGAAAATTTTTATCATTAGTGCGAAAAATCTCAAAATCTGATTCCAAAATGAATAGAAAAACTTTTTCCAATGAAATAGACAACTAAGGAAATACAATGTGGTATAACACCCGTGACGATAAATTCAAATAGTTAATAGTGCATGACCCGCAAATGAATAAAAAGACAAAAGAAACAAACAATAAAAGTTAATTTACCGTGAATAACGTAATTAATATGGTTCGCGTATGTTGCTTCTTTTAAAGTTTCAGTTTTAAAAATATAGAACATTTTTGTGGACATGTTTAATATCCGTCGTCCTAAAAAATTGTGGACGATAAAAACACATGTATATGTCACAGACAGACGGAATTACCAAAAAAAATCTTTGCTTACATATACGAGAACTTTGTTCCCCAAAAGTTTTGTTTTATTAACATTTGAAATCAAGGGTCGGATCTCGGGGTACGAAAAACAGTCAATTACCTACTACATTAAAAATGTTATTAGTTTTTCCGTAAAGTCTTCAAAATAATACAACGAGGTTGCATATATTCCTTTTCATTCCTAATTATCGACCGATAGGGGACCATGTGGCCCCATAAGAGGGGAGAGGCCGAAATTTTGCTTTTGTTGATGAAAGCCGGGACAGACAGCAACAAATTTATGTTAATTACCATCGCCTAAAAATGTCAACTTGTGTCGCCAGTGTAGTTGTTTGTTTTTCACAAAATTTTCTTGTTACTTGCAACATTATTTTTGTTAGATACAAAATCAAACTGTTAGTGGAGGCAAACAAATGAAAAAAAAGTTACCTGTATGAATATTCTCCGTCTCGCCATTTGCTGCAATGCTCTTACGCGCCAAAAATCAGAATTCATCAATTTTGCTGAGTTTTAGTACTGGACATGAATATAAACACACGGAAAAAATTAAACTTATTAAGTTTTGCGAAGATAATAAAATATTGTGGACTGCTAAGAATAAACAACAAAAGAAAGATGCAAAAGAGAATTTAAAGGGGAAGTAACCTCAAAAATGTGAAATTTTTTTTTTCGACTACGTATTTGCATTTGAACTTATAAAATCAGAAAAATAACACATAAACACAAGAATTTATTTCTAAATACCTATATTCCCTTTTCATATCTCCGTAAAAACTTCGTTTTTGAAAAAAGCGCGTCAAAATAAAAAAGACTGGGTTCTAATTTGAATATGACGTTTTATAGTTCAAAACATTGCGCTAGCTAGACGAGGCCCTATGTTGGTGCTTATAATGCAACAGACTTTCGAATAAGAAACAAAAAAATGCATTATATGTTTCTTGTCCAGTGACGAAGAAGACACTGTTCCAGACATTTCGGCTCTAAAGCCATTTAGTTTTGAGCCTGAAATGTCGTTGGAAGAGCAAGATAAATTTTTTAAGTTCAAACCATGAAGACGAAGTTATACCAAAAAGAAGGCAATCGAATTGGAAACAATAATTGGTGTAAATGAGGTGGTCACTGTAGACCGATGAGTTTTTTCCCTGAAAGTTTGTGCCGCAAAGATAACAATGAAATTCCTGACGACTACTTCGAAAGTACAAATAATTTCGCCAAATATAAAGTCTTTCATATTTATAATCATGACTGAAGTGATATCCATTTTATATCTTTAACATCCTTCTGTCTTCAATTAATTGAAATTGTTAAATTGAATCGTGTTAAAAATAAAAAGTCCGATAAAAAAGGAAATACATTTTCCATACGCACAACATGTTAAAAAGTTTCTCACCAAGCTCTTTACAATAAACTTTTCAACACAATCTGTTGTGAAAAAAAAAATCTTGCTCTCCATCCGAAATATTTTATGCAACTGCATCTTTGAAATTCAATGAAGAAGGCCCGGAAAGCAACAATGATGAAGGGATTAAAAAAAATAGAATACCGAAGATGCGTTCTAATGAAGAAGTACAATAGTGAGATCTGCTCTCAATGAGTGTATGTGAACAGGGGGTAAATTTTAAATTTCCTATTTTAGGAAAAACATGTATTACAGATTTGATGGGTACATAATCGATTAGAAAAAGATGTTCAATAAGACATACCATCGTGTGCTTTATGGGCAATCCGCAATAAATACTCTAAAGCCGATAGATATTTCCGAATTGTTGTCATTACCCCCGTCTGTCAAGACATGCATGCGACGAAGAAAACATTTACTTGTTGTGAGGTGCATAATTTTTGAACTTGAAAGTCAAAGTAAGTTTGAAAAAAAAATGAATCAACGAGACGAAGTTATTAGGAATTCATTAATGTTAAAAGAATTATCATTGTGTAAAATATAATTTTTGTTGGCTTGGTACGTAATTGTTGGTTACGAACACGAAGTTTATACCGAGCTTGTATCTTTTTATTTTGATAAACAAATACGAAAGAAGCATGTGTTTGGTTGATACATACAAAAACAAACGATTTACGTAAATCAGGTAATTGCCTGAAGATCTCTTTCAAAGCAGTCTGGCTCAAAGTGCATGGAACATATATAAAATCCTGAATCCTTAGGCAAGGGACCAGTTCTTCTAATGTTATGTCTTTTTCGAAGCTCGTTTTTCTCTGCGCTGGGAATTTTGAAAAAAACTACAACATCGTCAACATTTTCTTTTGATTTATTATTACCAGTTCTGTTAGTGCAGTTGATGGCGGCGCAATTTGGCATGTTTTTAAGCTGTTAAACGCGAATGTTTAAGTAAATTAACAACTAATACTACTACCACCGCCAGCACACTACACTTTCTGAACTAAAAAACGTCATAATTTCAACTCGACCCAATCCTTTTAAAATCGCAAAGGGGTCAGAATAACGAAGCGATTTCACGCGTAGTAAACACAACTTTTTACTAAGTTAGTGAAACTTTTATATGAAAAGAAATAGGTATTTCAAGTTTTTTTTGTTGCGGCTACTGTTTTTTTAAATAAAAAATTAGAGCTTACTTCCCCTTTAAGTTATTCGAAGGAAAGTACACACTTGATGTGAATGAGAACACAATGTTTTATGCATTGAGGCGTCAAGTAGACAAAAATCTGAAAAAAAATTGATACACTCTTTTAAAGAGAGGGTTAATGTGCGTAACTTCAGGAAAACAATAAGGTCCTGGGGTCGTAAAAAGGTATTTATAACCTCTTGGTGAGGATGGGCAGAAGAGTATAGTATTAAAATAAAAAAGCTAATGGAAGTTGTCGCACGGAAAAGTGTTCAATGGTTTCATAAAACGTTTTTTACATAAATTGAATGCTTTTTTAATGAAAATGTGTTTTCAACATTTTTTTGATCGAACTACTTTAACTGTTTTTCTTTGATAACACACTGCAAAAATATTCTATGTACCGCCTTTTTTTGTAAATATAGGAACCTTGGCTTATATTACAGTTTTTCCTCCTCTATTCAAAAGCCTTTCGTAGACAGTATCGACCTTTAACCTATCTGTAGTCGTTTCTTTTGGGTGAAGCCCTGTTTCCCCCCGCATACGCATATGGTACCAAGCTGAGCAGGGAGGTCCTAGGTCTGCTGAAGGACGTGTCTCATCCATCTTGTCGTCGATGTCTCCCTCTGGTGTAAAATCTTCAACATAAGCTAGGTTTATTGGCATTTTATTTCAAGCCCAGTCTGCGCCTTTTCAACCATCTTTTCGTCTAAAAATAAAGCATTAGTAATATGTTCGGAAAGACGCTTGACTCGTATCAATAGACCATGATGGCGATGAAGGGTAAACCACAGCGTGTCAATGTGAGCCACGTATCGAGTACGATCAACCAGGGCGAAGGCCTGTATGTAGACCATTCCAATATGGGCCAGAACGATGTCATCTTTCCAGGGAGTTTCAAGCTTCTTTTCGATCTGGAATTAACTGGTACAAATACCCAACGTACCATCGAGAGCAACATCGGGAAGAGTATCGTACGGAATCTCCGTATCACCTTGAACGGCAACGAAGTACACACCATCAACGACTACAATGTGCTCGCCGTATGCAGGGACTTGTGGCTGTTTAAGTGTGAACGCGAAAATTACCTAAACCTTGAAGGTATCAATCCCAATAATGGTAACACCAGGGCGCTCCAGGTAAAAGTGGCAAACCAGTCTGAGGAGACGAGGAGAAAGCGATAGCCTCCGCCTATGGAAGTACCTTCTCCATACCTGTATGAAAAATGTTAGAGCTCACCAAGGATCTGCCCTTCTATCAGTCAGGCCTACATGATCGACTTCAGTTTGTTCTCCATTTTGCAGCGTATTCTACAGTGATCAAGGATGCAGGTACAGCCGCTTCTGGATCTACCACAGCAAAGCCTGCTGACGCCACGTATAAGATAAGCAATATTGCACTGTAGTTCAACAAGATAAATCACGAGGGTCTCGCAAGTTATAATATCACGGTACAGTCGCTTAGTACAACCTTTTGAAAGAGTACTCCGAAGCACGGTCATCACCATGAAGAAGGAGGATACCTCGTATAATCTGCAGGTCGATACTCCGGCCAAGATCTTGAAAGGGCTACTCTTACTTTTCATAGATGCTATTAAGGTTAAAGCTTACTTTGGAGTCTTCTACAACCTAAAGATCTAGAAAATCCCGATAACAGCTGAACGAACTCTACTCACATGCAATGGCTCAAAAAGATCATTTTGAGCAAATTGTTAATCTCTTCGGCAGTCACGATTCCATAGTCATAATAGGGCAATTCATGACCGAGAGGTAAGCGCTCTTTGTGTACTTTCGATCGTCTCTGGATCTTAGGCTCTATGGTAGTAAAAGACCCCTGCAGAGACTGTCGGACGGCATTACCCTAAAAATAACCAAGAAGGTCGGTGGTACTGGAAATATCAGCTGTTACATGTACCTTCTTTCCAACGCTCAGTTGAACATTTTTGGAGGGAGATTTCATAGTCTGGAGTATTAGGCGACGAAAGAGAATATCAAAGAGTTCTCTGAGGTGGTACTTACCGAGAAATAAATGACCCTATATATTGTAAAAGATCCTCACACACAATTTTTTGTGGACCCGCTTTGCCGAAGAACCTTCGAAGTCACAAAAATCAGCTCTTTCTCTGGTACCCTCGTGAGATTTGGCTATATATTGCTAGTAGACGCAGGAACAAATAAGGTGTTATCTGTTACGAAGAATCGAACAGCCTTGGAAAAAATTGGTGACATCGTAGGCGTTCGTATACCCGATAGACAGCTCATTCGTATCAACCTCTATAACGAGCCAAATGTTATTAAATAAGTCATGTATGGGTACCCTTTCTATACCTTACATCCTTGTGATCATCTGCTAGTATGAAAACTGTGCAGGTGAGTTCTTGTAAGTCATGAGACTTACAAGATATTGTACCGCTTTGCAGCCGGCGAGTCCCGCCACTCTTTCCCATAGTCCTGAGGTATTATTACATCCTCAGCAACCAGCATGAGTTCCTTATCTACGAAACTACGCTCGGGACTGTTGGGCTATCATCATACAATGAAGTATGTACATACCTTTGCTCCAAATGGCGTCGGTTGCGCGTCTTTTCTGATCACCATGTTCTTCCCCCGGTAGAAGCAGGTAGAGATAAGGACCGTCTTCTGGTAAAGGCTTTTCCTCTGGGTCGCTTTTTGCGAGTGGGACTTGATTCAGCTTGATGTCATTCGAAAACTTCATCCCAATCATAGCTGTCTTGGTATTGTTTAGACTTTTCACCGTGGAGTACAGGTTTTTAACCCATATCGTACTAGTCTCCTCAGTGACTAACTCTTGCGCATCTTGAGGTTTGAAGAGTCTTTCTGCAAGGACTGAAAAAGTATAATGATATTTGGTCGTAACACGGTTTATCTCAACACCTTTACCGAGCAGCTTTGTCACATCTGACTTGAACTCAGACCCGTTATCACATTGGAAGGTTTATGGATAGCGTAGAGGTCCTACTTTGTAGTTATCCTTGATCATCTCCGCAATATCTGCAGCTTTTTCCTTGTGGTCTTGCAACCTCATACCTTTCAGCCACGTCGATGCCTGTAAGGATATATTTATAAGTGTTGCCGTATGCTTTATCGTGTGGCATATAAAGCAGATCAAATTTACGCATTTCGTCCGGTTTGGTAACGTTATAATGTGGGTAGTCGATTTCTAGAACCGCGAATTTATCGAAGCCAGAGTAGCTGACGAGAGAGTCAGTGTGTGACTTTTTTTTCGACAACTTGTCTCTGCGGTGAGTAACTTGATGGCTTTTCGTCCAGTCTAGATCTCTGGCAGTTGGTAGTAGATCTTGCTAAGCTTCTCCGCCTCTTGGTCAGATACCGTATGTGCTTTGTCATGCCTTTATTCTATGACAAAAACGATGTGTTATTTTTTGTCACGCGTTCTAGCTACGTATATTTGTACGCAGTGTATCTTAACAAAGCTATGGACGCCGTAATGAACGTTAGTTCGCCATTCTCTTGCTACTCGGAAGGAACGTAAAAGTCATAATGCTTTGGAGCCTCGTTCAGGGTAGCGATGTAGTACTTTCTCATGCTGTCCTCCAATTCAGTGAGACCTACGCCTGCGTTGCGCTGCCGTTCACGTTCTTCAGAAAACCAGTAAATTTTCGCTTGTCTATCTTTGGCCCACTGTGCTTGAGCAGCCTGTAGATTTTTGACGGCATTATCATGCCTTTTGCGTTCTTTCTCACCTTACTCTGAGAGTCTTTACCGCCATTTCTCGAGTTACTTTTCCAGCTGTAAAGTACCCTGTCATCTTCAGGACATCCTTCGTGTTCATTCTTGCAGAAGGTAGTGTGATCTCTAGAATCTTCTTCCCTGCTAGAGCATAGCAGAAAGTATGCTCCAGATCGACAAATGTCTCCTAGGCCATGTCAATTATTTCCTTCTCATAAGGTGTTACGGTTTTCATTTATTTGCATACAGTTAAACGAAGCATGGTCATTAGGTTCTGCAAAAAGGGGCCGGCGGGGTGTTTACAGGCTTCGAAGCCACATGTGCTATTACGTCCGGAATCTTGGCACGCGTTGCTGTTGACTTCGCTGCCCATTGCGCGTACCAAAATATCCTACTATTGGGAGTATGGTGAGAGCTCGTACACTATAGTACACAATGCTGTTGGACTGTGTTGAACTGACTCCAGAAGAGGTATTACTGATGATCCTACAGTATTCTTTTGTTAATTCAGATCTTCCTTCCTCTTCTTCATCAGTGCCGCTAACTTGTGGCCTTTCGCATCCTCCAACCAACACAGCATAAATAACCTGGGTCAATAAGTCAGAAGAAAATCTAGCTGACGGAGCGGCTCAGTCTTGTGAGGAGTTCAGGTCACGAACATGACATATTTTCAATGGTAACCAAATGTGCAATTCTCAATGCAGGTTGCCACAAATTTGATGTTTGCCTAGGCTGCCCTTAAAACTGTTTATTTTCTGTAACTTAACTGACTTTAAAGATCATTTCACCAACCTTACAAATTTTACCGAAAAATTGATTAAATATTTTATTGATGTTGGATAAACATGGCTCTGGTGAAGCGATTCTTCAAGTTGGTGAGACCAACAAGCAAAATAAAGTCTCAGATCGTCTTATTGTTGTTGCATAGCAAACATTTTAAATATATTTTCAGCAAAAAAATCCCCATCCGGTGTTTAGTTTTCGCTTTTTTTATTTACAGAGAAATACACAAAAAGGATGACGAAAAGACATAAGCGAACATACAGAAAAGTGTTATCATAATTGGTGTCAATGTTTTGCTTTTTACTATTGATGGACTTAACTTGACATTGACTAGCATTAACATTTAGTGCCAAATTGGGTTCTGCAGCTAAAATTTACTTTGGCTCAAACGATGTACATATATAGTAGACGTTTGAAGCATAATATATAAAAAAATTCACGCCTGTAGTTTTTCAGTTGTATAAAGTTATTGATATATAATGTTTTGATGGCTAAGTTTGAGATTTGTCTATATGTAATCACCACAATTTTTAGAAAAAGAGGTTGTTGGAAATAATGTTGTTGTTGTTGCATAGAATATTGAAATCACAAGTTTTACTACTGTATATGATCGGTTAATTTTTTAGTGCTTTAGCATCCTGTCCCCATACGAGCACAGATTCATAATTATATTGGTCCGTGTTGGACATAAGCATTCATGTCTAGCCATATTTGTGCAACATTTAATCTGTGGTTCAGAAATGTGCTTGTGTTTTGTGATGCAGATTTTGCAACAAAAAATTATCACTCGGGTCTAGAGTGAAAAGAGTAATTTTTCTGTTAAAACATAACAACAGAATAGTGGGACCTCAAGAATACAAGAAAATTATAGATTTTGATTTCAAAATATGAATATTTTTCTAGTTCCATATATAGTCGCTCAGGGAAAATTCTTCTCCCAATGGTACACTCAAAACAAAAACGTTTTCGATTTCGTAAAAGTGCGCCATCCTGATTCATGTTGTTTTTATAAAGAACACTCAACTTGAAGAAAGTTCTTAACTTTCTTAATTTAAAGCCTTAAAATGTTCTTAAAATGTTCTTAATTTTCCCTTCATTTTGCCATTTTTGAAGTTTAAAGGAGAATCTTGGTATTTACGAAGCTTTAAATGTTTTTAGCATGTTCTAATGTTTTGTACCTCTAAAGCCATATGTTCTTATATGGTTTGTTCTTATAAAAAAACGTTTGAGCAGTCTAAAAGTTAGAAAATTTGGCTGCTTAATCGGGTCGGTTATATTAGTTAAACGCTTTTGGAATTGATTTCCTTCGTGCATTGTTGTGCTAGATTTAAGCCATTAATAGTATCAGTTGCAAAAACTGTATAGTATCAACTTCCATGTCAAAATGGGGGGTATTTTCAGACACATACTAAACATTTGCCTAGTCTGATGTTTCAACTTTTAGGATTGATTTATATATATATTATATAATTGTAAAAACCTTATTCTTTTATCTTTGTGTTCATTCCTCTTTTCTTTTCGTGGTATTCTGAAGGGATTTGTACACATTTCGGCAGGGATTTTTTGTGGGTCAGCCATTATAAATTGAGCTAGCGCAAAAAGGTAAAATTGAGTAGTGTTACAAAAATGCCTAACTTTGTGTAAAGAACTTTAATTGATGTTTTTCCTACAATTTCAGGGCATTTAACTCATGTGTTTGATTCCCGTAGTTAGCCAAATTATCAAATTTTGTTTATCGTAAATTCACGCATGCACAGACTGAATATCCACACTCGCAGTGGGATTTTGAATAAACGTGAATTACAAAGTGGGACAGATATTACAAAGTGGGGTATAACAATTAGAAAGACATTCTAAATTAGAGAAAAATTAGATTAAAAAAAATGATGTTACTTTAGCAAAATAGACAATTTGTCTGTAATCACAGCAGAAGGGTATATGCAAGTCTAATTTGTGTTGCGATTACACAACTAAAAAACGGCGTTCTTCATTTCAAAGGCCGTCAACACATTGAACACAAGTAGACGGGTTATATCTTCAAGACTTTGGATGAGAAAACTTTGGCATTTGTAAATATAAATGATAATCTTTAGGTTTAGAAACAGGTCAATTTAGAAACAGGTCGATTAGACGATAGCATACTATCTGTTTCTTTAACTTAAACTGACGTAATGATAAAGTTGAAAGTAATGACGTCAGAGATAGTTGACGTCAAATACAATTGCGTTACTACAACATAAAGATTCATTTCTCTTTCAACATCAAATTTATGTATACGCGTAATTCCAGCAAGCTGACATGGATTCGTTGTTAAGGTCAGAATGTACTTGCACGTCCTCGTACAGTCCAGGTTCATCGTGCAAACCACAAAAAAAGTATCTGGCGTATTTGTTGGATGAATTTGAGAAATGTTCGCAACAGAGCAGCGACTTGTCCAGACTTCAAAAGGTAAGATCAAGATGCAACGTAGTTCCTATATTATAATCTGGGATTAACTTTTTTGATTTCAAATTGAATCTTGGAATAATTTAGGTGCCTTTGAATTGCTCTTTGTCTCGCCCGAGTAAAAGTATTTAGGGGACAAAATTATTTTAGTCTTAGTTCCTCCTAAAGCTGTTAAAGATAAAAGAGGCAAATTTGCCTTTTGCAACTTTGCTGTTAAAAAAAAACATAATACAAGAAGTCAGGCTTTTTATGATGGGTTAATATCGGGCTGATATATCTTATCGGCCTAAGCGAAGTCGGCTCTAAGTGATGATTTTTGAAGGTGAAGGAAATTTGAACTGCCGGGAAATTAAGGCCGCTGACTTTATTCGAGCCGATAAGGTAGATTGGGTCATCCAACCTCGTCCCCAGGGCTTTTAAGGTTTTTTTACATTGAGACGGAATCTGAAAAAGGTTCAGTTTTTCCAAGTTCCGTTCCTAAGTAAAAAGAGCTAAAAAGCCATGGGAACAAGGTTGTGCGTTATCCGCAGTGTTTTTTGCGCGACGCAGTACTCAAGTAACGGTAGTTATCCGAGTTACTAAAAGATTGCGGAGTTAATATTTGTTTTGGTTTGCTCTAAAAGCGATATTCTAAAAGAATAGTTCTTTTAGATTCACCTTGTTCACGCAAGTCGTTGACAAGCAGGGAAATGTTGCTTATGTTTTTGTTATGTAAAGTATCTAGGTTCCTACAAGTGTGAAGAAGGAGATAGGTGTTTAGACCCATAAAGAACTTGCCGTTATTCGTCAAATCTTAGGTGGCAATCTGCAGCTTGATGCTTATAAAAGTTTGAGTAGATTACATTTGATTTAAGTTTTGCTGATTGCATCTTAATAATAATTATCCTTTCTTATATTTTCTCAGCATGATTTTATTTCTGTCTCTTTTCTAATAAATAGGAAAATGTGTCCATGAAAAAAGAAATAGCAGAAGCACAAAGGGAGATCCGCGATTTGAAGTTTGAGAAACAGGTGGGTATGAGGTTTCTTTACGCCCATTTGCCATAAAAGCTAAGTAAGCGCCCTACGCGTATTTTATCCGCTTTTCAAATATTCTTTAAACGCGCTGATTTTATCGTGTAGCGTAATGTTTCAATTAAAGCCCGCCTCTTTTAAACGCCCCGTCTTTTAAACGCCCAAAGTTTTATTTTAAGCTTTCTCTCTTTACAAGCTAAATCGATTCTTACTTTTGCTTGGTTGCTGGCTTGGTTAGCCTAGCGCAAAAGTAAAAATAAAACTTTACTTTCAATCACGTTTCGAAACTTGATTTTACTTAGTATCATTCCAAGTTGCGCTGAATTATATTTTGGCTGGAGAATATATGATACACGCTTTTTTATAAGCAGCACAAGATTTTAAGCACTGCTTGCTAACTATCTGCTCGGGAAGATCAAATTCACGTGTTTTGCTAGCTCATCCAGGCTAGTGCGGCAATCGAAATCAACTTTTAGTTATAATCACGTTTTTAAACACGAAGATTCTTAGAAACTAATTCTGTTTTTGTAATCCCTGTTTTTGGCTTTTCGTCTTTTCGTCTTTGTTTTTTGTTCTTTATTTACGGCTTCAGAATAGGCTGTTGTTTGCCATTCGCTTCGTTTTTTATGGAAGGAGAGTTATGTGAACTTTTGCACGTTTGGACTTATGATAACCAACACTTCCTGCATCTAAATGGTAATTTCTTTTATTATGCTCTCTCATTATCACTCCTTATTTCAGCTTTTATCTGAAAAAGTAAGTTCTATGCAGCGAGAAATGCAAGAACAAAAATTGCTACATTCTCAACTTCGAGACGAGGCTAGCAGTGAGTTTCGTAGTTTATATCGTAAGTATGGAAACCAGGAAAAAGATGTTGACTTGTTGAAGTATCAAATGAAAATGGGAGCGAAAAAGGTTTGGAATTTGATAACAGTATTTCCTGTATATTCACAAACAAAGCTAAAATGAAAATCGTACTTGTGTTATTATTTGGTCTTTAAAACCAATCTGTTGTAGCTGATAGTAAAGAGTTTTAATATGTTCTCCAGCAATCTAAATGTGCTGGTTTTCTTAATCTTTCCCCTGGGACATTGGATTTCATGACTTTAGCTCATACTTACGAATATATTTTCATTTGTAGCATGCACTCGACCTGGAAAATCTACGATGGGAACTTACCACTACTCGAAAATATGGTGCTTCTTCCTACAATTCTGCTGACTTCGCAGAAATGAGCGGAAATGATAAATTGTAAATATATAATAATTATTTTTCTCATTCTTTGTACTATTTGGTTTTAGTTAAGTACCTCTGAATCATGTTTTCCACTAAATACCCCTTCTACTTGTTAGAAAACAAGTTCTGCGAAATCTTTTTGAAGGGGGGTGTGGAAGCGTTGTTATCCAGGATTCTCAATTAATCTTCACATTCTTTTTATACATGCGTGCACAATCATATCTAATACAAGACGAACAAATCTAAATATAAACTTTGACAATAAGAAAAACCGAAAAATTGGAATTTAGAGAGGGGTTTAGAAAAACCGAGATTTAGAGAGAGGTTGTGAAGAAACGAAATATAAAAATAACCTTCTTGTGAAAGTATTTGGCAAAAAGATACAACTATTAATAAATATTAGCAAATATTAAAACAAGAAAACCTGTCCGTTTGACCACACAATCCAATCTTATAAATCAACCAAAATATTGTCAGAAAAATTTCTCGATGCAAGAAAAAAGATTTTGTACAGGAATATAAAATAGACTTCTTAAGATAAACAATTATTAATACACTATAATAAATACAACATTTTTTCTCATTATAACTCTTATGTTGTATAAAAATGAATGAGCAG
This sequence comes from Hydractinia echinata, assembly GCA_030067915.1. NCBI lineage: Eukaryota > Metazoa > Cnidaria > Hydrozoa > Anthoathecata > Hydractiniidae > Hydractinia > Hydractinia echinata. The sequence continues at coordinate 70,764 of JASGCC010000150.1, forward strand.
CAAAAACTTCTGTTCATTTCATGCATTCTTGCATTGGGCATTATGGACTAAATTTTAGAAATTTGTGTGGTGAAAAGGTACATATTGTAAAATAATCAAATAGCTTATAAAACGACAGAAGTTAATTTCAAAACTCATGATAGTAAAAGTCATATCATTTTAGCATTGTTTAATGAATTTACAGGTATATATATATATCATTTGCGTACGTTCACACAAGCAGAAAATATAAACAACAGATCACCAGATTGAAGAAATTCAGTTAAAAAAAACTAGCTACACTCAAATTGGCGAAACTTGCTTTTTAAAAAAGAGAATAGTTAAAATCAATTCCAGTGATATATTAAAAAAATAATCTATATGCATCTACAACAATTTGTCCATCAATTACAAAATACAATAGAAAAGGCAATATCATTATTAGCATCAATAATGAATAGTTAAATACCTTACGACAATTTTGTTTTGCTAGCATTACATAACGAAATATTGTAATTATGCTAAGGTCTGACGGTATTGACATGATGAGGCTTAAAAACCTAAAAATTTAACAAAATCTAAACATTTTTGAAAATTAAGTCACAGACGAGTTAATAATTTTGGTTGCCCAATTGAGAATTTCCCAAACAAATATATTATCAGGAGATGATATTCTGCACAAGAAATACATTATTGGGAAGAAATATATAGAAGAAATAACTTTTCTATAAAATATTCTCAAGTTTTATGCCATAAGTATAACTCTGTCAGGATTTATGGACAGAGAGCGCTTTACGCAAAATACATATCTTAAACCAACATTAAGTTAAGATGCCATAATCCTAATTTTACATAAAACAAGTTTATGTTGAAGTTTATCTGTAAAAACTCAGAATTAAGTTTGATTTAAGTTGTTGTTTTTGTCATCAGTGATCATAAACTTTTCCACCAAAATTAGCTCGCTCTTCGTGTAAGTCACTAAAGTCGAAAACCAACAGCCGTTTCGTAGCCCCTTTGAAGCAGTACGTATTTTGCCTTTTCTGACTAAAATATACTAAAGAAATACGCTCATTTTTCCCTTTTTGACTAAAATATGCGTTAAGTAGGTAACCCTCACTAATATTGAAAGGATGGAGAGAGAGCTCTAAACTAATGTGACTGCGAAGCACTTTGTGATTCGTTAGAAAGAGAAGCATCAATTAAAAATAAGAAGCAGTCTATTTGATCTGCTTTCTCAGTAGTACAGAACGCGAAGCGTCCTAAGCTGTTAAGAAAATTAGACAACAAAATTGCGGTGTTGGTTGGCGCCCAAGGTTCCTAAGCGGAGAATGGCACGGAGGTAAACCAGGATTTACAGACGCTAAAATTATCTTGTTAAATTTTAATCTCGTGCGCACGACTTTTGACTTTTTCAGATCTCAATGGTAGTATAACACCGAGTTGCATGACTGCAATGAGCTTACCTGAGCTTAAATAAAATAAACCCCTGGTGTGTTGATGACGATAATATTATTTGTGAAGTTGATGTTCCCGACATTTCGGGTTCTTGTTCGTGTGCAATTTTGTTTCTTATACCGTTCGAGGTTGCCAGTAGACTGTTTTGTACAGAACTTCTACAATCTTATTCCGTCATTTCAAATAAACAGGTATTATCCCATGGTATTATCTTGAAATTGCAAATTGTGTCATGCAGTGCGTGGAGATACAGGCTAGAACAAACCAACGCTTTACTGTTAGCGGGCAAAGCGAGGGTCATAAGTTAAAGTAGCCCAAAGCAGTAAAAAAAACGCAAGTCGATCAGACTTCAGAATCAGATGCTCGTGGAAACATTTCGTCTGTTCGCAGCGACCAGGCGAAAGAGTAGGATCCAATCGTATTCCCGCGCCGTTTGCCAGGCGCCAACCAAACAATTTGCTTCAATTTTTTAAGGTTTTAATTTTTTATTTATTTCGACCTGTTTTTGAAATTATGTTTATGTTATTAGTATATCTTTTAACATTTATAGTGTATAACTGTATTATCACTTTTTTTTGTTGGTCACCCCCTTCTCCATGAAATATGTTTTCTCAACAATACACCACCGTAACGCAACTTATCGTAGATTTTTAAAGTTTTTAAATTATGTCAGAATTAAGGTCTCCCCAAATATACAAAAAGTAATCTGTGAAAATTAATACTTTAACAATACTGCGCTATACTTAACATTTATAAAGAAACGAAGACGTTTTAGCATATCAACTTATTAAATATTATTGCTTGTGGTGTAGCGATATTTCGGAAATGTTTTATTATACCTGCAACATGACTAAAACCGTTATGAAATTTAAGATATCTAAGATTTGACCATAAAGTTGGATCCTACTAAGTTTAAAAACAAAAAAAGAAATAGAAGTAGGCGAAAGAAACAAAAAGGTTATGACTACGTTCATCAGTTTAGAATTAACAAAAGTGACTAAATCCAAGATGTGATTCCGTGGTATATTAATATGCCGGGTTAAGCCACAAGTAACTGTGTTACCTAGCGTTGAACGCCCGGAAGAGCAATAATAAGAACTGTGCCACACATTTAGGTGGAGCGCTTTAGTATAGTATTTTGTAAATTGAGTAAGGCGCAGAACATTATGGTGTTTACGGTGTAATATATTTTTCAAAAAATAGGCGCACAACATTAGGGTGTTTTCGGTGTAATATATTTTTTTTAAAATAAGTTTCCACAACTTTAGCTGATATAAAAAAAACTTTATCGCAACTTCAGAAACACAGGAAACAGCCTGTCGTTAACATTGGACTGAACGCTTAGTACAGGTAAACAGTGTCACCAATGCGTTTAGGCGTAATACCCTTTTCAAAAAACCTGTGTCGTAACTTCGGTTTACATAACAACACAGGATACACTCTGTTAACACTTGGCTAAGCGCTTCCTACATACAGATAAACCGTGTTGCATATAGGCATCATACCCTTTTCCATAAAACTTATCACAGCTTCAATTAAAACAAAACAACAGGAAACAATCTGTTGCTAACACTCGGCTGAGCGCTTAGTACAGGTAAACAGTGTTGCACATGTGTGTAGGCGTAATACCCTTTTCCAAAAAAACTTTATTGCAACTTAGGTTTAAATAAAAACACGGGAACCAGCCTGTCGTTACCCCATGCAATTAAAAAAATCCTCCAGCAATTTTATTGTGCGGAGTAAGTTCTCATGACAGTAATAAATGGTGTTGCCTCCTTACTAACTGCACTTAGCATAAAAAATATCGATAAAAAATTTTGTTGTAGCTAGCTAAACAAACTGCATTTGGCTACGTCTACTATTCAGCCAGAGGTAGCTAAAGAGCTACAACCCTAACATAAAAATAAATAATAATATACCAAACTTTAAAAGAATAAGAATAAATAAAGCTGGGCTTCAGCAGCAGGATGCTGCCTTGAAATCTACGTTTGTAGCTAAAATCTTAAAATTGGTTTGTTTTAGATTTATACAGGGCTAGCAAACGTGATGATATTTTCATCTTAACATGTGAAAACATAGACCCAATGAAGAAAATATCTTAAACGTTGATAAAACTGAAATTTAGGCAGTGAAATAATTACCCAACCAAATATTTCTCTTCGCTTCAAAAACTTCGCTTTGCAGATTGGTGAACAAGCTGGAGTATAACCAATATTGCGAACTCGGTCCCTCAAAAGGAACGACTCGTACCTTAACCCCTAGAGCTCGGTTTATTTGAACAAAATCAGCCTCGTTAAAAACATAACTGGAAATGAAAATTTAAAGGAGTATCTAGCATAGCTCATCAAATAATATTAAAATGTTAGTCTATAGCAATATTTGTGATCGAATTCGTAACGCAGTCTTCATTATTTTCCCAATTTTACGAATATCAAGATACGCACACAGCTGGGACACGGGGCCAGGTCGCACTTTAAAAGTCGTGACGTTACGGCAATCGGTTAAAAAATCGGTCGAAGAAGAAGGAGAAGAAAAAGACAGCCCGTTTGAATAAGATCTCGGATGTAATCCGAAATCTTAATTAAAGTAAAAGTAATTTTCGGCTTTATTCGTGATTTAAAGAACGTGTAATCCAAAAGAAGAATGCAATGTCCTTAGAGTTTGTTTTTAAAATGCGGAAAACTCATTTAATCCAAAAGATGTAATACTTAAAATGAATTATCTGTTTGACGCTTGAAGTGGAGTATTAATTAAAAAATTAGAGGTATGAAATAGATGAAAGAAAATTGTATGCTGACCTATAATATTGATGGCATAACAATTTCCTGGAACGCCTTATCTTTCATTTTTGCATTTTTTTAATCGTCTGAAACTGGTCTTTAGAGATTAAATTTCTGTTAATTGTATTAGATATAATTTTAGTAGTTATGACAATGCACAATGGTTTATTGTGAGTAAATTGTAAGATAGGAATGATGATGCCCCAGCTGTATATCGATGAAATAATGGCAGGCGGGAAATTATTTTCTCATTTAAAATAAGCTTTTAAAGTCACGAGAGATAAATTCAGTCAGCGTAATCCTATTCGTCAATTTCCCTTAAATGACATGTGGACAGACTGTTAATGGTAAAACACGATGAACGATTTAAAAGCATATACCGACATCATTTGTCAAATTATGAATAAGAAATAGTATACACACTACCTCTATTGCTCTTCAACGTTTGACCATTCTTTCCGCACAAACTCAGAGAAACAAAGCCCTGTAAAATAAATTAAGCAATAACATTCTGTTCCCCTATATAACTTCTTGTCTCCTTTCATGTTTAAAATGTTAACGTCGTAAAAAAAGTATTCCCATAAGAACTTTTAAAAAACAGTTAACATGAAACTTTTTACTGGAATATTTTTCACAGAAATGAAACTTTTAAACTCCGGGGTTTAAAAACATCAGGTAGATTCGCCAAACTGAAACTTGGACGAAGCAGATGTCACGGCGCACGTGCTGATATCGCACGATCGGCGTAAAACAAGGCTGGCATTCCGCAATTTATTTCACTTCAAACGTAATGAAACCTAAAATAAACCGGTTGACAATACATTTCAGACCGATATATAATGGAGGCAAAATAAATTCGATAGGTGTATAGACGCAATAAAAATTTTTCCCCTTTGTATAGGTAACTGTAACCTTTCAGTAAGGTTAAGAAAAGACGATTGATGATTTTTCCTATACATAAATTTATAACAAAGCTCTCTCCACGGAAAATCAAAATTTGCACACAATAAAATTCTCAGCTAATGAAATCACTTTATTTTATCACGTGATTTCTTCTAGCCAATTAAAAACGTAAACAAAACTGTTACAAAATGCGGAACATTTTTATAGAGGATGGTTTATAAGCGCTTTTAAAGAACATTGCAGAAAATATAATCGGCTGTGCCTGTCACAGAGAGACAGATACAGTTTTTGTATTATTATAATAGATTGTGGACATGAAAGTTATTTTCAGTTGTTTATGAATCAACAACGCTGAAAGAGCCTATTAGCTGGACTGTTTTTATTTGACTAGTAATAACAATTTCTAAAGCTTAAACACAGCAATTAAAAATCGGTCTTTTCTAAGAATTTATTTTCCATCTTTTCTAACTAGATTTAACTCCAAAAAATTAAGAATGCATGGCAACATAATTTTACAGAAAACAAAAGTAGGAATTGTAAGCAGTTTAAGTGAAATAAATTATAGATTTATGTCAAGTTATTTTTCGTAATGAAACCTTCATCCTATCACGGTTTTAAGGTATAAAGAAAAAATCCATTTTTTTCGCGAAACAAGTCTTTTTTTAGTTACCTCCTTATAGATCGAGTTTATTCTTCGTTGTTCCAGTGCCTTTAGTTACTGTGAAACAATTTCCAATAATTTTCCATAGAACAATTTGTTTTTCTTGTTCTACCAACGTTATATACGAAGACGTCTGCTTAATTAAACCATAGTCATAAGAAACAGAGATAGTCTGGAGACTCATCGCAAACCCGATTTGAACCCGTGTCCCTTGCCGTATTAATACCCAGACTACTTTTGAGGGCATTAAATTTGAAACAACGCGGGAACTTTCTTCAACTAAGGCTTCATTCACAAGTAAATTCGTTTGTTTTGGTGAAAATGCCTGGGGCAAATTGCTCGATTTATGGGTGTAATGTTTCCAGAAAGACCCCAAATACGTCTATATTTGGTGTTCCGAAAGGAAACGATGAATATAGTAGTTCATGGCGTGAGAAACTCATCCATGTGATAACCAAAGATCGTGTTGTAGACCAGAAGTTAAAAGTGCAGATTGAGAAGAGAACATTACACATATGTGAACGTCATTTTGCAGAGGACTGTTTACTTCAACATAAGTACAAACTTGTTCCCACAACATAGTTTTACAACGTATAAATACAAAACAATTTAGAATTATTATTTAAACACAAATATGCATATTCTACATATTCTATGTTCAACTTTTGGATGATACAAAGAGAACGTTGAAGCCTGGCTCAACCCCAACATTGAACTTGCCACAGAAAAGTGTTGCTTCTTCAACAAGGTAAAATACATTAACAATCTTTAGATAGACAACTCATTGTGTCAAGTGTGAGACCTATTTTGTTTATTTCATATTGTGCATTTTTCTCATAAGAATTATAGCTAGCTACTTCCTTACTATTTTAGCACTAAAATCAAATCAAAGTCGTCTTCTGATAGGTAATCTTCCTGTCTGGCAGCCATTTTATCTTGATTTGATGCTCTCACGCTCCGGCCACCCCCCCCCCCCCCCCCGTCGGACGAGTTCATAACAAAATCGGCCATTTCGGGCCGATTTACTAGACTATCTCTGTTTCTTATGACTATGATTAAACTCTGTGTGCGATCCTTCTCTGCGTTTATTGTTTGCAAGCTTTCTTCCAGCTTTTTTCTGATATATATGTGTACACATAACCTACCCAAGTTAACAAGCAGAGAAACAGGATGGAAAAAAGAATTGGAAAGCACCGCCTTTTACAATATGAGTTTTTTGTACTTTGTGTCATCTTGAATGGTGTGTTTATATATCTCTATGTAAAGTTAAAAGTCATAACAGAAATACAAGCTTCCCTCTTGCCTGACGTTGTTGTGTCCTAACTGCTTGAATATTTAAACCGTGGATTGCGCGCTCACAGTCAATGGAAACAGGAAGATAAATACCAATAACAAAAACATATAGATTCTAGGGAATAAGAAGCTAGGTTTGTGGCAGTTACAGTGGAGTACTATACAAAGTATGTTTCTTTTTAACCCACCAGTTTTTCTCACAAAGTGAAAAAGGAATTCTATAATTTTTTTATGTGGCTTTATAAAGTTAATACGATTCTACTTCTGTTGAAACGGGGTGTTACACTTGCTACAATTATTCATGACGTGGAGCCAATTGGCTGCACCGTCAGACACAACCAACTAGTGAAAGACAAGTTTTCTATATTCTCCTAATTTTATCATTTTTATTTGAAATTCTGCGTCTTTTTTACTCTCCGATTCTTCGTGTTGCTAGCAAGAATATCGCGAGCTGACTCAGTTACCTGAAGTGTCAATATTTGAACATCTTCCATAACAACTCGTATTTGCCTTTCAAACTTGCACAAAATCAACATATCATCTGAAAGTTTGCGCACGTAAGAAAAATTTAAGAAGAAGAAGAAGAAGAAAAAAAGAAGAAGAAGAAGAAGAAGAAGAAGAAGAAGAAGAAGAAGAAGAAGAAGAAGAAGAAGAAGAAGAAGAAGAAAAAGAAGAAGAAGAAGAAGAAGAAGAAGAAGAAGAAGAAGAAGAAGAAGAAGAAGAAGAAGAAGAAGAAGAAGAAGAAGAAGAAGAAGAAGAAGAAGAAGAAGAAGAAGAAGAAGAAGAAAAACAAAGCAATGATAATCGGTATGGTAAATACAATATATGGACATTTGTTGCAAGCATGCGTATCGTGCAGCATTGCACTGTGTTATGGCAGTAAATAAGAACAAATTAGTTTTGAGTTAAAGGAAAATAAAGAAGCACCCTTTCGGCATTTATCACAGCAGCCTCATCTCGGGATGGACTCTATTGGTGTTCTTTTTACAGGAAAACTCTTATATTTGTTTCTAGCAACATAAAATCCGTCTAGACAAAATAAAGTTAACAAAATTTTTGCGACTACTCTTTTCTGCACTTCCGAGTGACCGAAATTTTCTAAGCTACAAATCTATGCGGAACAAAAGAACTAGCGAGTTAGCTAGCTCTATCTACATTTTTTCTTAGCTAAGGTCTTTATTCAGTTTGGGGTAAGTTCTTTTTTCCTAGCCAATATTATATCAGTGGCATATTCACCAATTTGATTTTAGGTTCAGCTTAAGGTGACTACCTACCTGGCCAAAAAGCGAAAGCAGGAAACTGTCAGTTGCACCATAATTTTTAGATAGTTAGCTAAGTCTTTCTTGCGTTAAGTGCAGTTAGGTAGGTACACCATTGACTGTATTATATGATCGGGTGTCTAAAATGTAAAGTTTATTAAGACATTTATAATCTGTACACAATAAAAGAACAGCCTGCGAAACCCTTTTAGCTAGTTGAATTTCCCTCATACTTAATTTTAAAACTTTTACGATAGGTTTTTCCAAAAGCTAAATATACTGGATGGATGCTTTGGATAGATGGGGTAAAAACAAGCTTAAGTCTGTTTTTATTTAAGCCGAAGTCACGAGAACTTATTTTGCAAAATGTTGCTTGACTGTTTTTGTTAGGACGTGTTGTAATGTGTGTTACTTGAAAGTTTAGTAAGACTTGTTAATTATACTCTTTGTGAGTGTTAGACATTTTCAAAAGTTGTTAAGTGCATAATCGTTATAATAAATTCGTTGGAATCATTTTTATGTATTTTTCAGCACCAAAATGTCAACCATCACTCTATACCATTACACGAACGAAAAAGGCGCTGCTGCAATTATAAAATCGGGATATCTAAAAGCATCCGATCTTACAACGGATGCCACATTCGGGAAAGGCGTTTACTTCACCAGTATGTCACCTGTCGAATCCAAGTTAGCCATAGCCAGAAACAACTGGGATGGCAAAGTAAAAAGTCTTGCAAGTAAAATGGTAAAAGCTGGGAGACTTGATTATTACATCGCTGTTACATTTAAAGAAAGAGATCGCAAATTAAAACAAGCTTCATGCAATCGGGATGTGTATGTATATAAAGAAGACGTCATCTTGGATCATTTTAATTACGTCATCAATGAATTTGATGAATTTTTTGATGCTGAATCCTTTGTTGAAGCAGTTGGGACTATGGCTTTATACTTGCACACACTTGTTGAAGATTAATTGTAAGAACGATACAGAAGCGTTTCTGTGTTTTGTAAGTTATACACTACGTCATTTGTTAAAAATAGATATTTAGTAGTTTGAGAATTGGTCTGGTTATAAAACGAATTCTCTTTACTGTTTTGCACGGAGCCTTGAATTTGCGTATTTGGATTGACATCTCATTCGCCAAATAAAATTTCAGAGAATAATGACATAGTTACGTAAATTTTACTTTCCGCTATTCTCTGTCCCCAGCAGATTAAATAATTTTTCAACACGTAAACCCGTGGATATTTATAATTTGAATATAAAGTTTTTCTTTCGCTTTAGTACGACTGCGAAAATAATTATACTAACAAGAATAGTTTTTAGTTGGTCATTACCATAAAACTTATTGTCTGTATTTCAGATTGTGTTTTTATTTGCTTTCATACCTAAACATCGCATCGGTAAACAAACCATTTAGTATGGCGAGAATCAGCGAGAGTTGCTCAAGAACTACATGACCACAAGTTTTATTTCTTCGAAGAAAACAAGCATTTTAAGCATTATTTTTCATACGGAAAGCTTTTTAAAACACACTCAACAAATCTTGAATCTCCGCACCGCTACGCTAGACTTATACCACTTGGTACTTGACTAGTCTGGATAGTAAAAGCATCAACGAAAAAGAGCGCATTTAAAACCCTAGGATTGGTATTACATCAATCACGAATTTTTGCTGCTTTCACTTGGCTGATACTTGGCTGATATAAACTTTGTACACGCTTTCTTATATAATAATAACAACATTTTAACCAGACTGATCATTATAACATACACCTAACAGAATAGAAGGGTTGTGGGCGTGGGAGGTTGTTTTCTTGCTGTTAAAAATGTCCCATGTGATTGGGGAACCAGCATTCCGACAAATTAAGACAAGAGAGTGTGATTGAAGCCTAAAGAGAAAGGCATCATTACACTACTGCAGAGACAGAAAGAAAAGAAAGAAGGAAAGTTGTTTTGGAATATTTTTAATCTATATGTAAGCGTCTATTATACCTGAAAAAAGAAAGTAATTTTTATTAAAAATGGTTGTTAATAGTTATTTGGCTGTTATTGCTCGGATTGTTAGTTAGCCAAGTGCTTCAGCAAATTCTTCTGAATAGAAGTAGTCATCAAATTTTCAAATGAGTGATCAAAAAACAACATCATCGAGGTACAGCAATATATCTCTGGAAAGGTAACTAACGTCTTTTAACTTTCGATCATTTCTTTGAAATTCGACTGCTATGTAGTAATCCAGTTTTTCATGTTTGACAAGCTTCATAGCAGAACTTCTCCCAGCCGCGTTCCAGTTATTTTTGGCAATGCGCTGTTTTGTTACCATCGGGGCTATAGAAGTAAAAGAAACTCCATCACCAAAGTTGGCATCTTTGACTGCCCCTTCTAATTTTCTCAAGCAACCAGATTCGCGGATGCATTCAGCGCCTTCTTTTGGTTGTATAATGATACAATGTGATTGTAGAAATGATGTTTCTTGCAACAGAAAAATATTAGACGAAATGGAACGATGTATCTATAAATAATGCGAGGTACACAATATCTATATAAAAACACGCTGGAGTGTTTAGAACAGTTTACTCTCGTGTAGCTCGAAAACAGAAATATGAAGAGATTCTGATAACTTTTCAGATCTTAAGGCTCATTCCCACTAGGGGAAAGATTCGTACTATATATCAGTAAAATAAGTATTTCTTAGCAATTCTAAACTCACAATATTTTTTTCTAAATCTTTAAAGGAATTCAGGATAAGTAGGTTCGTTATATGTTCTTAACTTTTGGCAGAATCTCAAGCTCGACGTTCAGGTCCCTGTGTAAATCTATATACCAGTTGATTAAAAGTGAGACAATGGAATATAAGCATACTTAACACAAAATAAAGATAACAAAGTTGCCTTCATATGAAAGAGCTTGAAAAGTCTATGAATCTTTTAGTTTTTTTGCAAAATTCTCGATCGGTTCACAAGATTTTGACTTGGAAGTTTTGATAATAATGTTAATTAATGTATGACATCATCAAATAGAGAAAATAAGGTACTGTTTCGAAGGTCTCTCTAGGTATGTGGTGATGTAAATATGTTCACCTATCCATTTTAATATTTTGGACATCTACATGAATATTAATGCTTAGGTACCCTGATTATCATTTATGCATCTAATCGATGATGTCATAATTCCGTGGAAACCAATAAAGGTTTTTTAAAATAATAAAAAGATTCATAGAAAACTTTTCGCGGGAGGTAAGCTTTAACTTTGAAAACTTACTTTGTTTTTTGAAGATTGCTACCAATAAAAAATGTATTTACCACCAATAAAAATATGTTTTAATAATTTTAAAAGACTGACTTTTAATTTCGGAAAAGTTGACCTACATAAAAGCATAGTGTATTCTGAGCTCAGCCTCAATATGCTTATTTTTTTCTCATTTAAGTCTAATTTATGTTCATAGTATGCTTATTTTTCCCTATTTTTTTTTTTTTAATGTTACTTTCATTTTTATTCATTCTTTTTTTACTTTGAAATGTTCTCTTTTTATGTCATCCCATCTGCTAACAATAACACTCTACATACACATTTTAACAGGTTTCGAATATTTTTTTATTTTTTATTTCTTCCCAGCTATTTCGTCTTCAACTCTCCATATCACATGCCTTATCATACTGGATTGTGAATATTCCTCGCATTATAATTTTGGATTGACTGCAGATATCCAATTTCTGATAAATTTGATATCTCAATTTAGCAGCTGTAAAAGCCCGTAATGAATATCCAATTGGTTTACCGCTGTGCTCATTTTGTCCTGGGTCAATAAATATGAAACAAAAACCACAAATTCGGATCAAATGAGAACAAACAAGTAAGATATTTTAACAAATTAATTCTTTTATGGTCAATGTACAGGCTAAGAAAATTTAAGACCAAAAGTAGTTATTATTTTATTTTTAGGCCAGCCTATGGTTGTGTTTTGCAATTTTACAGCTAAAAATTTCTCACACCTTCTCAAAAAATTTATCTACCTGAAAAAAAATTGGCTGTTGTATATTTCGTTTACAAATTTATGGTTAAGAAAAGGTGTCACAGACATTGGAAAAGAGTGCAGAATGTCAAAGATCGCAACCACGAGCAATTAAGAACACCGTTTCAATCAAAGTAACACGCACTCCGAACTTGTCAATGTTACCGGCAGACTTGGGCCTAGGGACTAAAAAATCTGTAGGGTTTTGTATTTTTCTGGCGTCATTATGACCAAATTCGGTGCGGGTTATTCTATAATACAGACATCGTGGAAAGCACAATTAGTGCTTTTTTGTTGGTTAATCGGCCTACACCCGTGCCGAGCAATTTCCAATATATTATACAGATGTAACCACGATGTACAGTGTGCGGTAAACAGTGATACATATTCAGGTAGAACGTTATGGTACAGGTATGCAGTATGTCATAAATCGAATGCAGCTCACGAAACATTATCGTGTTTCGCGTGTAGTATATTTTTCAAAATATACTACACCCGAACTTTAGCTAATAAAACACAGGTTTCAACCCGTTGTTACTCCGTGATAGGAAAAATGGTCAGCAAACATTATTTTGCGGAATAATTTACTGTAAATGTTCAAAATTTACTCATAACACCAGGCTGAGCGCTTAGTACAGGTTAACAGTGTTGCACATCTACATAGGCGTACTACCCCTTTCCAAAAACACTTTATCGCAGCTTTGGTTGAAATAAAAACACAGGAATAATATACCAACAACAAATGTTGTAACACCGGACTGAGAGCTGAGTACAGGTAAACCGTGTTGCACATCCGCCAGAGGTATATAGTATATAAAGAGCAACCTAGAGAGCTACAAGCCCGACATAAAATATATAATATACCAAACTTTAAACGAATAAAAATAAATAAACCAAAATGGCCTTCTTGCGCTTTTTATCGGATTCTGCCGTGATTTCGAAATTAAGCTGCGTTGAACCAAAACAAGTCCGTGAAAATCGGGTTCTGCCGGGATTTTCCGAAAAAGCTACGCGCAACCATTTTGAACAAAATACGGCTGTTATTAAAGAGATAACATACTATATATTGTAGCAGTGGAATGTTTATGTTGACAGAGAAAGGAAGCAAAATCAATTAGGCAGTTCCATTTATATACAGTTGCAGGTGTAAACCATTGGTGTACATCATCCATAATATAGGAGCTCTATACAATAAAAAGAAAGGCTAGAAAAATTCTAAATAAATATTTTTCTACTTGGGCTGGTCAGTTGCTGACGTAATCAAAATATTAAAACCATTCATCATTGGTCTTATTTATCCACGGGGAATGCAGCTAGTCCATAATATTAAGTTAAGGTGTCTGTCAGTAAACGGGTGTTTGTACTCGTTTCCTTGTTACAACTCTTTAACTGCAAATTGCCTTAAGATTTAAGAGTGCTAATAAGTCCTATTTTTCTGCAAACGTGTTTTGACAGGACAACAAACACTAAAATGCTAACCCTTAACCTAATATCTTATGAGAAGCATATCAATGGTATATTCGTTAACGCAGAGTAAAGATAAAATTGCTTAAATCTTGGAGGAAAGAAGAGCATCAATTTGAAAGGTATGTCTCACAATAGCGAAATTGCTTGCAACTGTCTTTATTTCCACAATACACTTATTATTTCCCGTTCGTTATAATTAACTAACAGTCACAACTTTCCATCCTAATTCACCAAATGCTTGAACGAATTCTTCAGAGGAGAAGCAATTCTCAAATCTGTCGATTGAGTATCTAAAATCGGACAAAACGACATCTCCAAGGTAAACATATACATCTCTAAATGTGCTTGTGTTAGCTTTACGTAAATTTGGGTTGTCTACTGGAAACCTAATTGCTATGTAGTGATCAAGTTTTCCCTGTTTGACTTGTTTCGTTGCAATACTCTTGTTTTGTCCATCCCAGTTGTTGTAATAAATTAATAGTTTCGAAGTTAGCGGAGGTATGCTCGTAAAGCAAACTCCATAGTCGAAGGTGTCGCAATTAATGGCTTGAGATTTCTTCATGTAACCAGACATTTGAGTACATAATGCACCTTCTCTATTGGTATAATGATACAATGTAATGGTAGACATGTTTGTCTGTTCCCTAAAAACAACAAATACAATATACATTATTCTATAGACGTGTAGTTAATGCTTGATTCATTTGTTCATATGTGTCCAGACATTGATGTAAATGGGTTGGAAGACAAAAACATATAAATTCACTAGCTAAAGCATCTGTAAAAAGGACAAAAGTAAAAAATGTGTAAAAGAAAATAAAGCAAACGAGACTTTACTAGCAATGCACGATCGAGTTAATAATAGTAATATACCAAAGGTTCTCTCTCTGTAAAGCCTTTCATATAAACAACATCGTCGATTTCAAAAGCAGGAATGATTTTTATATAATTGTTTATCAACATCCAACAATTTGATCAATTTTATTTAAGTTACATAAACTTCTTACACAGACCTAAAACTTTCTTAGCATGTCCTTGTACAAAATAAGATAGCTATAAATTCTATAGTAGGTTCTGTCACAAGACTATGATTTATTCGTTTTGATAATAATTCTACAAAACTTAAAGTTGCTAAAAAAGATTCACAACAGTTCTACGAATAACCAACAGAATGCTTTTATGCTTCTTAGAAATCGATAAAAAAGAGATTTAAATTCTATCAGCTACCTTCACATCTTCCTGGATAATTTTTTTTACCTGGTATATACATCAATTTTCCAAATTTCATAAAAGCTACATTTTGTTGTGTTTTTACACCCGCATGTGCTGAAATCACTTGCAGATACGATTAAAGAGAAAAATAATTTCTTCACAACACATAACTAATCTCCACCATATATTCATTGTTATGATTAAAATTATTCACACACGTGCACACACCTCCATAATAGATAACAACGTTTATAAATAAGTACACAAGCTATCAACAAAAGTAGCGGTTTCCAAGAATTTCATTATAAATCTGTTTTTCACGCAAACATAGCTATGACTCAAGTCATATTTAAGCAATGCGGAGGAGTATCACACTAGCAACACAATTTATAAAGTAATGTATTTTATTTAACAAACTCACCCTCCTTTAAACTCTGCTCTATAATAAACTTCCCTTAAATATGAAGGAAATATGATTAACATCTCTCTTTTTAAACACGCCTTTCTAAAATAAACGCCCACAATTCCATTCGGCTGAAGGACAAAGGGTGAGGAGAAAAGGTACGCGCTAAAATACTTTCCTAAATAAGCGCCTTCTTTCTTTCACCAAAAAAATCATAAACGAATAGGGCGTCTCGTTTACACCAACGTTGTCTTGTTCATGCGAACAGCACCATGTGCACGCCCGCGGTGCTTTGTCACGACAAATGCGTCTTATTCATGCCCAGAGATTTAATTCGTCCATATTGCTTTTTTCGTGAACTCCAAAAACTTAAAAAAACGGACATAATATTTAAAATGTGCTTCAACCATGCTTTTTTCAAATACTCACTGGTTATTGCAAAGGTTTTTAATTTCCGTAATCCTTAAAGTAAACGTAAACCGCCTTGGTAAACGTCAGTTGTTTGGGTAGGTGTAAATACTGAATTAACTGTATTTACAACTAGAACCAGTCACAAAACGAAGATCGTTTTCAACGTTAAGGGTTACAAAAAAATGTTTTTACTTATGCACGCTTTCTTGCAAACAATTTTTTATGAGCAACATGAGGCTGAAGTTCTCAGAAAAGAAAGTAACTGGCTAGCAACGGCCCAGATTAAAGTGAAAAACTACAAAAGAGAAGACGTATTTAAAAAAAAAATTTCGACGTTCTAAAAGGAATATATGCATAGAACAAATATTATTAACATTAAAGTTTGATTTTGATTGGTGCACTTTGCCTAACAGAGCAAGCAAATACACGAATTTGTTCCTCCCGAGTAGATATTCAACAAGGAAAGAGTTGAGCCTGCAAAATACAGATACTTGAGTCTCAGCCAAAGGTTTGTGTTGTGCATTTTTATAAGAATATGCTTTATAGGAATATCACGTTGGAATTTCATGTTGAAAACAATAGGTTTATTGGTTAGAACAATATGGAAAAAAATAGTGACCAGTTTGGTTGAATTAAAAGTGTGTCTCATAAACAAAAGAAAACCCAACAAGAAAGCTAGAAATCACGTACGATGTTACCCTGACAATAAACGTTTTATGAAATGATTAACAAATGGTTATTCTTTTTATATCTTCCTGTATGGGAGACGATACCAGTCATGATAATATTGTGCGTGTTTTTTCTATGTAAAAAAAAGATTTCTTTTTTTAAATAATCTCACATGTAAGGCTTTTTTAACATTTTGTTTATTTGCAACAGCATAAACTGTTTTTATTCGGTTTTTGCATCTTCGCCATCATTCAGGAAACAAAATATTGTTACTGAGAAGATTGATCTATTTAGATATAACAAAATGTATGTTTATGTACACTGTGTAAAGAAAACAATTTTATGACTTAAAAAAGCCTAAAACACATACAACAAAACAACTGAATTATTAATCCACATCTGTTTTATTTGATTTAGGTTTCTACCAGTACTTGTCACAAACAAATTTAAGAATCAATAACGTAGCTCGACTCCAAATGAATTCGATACAATATTTGACAATAACTTGGTATGCTGTAACGATAACGACAGCTGTAAGTTTTTCGTTGAGCTTCTGGAGATCTTTCAATCCTGGTATTCAATCCTGGTATTTCTTCCACTGCTTCATTGTTTCCAATTTCTTTGCCATCTCTTTCTCCCTCTTCTTGTAGCGATGAAATAATTTAGATTTATTTATTTCTGATGTCTGCATTTTTGAGAAGATCCATCACTTTTAACTTTGAAGATCACAAACAGATAAAAACACAGTAGGTTCCATGTCTGCAACAATATATGTATCTCCTTGTCAGTCGTGATAGTTAGCTAAATAAAAGGAATATTGCTTCTTCTTTTTTAATTTTTCAAAATTTGTGGGGCAATTGCCCCTCTCTCTTCTGAGACGATTACTCTGACAAAAAATTTTTCTCTCCAATGGTATAAATACAGTTCGAAATCATCAGTTGATAGGATTTCCTCTCTTTTTCGCATCTCAATTGAAACAAAATATGTCGAAATTAAAATTCCATCAGTAAAAACTCTAACCAGTAAAGTGCGAAACTCTGAGATGTTCTGAAGCTCTCAGGTGACGCATAGTATTCTTACCAATATAGGTGGGATTGCAGTAACCACACGAGTACTTTTGTACGACACCGTAAAGCTTTTCTTTAAACCTAAATAAAGAACCTAAACGTACAGAAGATTTAAAAATAATTTGTAAATCGCAGCATGGAAGTGATTTACGAAATAATTTAAATAGCTAAACAAGTTCTGGCTTGAAGTGAAACTGAACCTAAAAATGATAACACTACCAAATCCTTTATCTTAGCATGATCTTAGCAACATAATCAGGCAACGACATAGACCTAACAGAATAAACTTTATCAAGAAATACATAAATAAATAACACAAGCATCATTCTTAGATAACTATTCTTTAATAATAATGACTTAAGGTAACTAACCTCAAAATTAGAAATGTCTGAAACAATCGGGAAACAGCGTAAAAGAAAAAAACAGACTGTACATATATACGTAAGCACGTAATTATTATTTTTCATACTTGATATGTACACTTGATATGCATCAGTTTAATTACTTTTTTGTTGTTATCTGAAATGAAATACATTATCTTGATTTTAGGTTATATACTTTTAAATATAATTACGGTAGCAGCAACGCGGATAACGTATTAGTTTTGACGTGGTACGACGACGACTCTTCTGAGATCGACAATTTTGTCATAGTTAGCCAAACTTTACGGAGATATATTCAAATTAGGGAGAAACGTGTGTACGCATAACACAAGAGATAATAACGCGTGTTTTTATTTACGAAATTAAAAACTGACTTTACAACATTGCGTTTTATGGTTGTAAGTGCGACCAATATTGTATTTCGATATGCAAGAAATCGTGGTGGCGAACGAGGCAGCTCTTTTGTGTTTTCAAGATTGAAGTGTTTTTTTATTCAGTCAGTATCTTCTGACTGGCAATTAAATACTATTATTGTATTTAAAACTCAAGAAGAGATAAATTATGGAGCGAATTGAAACCAAGAAGAAGAGTTTGTTTGCTAAATGGGTTGATACAGATGCTGATGAGATCTGGGTGTTTCTTACAACACTTTTATTATGCTAATGGGAATCAAGGCGCTAACCAGAGATTGATATGTATTGGAGTAATTATTTATTAGTATTTCAAACCCCAATTTTCCAAAGACTTATCAGTCGGAACAGATTTCATTTGCTCCAGATTATGATTCATTTTTCTAACATAAACAACTAAGGCAGACCACTTACATAAGCTTAGGTTTCTCATCATAGTTAAACTTGGTAAAAACTATGAAGCAAATTATACGCCGGAAAAAAATGTTGCCATTGACGAATATCTTTCCCTGTTGAAAGGCCGGTTATCTTTTCGTGTATACATACGATCCAAAAGAGAACGTTATGGTGTCAAACTGTTCATGCTGTGTGAGAGCAGTAGTGGGTATTTGTCTCGCTTTCTTATTTATGCAGGTGCAGACACTAAGTACGAAGATTGTTCTGATATCACGTTCCCGCAAGATAAAGGACGTAACTTACCGGCAACCTTTGACACATTGAAGTCCCCATCAAAGGTGGTTTTATCTTTGAGGAAATAGATGAAGTTTTTCATTTGACCCTGGATAATTATTACACCTCACCAGAGTTAGCATTGGTTTTAGATCATCATAAGACTCCTTGCTATTGGACTTTGAGGCGCCAAAAAGGCGTACCGAAAAACGTCTGGTCTTGGAAACCTGCGAAAGGGGGTGTCAAAATCAGACTGCATGACAATCTTATGTTAATGAGGTGGAATGACATTACTAAGACAAAACTACAAAATTGTTAGTATGCTGTCTGCAATACATACTGGATAATTCGCTAATAGTGGCAAAAAGAACCGAATAACTGGTGATCCTGTTATGAAGCGAGACGTTATCAACGAATATAACAACAAAACCATGAGCGGTGTGTTTTGAAGCTTATTATACATTAAAAGATTATAGTTGTGTGAGCAAAGACCAAAATTGAAAATAAAACTGAGATGTTATGACTTGTTTTTGTGAGATTTACACTTAGTGCAAAAGTAAACTGCGCAAAAAGTTTATATCAAAATTTTCTATGATTGTTCGATATTTTCAAATTTCAGTTAAGCTTCTTCAAATTGCAAGATTGTTCTGATTTTTTGCACTATCTTTACAAATATGTTAGAGAATGTGAAAATATAAATTTTTTGCAGAAACTTTGAAATTTTCTCATTTTACATAGATCCAAATCAAAAATTGCAAAAAAAGTGACAAAGTGTTTTTCGCAGATTTTTTTCATGAATTTCCAGTTCTCATATTTCTTGTATAAAGTTTATGCTATGTACTTAAAATTTTCATTTTTAGATACCTAAACTTATAGGCTTTTCAAAATGTATTTGTTTTTTGTCTGAATACAAGCGGTTCAAAAGCTATGACCGGTCAAGTAAACCGTTAATTTTAGTTAAAAATGGAGCGCGCTGGTGGGGTGAAACCTGAAAATGGAGCGCGTGCTAAAGGTTAAACTAGCTGATCTTCTTGAAACCGATCTGAAGGATGTTGAAAAAATGCAAATTAAGTTGCTGACATCTTAAAGTGTTGAACCCGTATACTCCAAGAATTCAATTTTTAATAAATATTTTACGGACCGGATTATTATATACAGAAGTTTTGAAACGCAGATGATATTTTGCTTCGCGCGGCAGGAATTTTCAATAAATAGAAAGAAAAAACAAGACAAGAGTGTTGACAAATTTTTGGAAACAAAAAAGCGTAAATGTAACAAAGAAGCATGTACAATAAGCAAAAAACACATTGCAGAAAGGAACAAGACCGAAACTACCCCAAAATGTTTCGGAACCACTGTCGCGTTTAAGCTTTTCAAATTATTTTAGCGGAATAACTATCCCAACGTACTGGTACTTTGCGGGGTCCGAACGCATGGTGCTCTGTACGTTCGCTCTCCATCTCCGTTCTAATACAATCATTTACAATCGTTTACTAAAATAAATTTGAAGACGCATAGTCATAAAGTTATTTATGAACTATTGTACATAATTTATTAATCTTGCTTACCAAATAAATTGATTATTAATAATTGATTGAATAAACTGATAGGTTACATTGCGTTCAAACACTGCTACCGTTTGTTGCCGTCAGGCTTTCATTTTAGCAAGAAAGAGGCAGATAAGATAAAATTATTTCTTGTTGCAGAATGTGACACACAACAGTTCATTGTGATGCTTGTAAAATATAATCTCAATTTCACAATAATGAATTTTTCATTCTCAGGTAACATGACGATACGGAAAAAAAATGCAAAAAGAAACCAAAACAAAAATTTTCCATTATTGATTCACTACCTGACACCATGGATGTACTGACACAGCAACATTATTGATTCACTACCTGACACCATGGATGTACTGACACAGCAACATTATTGATTCACTACCTGACACCATGGATGTACTGACACAGCAACATTATTGATTCACTACCTGACACCATGGATGTACTGACACAGCAACATTATTGATTCACTACCTGACACCATGGATGTACTGACACAGCAACATTATTGATTCACTACCTGACACCATGGATGTACTGACACAGCAACATTCTACTTTACTTACTTTACTCTACTGAACAGAAACTAAAGAAGCACATAATTGGATACCGTACAGCATTCTTAATGGGTTGTGTCATAGTTGATCACAGGACGGTGACAGGATGTTGCAAGATGTCCCTAAATGAAAATTTACTTCAAAAATGCAAAAAAAGGGGAACATTTTCACCTCATTTGTCCAACTCCCCTAACAAAGAGATTTGGTTAACTGGACCGATTTTTTCTGTCCCTTAAGGGTCTCACTTAACGCGAATATGAAGAACATTCTCTGCTTTATAATTTTTTTTCTTTAACAAGTTTTCAAATTTTTATTTTAGTTGGGTCATCAGAACTATTGGCGTTTCAAAGTTAAAATTAAGGCTTATTGCCATGCTGCCACCGCTGGAACATACTGGATCGGAACTACCCAAACAGAATGCGACTTTATATAGACATTTACATGATTTTATTTATTGTTTATAGATAGAAAACAAAAAACGTCGAACGTATACTAACTCTTGCAAATCGCAATACGTTTAGCCGTACGGATTTTTGCCGATTTGCGTATTATTTCTACGAATTAAAACAAACCGCATGTCTTTATACCACAGTTAGTACGAGACCTTCGTAACAACAAGAAACGCGTGAAGCCAAAATACATAACACGAATGATTGAAACAAGACGTGATTATCATCATCAATGCAAAGAAAAATATTTCGTACCATTATTCTTGTAGTCGTTCCAAAATTATTAACAAATGTTTAACCCTATTCGGTCCGGGGTTTTTCGAACATACTATGACCGGGGAGGGGGCGGAATCCCCCCCCCCCCCCCCCTCAATAACTTTGCATAGGGTTGTTCAAATTGAATCAAACTTGGCACACTTATAGTACGTCATAAAAGGAACAAAATGGCAGCAATAAATTTTGCTTGCGTCAGCACATTTTCTGTGACGTCATCAGAAGCTTGAAATTTGTTAAAAATGCCACTATCTGCTTAAAATTTAATTACTTTTGTTCTGGAGCGAATTTTTGCATTCTGTTTGAAGTTTCTGAAAGCTAAATAAAAGTTATTTAACATATCTTCAGGTTTTCACATGGATCGCATAAAAAATTGCCAAAAATTGCCCGAAAATCCGTTTTTTTTCGATTTTCGGGTAAAACCCGACAAAATCGGGAATTCGGATTAGTCACGTGTCCGAATTATGCAAAATAATTCTTTTTGATGAAACAAAGTTGTGTTGCAAGTTTCAAGCTCTAAGGATAATCCTAACAGGAGTTATTATATTTTCCCCATTATAAGGATTTCATAGAGATTTTTAGGGGTAGTTTCGAGTAATGGCCAATATCAAAGCCTCTGAAAGGTATGGGACCTAAAAATTTCGCATGTAGGTGTCTAATAGATAAATATTGAAATTCAGTAAGTATCATAGCCATATAACAAAGCAATAAAGAGTTATTAAAAAAAAACCGTCACGGGGGGCGGAATCCGCCCCCCCCCCCCCCCCCCCCGACCGAATAGGGTTAAGTACATTAGTTTGGCGAATTTTGTATAGAGTGACTTTCTCGAAATTTGCGTCTAGTCATCACGAAATTTTGTATACTTTGAGGTAGAGGAGATTTATGGCGCATTTTTATATGTAATTTTTCACACCAAAAAAGAAAGTTCACTAGCACATATAGTTGAATCCTGTTAATTCAGTCTTCCACCGGTTTTGGATTGATATTGCACTTGGATTTACCTAGTAAGCGTCACACTGCACTTTTGCTAACATCTGGAACTATCGCATTCAAATTACACCACCTCAGCCAGACCTCCTACTCCAATTTGTGAGTTTCAAACATTCAAAAAGCAGTCTCTTAGTTGAATTTTTGTCATCTCTATCTGTATATAATAATGATATTTTGACCTTGCTAGGCTAGCAAAAAAGTGAGGGTCCAATCACTAAGAAAACGTAATATTTTGATACGACACTTTGATACGAACACAAACCTCCGCAGACTTTGTGGCCCATTCTTTTGATGAGTACAAAGTGAAGTTCCAGCCTTTGGCGAATGTTTTCAGGACGAATGTTGTGATATCCAATTTGATGGTTTCTTTTTTCATTCTTATTCAAAAACGCACACCCTCTATTTTATTTTATTTATAGTTTTCTGAAAGTGAACCACGATTGTGTGCACAATTAAGGAAATGCCCAGGTTGTTGGTTCAGGTTTGAATACTTTGAAATAGTCAAGCATTCCATTATTGTCAACTTTTACTAAAATATCAATGTTTCTCTGGATGTTTTATCACATTTCATTCACGACTGTAGAGATCTGATTATATGACGGGTGCGATTATTCACATAGCTAACTCGAAAGTGTTTTTACTCGCATCGAAATAACACAAATTTTCTACTTTGGAGTTTTTGCAGAAGCTTACTTTGTACATTTAGTTTTAATTACAGAATATAGCAAGGCTTTGTGTCAAGGGCACGGTTTTACGTCTTGCTGTCTTAAATATTGCAAGTGCTGTTACAGGCGTGTGTTTTTGTCGAAACAGCCAATTTTTTTTGTCAAAACGGCGAAAAAATCTTGTTTTAATAATTTAGTGGAAAAATTTACGAACGAAAATTGATGGTGTTCTTCATGCGTTTATTTTATAATTTTTTGGAAAATTTTCTTTCAAAATGCGATGTATTTTTTGTTTGTTTTTTGTTTATTTTTTTTGTTTACTGGTTTTTCTTTCTTACCGTTTATATTTTGGCAAAATATATATATTAACTACATACTTTTGCGTAATAAAAAATGAGAATACGTCAAAATACCATAATTAGGCATGATACGTCGAAACACTACCATTATCATATTTGTGACGCACTATTACGTTCTTTCGATTGCTCTCAAAATTAAACAACTTCACGACAGGGAAAAATACCGATATTGATTCATAAAAAGATTTGATTTATTTTTAACATTATTTATTTACCTCGTATTGGTTGTCAAGTTATTTAGTCCCAAACTTCACTAATCGAAATTAAGGGATTTACATCAAATTATTAAAGTCAGTCTATTGTCTTGAGATCAAAAATAAAATGTCCATTTGGTTTAGAACATATCCACTTTGCCTGCCACTGATAGAGTTAGTGTACTCTTATATTACAAGAAAGTAATTACGTTCCAGGTGACAAAAGCTGACGTGAATATGTTGAACTTTCATTGGCCTTTAGTAAAACGAGGTGATGGAAACTTAATTAAAAAAAAAGAATTTTATATTGGGATAGTAAATGAGAAAGAACTTATTCTGTAACTGTAGTCCATTCAAGGTTTGAATTTATATTTTTTGTTTGTTTGTTTGTTTGTTTGTTTGTTTGTTTGTTTTTACCAACTTCTTACTTCTATATAGAAATGTATTGTGTGTAAATGCTTATCATCAACTTCGTTATTGTCAATATGCAACAAAAACAAGTTAAAATATTATTTTATTTAATGTTAGATTCAGTTCCTTTTGTCCCTTAAACAATGAAACATGGAAAAACTGATTATACTATAAGGCATTACAAATTGTAACAGATCATTAACCTGTTGGGAAATCCGCGGGAATTCGCTCACATCAACATTTCATTCATCTTTGTTTGCAAGTTAGTACGAAGTAATGAATTACTCTGGGAATAGTCCAAACCAAAGCTGCGGCAGAACTATTTTTAATAAACAAAATACGGCTATTACTATGGAGATAGCACGGTGACACAGCTTTGGACGCCATGTTGAATGTTTCAGTGCAGGTAAACATTGCTACACATCTGAGTGAAGCGCTTAGTGTATGTATACTTTCTAAAAACCTTTTCAGCAACAGTGGTTTAAATAAAAACACAGGACCAAAGCATGACATAACCTTTAATTAGCAAAAACAATCACCCCACATTTTTTTTTACGTTCTTATAATAATCACCAGCATTTAAATTTTGCGAAAAATGTTATCGTTGCAAAAATATAAACCGCCGTAGAAGTATCACAAATCTTGGACAGTATTGTTTTGCAGAATATATAAAAACCTTATACTCACCCAAGTTTATAATACTATACTGCCAAGAGTGTAGCTACCCAACTACCCACCTTAGCTTACTATCTAGAAATTCCCCAACATGAACACTTTTAAAATTGGCTTTGACCATCATAGCTTTGATAGTTGTGTGTTTCTTTGTCGATATCGTGAGGCGGTGAAAAATAGATTAATTATTGGATTACGCGCGGGAAGTCAAAACGAATAAGCTAGATAAAAGTTTAATGCATCTGTTACTTGTAGCTTGAAGAATGCGTGACAGGTTTACCTATTCGGTCCGGGGTATGTCAAACATATTATGATCGGGAGAGCAGAATTGAGTTACAAAAAATTTAAATATTAATGATCTACGGTGACCAGTATTTGGAATTCATGAAGATTTTTTTCAAAAAAACGTCTATAAAAATAAATCATCGAACCATCTAGTGGTCTCGAACATGTCGCAATAAACCGTAAATATCATCTAAAATATCGTTATCAGGCGTAACAGTCGCTAAATATATGTAGCAGACATTAAAAATAGCCTACAACTAGCGGATAAACTGGGATATTTCGACCACCATAAAAAGGAAAGTTAAGAGCTAGCTATATTGGTTTAATGCCGTTGGATAGGAGCTACTCATATCACACACCATATTTAGGATACGTCATGAATACCTTTGATGAACAAATGAAAAAAACATAAACATTAAAGAATCTGTTCTACACATATCTACTGCTGCTGTTTTCTTACACCATATAATTACTTATCTGATGTAACTTTATGCTTTCCTCTTCATAAGTTTCAGCAGGAAACATATTGGGATATTTAAATACAGTGTTTTGTCACAAAGTTTTCTGTAGGTCACCTATAGAGGAGTGTCATATCTAATACGGACAAATATCACGAAACGTCTCTTTTCACGAAGTTTTATGTGGGTCACCTGTGGAATTGTGTCATTGTAATAAGGACAAATACCACGAAACGTCTCTTTTCACAAAGCTGTGTGTATGTCACCTGTGGAGGAGTGTCATATCTAATAAGACAAATATAAAAAAACATGTTTTTTTCACAAAGTTGTATGTAGGTATCCAAATTATTGCAGCGGAGTTAGAATTATTACTTTATAGGAACTTTTATGCATTTTATGCATTTTTAAGTCTTCTGGTATGCTTGGCATCCTGTCTAGCATTCGCCTATTGTCGAATACAAGAAATATGATTGGCTACATTGTGGGCGCACAAAACATTCAGACAACGTCATGATTAAGTCCTATTACACAAGTATTTCCTCTATGCGCGACAACTCGTATTGGAAAAAAATTCATAACACAGAAGGCGGTAATTACAGGAAATACATACCAAATTTTCTTATCTATCTTCGGACAATAATGCTATGGCAAGTCTTTTTAATAGCATGTACTTCTCTATTTTCCTGTAATATTTCTATTTGAAGACGCTGTTAATTTATTCCCATTCTCGACATTGTGATGATGTGTAAAAGAATGCGAATAGGATGAAAATCGAATAACTTCACATCCATGCAGTAACAACGATTAACTATGTCACATGAAGAATAACTTCTCTATATTCTACACATAATTTACAACTGTGTTCTGCCCTTAAGGCCGTTTTCCAATAGCTATTTACAAAAAACCACTTTACATGTAAAGTGGTAGTAAAAAATATTCAAGAAGTTTTGAAAACAAATTTATATAACCTTGATGGTTTTTTTCGACAGTTTTCTAATCATACAAACAAAATTAATTTTGCGTTAGCAAGCCACTATTTAATTATGTTCTAAACGTTTACCAATGCTCTTATACAAGTTAAAGAATCGCAACAAAAGATATTTTCTTTTCAGTAGAAGCAACTTGTTAATCGCTGCCACTAGCTGATAGAAGTAAACAAGCGAAGTAAATGTACGGAATGTGCCTTGCTCGCACTGTTAAAAAAATATTAAACATGTTTTTTAAATATCTCTGTAACAATAATGTCTTTTCGTGCGTCGAAACCAAGGTAGTGCTAAGGTTGCACGAAATAGCGTTGTCCAAAATATGTACGACGGGCAACAATCCTATACCCGAAGTATGCACCGGCAAAATCCGTTTCCCGGATTATATACAATGGGCGAGGATTAAAAAATGTTTTCAAACAAGTTGTATATTTGGCTTTAACTCGTCTGTTGTTTGTCAACTAACGTGTCAGTGAATCTTAAACCTACCTGCAAAAAGCAGTAAATCTTTATTCTCATCCACATCTCTCCTTTAATTTACCCAGTATAGTAAGACAAAATATTATTTAAGGTAGTGACGGACTATAGTTAAAGTACTTTTAGAGCATTATTAAACGGATCATTTTTTATGAATACCTTCTTTCGTAAACAAATTTTACAACAAGATTTGTTACCGCTGGGCTGACCCTTTGGCTAATGAAAAAATAAAGCGCTGAGTCATCAGTTCTTACTGCGTATTTAATCTCTCAACATGTCCTTCAAATTCTCGTTCGTGTTTGACAATGTTATGTTTGTAAATCGATTCCTTTGTCCGGAGTCTAAGCAATTACAGTATAGGTTATTAAAATCCACAGTTTCCTATGAGCTAAATTGAACCAATTGGATAGACGGATAATCAAGACGATAAATCACCATGACAACAATTATTCATACATTTATTAGCAGGGCAAACATAAATGCTAAGTTTGAACAAGTAAGCAAAATGGTCAAAAATATTACAAGTTGAGTAAAGTAAACTTTATTTTAATCAAGGATAAATAACATCCGCCAAAAGAGAAAAGAAAATATAATTTTCTCAGTTGTAAAAAGTTGACATAATTTGGCTTTCACACGTCTCTCCATCGTTGATGTTGTTTTATTACTAACGAGCAAGTTATATGAAATAACTTTTTTTTACAGTTCTTAAGAATTATAAAAAGACCTTTCAGCGACAGATTGTATTTCGTATACACAGAGGTATGTGCAACAATCCACCATTCACACATTTCGTTAACTTATAGAAAATTGTATTTGCAGGTATTTTTTTCTCAATAAAGAAGGAGAGTGTTTTCTTTATGATGAAATATATTTTGATAAGAACCACATCTACAATGATATCAGTTTCATAGTAAATGTTGACAGGCAGTCTTAAGTTGTGGTAAGTTTGGCGCGTGGAACTTTATTTGTGCCGAGGGAAGACGGTGGTTGTTTACATTACAGATGAAAAGTTCTTGAGTTAAGAAGTATTATCTCTAAGCAGTAGAAAACAAGACGTTTTTTTTTAAAGTATGAGACACTGATTGTTGATTTTAAAGTTTATGCTGTATATAAAGTTTCTGTACCTACAAACATTTCTGCTGATATATCTGTCGATATTTCAGACTTTAATTTGGTTTGGTAGAAGCACGTGTTTTTATGTTGTTGGGTTATGTAACCTGGTGGCGTTTGTTTGTTTTTAGAAGGAGAAAACCTCGTGTGAACTTTAACCTTTTACTTTTCTTATTTTTATTGTGTATCTTTAATATCTTATTCTTCGTCACCTAGGAACTAAATTGATTTATATTTTTCAGAACTTAATCCGTTTGAATATACAAAAAAAAGCATCGAATATAAACAAAAGGTTGCCATGTGTTGCATGTGAGTTTCTATCAAACATGCAGTAATTACGTTATCCTTTGAGGTTTCAGTTGGCACATTGCAGATTTTTTTTTAAGCTATCCCTCTCTTATCGCTTTTTTTCAGATTTCTCCTCCTGAAGAGAATCATTAAAACGCTTTTGTTTGACCACCAAACACCCACTAATTTTTATCTTTCTTTTATGGTGTATGTCCATCACATAGAATGGTTTAAGACTTATCCTCTCTCTTCATCAATTTAATTAGAAAATTAACATGCAGCGAGACGGAGGTTACGTTGTGTCAAATAAGGATTTTAAAGCCTAAACAAAAAGGTTCATCTAAACAATGACCTAATAAGCTTGAACAGAGTTGATATTCATGCTCGGTTTCGTAGGGTGTTTGGTCTTGTATATTAAAATTATTTGTTTTTTAAACTCTTTATTCTTACCCACTGGTTAAATGTTTCTCAGTTTGAAATTTTTGCCGAAAATCTCTCGTAAAGTTGTTTTAGTTCATAAAGGGTTCTGAAACAACTACAACCCCCATACTTTCTGTAGCAACCAGGCTACCCTGCTCACATAATCTTTTGATAAACGCGTTTGTTTAACTTGCAACTGACAATCTGACCAAACATCTAAACCGACGATATTGTACTTGTTGGATCTTCATCAGCTGACTTCATTGATGCAAGCTGTTTAATTTCTTCAGTTCTGTAGCAATTTCGCTGCCTAGCGGTTAAACATGCAAGCAACAGGTGCAGTTATAACGTTTTTAATAAACCAGAAAACCATACCACCGTTGTATGTGACCACAAAGATGAGAACAAGTCCCAAAATAACAATTACAACTTAAACAACATTTTATTGTATGAAAGGATTTTTTTACTATAATTATATAATTTTTTTCATCACATTGTAATTATATCTACCCCACGTTCAGAAATATAACCAAGGCTAATTAAAACTTAAAGGTAATCCCTCAATTAAAGACCTATTTAGAGCTAACTACATCCTTAATTATTACAATCAAATCATAAAAGTTAATAAATTTTGATATTAGCTATTGTTTATTCTTAATGTTTGTCTCAGCTTTTGATACTGCGTGGATATTTGCTGACATAATAGTGGGAAGTGTTTGTCGTAAGAACATTACTCTGCAAAAAAGTAAGTAACCATTTTAAAATGATCAGACAACTTTTGTGGTGGTTAGAATGATCAAATGCAAGTCAGAACACTCTTTGTTTACCTTTACTTAGAATTACTTTATTTCATAGTAACTTTAATGGGTTTATCATTGTGCTGCATATGTTTTGTAAAGGAAGATAAACAAAGAACAAGAAGGCATTGGAAACACTTTTTTTTGCCAACAATAACGTGACTAAACACTGGAAGCATAAATGAAAACAGTTAACCTTAATAGAATTTATTCACTTATAGTTCATTGAAATTTAAAGTTATTGCTTGATTATTATTACCATGCAAAATTATGAAAATATGTCAACCAATATATATGCTGTTCTGGGAATTTCTCAAAATGTCCAATCATTCTGCGTTTCGAGAAGTCATTCACGTGCGAAAGTAAAACAAGAATCAAAAAAAAAGTTCTGATATACAAATGTTTTAACTTATTATGAGAGCGATGACGAATGGTTTTGTACTAACACGCAAACATTTATACGAATGTTGACCCAATGTTGACGCACACGAAACTGTCAGAACTGTAGTATAAAGAAAGTCTGTATACATACGGATGGTATTCAACTGAAAAAAAGAAAATAATTATTTTAACTTCGAGATTTTATCATTCTTATGTGGATATGGTAATTTTTTAGGCGATGTTTTTCTCTTACAAAAAAACTAAATTTAATTTCAACTTTTTCTGATTATATGTAGTATATATTTTTCTAACTTTACGTTCAAATTAAATTTTAAGCTCTCACTATACCTAATGCAGAAGCCATCCCTTTTTTGGATTTAAGCTCTCGTTTTGTCTGAATTTTTATAAACACTGCTAATTAATTAATCGCCACCGCAGATGTTTAAAATCTAACTTTCAAATTATTAAAAGCACTACAACTGTTGAGGTTGAAGCACCATTTCATAGTGTCTTTAACATATCGTGCAAATAATTCTGTTGTCTTGGTCAACCCACATGGTGTGATTTACAACAGGAACGATCATTTACACTTCGCACCACTTCATATAAACCCAATTTCCGCAAAACAAAGCTATTAACGTTATTAAAAATATGTCATTTACGACTTTTCTATTGTCGTAAACAAGAAAGTTTTACCCGGGAGAAATGGATTTGATTGAGAGCTTAAAAGAAAATCGGTGGTTATGTTGTTAATGACGTTTTCTTTAGTACGATAATGATTCAAGAAGGAATATAAGAATTTACAAAAGCTTTGATTTATACTGTTTTTATAATACGCTGATTTTAATGATAGTTGTTAATTTTTTTAGGAAGCAAACATGAAAAATCTAGTAAGCACAATCACAAGAAATCGTCAAAAGAAATTCTCTTTCTCTGACGAGTGTTCATTCGTGCATGACCCGTTAGTGAGTGAATTGAATATCTCACTAAGGGGATTTGAAATATATTCAAGAGATGCGTCCTTTGATCGCGTCGTTTATGACTGCAACTCGAACAACTTGACAGAAAACGCGAAACCAAAAACAAGACGGAGTTTACATCGTGTTAGTATAAGAAGAAAAACTGAAGCAAAAAAACGTTCCGAACCGAGTGAAGATAAGAGTCACGAGGGTGAAAATAAAGAAGAGAGCTGCACAAATATAGCGGAAGATAACCCGACTATAAACGAAGACAGTACGAAAAACTCACCGCAAATAAAAAGTAAGCTTACTCATAAACAATCGTTAACGAAGTTAGCAGATTTCGCTTTTAAACGTAGAGATTCGTCGAAGAAACGAACTCCATGCTTAGAAAGAAAAGAATGCGCTGATAGCTCTGAATCCCTCAACGAAAAGAATCGTATACGAAGGTAACCGACGACAACACTCATGATCGAGTTTCTTGTAGTTCCAGTGAAAGTTTAAGTGACGAGAAAATCGCGACAATTCGCCGACTTTCAAACATTGAAAGTCCACAGTCGCAAAGACTTGATAAGAGATACGGCTCATTTCGGAAAAGTTCATCGCATGCACGAAAAGCAGAGACTTTGTTTGAAAATAAAGCATCGAATTTTGATTTTATCGACTTTGGAAGTTGCCACTCGCCAAACGATATGAAGGCGTGGCAGCTCGTGCAAAAACTTGCGACGTGGAGCTTGCGCAGTCCTTCCCCAAGAATATCCGTCAACAGAAGAAACTTCAGCTTCTCCGAAACAATTGCCGAGCCAGCGAAAAAGCTCGTTTCACAAACATTACCGACAACATTAAAGAAACGACGAAAATCATACGAATGTCAAAAACGAGTAAACGAAAATTTCGACAGTACTGAAGATGATGAAGAAGAAGAAGAGGAACAAGCTCACGACGTCTCTTTAACTCGCGAAAACATCGACGAATGTTTTGTGACCGAAACAGATTTTTCATTCTCTTCAAATGTTTGGTATTACGGCGAGTTAGATGTAAAATACATGAACTCAAGCAAAGTCGACATTACTGTGGATGAAAACACAAAAATGACTGGTTCACTGCTAGTTAGAGTTGATAAATATGGTGATGTCGTGTATAGTATAACGTACACGAATGATAGCGAAGACTACGTTGGCGCTTTCCCCTATGAAATGGGAAAATATTGTCTAGACTTTTCTAATCCTGAGCAGCCAAGATTCACGAGTGTGAAATTCCTAATAGCGTATCTTATTGAACAAAACTATTTATTCCGGGTTACATTCGCTTGGCTCATTGAAAATTGTGCCATGTAACGATGTTATTTAAGTTATACTTTATGCGCATGCGCAAAGATAGATTTATTTAGCTTTTGTTGTCTCTTTTTTTGCTTCATACGTTACCAGACATTAAATAACAATTTTCTCTAATGTTTAAACATGTGGTCAAAATTGCCATGTTGAGGTTTAGAATTATCGCCATAAATGCATGAGTTATGAGCTATTTATAAATTGTGAAAGATATGTGCGGAGAGCTGTAACACATAAGCCGCCATTAGCGACATCCGACGCGAACGAATTACTTTCAAAGGTGTTTTTATGTCTTACAAATGTTAATGTATTTTGTTACTTAATACGTCAGTATTTATCTATTTATGTACAAAATTGTTTTTAAATAAATACTTTTTAAATTATAATAAAACTTAAAACATTATTATGCATGAAAGTGATATCATTCCTTTTGTTTTCGTATTTCGAGATCAGTGTACATGACGCCATTTGTCTGGCTTAAGCTTTAAGTAAGTGGAGTTTTATGGTTTAAGTTAAAAAGCAGTGTTGAGATAAGTGAGAGAAAACAAACACAATGGTATTTATTCTTACTTAAAGTTCTTTAATGCTGGATGTTCTTGTAATGTGAGATGCAACTTGTATACTAAACTGAAGTTTATAACAAAAGAGAAAAGGCGGATGCGTCTAATTTAAATGTAAATGTCGAATTTGGCGATTGATAAAATATGTAATCTCCATTTTTGCTCGTCAGATTAATGCTTAAAAATCGCTCCTTCCATGAAATTAGATTTTTTTTTTGGTTCGCAAAATCTCTTCGCCTGTTATTCTAACTAGTGATGTATTAAAAAATTATTAAGCATTTTTAGCTTTCCTCGTGTGTGGCATTGTGGGTAATATAAATAGAAGTCTACCCGCCTCTTTTCCAGTAATAGCAACAAGGCTGTAATTTTATTTAAAGGTTGAAAAAAAATCATTTGCCACATGATTTTAAACGTCCTGTACTTATCGTTTTGAATTAGTTCAAGAAATTCAACGTTATTTTTCCATTAAGAGGAGTGTTCCGCGGTCATCTGACATGTTGAGGAGACAACATTTTATTTATGCGTAGGTGTGATGTGTGATGAAGTACTTCTTGCACTAACACAAGTCTTCGCGTATACTTCGACTTATAAAAATATTATTTTTGCAGATCAACTGACAGTTTTGTCACTTTCTTTCGTGCTTTGAGGCGAGCAAAGATAATTATTATCACTTATTTGTCATAGAAAATGTAAATCACAATGTTACGAGAGTGACAGCACAAATTATTTGTTTTCTTTTCTCAAGATATGCACCACCTCGGATTCATAAAGTCACAATAAAATTCCTTTTACAAAGATTTTTTGTTTAAAAAGCCCCATATTATCGAGAGAAAAAATGTTTAATATAAAACTCGAAAATCTTATTTAACTCCATCAACACAATCTCACATAAATGTTTTGTTTGAAATAATATATATTTATACGCACCATAACGGAATGTTGACCACTATAAAGTAGGATAAGCCAGTTAAAGGCCAGTCACGAAAACCTTTTCGCAGAACGAACCGGAAAAGTAACAGAAAAGCTATAGACTACCCAGGAATCCAACGTCGAAACGGTTAAGCGCCCGATAAAGCGCTTAATAAGAGCCGTACACTGTGCAACACGTCGAGGTAGAGCACTTAAGTACAGGTATATATACAGTATGTTGTATAATGAGTGCGACGCACACAGCATTATAGTGTTTCATTATATACTTTGAAAAGATACACTTTCCTGCAAATTTAGTTGAAGTTAGAACACGTTTTAAAACCTGCTGTTAACCCATCATAGCGAAAACAGTCAGTCATTTTTATTTTATTTTAAGTAATATGTTCCTGTGAAAGTTCAAAATATAATTGTGACACCGGGCTGATCGCTTAGTGAAGGTAAGCAATGTTGCACGTCCGTTTCGGTGTAATATCCTTATCCAAAAAACTTGATCACAATTTTAGTTTAATTTAGTATACAGGTAAAACGGTGTCGCACATGCTTATAAGCATAATATCCCTTTTTTTTAAAACTTTACTGCATCTTCGGTTTATATAAATGAAAACACAAGAAGCAACCCGTCATAACCCCGTCCAGGGGAAACAATCACTGAGTAATTTTATTTTGCAGAATAGGTTTGCCAAATTCATTGTCAGTTTAAATAAAAACATGTCCTAAAGCCTGTTGTTACAAATTATTGAGTAATTGTCTCATCAATAAACTGTAGACCTTTTGCTAAAGTTTATATTACACTAAAAAGTGTAGCTAGCTATCTAACACTGCATTTAGCATAAGAAAGATTATTTGAAAATTTTGCTTCGGCCACTGCATTTGGCTACTTACACCTTCTAGCCAGGGGTAGCTACTAGCTAAATAGCAACCACAAACCCAAGTGTGGCTGTGTAAGAATCAGATTGGTGCAGATAATAAAAATAAATAATATTGGCTAAGGTAAAAAGCTCCTAAATTAAACTGAATAACACCCTTATAAGAATAGGAATAAATAAGGCTAGCTATCTAGCTGGCTTTAATATGTTCCCTCAAAACCTACGTTCATGGCCAATATATTAAAACTAGTCGTTAACCCGTGAAAAAATCGTCCGTCTTTAAATTACACGCTATTTCGTGTGCCCGTTCTTGCAAACAGACAGACAAAATGCGGCTATTATTTTGTACATGGTTAAAAAACGTGACAACATATTTACCTTAACATACCAACAACATACAGAAAACAAATTTTAGGATAATAAAAGGCTTTTTGAAGATGAAAAGCTCAAACAGAGACCTACAAACGCAGCCTCGACATAAAAATAAATGTTGGTTAGGATAAAAAGCTCTTTTACCAAACAGAATAGCAATAACTAAGGCGAGCTAGCCGGCTTTAGAATGTTCCTTCAAAATCTTCGTTTCTAGCCAAAAATCTTAAAACTGGTGCGTTTAAGATCCGTACGTAGCTAAAAAACGTGACAATATATTTATCTTAACATTGAAAACAAACAGAAAACAAATATTACAAACCTCACACTGACCACACACGACCACTTTCAAAATCAAAATGGCCTTCGTCCGGTCGCGAAAATTTTGGATTAGTTTTTATAGAATCAGGCGTCGTGATTGGTATACTACGCGCGAGCGGTCAAAACAAAGTCGGTAAAACGATGTCGCATTTGATTTTTTTAGCTCCTGACCGGAATCGGTGATTACAGATCACGGAGGTTCATATTAAAAATGGCGTATTAAAATAACAATGCATCTCTTAATTCATTTATTTTACCAAGTTTGAAAAATAAAAATAATCAAATTAATTCAGAAAATAAAGGGCTGTTCATATGGAAACGGGCTGGCTCGGTTGGCCGGACTGGCTCGGCTGGGCGGGATCTCGCTACTATCAAGAAACACATACAAAAATAACAATGTGTTCATATGACAACCGAGCCAATCCGCCTTGCCGAGATCTCGCTTGATTTTATCGAGATCTCGGCTAGGCGGGATGAAAATTTTCCATATGAACGGGCCAGCCCGGCCAGGCGGGCTGAGATTTTAACATACGCATCAGGTGAAATATAAGGTCCAATTACATTTAAGAGCTCCAGAAAGGAACATTTATCCAAGAGGAAATTCTTCTTCCAAAATTCACCTGGAGTCAGCCAAGAAACAAAATTTTGCCACCGCATATCAGTTCGTGCTGGTTTGAACCAACTACTTCGTTTTTTTCGTTTTACTAGCACTTCGAAACCTTTGAAGTATCCTTTTCCTGTTATATAAAAAGTTGACAAAAACTGCTTGTTGTTTCCTCTTTTTATTGATTATTTCGATTAGTAATAACCCATTCAATCGTAAAAGGATTGAAGATATATTTATCGAGATATATATATCGCATTTCGTGTTTCCGTAACAGGACGCGGCTTTCGCGGACACACAGACAGACGGAATACGGCTATTATTAAAGAGATATTTGAAAATGGTGATGCATTTTTCGGTAAAGCCAGGTACATGCATCGGTAAACTATGAAGTTAGATCAACGCCAATATTCCAATTCAGAAGTCCTCGCATCGACCTAAAAGTTTTGTCGTACGATTTCACAAAGTCATCGAATCATTCTAGAAGCTTTTTCATGCGAATCATTTTAGTTCAGACACTAAAGGCTGCTTTCCACTTAGTTGGATCGGACCGGATCGGATTGGACTGGATTGCGATCCGTTTCGTTTTTGAATTTCCACTCACGAAACAGGATCTTGGCGCGCATACTTTTTTTATCCAATGTAAACAAATATGGCTGCCGTGAATATCCGTACATTGTTTCTTACTTTACTGATTAGAAAATACATACAGAGAAAACGAAGAAAAGTACTATTTTTTTGAGATCTTTAAAAGACCTCAGGCTTGTGTTCCATAAGACTGGATATGCCTGAATAATGTCAACAAGTTGTTCTCTAACTTCTGCATCATTTAAAGCTACTTCCTCTTGTTGCTGCTCTTGAATAGCAGTTTGTACAGGCTGCTCAAATTGGGAAGCTGAATATTCGATGAGACTGTTGTCACGTCCATTTAAAATTCTGTTCAAAATTTCTTCGTGGTTATTCATTACTTAACAAATAAATTTCCTTCTCCCAATATAGACGTCTTTTCGAATAAGCGCTACAGTGGCTGCCCTTATTAATTCAAAGTCACATGACCAGAAAAATATTCGTTCATCATTGGCTTAAACATCGATCCAGACGGATCGATCCAGACCGATCCGGGAAAAGTTGAATGTTTTTCAACTTTTTTCAGATCCATTTTGGATCGTTCTGGACCCAAAATGTGCGCAATTTGCGCAAGCGTGGACTAAAAATCCGGTCCGATCAAGTCCAATCCGGTCCGACCCAACTAAATGGAAAGCAGCCTTAATATTTATTATCGACCAACCACTTTTACCGACTTTATGTTTTTTTACATCTCTTACAGAAAAAAAAGAATATGTTAATATATTTTGCATTTATTGTTAATAAACTAATTTTATTTCACATATTGCTTGTTTTGATTCTTCAATGTTAAAGGGGATACAAAACGGCCGTTGGTTTTCGACTTTAGTGACTTAATGAAAGTCGAGCTGATGATGCTGGAAAAATTTAAGGTCACTGAGAACAAAAACAACAACTAAAAGCTGGAATACACGGTGAAACATTTCTTTAGAAACATTAGAAATTTTTCTTTCTAAATGTTTGCGTAGAAAGAATTTAAACGTAACAAAAGTTGATTTCAAAAGTTGCAAAAGTTTACGATTTTTACCAACTGAACGGTTAAATTTGTCTTGTCTCGAAAAAAGATCAAACGAAACCGACGGTTGGTAAAAATTCAAAGTCGCACCAGTTCATTGTAGTTTTGTGAAAAGGAAAATGTGCGAAGAATAGAACGTGAAAAGAGATTTTTAACTTTTTGATAATTTTTTAGTTAATGGTTTTACCCAACAGAATCGTCTTTTCATTTTTTTCACGTTTTTCTGCTTGTTTAAAATTTCAATTATTATTATACAAGCTACCTTGCGCTTCGACTTCATTTTTTACTTATCTCAAGGAATTCTTTTTTTAAATACACGGGTGCAATTTCAAATGTATAATTTCGAATATTTCACCGTGTATTCCCGCGTTTTAATCATCTTATATATCATATTGGGCATTCAAATATAACTGAAATTGACAGAAACGTTCCCTACATATATTGGATATTCTTTAGTCACCGAAGCAACAACAATGACTTTAAAATCTTTTTAGAGGTAATAATTACCTTCTTAAAGCTAGTAACAAAGCATTTTTTAAGAAACTACTCAACGGCCCGCGGATAAATCCACGGGTTCGTTCATCCTTTATTTATACAGCATTTCATGTGTCTCGCTATTGCGGTTACCATTTTGCGTGACAGACAGACGTATAGGGTATTATAATATAGACTAGCCGGATTAAGCCACAAGTAACCGTGTGACCCGGCGTTGAACACTCTGTGGAGCGCTAAATAAGAGCCGTAAACTGTGCCACACATTCTGGTAGGGCGCTTTAGTACAGGTATACAATATGTTGTAAATCAATTGAAGCGCACACAACGTTATATATATGTAGTGTTTCGGCTCTAATATTTTCATTAAATAAGGAAATAAAAACACAGTTTACAACCCATTATTACCTCGTTATAGCAAAAACAGTCGGCCAACCTTTTATTATTTTTTGGAAAATGTTCTCGGTAAAAGTTCAAAAATGAATGTTACTCCGGGCTGAGCACTTAGTGCAGGTAAATTCATATATTAACACCCTTTCCCAAAAACAACTTTATCACAACTTCGGTTAAATAGAAACACAGAAAACAGCCTAAGGTTGAGCGCTTAGTACAGGTATAACGTGTCGCACATCCGTAATACCCCTTTCCAAAAAACATCTACCCTCGGTTTAAATAAAAACACAGGAAACAGACCGTTGTTACCCTATGCAGCTAAAACAATTACTCAGCAATTTTATTTTGTAGAATAAGTTTTTATGACTAAAATCTAGCTACCTAACTGCATATAGCATAAGAATTATTAATTAAGAATTTTGTTGTGGCTAGCTAAATCGCATTTGGCTACTTTCACTCTAAAGAGCTAACTAGAGAGCCACAACCCCAACTTAAAATGAATAATAATATACCAAACTTCAAAAGAATAAGATTAAATAAGGCTAGCTATGCTGGCTGGCTTTAGCAGGATGCTGCCTCGAAATCTACGTTTGTAGCCAAAATCTTAAAATTAGTTTGTTTAAGATATATCCATGGGTAGAAAACGTGGCGATATATTCATCTTAACATGCAAAAACATACAGAAAATAAATATTCCTAAGTATTTAGAAGAGAAAAAAGTAAAGAAAAACAGACCTACCAACGTTAACGCCCCAGCTTTCAAAATGGCCGTAGCTCAGATTGCTTCATATTCCTTCGTCCGTAAAAATCGGGTTTTGCCAAAAAGAATACTGAAGGAATTTTTTTTTTTTTAGAAAATAAAAATATAAAAAGTAATAAATTCATCATAACAAAATAATTATGCATAAACAAATTAATTATGCATAAACAGGGTGTGTAGACGTCTACGTGGTTTTAAAATGTTTATAATTTCTTGCACCTTGAGTGGTTCGTTTATTACTCGCCATTCTTCGGAAAGTGCGGGGATTAAGCTTATCGAATCGTTTCGTAGCCCGTTTAATAAAACACTTAAACGCACACCTTCTTTTTTTTTTTTTTCAAAAATTCACACTGCCCCTAAAACTATTGCCATTAGAGCCAAAATTAACTGTTTTTATATATTAAAACCATATATTTTCTGAATGCCAATACATTTTTGCATATAATTCAGCTATTAGTTCTTAAAAAAATTAATTTTGGCTCCACTGACCGGTGTGCCAAAAATTCAAAATGGCGGATATTTTTAAAGCAACAAGTTAAAAAATGAGCTTTTGAAGGCTATATTAGCACTATAACTCGTTAAATTGCCTCAAAACGTCACACATACATTACAAAGTATATAACTATGTGAAAAAACTAAAAATCCCCATACCATTATCGACAAATCCTCCAGAAAAGCCATTTTTATTTCGCGGTCATTTTTACCGAAATATTGAAAAAAATCAGAAGACGCTAATGCAGTCGTAATAAACACTAAAAATCTCATAACAAACCCACAAAAACATACGCTTTCTGAAAGCTGAGATATCCCTGTGTGCAAATCATAGAGAAGAGAAATACAAATTCCACCGGTTGTCATTCACCGCAACAATAAGATTTTCAAAATGGCAGAAATATTCCACTATAAAATATAAAATTTTTGTTTTCAAACGCAATATGTCGGTCATTCTTATATGAAATTGTACAAAAACAATGGTACAAACAGCATAATATACTAACTAATTATAACTACACCTCAGTTATACTTAGATAGGGTTGAGGAATAACTAAACATAATGTTTGCACTAGTATATGTATATCGACATCAAGATACGTCTATAAGTTCACCGTAAACGAATGTATGTAAATCAATCATATCAAATCTCACTTATTGTATGGAATTTTTCAATAGTTATATGTCAGAACAAAAGGTTGTACAGTCTTTCTAGATACTTTCACGGCCGGAATGAATATTGTTGATGTCTGTGGTACGGTTGTAGCAGTTGTCGTTGTTCATCGTGAAGATCGTGCGGTTTACTTGTTCGACGGTTGTTACAGATGATACAGCTTGGGTTTCCACAGTTGGGGTAGTTCTGATGGTTTTGCTACTTTCTGCTTGAATAGTTGGAATATCAGTGTCAAAACAAAAGGTGATAGTTACTGCTTCTTGTGATGGTGTAGTTCCACTTTCAATTTCACTTTCACTTTCACTTCCAGATGGTGATGTTGCTGCGGACAACAAATTCTACAAAAAAAATCAATCCCCATTAAATTTTCTGCAATGACATATGGAATGGGGAGCAGAAAGCTATGTAATATACTCAAGATTACACTTTCAAAACTTACACATAGATTGTAATTGTCACCATCTATGTCCATCACCCTGCTGGGGCAGCTCCATGGGCTGTGTAGTGTGCCTTACCTGATCAAATTCTTGGTCTTCTGCATTTCTGTCACAAGGATCTACAGTTGAATAATCACTGAAACAGTCTTCGGAGCTTTCTTCAGCAATAGAAGAGGTGTCTGAATCGTCATCAGAATATCCAAAAGGAATTCTAAAGCATCCTTGGTGTTATAGCTTCTTTTTTCAGTCGCCATATTTTATTTTTAACAAATCTCAAAAAATTTTAGCATTTATTTTGGTCTAAACCAATCAATTTTGCAGAGACGGTTATTATGATACTTCAAGACTGTCTATGAGCAAAATCGGCCAAATCGGGTGTTAAATACGTTTTTTCTGGTGCGTTTAAGTGTTAATAAGATTTAGTCGGTCAAAAGTGACTGAATTTTGTGCAAGTAATCAAATTTTTTTGCGAGCTAAGAACTTTTAACGACTTTTTTCTAGTGTTAACTTTATCGGTAAAAATGCTAGCAAAAAACAACCCGAAAATGTTTTTCACAAAAGATTGTTTTTCAAAAAAATCCAACAGGACTGGCTTTATCTTGTTGTTATAATTTATAAAGGAATTCAGGCTGAGTTTCTTTTTTAAATTTTGGCAAAATCAAAACCTTAACGTTCCTATACTAGGTTTTTTATAAAAAAACACTTGATCATCAAAAAACACACGATCATTTTCCAATTCGTACCTCAAACGAAAATAACTTTATTTATTATTATCTTTACTTCTTTGTTACTTATAGTAGAGTCAGTCTAGAAAGGACTTAATCAGTCTAGAAAGGTACAGCGAGTGTCATACAATATCTAACACAAAATATACCGTACATATTTCTTTCCTCAATATATGTCCTACAAATATCATTCTAATCTAAGGGTGGGTGGGAGGGTCAATTCTATCGACTTGTGATGAGTCGTAAGACGATACACCCATAAAAGACTAGGACACGTGATAAAGGCGCGCCAAAGAAACAAAAATAAATTCATTTTAAATGTCTTAACTATTTTATGATTGTTATTAATTTTCTGTCTGTTTACAGTTATTGGCACCTGTATAAAAAGGTGGTATGAAATTTCTGATGGTCATTTAACAAAAGCTGTATGAGTGGGGGTGGCCATATTTTCACGTGGGACAAACAACAGAAAGTGAATTAAGTTGTTGTCAAATCAAATCAAATCAAAGTTTTATAATGTGCTGAACAGTAAGAGGTTAGCGAGATAAAACACCACTGAAGATTTCTAGTTATTCAACTATTCTGTCCTAGGATACTTTGACCGACGTTTATAAGTAGAAACGACACACCGATGTAAGATTTAAAGAAACGTAAACGGTATAAAATCCTGTTACAAGGCGTACAATACGAGTGAATCATATTTTTTGCAATTTCTGTCATTTTAAATTTTCTTTCTGTGATTTGAAGTTGATGAAAAAATATTTTTACAAATGTTTCCTTCATAAATAACAACACAAAAACTTCTTTTTTTGTTGTTCTTTTACAGTTAAAGTGAACTATATATTTTTTAATTGTGGAAAATAAGCAATAGGTTATTTTCAGATTATTTATATATGTTAAATTACTATATAGATCTCCGTCTGTCTATTTGTGCGCGAGGAACACGTCGTGTTGCGGAATCAGAATGAGATATAATAAGGACGGACGAACCCGTGGATTTGTCCGCGGGCTACCAAATAGTCTCTACTCGGTATTCTAGTGTAGCGCAGGGACGAGTTTCCGCTAAATAGGACCAATCAGAAACACATTTTTAGATAAATGACAAACCAGAAACTAAAGCTCTCCAGATTCCTTTGTAACACGTATTTACGTTCTCACAAAAGCAGTCCGAAATTTGGCAAGAAGAACGAAGCAACTCTCAGTCCTGGAGAAAGGAAAGTTTTTTAAATGTTTGTTTTATTTTTGCTTGAGATACTTCTATTCGTGTTCTAACAAGACTTCAGTTTTTTTTAAACCACTTTTTAGTCATTTTTCTGTTTGTTTACATTTTTGTTTACCTAACAGACAAGCTATAGTTAGCTAACCAGCCACGTAAAGCTTTGTATTATTTTTATTTGTTTTTTATATGTTTCTATAGGTCAAGATAAATATATTGCCACGTTTTCTAGCCCTATGAGACACGGAGTACCTGCATACGCGCTCAGCCCGTTGTTAACGACGGACTGTTTTTTGTATTTTTATTTAAACCGAGGCTATAATAAAGTTTTTTTGGAACAGGGTATTACTCTCCGATCCGGATGTGCGATACAGTGTATATATATATACCTGTGTGCAAGTGCTCATCCCGGTGTCACGATTGATTTCACGAGAACTGATTATTATTTAACTATTGACTGATTGTTATCACTACGACGGGGTAACAACGGGTTGTAAACTGTGTTTTTATTTCCGCTAAATTTGTGGGAAAGTTATTTTTTGAAAAATATATTCACCTGAAACACCACAATGCTTCACTAGAGTTACAACATACTGCATACCTGTACTAACGTGCTTCAGTTTCGGATCTTATTAATTGCTCCACCGGGTTTTAAATCCCATGCAACACAGTTACTTGTGGTTTAACACAAGTTACTGTGTTAGAATGCATATAGTTCAAGCATTATCACTTTTTCTGAGTCTATATACCGTAAATTCTTGTTTAAGCGCCCACTCTCGAATACGCCCCCTCTCAAATAAGCGCCTATACCTTTTTAGAATTTTTTTATAAGCGCCCCTTTCGAATAAGTGCCCGTGCGCTGTTATTCGAATGTATTGCTAGAGAGGGCGCTTATTCGAATATTTTTAAATTTAAAAA
Organism: Hydractinia echinata; assembly: GCA_030067915.1. Classification (NCBI taxonomy): domain Eukaryota; kingdom Metazoa; phylum Cnidaria; class Hydrozoa; order Anthoathecata; family Hydractiniidae; genus Hydractinia; species Hydractinia echinata. The sequence continues at coordinate 114,817 of JASGCC010000150.1, forward strand.
AAAGGCCTCTTATAAATAGTTACCTTCTCAAAATCATCTACAACATGAAAATTCATGTCAAAATGTTTATTTCTATCTTTTTGCAGTTCGCTATTAACCCTATTCGGTCCGGGTTTTTTCGAACATACTTAAACCGAGGGGGGGGGGGGCGGAATCCGCCCCCCCTCACTAACTTTTCATAGAGTTGTTCAAATTGAATCAAACTTGGCACACTTATAGTACGTCATAAAAGGAACAAAATGGCAGCAATAAATTTTTGCTTGCGTCAGCACATTTTCTGTGACGTCATCAGAAGCTTGAAATTTGTTAAAAATGCCACTATCTGCTTAAAATGTAATTACTTTTATTCCAGAGCGAATTTTTGCATTCTGTTTGAAGTTTCTGAAAGCTAAATAAAAGTTATTTAACATATTTTCCGGTTTTAACGTGGATCGGATAAAAAATTGCCAAGAATTGCCCGAAAAACTGTTTTTTTTCGATTTTCGGGTAAAATCCGACAAAATCTGGAAATCGGATTAATCACGTGTCCAAATTATGCAAAATGATTCTTCTTAATAAAACAAAGTTGTGTTGCAAGTTTCAAGTTCTAAGGATAATCCTAACAGGAGTTATTAAATTTTCCCCATTTTAAGGATTTCATAGAGATTTTTAGGGGTAGTTTCGAGTAATGGCCAATATCAAAGCCTCTGAAAGGTATGGGTCCTAAAACTTTGGCATGCAGGTGTCTAATAGATAAATATTGAAACTCAGTAAGTTTCATAGCCATATAACATAGCAATAAAGAGTTATTAAAAAAAACCGTCAGGGGGGGCGGAATCCGCCCCCCCCCTGGACCGAATAGGAACATTTCTTCATTACTTTATGTAAACATTTGCACTCAAAGACTTGCTGTCGTCAACGAAAGGTCGTAAGAAAATGATTTGCATCATATTAATCAATTGTAATAACGCAACGTATTAATTAAAAGCCTTTCATTACAAAAGTGTGTTTCACTTTCGTGATGTAGCTAAGTTGTCAAATGGGGGATTTTGATTAGCCACCTAATAAATATTTTTAAACTGTCGCATGGAAAAATTCTTTCACCAATTTATTTTAAAAAGGTTTTGTTACTTTCCGTTAATCCACCCTCCCGTAACGGTCGGGCTAATGGTTAGAACCCTATTGAGGAGGGGCAGGAGGAAGATAAACGACAAGCACAAAACTTTTTGTTTTTTATTTACAATTCTTAACAATATGTTACACAGGACATGTTTCTTAAGTTTAAACGGAAAGTTTCAAACTAAAAAACCTCTCAGGATGATCGCAGTTCGTTTGCCGGTAATCTACAGGCGTTCAGTTTAGAATCAGCTAGCGAAAACGAATACAAATTTTGATTATTTAGATCACCACATTACACCACAATCAGAATGTAGATACAAATTGGAGTATGCTACGTGTTGGCCGCTCAAATATCGAACGTTAGATGGCTCGTGCAACAATAAACATCATATCACGTATGGAGCTGCAGATACACCTCTCCATAGATTCACACGTATGTATCAATACCTGTGATTAAGGAAACTTTTCCTATCATAAGTTGTGTTCCTACTTCTTCAATTTGATTTTTCAAATAATTTAGCCATGTATATGTCAGACTTTATGTGGTATTAGAAAACGTCATATAAGTCTAAGTTTGTTATTAAAAAACAAGGCAAATGTGTTGCAAAACTTTAATTTCTTACTTCGTGAAAATTTGTTTCTATAACTTTTATGGTTCGCCTTAAACAGGGACACTGTATTTCCACGAAGACAATTTGCTACTATCATTTCAAAACCTCTAATTCATGCAGATAAATAGAGAAACTCGTTTAACCTTTAAATTAAGGATGATATCAAAAGGAGACGTAGCTGCCAGCTGAAAGGAAATTATTTTTTTCCCTTGATTTGACCTTTTAATTAACTGTCTTGACAAACTAAGTGACAAATTTAGATACTTAGAAATCTAAAAATATTTTGTATGTCATTGGTCATTGACTTTTAATTTAAAATTAATATTATTAAAATTACTAAGACTTTCAGGGTAATTGTATTTTCCCTTTTACGGACACAGCAAGTTATCTGTTATTGGGTCTTTGCCAGCTATATACATATATATTCTGTACAGTTTGTAGTGCAACTGCTGCCTTACCCTTTAGATGTATACCGGCAAAATCCGGCAAAAACAGCCCCACAATTAGACCGCTATAACTCCTTAGAACTACGTTGTCATAAGAAGTACTCCCATGGTTTAGAAAGAGAATGAATTGGGCTACCCAACGTTACCAAACACGAACCGCCTAGGTCTTGTCCTCAGCCATCAATCGCAGCTCAAAAATATATTTTAAGGGTCGTCTTCTACGGATTAACAGAGAAACTGGAAAATTGGAAACCATCTGAACGTGGTGTTTGGTAGACACTTTGTCAAACTGACTCGTTCACACTCAGTGCTCCGTTAGTTAAAATTTTAAACCAATTGCTTTATATCATGCAATACTGACTTTTTCCTCTTTGATTTCCGTCGCCGCTATGCGGGGCGGAATCTTTAAAATCGCCTGATGGAAGATAGATATATAGATAGATAGAGAGAGACAGCGCAGAGCCCGGACGCTGCTAAGTTTTTTTTTTTGTCCAGGCTAAACGCTCGGAAAATTCCATTTTTTTCGAAAGCCAATGAAGATGCTCTATTATAATCTCTGTCAATTAAATGACCAATCTGAACAGAGAGTGTACTCTTCGTGTAACCAGAACATTCCGTGTGCGGCCATGACTAAAAGTGCATTTTGTTGGTCGCCCCTTGCTGGTCTCTTTGGCTTGGTCGTAGCAGCTTTATTGATGGGGAGCTAAGCACTATTTTTTAAATTCGTGTATTTTATCAGGTAAGAATTATTTTATATATAGCTAAGTGAGAAAGGTGTGCTGGCTAGCTAGCTATCTCAATTTTTGGTGCTGACTTGGATCTCCTTTTGATTGGTGCTGACATTATTTACTTGCTAGCTAGCTATGGAGCTAGCTACACAAAATAGTGCTTTGATTAGAGTGCCTTTTTTTCTTAAAGAGCAAGCAACAAAAAACCTTTATCCTGCCTTGCGTAGTTCTTCCATGACTGAAATAACTTCCAAATGACACTTTGTGGGACTACCTTCTATCAGATATAAAGATATTTTTTGCAAAAAAGTTGTCGAAACGTGACAAAAGTTTATTGTTGCTTGCACTGAGCAGTCGGTGAACTGATAATTAACCTGTAACCGATGCAGGATAATTAGATGCTACGCCTAGTATAATTAGCCGTTAAAAGCTAACTGCGTCTTTTCCATGTTTTTTCTTGAAATCAGAATAGTTTTGTTGTTTAATAATATATACGACATATGTACTGCTAGCTACAGTAAACTTATAACTTTTTTGCAAAATTGTTTCTTGTTCTTTTTCTTGGTTTTAATTGAAGCACAACTTTATTTTGATCTATATAAATATAGATGGCTATGGGGAGACTGATAATGAAGAAAAGTTAAAATTTAAGTAAAAAGATAAATATCGTATAAGTAGCTGTATAAGCGGCTAATTATACTGTACACACCGTATATATAATTATTCTGCGTAGATAAATAGAATGTCTGTATATTTTATATGGCTAGCCTTACAAATCCTGTCTATTATTTCCAGGAAAGGCCATAGCTTAGATAAGGAGTCTTAGAGTATTTAATGCTCATTTTGAGCTATGCAGAGGGCTGTTGGATGCTACAGGGAGTTGTTTGGTAGAGCGGGGGACCCTAATTGGATCAGATCCAATTAGGGTCCCCGCTCTACCAAACAACTCCCTGTAGCATCCAACAGCCCACATATTGTGTCATCTCCCCAATTTCTCTCACATGGCTTAGGTTAACCCGGGGCTATGGTAGCATTCACTCACCAATATTGAATTGCCGCCAAGGGGAATCGAACCCCGTTCTCACGCACAAAATGCCAGAGTTATAACCACCAAGCTATGGCGCCATTGAAAACGGCTAACTATTCTGTTACTGGCTAATTATCAGTTCTCCTTGTGCCTAATTTGCTTGAAAATCTTTCTTGAACTCACCCAAAGTATCACAAAATATTTTTCTAAGATTTCTTAGATACTTGATTTTTAAAAATCTCACGAAAAGGACCATCGATTTTTCAAATCCGCAAATTTATTGTGTGTGTATATGCCCTTTATGTTTCAACTTGTTGAATTCAATTTGTCAATTTGTCAAACAAAACAATGACCAATCAGTTTCCTCAAAATGAAAACTTGCAACTAATCCGACTCCCCGAAAGAAATTCAAATTTGAGAATTCGAATCAAAAAAAGAATAATAAAAAATCAGTTGAATTCAATAAATCGATTTCAAAAAAATAAATCCTGTATTGTCCACAGGTTTCAAAATCATGCATCGCTTGCTTAATATGTTACTTGTTTAACAAAGATGTCAAAAGCCGGCCTGATTAAATTTATATACATATTTATATATATAATATACATGTGCATCACATCGCATGGATTTGTATCTTTGTATTAAATTCCGTTTTTAAAGCAAAGAGGCAAAGAGAGGTTAAAGAGACAATATTTAAACAACCTGGTTTTAATTCAGTTTATGGTAAAATTGTATTCTTGTTTCTTATTTTTAAAACGTACTTTCTTTTTCAGATCAGCTGTTATCAAACCATGCACCATCAGCATTTTCAAAAAATTTTCAACAAGAGAGTAAATTTTGAAGGCCTAAATACTGAAATATTCAAATGCTAATATGTATTTATTCCTGAATTAATAAACAATGAACTACTTCATCATTCAAATTGAGCTCGTTCAGAAGTTATTATATTCGAATCGTCAAGTTTCTACATAGCAAGATTTGTATTCTGGAATTTCCAGAATTTTCCTGATCACTTTTAAAAATATCCAGTTGAAGTTTTAACTGTTATTTTAGAATACTTCATATTAGCTATGTAAAATTTTTATTTATTGAGTTGTATTTTAACATTGCAGGTTAGTTACAAAAATAGTTGAGAATTGTGATACTCGTGATTTGTTTACCCCATAATTCTCCGTTTTCAAGGTCTACTTTAAATTTCAAAATCTTTCAGGCTAATGACGGAAATCTTAAAGCCGCAGGGCTTCTTGTTTGTGGTTGCGATACCGCACGTAAACTGTATGATTCAAACGCAGAGGAAAAATATGTATACGACGTTAGATATTAAACACCATTCATTTACAGTAAAGCGAAACTGACAGAAATAAGCACTTAGAGTTAGTTTTGCTTCTTTACATGTTCATTAAAAAATTAAATGAACACTGGTCCAAGCAACTTTAACGTAGCTTTTCATTCGAGTCTTCTTGGACAAAACTCCCAGCATTTATTACTTAGGCATGCGCATTACAATTTTTTATGGCTTGAGAAGTTGAGACAAATCAACTTCCAAGCGTTTGCAGACGAAAAAGTTTTTGGCTGCGAATAAAAATTCTTGCAATTCTTTAGGTTCCATGTTCGTAAATTCATCCACTGACTATCCAAGGGGATTTCCTGGAACTGCCTCCAGTTCACATATACCACTAGCAAACAAAGTTGCAAGAACCTTGTTCAAACCCATCACTAAGAACACTCAACACACAAAGACAGGAACATCCGTGATGTTTATGACATTTGGGCAGTTTATGGACCATGACATGTCACTCACACCACACGCAGAGTGTCATATATCCAAGTATGTAGCTGTGCTTTTTGTTGTTGCTATTGTTGCTATTGTTGTTGTTTTTTATATTTAAATTTCTGTTTCGAATGTGAATATAAATTTAACGATAGATTAAAAAACTTTTGATGCCATTAGTGAAAGGAACCTTTTTGGATTTTTGCTTGAACTAAGTGAGAGCAGGAAGTCAATTGATTCTAAATTTCTGAGGAATTATACGGATTGTATAAAAATAATCTCTTATATACAGAGAAAACTTTCATTAGGAACGTTAGTAAGTGTCAGGAGTAAGTTTATGTGCCTGCTCATTCATTTCATTTTATTTTTTATAGTTGCGCGGATGCACATAAAGCATTCAAATACCCATGTTTTCCAATAAAGTTTAGTCACAGCAGCCCAACATGTACTGTGTTGGGTCGATCTGTGACAGTATGTGGAAGCAAAGGTCGTGAATTCATTAACATCATTTCATCATATATTGACGCATCTAATGTATACGGAAGCAAGCAAGATGTGAATGACAAGATTAGAAAATATGATGGTAAGAATATTTTCTGTCACTGTTGTTGCTTCAGGTTTTTATATATGCGCAAGATCTGAAGCAAATAAAAAAAATCGAGAAGAATAGGTAAAGTTTCTTTGTAAAAATATTTAGTTAAAGTTTTTTAAAAAACAATTGGGAACTTTTTTCCAGGAAAAGTAAACAATATTCTGATAAGGAGACAGGACATTTTTGATCTGCATTATATTTGTTTATACTCTTAGGTACTGGAGAAATGAAGTTATTACCTAATGGGTTGCTTCCATTAAGAAGTGAAAATTGCAAACTCCCCACAGGATGTTCTTTGGCCGGAGAAGGGAGATCTGACGAAAATATTGCCTTGAACGCAATGCATACATTATGGGTTAGGGAACATAACAGAATAGTGAAGAAACTACGCAAACTTAATCCGTATTGGGAAGGGGAGGAGCTTTTTGAGACGACAAGAAAATTAGTCGGTGCCATGTTGCAGCATATAACGTACGAAGAATTCTTACCATTTCTTGTAACATTGGGACCGTATAAACGTTACGATTGGAACCTTAATCCAAGCATTTCAAATGGTTTTTCCGCTGCAGCATTTCGATTTGGACATAGCTTGATACCAAATACCTGGGCACAATTAAACAGCAACTTCGATAAAATCAAACCTGATTTACCGATTCGGAAAACTTTTAGAAACATTGCAACAATACGAAACGACGGCATTGAACCTACCATGTTTGGACTCCTAGCGAACCAATCACAAGACGTTGATACTAAATTCGCTTTCAACATAGCTAGACGATTGTTTGTTCCTCCAGGTAGTAGCGGATATCGAGATCTGACCGCCATCAATATCCAAAGAGGTAGAGACCATGGTGTACCAACGTATGGCCAATGGAGAAGACGATGCGGCTTGAAACCGTTGAAAACATTTTCGGACCTGCAAGGGATCGTTCGTCCAAGTGCGATAACTCATTTAAGAAAGCTTTACAAAAATCCAAACAATATTGACCTCTATGCTGCAGGTATAAGCGAGATACCATTACCTGGCCGGAAGCTTGGTGAGACTTTTCATTGCATCATCAAAGATCAATTCGAGCGATTAAGATCAGGCGATCGATTCTTTTATTTAAATCCAGGTGTCTTCACCAAGCTTCAATTGGAAGAAATTAAGAAAGTGTCTTTATCCAAGGTTCTCTGTGATAACCTAAAAGGAGTTGTCTCACTACAAAAAAATGCATTTAAATCATTCAACAGTGGTGAAAAACGAGTAGTTTGCGATTCTATTCCTGGAATAGATCTAAAAAAATGGAAAGATACGAAGCCATATCCTTACAACAAGCGACAGAATGATATTAACGTTGATTCCGTTGAAGATGAGGATAGCCAACGTTACCATGGTGATGTTGGTGATGAGGAAGAAACAGAAGACGGTAAAGAAGACGTGATGGAAGACATGTAAACATATATTTGAAACAAAACATTTTTTGCGTTGTAGCACAGAAACTTGATTATATAATAATAAATTACGCAACTTTTAATTTAGTGTTTAATGTCTTTATCAATTGGTACTTTCACATATACTTCTACTTAGTTATAATAAGCCACTTCCTCCCTGCAAAACATGTTTGTGCGTAACAAATGTTTATTTGTTCTCCGCAAACTGACAGTATCGCAGACAGGTGATTAATTTTTAAATGTCAATGTTCTAAATGCGTCAACTTCGTTCCCAGCTGGGAAGGCAGGGGAAGTGGTAACGATACGAGCGTGGTCCGGGAAAAGATTTTCCCTTCTCTTTCAAAGTGTATAAATCTACAATCATGTCATTTAGCATATTATTTATTTGCAATTTGCTATGCGCATTGAACTGGATTGTCTGGGTAAAGCAGTTATTTCGTCGGATTGCAAAACTTGTAGCTAAATGCGAGAAACTTATAAATATATTACTATTGCATTCAGTTATTGAAGAAAAAAAAACTATTTTCTGTTTTAAATGAACATTGGGACATTACCACAACGGTTTAATCAAATTCTTTTATGTTAAAAACATGCTTCAGGCCGACAAAGATGCTTGCTTTACAGAGGGTGCACTGTAAGGGTTCTTAAAATCATGTTTTTTGAAGCACATCTGTATATCTGTAACTTGGTTTATATGAGAAATACAGTGGATACTTCCATGGTCATACAACATACTTATTAATAACAGTCACACTTTTCCCCGGAGGTTGTCGATTCTTTAGGGGGGATTGCATCGTCACTGCAAAAAAGTTTTAATTGCTTTGTCGAGGAAAAATCGTACCTGTTGTCGTTCATGACGTTGTCATGTCAACATTTGAATTAGAATATTAAATAGAGCTTTGTAATAAAATAATTGTGTTAATAACAAAAACTAATTACACAAAGCTGAAACCTTGTATTTATAATGCAAGGTTTCAGCTTTGTGTAATTAGTGGCAGAGTGAATCTATTTTCTTGAGAAACCTTCTCTAACAAGCCTGTTGGTACTATCTATTTAAGAAACTAACTTGTAGAAGAAAAAGTTTAAGCATGTTACTCTGCTACATTCTGGTAATACTTTGTTACGAAGAACTAGGCATAATTTTTTTAAGTGAAAGATATTTACCGAGCAGCATTAATAATATCTCTTGTTTTTATTTCTGTATATCTAATCTTTTTAGCGCTAGCTGATGTTCACGTTTCACAACGAAATGGGAAAGACAATGTATCGTGTGGAACAATTCTCTGGCCTTGCTTATCACTTCAGTATGCATTTACCTATAAAGTCAAATCAAATGAAACTATCACATTGGATAGTGGGAGCAAGAATCCATATGTATATGTTGTCAACACATCAATTCATGCCACAAAAGACATCACCCTCACGAGTTACCAAAACAGTTACTTCCGTCCTATAATATTCATGCTGAATCATAATAAAACATCGGAAAAGTATTTATTTGTATCTGATGGGGAAAATAAAATAAAACTCTACGTTCAAAACATTGACTTTCGGAATACACCTTTACTTATGATTAACACAAGTTGTGATGTAACCATTGTTAACTGCAGTTTTACGGACACGTCAACGGCTGTGTTACGTCGAAATGAGATAGATAGAAGGCTAAAAAGTGTTGTCATTCATGTATCGTACAGTAATTTTAACAACTCAACGCTGATGACGATTTGTTGTGTGAGAGATATTATTGTCGTCATAGACAGGTGTGTTCTCCAAGGAGAGAAAACGAATGCCTTGTACATCGCGGCAATTAAAAGAAAAGGTATTGTGAATATTATGAATTGTCATATTTCTACATGGTCGGGTCCTGTTTTGAAATTTGAAAGGAAATGCATTTCATCGGTTACTGTCGCAAATACTATTTTTTTTTAAAGTAATTTGGCTCAATTAAAGCGGGGACTTTTGGTGTACAAGTGTTTAGACGTTTTTGTTGATAAATCGACTTTCTCAAATTATCAAAAGTCTGCAATTGTTATACTAAATGTCAAAAGGGCTGAAATGACACAGTGTAATTTTACAAATAATCATGGTTCTCAAGGAGGTGCGATACGAAGTCAACAAAGCATTTCCATTATCAAGAAATGCAGTTTCTCTTTTAACAACGCTGATTTAGGGGGAGCTATACATAGCTTCGGACAAGGAACAGTCATAAAACAGTCTGTATTTTACAACAACGTCGCTACTGTTGCTGGTGGATCCGTATACGCCGTAGCATATTATGCCAGTTGGAAGTACAAACTACTCATGCAGAACTGCCAAATTCACTTAACATCAACGACTGCGTTTACCACGGGATCAATCATGCGACCAGCATAAAAACAATTTTAATAAACGTGTCGCTTTTAATTAAGGACTCGTTTATAGATTCGCCTGTACTTCATATGTTTTATGTTGAAGAGGATAAAAAATATGATCCAAACATTTAAAAATCTATTTATATCTTGCCCAAAAAATTATGATGTTGATATGGCAGTTTCATCAAAAAAACTTATTCTTTTGCAACGTCGCCGATGTCCAAGAGGAATGTACAGCATGGATAAAGGTATTATTACAATCTTTAAGAATAATACCTTCCACAACATTTTGTTTACAAAGAAATCTGAATTTCCATGCACGACATGCCCTCCTGGTGGTAGATGTGAATACAAAATTCAAAGTCGAGGAAATTTTTGGGGATATGCTCGTAAAGATGATTATCTTTACGAGCATATCCCCAAAAATTTCCTCGACTTTGAATTTTGATACAGTTTCTGCCTTGCCCATCGTATTACTGTTGTTCACATAAATGTGAATCTTATAATGACTGCAACAGAGACAGAGAAGTGATTTTGTGTGGAACGTGTAAAAAGGGCTTTCATCTAAATTATTTCAATGACGACTGCGTTAAAAACGATGGCTGCCATGTATTATCGTCGTGGACGTTATATACATTATACAGTGTTTGCTACATGCTCTTCTTGATGTACTATAAAAGCTTGTTCTCGTTTTTAGCGACGGTTATATCAAAATATTGTGTCAAAAAGGAACAATTTTTTTTGTTTTTGAACAAGAAAATATCCTATCGCAGACCAGACCGGCTTGATTACGTTTTATTTGAAGATAGTGAGGAAGAGCAGGAAGATAACACAATTTGCGGAAATGAAAACGGTCTTAAAGCTTTGGTTGCTGACAGTAAGGTGACAGAAATGAGAACAAGCGAAAATGAAGAACAAGACGGTGGCCATGAAACTAAATACATTGCTTCTGGTATTAAGACGATTGTGTTTTTTTCTACCAAATGGAAGTTCTGTTGCACATACCAGCCACAGAAAAATCTAGTTACGGTTTTTTGCATCAACTTAAAGACACAATCTCGAACATTTTTAATCTTCAATTTATTCAATTTCACCTATCTAAAATCTGCTTCATGGAGAATCTTAATGCAGTTTCTAAACAAGTGATCAAAGCAAGCAATGTGTTTATGATTCTCCTTGTTCTCGTTGTTTCTGTTGGTATTATTACCATTATCCGCCTAATAAAAAAAAGATAAAATTGAAATGTTTTGAACATTTTAGTGAATGTCATGTTGCAGACAAAATATGCAACTGCTTCATACAAGTCGCGTTACTTGGTTATACCAGTGTGACCACATTTTGTTTCACCATGCTTCATTGTGTGGAGATAAACAACCAGAAACACTTGTTTATCAAAGGTGACGTTATGTGTTACACATGGTGGCAATATTGCATTTTTATCATCACATTGGTATGGGTTTTACCATTTGGAATTTCTGTTTACCTTTCAATTAAAATGCTGCAAAAGAGAAAGTTGAACCTAAAAGGTTTTTACTTCTCCTTAGTTTTTCCACCTCTGTCATTTTATTACTACTTTCACAGTGTTCATCGTACAACCAAGTTGAATGTTAGCAGAGATGAATTCAAGAAAATAGAAAGCGTATCCGAATTGTTCACAGGTCCATTTAAAGGGAATTCCTCAAATGCAATAAATTGGGAGTCAATAATAATTGTTCGACGATTATTAATAGCAGTCATTTGCAATTTTATAGTAAATCCAGTTGCCAGAATGCTGTTGACCTTGCCTTTGTTGTCATTATACCTGGTCCATCATCTATACGTGTTGCCATACCGTGAGAAGTTGTTGAACCATTTGGAAACCATTTCTCTCTTGATATTATCAATAATCAATATGGAAAACTTGTTTTTTGCTTTCCTCTACATGAACGATCAATCAAGTGTACCTGGCATCAACGAAATCACAAAAGTTTGTGTTTTGATTCAACATATCATTTTAACAACACCATTGTTAATTATTGTTGTTTTTGTTGTTGCTGTTTTTGTCAGAATGATTGTTTTTATATTAAGAAGATGCACTGGACTTAAACAAGAATGAGTACAACACTTTAAGTGAACAAGAAACTTTCTTAAAAACATTTTCTTCGTATAATTCGTTGAATATATTCTAAAATTATTGAAAGTTTATGTAATATTTGAGTATCATAAAATAGTGTTTTGATAGGACTAACTTTTTGTTACAGCGGGTAAAACTTTTTAATTCTTACTTTCTATTTAAGACAACGAAATTGAATATTTCTAATGCAAACATGAAATTTTGACATTTAATCTTTCAAAGCATATCTCCACATCAGGAATGCATCTAAAATCTTGCTGAAAGTAAATCAAGACAACATGGCCTACAAGCTATTTTATGCGCTATCTTACATAGGTAAACGCCATTTAAAGTTCTTAACTTTCGCGGTGAACTTGGATTTAGAATTCCTTATTATTTGATTAAACCTTAATGACAGTATTTTTTGTCATTAAGGTTTAATCATTTAATGACAGTATTTTTTGTCATTAAGGTTTAATCATTTAATGACAGTATTTTTTGCTAACGTCAATGTATGTAGTGTATTACTTTTAAATCCCGTCGCACTTTGTAATCTCAAACCTATCGCACTTTGTAATCCAATTTTGTCGCAATTTGTATCCAATTTTGTCGCATTTTGTAATCTCAAACCTATCGCACTTTGTAATCCAATTTTGTCACAATTTGTATCCAATTTTGTCGCAATTTGTAATCCAATTTTGTCACAATTTGTATCCAATTTTGTCGCACTTTGTAATCTCAAACCTATCGCACTTTGTAATCCAATTTTGTCGCAATTTGTATCCAATTTTGTCGCATTTTGTAATCTCAAACCTATCGCACTTTGTAATCCAATTTTGTCACAATTTGTATCCAATTTTGTCGCAATTTGTAATCCAATTTTGTCGCAATTTGTAATCCAATTTTGTCGCACTTTGTAATCCAATTTTGTCGCAATCTGTAATCCAATTTTGTCGCAATTTGTATCCAATTTTGTCGCATTTTGTAATCTCAAACCTATCGCACTTTGTAATTCAATTTTGTCGCAATTTGTATCCAATTTTGTCGCATTTTGTAATCTCAAACCTATCGCACTTTGTAATCCAATTTTGTCACAATTTGTATCCAATTTTGTCGCAATTTGTAATCCAATTTTGTCGCAATTTGTAATCTCAAACCTATCGCACTTTGTAATCCAATTTTGTCACAATTTGTATCCAATTTTGTCGCATTTTGTAATCTCAAACCTATCGCAATTTGTAATTCAATTTTGTCGCAATTTGTATCCAATTTTGTCGCATTTTGTAATCTCAAACCTATCGCAATTTGTAATTCAATTTTGTCGCAATTTGTATCCAATTTTGTCGCATTTTGTAATCTCAAACCTATCGCATTTTGTAATCTCAAACCTATCGCATTTTGTAATCTCAAACCTATCGCATTTTGTAATCTCAAACCTATCGCATTTTGTAATCTCAAACCTATCGCATTTTGTAATCTCAAACCTAACGCACTTTGTAATCCACTGTTAAAATTTTTTCTAATAGTAATGTCCAATATTATAGTTAATCTCATTTTGCTATTTTATCCAAGTCTGTTATTTTATCCATATATTTTATTTCTTGTCGTTTCAATAATTATTTTTGTAAGGAGTTCACAGCAATTGTATGGTATGAAGAATTAAAATATATAGCGAATAAATTTTATACAAACAACCGTTTTCCCCTTTCTCTCTCCTGTCGACTAACAACTGCTTAACTTGGACATCTTTTGAGACGTTTAGTTTTAGACATATTCCGCCTCAATGTTTTTATGGTTTTAATCATAAACGTATCCTTAGTTATTTAAACATTTCTAAATGCACCAAAGAGATTATGTTTTGTCTGTTTCAATGATGTTTCAAGTAAAAAATAAGATGAGAGATATACAAACATTTCTCCCTAACAGACAGTTTACGTCTAAATTATTGCTTCATGATGTTGTTTTCAGTTTCCGTAGCAACTAATTCACTAGATGTGATATCGTGGACATATAAAAAAAGTTTATCTCGCCACAAACTTTTGTTTACCCTTTTCAGAAAAATAACAACGTATTATTATGCTATGAATTTTATCTCAATAAATCTTAACGAAAGTAAAAGCTCTTGTTGACGCGTCATTTGAAGCAGAAACAAACCAGCTGTTACAGGAGAAAGTTTTACGGCGTATTACTGAATGATTCTATCCTCTACGGAGGAGTATTTGCTTTAGCGCTCCGATTGTGAAAAGGCTTGCATTATTAATAGTTAAGCCTGTGTCACACCTATGAAGCAGATGCAGATGCTGATGCAGAAGCAGAGGCAGAAGCAGATGCAGAAGCAGATGCAGAAGCAAGTTAATGTGAGCATGACTGAAGCAAATGAAACAAGCGTGAAGCATGAAGCAAACGTTGAAGCAAGAATATCAAAAAAATTGATATTCTTGCTTCATTGCTGCATCTGCTTCATGCTTGCTTCATGATTTTTATGGTGTGAGCAGGTAATGCAAGGTGTGCAAGTGAAGCAAATAGTAAAAAAACAAAAAACAAATTCTTTCCACAAACCTATGCTAACAAATTATATAAAACTGTAACTTGAAATAAGATTCTCTGTCTCCAAACAACACTTCTTGAACCAGCGTATGGTAAACACCACGTTGTTTACGATGCTTAAAAATTTTGCGAACCCATACTTTTCTTAAAATATTTAGAGCTTTTTCTCGTCGCTTGCCCCGTCGTTTTTTCAACAACAAATATCCCAAAATCATAACTAAAACTCCCCTTCATCATGTTTATCAAAAGAATGCAAGTGATCTTCTTGTGCTAGTGTGAGCTACTTGCTTCACCTCTTGCTTCACTTCTTGCTTCACACTAACTGCGCATGCTTACTTCACTGGCTTCTGCATCTGCTTCATTAGTGTGACACAGGCTTTAATTATTTTCAACTAACATTTATTTTCAAAAGACGAAAAAAGAAAAATAAGAAAGTGTGTAAACTAAACACCGATTTTATGAAACTTAAATAAAACGTAAAAATCAATAAAAGCAATTATTTTTGATTTATTTCGTTTTTTAAAACGAATTTTAGCCTGTTGGAACTCCTTGTGAGCCAACTAAAAATCTAACTTCATAAAATTCCAGATCACAAAAAAAGATAACAAACCACTGTTGAAGCTTGGTACTGACGAAACCAACTGAACATAAGTAAAAATGCAAAATGATTTATTTGTGAAAATAAGAGGTTTTTGTACTTTTTGTACGGTTTAACAGGGTTGTTCTGTTATCAACACTTAGAGACTTATAATTTACGTACCCAGGGGCGGATTTAGACTTCGGCCACTTCGGCACTCGCCTAAGGAGAAATTTTGCCAATGAGAAAATCATGTGTATCTAAATGTAGAAATTGATTTAAAGCAACGCATAATTTTTATTATAAGCGTTTAATAAAGATTCCTTTGCGCCCAGGATCCGAGGTAATATTCTTATCTCCACTCAGGAGTGTTTGCCGGGGCTCGACTCTCCTTCGATGTGCTTTGCCGAAGTACTATGGTTCTTACGGTAGTCGAACTACATTTTGCGGGACTTTGTTTCTCTCGATTCCTTTGTTTTCTGCCGTAAAAACAGTCGACTTCGGCGGCCGCCGAGGTGTGGACTTTTGGACTCTCTTAAACAAAAGAAAAACAAAAGAATTATGACGTCGAGAAAAATCTCGCCGAGGTGTGGACTTTTGGACTCTGGTTAAAACAAAAGAATTTGTGACGTAAAAAGAATCTCGCCGAAGTGTGGACTTTTGGACTCTCTTTAACAAGAAGTCGTCGAAATTTACGGTGAAAGAAAGATTGATATTAGGGGATGGGTGCGTACGAATAATATACTCTTCCTATTGTTATTGCCTCGCGGTAGCCGGTCTGTTTGATAGGTTCGGCCAACTTCGGCGAGCTGCAATTCCGAAGTTTGCTTCCAATACAACTGAAAGAAGGCTAAAGGAATTTTTTTGTATTGACTTCCATTTACTTGCTGCAAGCAAGTAAATGGAAGTTTTGAATATATGATCAGGGAATGAAGTTGAGCAATGTTGCTAAGAAGAAACATTACTGGAAAACGTTTATTCTCTGTGTCGCCTGTGATTGCAAAAAAGCTGTTTGACAGAAAAGGAGGCTTTGACTTAACAAAAATAATAGCTTTAACTCACTGACTACGCTTTCAGGTACATCTGTTTACTTTTAATTCCATTAATCTTAGAGTAAGATACACAATTGCTTTCTATTGCTGTGCTAGCAAGTGTGAACATGAAACTGTTTATAGTTTCACTTTCAACAAATTTGAAAAAGCCTTGTGTCATATTCAAAAGAGCTTTGTGTTATCTTGGGTTTCTTTTTTATTTAAGTAACAAGACATTTTATAACAAGACAATAAATCGAATAGCTAGCCAGCTGGTTACTTTTTGTAGCTGGTAAAGGTGTAATGTATAACAATTTGTTGACTTCATAACAACTTTATATGTTTACTTTTGTAGATTCAAAGCTTCTGGCAATAAACACTTTCCAAACGATTTTTTAACATGCGACAAGGCCAAGGAAGAGAACACTAGTTTTGGGAGGAAGACTTTGACAAGACTTGATGATGTTTCGGTTTAAAATCTCTATCCTCTTATCGAAATAATTCCTGGAAATGGTGCTAATTATATATATACAATTCGAATAAGAAAAAGGCATGGTTTTATTTAATGGGTGAAATGACAAAAGTTTTTCACATTTTTACTAAAGAAGTTGTCATGCTGATAGACATGGAAAATGTTTGTGGTTCTACCAACATGGCGAAAATGACTTAGCATATATACTTATTACAACCCTATCCAGATGGACACAAAAATGTGTAATAATGTAGTTAACGATATCTGTTCTTGAATGATTTTGTTTTGTTAAAAATTTCAGCTATTTATAGTAATTATCACATAACAGCTAAAAGGTATTTTCAAGTTTGATTCAACATTTTAAGAGTCTGAGCCAGAAATGGTTACCGAAAAATAAAAACAGTGTTTTTCTTGCTATTAAGCTAATAGGGCTAAATATTTTTTGACTGAATGTTGTGTTGTTGTGTTGTAAGTTTGTTTTTTTAATTAGCTATTGCTGCTTAAAAATCCAAATTTTAAGTAGCTGCCTTTACCTGTACAAAATCTTGATATATTCTTGTCATTTTTATTTTATTGTATTTATCTCTTGTTGTTTATGTTGTTGTTACTATGATCTAATAATACAAATAAAGCCTGTTCACATATGCATTTTTGTGTTGTTGTTTTTTGCTTATTTTTCTTTTAGGCCTCCTTTTTCATGTTATTAAATTTTTGAATAGATTAAACATGAAAAGTTTTTATTAGTAATATATACCGTTTTGCATTACCGAATTATAAGAATAATGTATGTCTTTTTTACTGAACCTAGTTTCCAAAAATTTATTGCCTCAATATTAGCCAAAAGCTATTACATTCATAACTTGCAAAAACAAGCCTGTAAATATTTTTTTCTGGATGTGAAAGAAAGAAGAAGTTTTGCTGGCTAGCTAATTTTAGCCTTAATTCTTCTGAAAACATTATTTGGCTTTCATTTAAGAATTTTATGATTGTTTTTTTTTTCAAATAACATGTAAGAAATGGGCTTGTAAAGGTCCTGTCTGCTGCATTTTGGAGTGCTGAAATAGGTAAATAAGCTAAAGCTTCTGGGGCTTTGCCCCAGAACCCACTTGGGGGGCTTACAGCGCCCCCCAAGACCCCCATCTGTTTAAACACGCGCAATTTTTGCGTGGCAAAAATTGCGCGTTGGCTTCGCTTCGCTTCGCAAATCCGCCTAAGGAGAAAAAAATCCTGTATCTGCCCCTGGTACCGCTACACTAGACTGGTACCCTACGGTCCTTTACTAGTCTAGTAAAAACGGCGACATAAAGGGAGCCCAAGTTCTACTGGCTAAAGCCGTAGAACAAAAAATGAGGTCTGACAATGTCATTTTGAATTATTTGCTAGATAAACGTCTTGTGGAATGTTTTTTTAAAGAGCGTGTAGAAACCACCCCATTGAGATAGTCCATTAAAATAACACCCGTGGTGGAGTGTGCAGAAACTTTATACAGCTTACTACGAAAGAGAAAGCGTCTGCTGTTGTACGTTATAAAAGTTATTTTTGTCGAACTAGACTGGGAAACCTGTTCTTAGGTAAGTTTGTGTTTTAATTATTTCCCTTCCTCTTTGCATTAAAAATAAAGCTTTTTAGCTAAACAGAAAGTTGTATGAAAGTGTGTCGATTTCTTTTCAGGTCTGGAAATGTTTTTGTTTCAATTACTTTGCAGAAATAAAGTTTAGGCGCCACGCTGAGCATATTTCGACCCACTAAAAAGTACATGAAAGAGAAAGCAAAAATATGAATATGATCGATATATTAGAACATACTACTTACGACGTAAGTTTGTTAACTTCCTTGTCAATATGAAAATTATGGTTTGTTTCCGTTAAACCCTCATGGCTTTAACACTTGCTCTGAATAGAATCTGAATAGGTAAATGGAAGGCAAATGTTTGACGGTTTTCCTCGAATTTTGAAACCCGCTTTTTTCTTTAGCTCCAATAAAGAGCTTCCAAGTATTCTGAAATATTCTGCAGATCTGCAGGAAATGCTCTTTCGGCGAGCAGGACCCAATAATTTATAAACTATTTTTGATGGTCATGAGTTACGTGCGTGTATTTCAAAATGTTAAGAACATACAATTGATCTTTATATTGTGCCTGAAGCTATGTAGCCATTTTAACTTCTTTCTTTGAAATTTCTACTTGCACTTGACTTTGACTTCCGGGTGTGCATTAAGTCAGAAAAATAAAAATAAAGTGTCCATTGAAGTAAAAGTAAGTAAGTAAGTGACGGGAAGTTTTCATGTCCTTGTGGATTCCGTCCATCCTAATGGCTGTCTCTTAATCCCGACTGTAATTATGTAGCTATTACCTGTAACTATCTAACTATACATACGTAACGATACGTATAGCGTTGCTTTAACTGCTTGCCTGCCACACACAATGGTCAATAGATGGCACCAAATGGGCTAACAACACTATATTTAAAGTGCGCCGGAGTGGGGACTCGAACCTGAAACCTTATGATTACAAGTCGAATGCGCTTACAGTACACCATCTAAAATGCATTTTTTATTCGCTAGGAAGCCATACAGGAGCTGTCGGATTGCTTGCATGGGGACATATTTCGAACGATCCCAAAAGACAGTAAACTAAGGACTCGTTTGCAAACAATGTTAACCCAGAGCATATTTCATGGACTGCTCTTCCCCGATTGGCTGGAGTATCAGTCAGAAGATGAAGAAATGCTAAAAAAGATCAAGTCTTTCTCGTGGGTAACACCTAATCATTTAGACATCAATTTGTGTGCGACGGTAAGTCATGCATGACATATATTGTACTATTGTATCTATTATACTTTCCAACCTTCCACGTTTTTTTAGGATAACTCGCGGTTTAATAGTTCGAAATTTAGGTCTGTGAAAAAGATTTGTTATGGGGCCACACGTGTTGCAATTGTAGCAGGAGGTCTGGTAAAGAATAGTAATAATGAGATGAGAATACCCACATTTTTTCTTTCATATTTTAAGACTAATTACATATATGCTTTTACGATCTCATATTTCACAAATAATTATTTTCAACAGTTTTTAGAATTTTTTTATGTGCTTGTACTGCTATATGCTAAAAAAAGATTAAATTATATTTTTTTCTTGTAAATAACTAGGTAATAACGGTTGAACCATTCTCCACAATACAAAGTGTTGTAGCTAACAAACAAATTATTTCCTGTCTTTGTATTTATGAAATAAAATCTCCTTTTTTATTATCCAGCATTTTACACTTTCTTGTACACTACGGCATTCTCTTAGGCCACTCCAAGAAAAGCTTCAAAGTCGCCATTTTACATTCACAAATAATTTTAGTGGTACAGGGTCTCAGAGTCCCACAAACTGTATTCCAAACAGTTCGCGTATAAGCACTTTGAATTATGTTTCCGATATTTAGGAATCAATGCTGAAAATCTCAATGGCTGCAGATCAGTTAGTTTGTATGTCTGTCAAAGAAAATCCGTTTGAAAAGTTATCTTGTCTTGTTGATTGCTGTTTCCATGCCAACGCTGCAACCAGCGGCAAAAATGGCGCAGATGAATTATTGCCAACTATGATATATGTGATCTTGCAGGTGAATATTATTATTCTTTGGTTTATACTTGCTGAGAAATTTATCTTGAACTTCTGTGTCATCCACTTTTATTATCAGAGAAATGAAGACGAAGCAATAGGGACGGAATTTTTACCATCAATATCTCCCCTTTCTTCTTTTTTTGTTGTATATGTAGTTTTGAATTTTTCTTTTTTTTCTTTTTTGTTCCTTCGTTTATTTGTCCGTTTCTGTGTTTGTTTATTTATTATTATTTTTATGCAGGGCAAAGCAGCAAAACTATATTCGAACGTTATGTATCTTCAAAGTTTTATGGAAATTAATGAAAAAGTTATTCAAAGTCAAAGGTTTAGTCAAGCCATTCCTGTAATGTTTGGTGGACTGATGGACAACTGTTTTACGCAAGTCCTTTGTGCATTGACTGCTATAAACAACATGGAAGGCGACGAAGGAGATGGGATAATAACTTTTGGCAATGGCCATTTGCGCATGCAAGCAAAGGTTTATTTTTTTTCTATACGTCTATGTTGTAACGCCTTCATAAATTTTACCCAATGTATATTGAAATGATTTTGTTGAGTTGACTTGATTTGATTTCTTGAGGATGGTCGCTTTCGGCTCGATGAATAGTAATAATTCCGTACTTTAAAATTATTTTTTTAAACTCGCGAAACAAAATGAATTGCTAATAAACATCGTGTCAAAATCTGTCCCATTTATAAAAAAAAATATCAACTTTCTTTATTCAAGAACGTCAACCAGACGAAGGCCATATTTCAAATAGAGCTGATTCGAAATTTTGACGAGCTGGAGCGTTCCATCAATAATCTGATTCGATCACGTGCAGCTATTATAAACCAGCATAAAGATTCTATGTTACAAATAGCTGACAAATTGGATACACACAGAACTAATGTAAATATCTCAAAAGCTACAGGAACGTTTGCGTCTATTGCAGGTTTGCACTGACCTAATCAATTTTTACTGCTTTAATAAGTCCGGAATCTTCAATCTTTATCTTCTCTGAAATAGTCATTCCTTGTTTTTGTTCATGCCTGCGAAACTATATAACTGTAACTAATAACTCTAACTCCTTTCCCCGCATGTTTTTGCAAAGCAGTTTTTCTGCTCTTCCCCAATGTTTCCTCTACCAAAACAGAGGTCAACTATTTCCATCTAGGCCATGTCAGAAGTAACATATTTCTGACATGGCCTAAATGAATATTTGTGGGATGTGCAAACCATTTTAAATGATATTAATGTTGTGTGTGAATATTACAGGAGGTGTGATCAGTATTGTTGGGTTTGGATTAATGTTTGCAACATTTGGAGCTGCGGTTGTGATGATTCCAGTTGGAGCTTCACTTGCATTTGCTGGTGGCGCAACAGCGGGCGGAGCTAGTTTGGCTGAATTTGGAATAAATAAGTACGCATAAATAAACCTATTACTAAATATTCCACATTACCTATATTCTTGAAGACCCTATTTAAAACCGTTTTTCTACAGCAGAATGAATCAGGGTTTTTTTTGTTATTTTTTGACCCGCTAAGGAATACTTATAAATTACTGAGGCACAAAGTTAAACAGAGGGATCAAAGGAGTAACAGCAAAAAAAGTAGAAATAGTAGTATTCGATTATTTATTTATTGACCTATTCTTTTAAGGTCAACAGCAAACGACATAAAACAGATTCGAGATAAATACGAAGTTGCGGTGAATGAAACTTTTAAAACATTGAAAAAGATCGAAGAGACAGCAAACAACATATGGCGCCAGCTGACCTTCCAAACACATGCTGGAAAAAGCATTCTCTCACTTGTTGATGTTGTAATGAAGCTAGCTAGGCTTTCTGTTGCTTTTGAGAATGTCTCGGACATTGGTGTAACCGCTTATCGTGCAGCCAGCACTGCAGGCAGAGGATTGGCAATCGCAGGAGTTGTGTTCAGTGCTGTTTTACTGCCAATTGATATGATATTTTTCGGCATTCATGTAAGAAATCTTAGTATAAAAGAAAAGTCAGCTCAAGGTGTTGAAATACGAAAATGGATTGAGCAAGATTTACCTAATGTGAAGGAAGTTAATGATATCGTTGTACAATTGAGAAACGCATTGCAAGAATTTATTGAAAGCCTCCGAACGAATGACAATTCGAAGGAGAAAGATGCAGTTACTGAAAGCGAGAAAAAATTTAAAGACGCTCTAAAATTGGTGGAAGATTTGATTACTCAGGATGACGTCACCTAGCTAGCTAACTGGAAATACGCAAAGCAACTGGTTATAAATTGTACTGTCTACGTGTCTGCTAGAAAAACAACTCTGCTGGCCATTCACCAGCTCAGATAATCGGTAATTTTATTGTCTTTTAGCATATATATTTCTAAGATAATATATATATAGATAAAACTTTATTTCTGTAAATAGATTAGATTTTTATGTGCGCACGCTTTTACGATCTCATAGCCATATGGTATTTTATCCGCAACCCCAGGGCTAACGAAATGCTGTATGATAGCTTTGAAAACACCATTTTATCTTTTTTAGCACAGGAAAACTGTATAATTTAAATAGTCATTTAGCCTATCTAGATTTCTTAAATTTCAAAAAAAGTAGTTGAAAGCAAAAGGGCCTCCTTAGCCTTTACATTCCACCCTCCACTTCGAAAATCAGCCATGGCCACCAGCTAAAATCAGTCCTGATCCACAAAGTATAAGCGTTATATGGGTAGTTTCCACTGCTAAAATATATTGTACAATTATTTTTAGTAACTGATGTAACATTCTGTCCAATTATATACAAGAAGAATATAAATAGTTCACACTTTTGTTTCGATAAATAAAACAAAAGACATTCAATTCTTTTGAAATTAATTTAATAGGAACTTGCTACTAAAATCTTTCAATGAAATTGATTCAATTTAAGAAAGTTGTGGGTCTTGAAGACAGATGTACGCCGTGGTTACATCTGTACAATATATTGTAGCTACAAATATATACAATTGTAACAATTAATTCAGGTTCCACGCTACTCCCATATTCTTGCAAAGTAATTCTTTCTCTTGCAAGAGAGAACAACGAATTTACAACACGAAAGTATGTGTGTTCACAGCTTCCCCTATTAAAGAATGAAACTAAAGAAACCATTGCAGTGCTCATGGTTTCCGATTTTTGAAATTTTACTGTACTGTGTAAATTAAGCAAATTATCTCAGTCGTCTAATGAAGCTAATCCTTGTATGTGCACCTACAAGCGCTACCCCTAAGCGATCGTTTTTATTAGCAAGTAGACTGAAAACTTGGATTCGATTTACCATGTCGCAAAAGCGCTTCAATGCATTGGCTATACTGGCTTTCCATAAGGAATTGACTGACATAATTTCCTTGGTAGATGTTACTAACGAGTTCGTTGCCTTAAAACAAATCTGTTGAGAAGATTTATAAAATATTATTGAGTAGCTACTTTTTAATTTGTTTAGCGTACCAAAGTCTCGAATTGTTTTCGCTACACCATAGTTACGAGCATTAATTCCGATTTCAGTTTCTCCTCTTCTTTCCATTTTCTATATTTTCCACGTTTATTGTTTTCTTTTTTTTTAATATTTCTACCTGCTGTGCGACGACCTCAGTTTTTCGTGGTGTAATACCTTCCGCTTCTCCAACAACTTCTGACGGCTTTTTTTTTGATGAAAAATAATTTAATATCGATATGTTTATAATAGCACCTTACTGCTTAAGTATAAAAAAACTCAAATGGGTGTTATGCATGACGTTGTTTTGAAAGTAGCTACAAATTCGAATTTCAAAGTTTGCGTATTCCAATTTCAAAGAAGTTCACATTCGAAATTCTAAACGTGTAGAATGTTCAAATAGTATTATATTCAACTGATTGAAAGTTTCTGCAAAACATGGATATCTCTTATCAGTAGCAGAGGTTGGCATGTTTATGGCGACAGTTTGGATAAATCCGAAAAAAGGCGAATCGTTGAAGATAAAAGAGTGAACTGATGATGTTGCAGTTCAAGTCGATCTATATTCGATAGCTTTGATAAGAAAAACAATATCTAGCCTCGTACCTGATATTGTTGGACATATTCCTATAGAGATTTCCAGATTCGTTTACTTTTTTTTTTTTCGTGATTGTAGAGGCACAGTAGAAGCAAAGCATTTGTCCGATACAAGGTAGCAAAGATATGACATTTGTTTGTGAACACAAAGCATATGAATAATAACAATAGTCATTTATTTCGGTTCACATGAGATTTAAATTGTTCTTCTCCACGAATAAAATTTGTATGATATATAAATATAGTAGTAAAACTAATATCCTGAAATAAACCGAATAACATAATTAAAATAACTAAGAAAAACACAAGATAAAAACAAGTGATATAAATTATATTTATGTATACAGCAATACACACATTTTTCAAATTCATTTTGTTCAAGTTCATTTTCGCCAGCACTATGTATCCCTTCTACCGACTTGTAGCCTAGTGGTAGAGCGTTTGATTCCAGAGCAGGAGGTCTTGGGTTTAAACCCCGGTCGAGTCATGCCAAAGATTATAAAAGTGTGCATCTATCCTCTCTGCTTAGCGTTTAGCATGAGAATAGAATTAATCTTTGGGCTGTTGTCTAGTTGAGCGGTTGTTGTATTCGCACGACTTTCGTAGCTAAAATAGGAGCTTAAATGCACTAGGACCCCCTTCGCAGGACCTCGTTGATAGCAGTACTTATAGAAACTTAAGAAGCTATCCTGTTTCAGTAATAAAGTAATAACAGGACGCTTATGAGTGTCTTATTTGCACTAGTCGGTGGAAAAATCCACCGGATTTCGTCCGTCGATAGCCACAGCAATCACCTTTAGTTGCTAGATACACTCCACTTATTATAATACAAAACAGTTTATTTTTAGGGAAGTGATTGAGTAATCGAATACTTTTTTATTAGTCGCCACAATCATGCGGCATTGCTTTTCGTTTAAATGAGCCGACAAGTAGGTCATTTATCACGTGAGAGTACATAGCAAGCGGTTAGGTTACGCAATGTAAACCTTCATATTAATATCAACCAAATTTGGGAAATCATTTTTTATATTTTCATATTAAAGAAGCGACATTTTTTGATTCGAAATTACGGATTGATTGTTGCAGGTAGATATATTACACATGCTTGAGGTTGGAAGAAATGATGTTTCTCGCGTGCTGAATGTGAGCAGGCTTTTTACTGTTCCAGAAAAGCTATCGCAAGAAAATACAATCGCTAAGAAAATAAATGCAGCTCCTGCAGCAAATACTCTTAGACAGATGATGCCGCTTCATAAATCCAACAGCAGAAAGGGGAATTTCAGTGTAATATAAGACTGACAAAACATTTGATTTTTTAGGATGTTTTCGTAAACGGTTAAAAAGCTAAATGCCCTGAAGACATTTATTCCTAAATAAAACTACAAAACTACCTGTTATTTCTAAAAATCGTTTTTTTTTTTATAAATGTTTTCGTTTCCGCCAACTTTGGTTTTATAATTTTTTCAAGAAAAGTCTTCAGTACAAAAAAAATATGCCGCTGTATTAAATTAAGGCTACTGCAATGTTTAGTATATTCATTATTTCATTGTTTCCGTAAAAGGTCCGAAAATTCCCTTCGGTTGTTTTTTTATTGCGTAATCAGTTCATCATAACCGTAACAACAATGCTTTGCCACGTCTTTTTAAAAAAGCGTGTCGAAATCTACATAAAATGTGGCAAACAAATTTGCAGCAGGTATTGATGAGCACATGTGCAAAGTTTTGTCCAGATTTTCCATTGTGGAGGGGAATTTCGGACGTTTTAGTGAAAAACAGAAATGGCTACTTGAAAAAAAAAAAAATAATTATATTATTTATATTATCTTATAGACAATTTAATTCATTACAATATTCTTCATCTAATATTATTTTTCTGTTGTGTCTTTTTTTTCTTTGAAATGCGATGAGAAGAGACAATGAAACGGTTCAAATAAGCCCCTTGCCATTGATACTGCTCTCTAACTTTATGAAGAAAACAAAAGGAACAAATCGATAAGCCAAAGAAAATATGCTCATTTACAACCGCCCACGTCTAGACAACCTATTTATGGGTAATTCCTTTTGTATGATGAATTCCCTTTTTAAATTTGATGTATTCTAAAATAAAAACAGTTTGAATTTGTGGCGGTAAAATAAATGAACTTCTGCAAAATGTACAGATATCAAATAGAAGCAAAAGGTTGTTTGGGCGCTAAAAGGCTGGGGGCCACGGTCCGATTTTTTCATGTGCATGCAATGCAATTTTATTGCTTATAACAGACTGTCGCGTTGCCTTTTTATGAAGCAAAATACATGCAATAATGATGGGGGAGGATTTCGCCCCCCTGCCGTTTTTTTCAATAACTATTTTGGTATGCTTCAAGATTACGATACTTACTGAGTTTCTATATTTATGTATTAGACACCTCTGCGCCGGATATTTATGTTCCATACCTCTCAGAACCTTAAATATTTGCATATTGGCCATTAGTCGAAACTACCCCTTAAATTTCTATGAAATCATTATAAACAGAAAATTATAATAAATTTCGTTAGGATTATCCTTAAAACTTAAAACTCACAACACCACTTTGTCTTATAAG
Source organism: Hydractinia echinata (assembly GCA_030067915.1). NCBI lineage: Eukaryota > Metazoa > Cnidaria > Hydrozoa > Anthoathecata > Hydractiniidae > Hydractinia > Hydractinia echinata. Next base: position 141,818 of record JASGCC010000150.1, read on the forward strand.
AGGAATTACACTGTATATTTTGGACGCGTGATTTATCCGCATTGCTGTTTTTTTGGGGGGATTTTACCCGAAAATAAGAAAAAAAACGGATTTTCGGGAATTTTTTTTAGCATATTATTCGGCTTTTATACATTTCGCAAGGAACAATCCTTGCGAAATGTATAAAAGCCGAATAATATGTTTAACCATCTCTATTTCTACCTCCATGGTGTAACAACTTTTATTTCGCTTTTTAGAAATTTCAAATTCGTTGTAGAGTTAAAGTAATTGACCTTTAGGTATATTAGACAAATTTTAAATTTCTGATGGAGTCACAGAAAAACTGACATAAGCAAAAATATATTGCTGCCATTTTATCTAGATATATATTTTATAGAACATAGCATATTGTAATGCCTTTTGAAATTTTGTTGGTTAAAAAGAGCGAAAAACTCCACTCGTTAATTTTTTATTTATCTTTTATTTTGCAAAATTACACATTTATATTTTTGTTACAAAATATGTTCAACTCCTATTTCTCTTCGCCTATATCGCAGTTGTCTTTTTTTTGGTTCTTCTTTTTGTGCTTTTACTTGGTTCATTAAAATGACTTGCAAGAAAAAGTGATGCAATCTTCCGTTAGGAAGGAATATTAATTTCGTACTTTTTTCTTTATTATTAAAACATGAGTGTTTACAATGAGGTAAGTTTTACAAAAATATTTTTTGTTCCATGTTGAGTCGCTAAATTAGATATCCGATGGCTATATTCATTGAGTACGTGCTACGGAGGGGGGAGGGGACTTCCGCTTCAAATAACTTTTTGTAGCTAGTCAGAAACAAGTTATGTAAGCTTTGGAATTTTGATATCCACGATGCAACATCAAAAACAAACAAATGGATTCTTAAATATGCTTTTTGCTTGTTTTTAATTTGAATGGCATTTGCGTAGGCCGAAAACACTTCAAAAAAGCACAAAAACAACGTTGCAATAGTTATCTGGTCGTCTGCGTTTTACCTCGTTGAAAGTTGTAATCGACATTAAACGCTGTTTAACTACCTCATAGAAAAAGTAATTATATGCGCAATTTGAACATTTGATCTAGAACACAAACTTAATCAATATAAAAGTTACCAGGAAGAAAGGAAAAATCATTTACTATAAAAATAGATTTTAATACAAACAATTAATATGTATATATATGAAACTTATTAACATGCTTTCAGAAATACTTCAATCTATTGAATCACTTTCGCAAGCCAGGATCAATTTCGTGGCAAGGCCACCTAAAAATTAAAATACTCTTTTCAAATTAATTTTTCATAACAAATTAGTTACGTTTTTGCAGTGTATAACTTGAAAATAAAATTAGATTGTGTTGATTATTACGTCTAAAAGTTCACCACCAGAAAAAACCATAAGAATCACACTGGTGTGGCCTCACGTGTTCTTTTTCGTCTCAATAAGGTATCTTAGAAAGCATGGCAGCAAAACCGCACCAAGCATGATCTAACTGCCACAATATTGTTGTTATTGACAACCATTGGTTTCACTGGTTTTGCTTACTCCTTAAGAGACTCATTTCCTAGCGTGCATGCACATATATTTACCGTCAAAACAATATCCTTTTGTCTCCATCTTCCGTTCTTTTTCTTTATGCAAACTAAATAGATGTACATCCATACCTTCTTTACTAGGAGATAAAAATGCAACCTAACTGACAATGGTTAACATTTTATTTTATACACTTCCTCATTAAACTTTCGGAAAATTGTTACGATAGAAAGGTACATGAAACACCCAAATCGTTATTTTTGTCAATTTTTTATTTTTATATCATTGGAAAGCTTATAGATTCATAGAATATTTATTTTAAATAAATAATAAAAATTTTTAACAGAAAAAAGATGGAAAAAGGGAAAATATAGAATAACAAACACTTTTTTCTTAGTTATTTGTAATAAAATTTAATTTGTTTACAAAGTTTGAATCTCGATATCTCAAAAACAATTTTAAATATGGAGACACAACTAAAATGTTAATGTTCTGGGCCTACTAAGCTCTCAAACAGTGTTTGTTTTTTTCTAAGCAATAAGTTGTTAAGATTTCATCACAGTGTGAAGGTAAAAAGGTAGAACAGAGAAGCACGAAAAGCAACTTGTTGATCTAAATTCGAAACTAGGCATTAAAAAGCAAAACCGAGACACCGAAAATAATTTCAATTCTCGATAATAAATCGTACATATTTACCCCTACTACTGTCTACGGCCATACCACAATAAACACTCCCTTTCTCGTCTGATCACGAAAGTTAAGCATCGTCAGGCCGGGATAGTACTTAGATGGGGAACCGCCTGGGAACTCCACGCCCAGACATATTCAAATCTACTCTACTTGTGTACTACTAAACTCAAGTGGAGTAGATTTGAATGGTGTGATTTTTATGCGATAAGCTTTAAACGCTTGTACCTTTTAGGCTCGAGAGTTGGCAAAACGAAGGACGTTTTTTGTACGCCTTTCCAGTTAATCATTTTATAACAAAAATAAGACTATTCGATAGGAAATTTATCTAGCTTTCAGAAAATATATACTTTTATTTCGCAGTACAGGAAATATAAGCAGTATTCTTAACATGGGTAATAGCTGTTTCATGTATCCTTAAAACGCTTTGGATGAGGAAAGACATGCACATGCTAAACGAAACCAAAATACGTCATTAACATACCTTAAACGAGTGTACGCAACATGTGACTAATAACTCAAATAGTCCAATGACAGCAATTAATGGAGCAACTAATCATAGATTAACGAGGCGTTGATGTTCCATCATCCTTTTGTATTAAAAATGCTATAAAAAGGTTAGCTTAATTCTTTTGTATCTCATTTCGATGACAGCAAGGAGAAATGAAATATATTGGAGTTTTTTTGGTTGCTTTTGTTGCATTTGCAGCAGCCCGTTATCATCCGTATGGATCACTACCACAGTCTGAAGCCAGAGTTGCAGGTACATTATTAAATTTACTGCATACTCTGTAATTGTATGCAATTTAGCTCTTATTGTATTTAGTAATTTTTAAATTGAACAGGGAAGTAATTAATTTTTTGTCTTTTATGATATGTACAATAGCCTTTTTACAGACAGCCCTACAGTTACAATATTTATAGCAATTCAGAGGTAGATAAGATGGAAAGTGTAACAAATAATAACCTTTTCACAAGCAATAATCTTTTCACAAGCAATAATCTTCTCACAAGCAATAATCTTCTCACAAGCAATAATCTTCTCACAAGCAATAATCTTCTCACACGCAATAATCTTCTCACAAGCAATAATCTTCTCACAAGCAATAATCTTCTCACAAGCAATAATCTTTTCACAAGCAATAATCTTCTCACAAGCAATAATTTTCTCACAAGCAATAATCTTCTCGCAAGCAATAATCTTCTCGCAAGCAATAATCTTCTCACAAGCAATAATCTTCTCGCAAGCAATAATCTTCTCGCAAGTAATAATCTTCTCACAAGCAATAATATTCTCACAATCAATAATCTTCTCACAAGCAATAATCTTCTCACAAGCAATAATCTTTTCACAAGCAATAATCTTCTCACAAGCAATAATCTTCTCACAAGCAATAATCTTCTCGCAAGCAATAATCTTCTCACAAGCAATATTCTTTCCACGAGCAATAATCTTCTCACAAGCAATAATCTTCTCACAAGCAATAATCTTCTCACAAGCAATAATCTTCTCACACGCAATAATCTTCTCACAAGCAATAATCTTTTCACAAGCAATAATCTTCTCACAAGCAATAATCTTCTCGCAAGCAATAATCTTCTCACAAGCAATAATCTTCTCACAAGCAATAATCTTCTCACACGCAATAATCTTCTCACAAGCAATAATCTTTTCACAAGCAATAATCTTCTCACAAGCAATAATTTTCTCACAAGCAATAATCTTCTCGCAAGCAATAATCTTCTCACAAGCAATAATCTTCTCGCAAGCAATAATCTTCTCGCAAGCAATAATCTTCTCACAAGCAATAATATTCTCAAAAGCAATAATCTTCTCACAAGCAATAATCTTCTCACAAGCAATAATCTTTTCACAAGCAATAATCTTCTCACAAGCAATAATCTTCTCACAAGCAATAATCTTTTCACAAGCAATAATCTTCTCACAAGCAATAATCTTCTCACAAATAATAACCTTCTCGCAAGCAATATTCTTCTCACACGCAATAACCTTCTCGCAAGCAATAATCTTCTCACAAGCAATAATCTTCTCACAAGCAATAATCTTAACCTTCTTTAAAAACATTATGAAAACACGGTTAAAGTGCCTTGCACCTCGTCCAATTTCTTATGATGAAATAAAGATTGTCTTATATTTGAATATGATTTAATAGGCGAATAGGCAATATGACAATTTTCAATACCACAGTAACATTACCTTAGAAGTGTGTATGGTAAAGATTCGATTAAACCCAGGGCGCCTATTATATATTTCAGCTATAAGCAGGGCACTTATTCAAGGAAAAATAATTTTTCCGGGGAGGGAGGGTAATTGTTGTACAGAGAGCGATGGCTTTATAGTTGCGGCTAAGTATACACCAATGAAAGAAGTTAATAACATAACAAAGAGAAAAAAAGGAAATTATAAAAAAGTTTTTGTTTTTTTTTGTAAATAAAAGAATTACTTTATATTTTTTTCTCCCTAATGGTTTTATTGTTAGTTGGCTCCATTTTATAGTTGTTACTCCAAATTTCAATTTTTTTAAAAGTTTATAGTGGGGTTTATTCGAGGGGAGGAGCTTTATTAAATCTTCACAATGATTGTTCAATTTAAGAATTGAAAAGTAGTCCCTGTGTTTTTCTACATGAAGTGTGAATTTTTCTCCGTCTTAGGCACGACGTATAGCAACTGTATGGATGTGATCACACATGCAATTTGTCCAGGTAATTATGGGTATGGATACAACGAATTTCGAACACTTTCCGGAGTTTGTAACAATGTTCACAGACCAACTCAAGGTGCAGCAAACACGACTTTGAGAAGATTTGCCCGTAAGTCGATGCTTTTTTCTGTAATTATTAGAATAGTTCTCTTTGGAAATTCTAACTAAAGTTTATTGAACGACTGTATTGAAAGAGTAGTAGCAATTAAGGAACTTGAAACATACAAAGAACGCAGTTGATAATAGATTTCCTAATATTTCACCATACAAGGAACATGTAGCAGCTAAGAATGTGGACCCTGTCATCTTACCCAAACCATTGTTTAGGCAACATTTAAATTTTTAATTCGATTCTTTGATAAACATAATGTAAGCATAGTCTAAGCCTGGTTTTTTTTTTCGAATAAGCATCCAAGCCTGATTTTGAATTTTCACTTGCTTAAAAAACATGCACCAAAAAAAATAAGGGGACGAATACAATTTTTAATTTTGTTCAAACTGTACCGTTAACCTGGACAGCTGTGTTTCATTCAAAACGTCATTTATATATTTTATTACACTAACACGCATTTTTCAATTGCAACCATGCTTCAGTGCGACCACAAGTATTATGTAAGTGTCTGCTCACAATGGGCTTTTAGCTATAAAGGCGCTTAACCATAGATGACGCGTAAGATATTTTTGTTAAGCAACAACATGTGTTTGCTCGTTGCTAACCAGTACATGGAGACAGTCAATAAACGCACGTCCATAGTTTGCAATGTATACATGTTTTTTTATTACCTTAGCTTTCCCATAGTTAAGCCTACAAAACCTTTCCGTCTATCAGCGAACAAATGTTTAGGACTTTTTTCATGAGCAACTTTTACATAACATGATAATAATGTATACGAGTAGCATATTTCTTTTTTTGTAGCTGCCTCTTATGTTGCGAGCACTCACGGATTGCCATATGGATATCCAAATACAGTTCCAAAAGTACCGCACGCTAACGAAGTATGCCAAAAGTTATTTCAAATGTCGAAGAAAAATTCTCAACATACAAAGAAAGGTTTGTCAGTCATGTTTATGGCCTTTGGACAATTCTTGGATCATGACATATCGCTAACACCTCATGCAGAATGTGACGTCAAAAGGTAAAGAAGTTTTTTTAAACGTTTTATTCTCACTGAAGCAGCTCTTGATAAACTTGATAAATGTTATAGATAACTTTTCAACTACTTATAATAAAGTTTCATTCGATATCCAATATAACCTTACTTTATACTTCTGCTTTCTCTAGTTGTGGCAATTTGAATGTGGCATACAAGTATCCATGTTTTCCAATCAAATTTAAATTGTCGTCGTCAGAATGCACTTCCCTTGGTAGATCTGCACCAACCTGTCAAAGTAGATACTCATCTCGTCGTGAATTCATCAATGTGCTATCAGCTTATATTGATGGTTCGCAAATTTATGATAACGATTTCGAAAGGAGTAAAACTTTGAGAAAAAACGATGGTAAGCTGATTGTTGTAGTTGTTGTTGATGTTGATGTAGTTTTTATGTTCCATTGCTGTAGGGTTTTTTTTTCTTTCCTTTTCTTGTTGTTAAAATCATATGTTCTGTGATAGGTACTGGACAAATGAAAATACAAAGAAATGGATTACTTCCATTAAGAAAGGAAAACTGCGAACGAGCCACAGGCTGTTCGACAGCCGGAGAAACAAGAGCAGATGAAAATGCAGCATTGCATGTTCTGCATGTTATTTGGGTCAGAGAACATAACAGAATCGCAAGGAAGCTAAAAATTTTAAACCCACATTGGCGTGAATATCAACTGTTCCAGACAACTAGAAAGATTGTCGGTGCCATGCTTCAACACATAACATACAACGAATTCCTCCCCTTCCTAATTAATCTGGGTCCACACAAAGGATATAGTTCGCACGTTGATCCCTCCGTTTCAAATGGGTTTTCTACTTCTGCCTTCAGATTTGGACACAGTTTGGTCCCTAATTCATGGGCATTGCTGAACAAAAATTTTGATAAAACGGCTCCTGATCTTCCTATCCGAGAAACCTTTCGCAACATCACCTTTGTTCGAAAATTTGGCATCGAATCTCTCACTTTCGGTTTGCTTGGTAATCAGTCACAAGAGGTTGATCAAAAATTTTCCTTTAATATCGTCCGCCGTCTTTTTGTTCCTCCCAGTCAATCAGATTATCGGGATCTAACTGCCCTCAACATGCAACGTGCCAGAGACCATGGTGTACCAACGTATGGACACTGGAGAAAAGTTTGTGGCCTAAAAACCATAAGAAGTTACTACGATTTATATGGAATAATTCACTCTGCTGCTATACCCAAACTTAAAAGCCTTTACAAAAATCCAAACGACATCGATTTGTTTGCAGCTGGTATTAGTGAGATTCCTCTCCCTGGAAAACGGTTGGGCGAAACGTTTCATTGCATTATAAAAGATCAATTCAAGCGATTGAGGACGGGGGATCGATTTTTTTACCAACACCATGGTGTCTTCACTTCACGTCAGCTCCACGAAATCAAAAAAGTTACACTCTCAAAAGTCCTTTGTGATAACCTACATGGAGTAGTTTCGCTGCAAAAAGAAGCATTTAAAGCTTTCAATGGTGGTGCGAGACGCTACGTATGCGGGTCAATACCAGGAATTAATCTCCATTACTGGAAACAGAGACCTTACTAATGCAATCAAATAAAGATAATTCCGATATTAATCGAATTTGATATATAATTAAAAGAATAAATAATACAAAATATTTTATTCATTTTATTTTTGTTATTTCCTTCTTTTATTTCGTTTAATTCCTTTTGTTTTTATTCTTTTTTAAACCGTCTAAATTTCAGATGAGGTAAGCTATGCTTTTTTAACACTTTTTTGTTCAATTCTTTTTTGGTTTGTGTTCTTTTGAAAAATAGGGAAATATATGGTTAGATTTCGAGAAGGAAATGAATATTTTCAGGATTGGAAGAAATAGGTGTTGAAATTATTGTAAAAAACATGCATGTATACTAGTGAAAAATAAGAAATCGTGAAATGAAATAATTGCTTTCTAGTAATTCTAATTACATTATTTGTCTTCTTCTTACGAAAGACTGAGTAGGTTCTTAATACGTTATAAATTGTTGGCAAAATCTCAACCTCGGCTTTCTTAATAATGCCATATTACGAAAAAATATAACGTTTCACCTGGTTTTGCTCTCTTCGTCGAAACAGATATTTGATTTTACCAATATGTATTTTGCAGAACAAATTTTATTTTAAAGACAATAAACGCGGAGCTAAATGTTAAAGAGTTTGTTTAAGCTGTTGTCTCATTATTTTTTAAACGAGGCTCAAAGGGTGAAATGGTTGCTACTTTGGCGAACATATCGGCCAGATTGACAGCGTTCAAAATTTGCTAGTGGCATTCTCTAACCCCTTCGAACAACGAAATAATCATGAGAAATGTGATGCTGACGTCAGCAACTATGAGCAAAGATAGATTTAACCAAATTCTCCAATATCCGATGTTCTAAGCTTGCTGTGACTTTTCATGATTTCAAAATACGCGACTCTAATTCTCCAAGACTCTTAAATTTCGTCCGCAATTGCAGCGTAATTGTGTACTAATAAAGTTAGAAAAGCAGCTGGAAGTATCGTGGGCTCTATAAGCCTCGCAAATTGTATAGAGCGAAACCCCTTTGTTAAAATTGGTTTAAAATCAAGTTTTAAAGACCCCAGTATGACCGAGAATAAAAATTGTTGTAAACGCCAGCGTCAATTAGTACTAATATTATTAATATTTTAAGAGAAGTAAAGAGATGGCTTTGTCATCTGTAATATGTAGGGCGTAACACTACGCTATAACTTCAGCTACACAACATTTTTTGTAAACCGTTTGTCTACTAACAATTCCAGTAGAAATCTGAAAAAAGTTAAAAACATACAAATGTTAAAAAACCAACAACTATTATGTAGTAAAAGAAAATCGCATTGTTACGTATATATCTAGTTATAAATAAACATAATACACATTTCCAATGTTTACCTGTTGCAAACTGACTAAAAGGTGACAACGTCTTTCTAAATTAGTTAATCAAGGAAAGTCTCACATGTCAAACTCCTCTCTCAGACCGTCTGTTGTCATTATTAGGTATCTTTACTATCTTATTAAATAGTGCGCTTTCCTCCAACATTTAAAACAGATAAGCAGAGCCTTATCCTAAAAGAGTTAGAGGAAAATATAAGATCGCAAGCATAGTCAGCTAGAGCCAATCAAATAGAGCTCCATACGTTTAAGTTTTTCCCTGGATAATAGAACAGTGTGAAAGTGTATTTTACAATTTAAACATATGCATAGCAGTGTTGATATACTAAACGTTCAACTTTTTAAAAAAAATAAGATGGCAACATAGTAGTGCAAAAAAGACAAGTTTCAAATTAACAATACAATAATACTTAATTTTATAGGTTTCTAACTTCATATAATCTGAACACCTAAATTCAACTCATCTAACAAATACTATCCTCCGGACGTATGTTATCCTCCTAACACAACCACCTCTTAATGTACATCTATTGCAAGAAGAAACCGAAGTATGAAGACACTTCTTAAAGTAAAAAAAAAAACACCTATAGCTAGTTAGTTTAAAAATTCGAAAAATCTAAGTTGACTAGAAGTGATAATTTCAACAAAAACACATCTGTCTGTAAGAACAAATTATAAAAAAAATACACTACCCCTATTAAGGTTGGGTGATACGGTGAAAGTGTGGGAAGGGGATATGCCCTGCCACTGTTCTATTTCAAATGATATAAAACTACGTAAGATAGCTGCTTTTTCAAGTTAATTACTGACAAAAATACAAAAAATCAGACTTATCACTTTTTTTAAGCCTTGTAATTAAAGAACATAGTACGCCCTCGTGACGTAATATTTTTTTATTAGGCGTGAAAATGTTGGAAATTAAATGGATTAGCATACAACGACCATTTAGTGATCAAGTAAGCAGAAGCCCTAGTGTTAGCCACCCTAGTATTGGCCACCTGCTAATGGCGCAATTTTATTTTTATTTTCATTAATCAATGCCATATAGATTAACACTTAGGTTTAGGCTACCTTGGATGACATTCTTGACCCCAAAAATTCCCCCTTCCTCCTATGGTTCCAAAAGCTTCATATTGTAGAAATTACTTAATCCTTAGAATAGGACATTCAGTTATTCATGAGAGTCCAGGTTTTCACTGATTTGATGATAATATTGATATGATTTGGTTGTTGTGATAAACGATACTGAAATGTTAATAGATCAAATAAAAGTAAAGGAAATTCCGAAACATACTGGTTAGCTGGATTATCAGAGTGTGTTGATGGTTAGTAAGTGCAACAACACAAAAAGAGCTGGATGAAGTAACAGGTAAGTATATCTTGCTATTAAATTTCTCAACATGGGACCAACGCGTTGCAGTAACTTCATCCAACAAACGTGTACTAACCAATTCGTAAAAGGCAAAGTCAAATTAAATCGATTCAGGAAAGATTAGACATCACAGGAGTTTTACCTTTTGTCAAGGCAAATCCAACGCAATGTCGACAAATATTTGTCTATTCACAGGCCAATACGCTTAAGAGACAGAAATGTTACAGCTTACAAAAGTGGCCCAGTCACTATTAAGTATTTCATATCCACATGAATCTCATGGCGATGTCCTGTTTTAATATATCATATCTCTCTCTGTATATAAAAAAAATTGAAACGCTTTACCTCCTGAAGTTTTGCCCAGTGATAAAAGTTATAAAATAAATTTGAGACAATTAAAAGATGTTACGGTGCTTGGAATATACGCGTGCGAGATAAAGGGACAAGCTCAAAGTTTATGCAAACTAACTAAAGGTCTTTCACAAAAGCGGGACACGTGATTGATTCATCTCCTTTTCCTTTTTCCATGCACCAAAGTCAATATACTGTTAAATGTAAGTCAAGGTCTTAGCAGATCGATTTAATAAATTTTCAATGGTCATTTTTTCAGTACGGGTTTTTCTCTAAAAACATTTTTAATAGTATAAAAAAAGTCATTTCAACCCGTGGCTGGTTTTACCGAATTTGCTCAACGAACAGATGTTTATAAAAACAAGAGTAGAAGAGTGTCATAGTTATTTTATTTTAGGACCAATTTTGGCCTAGAAACAGAATTTAGGTGTCAAAAAGCAAAACTGGATTGTCAACATCATGTTCAATACCTTTGGTTGTTCAGTCTGCTAAATATTATAGAAAATAAATCATTTTTATTTTTGTCGACCAAATTTGGTCTATCTACCTATGCAATTAGCTATTACAAGTTTTTTTTTAATGCTTTTTTTATAAGAACAATTATTTAAACATAGTAATGCTGGAAATAGTTTAAAAAAAAAAAATAGGAATAATAACAGGGCTGTAAATTTCTTTTTCCCCTTTTTGCAAGGAACAGGCAAAAGTGCTGTAGCGATATAAAAAGAATAAAATATCGCTAAATAACAATAATTCTTCTTGTAAATGGCAAAAAAAAGAAGGTGAATTACATGTTTTTTTAAAAGCAAATGAACATTCGAAATTAGGCTGGGATATGCCTCCAAGGATATCCTTATATGAAAACACAATCAGACTAAGATGAAATCTAAACGTCGCCTTATGAACGATATGGATAAGATAAAATGTTCCCATTTTCCCCTTTAAAGCTAAAAGTATACTTACACAAGACCTATTTTAGACATGATAGTAGTTTTGATTAAGTTATTGTGTATAAGTAATAGAAAAGACTGTGTCTAATTAAAATAACCGTGACACAAGAAAAAAACAAATCAGAAGGATTCACCAAGGCTGGGTAGTATGCTTAGCATATGCTTAAAAAATTCCCCTATGTAAGCCTCAATATGCTTATAAGCTTTATGCTTGAAAAACATGTAGTCATTATATTTGTTCAAGTCATGATTTTGAAAGAAACACAAAAGTCTATGAAATTGAAGAGTAAAATGAAATTAGCTTCTCCATTTGCATCTTGTTAGTCAAAGAAAAAATTCAAATTTAACAATAATTAAAATATTTGTAACCGTTAGGTTTCTGAAGTAACCTTAAAAAAGGAAATTTTCATTATTTATTGCGCGATTGTTCTTTCGCGTTTTTTAAACAAAATAATCAGTTTTTACGGTTAGTCAGTGGAGCGTTCTGCAGTTTGTTTGTTTATGACGTCAAAAACGTGAATCAATCTCTGTTCGATATAATTTCTTAACACGAACACGCGTTCAAATAAACAGCTGGACAATGCCACCTACTGAAATAAAATACATTTTGTTTTATTACTTTATTATTATTTCATTTTTTATATCTTCTCTTTCTTACAAAGAATTTAAAAATCATATTAATTAAGTAATAGCTACCTTTTAAAGTCGCTTAAAATACATAAGAGTGAAGAACCTTAAACTGGCTCAAATCTAGCACAATACCCGCAACTTTATGCACTTGACATGCCCTATAGTTTAAGCATCTTGGGCAAAGTAAATAAACTTATTTACTGTGGATATAAGGAGTAAAGTAGTTTGTTTATGTAAAACATTAAATGCAATGAGTTACCGTTTTTTTCATCCAAATAACCTTTTTTCTCTTTTTATTTAATAGCTATAGCTTACACTTATAGCATAACGCAAACTATTCAATGCAAAATTTTAAAACTCATATTGAAACTTGGATGATGTAAAATCATTTATTTTTTAAAAAATCAAATAATTTTGAAAATGCATTTTTTAGGCATGATTGTTTGTTCTTGAAATACGTCTGTCTGTCCGTCTGTCACGCAAAATGGTAGCTTAGCTGTGACGGGCGAACCCGTGGATTTTTCCACGGGCTAACGACTAGTTTGTAGTATAACGCAAACTATTCAATGCAAAATTTTAAAACTCATATTGAAACTTGGATGATGTAAAATCATTTATTTTTTAAAAAATCAAATATTTTGAAAATGCATTTTTTAGGCATGATTGTTTGTTCTTGAAATTGTAAACAACGTATTCAACTTGTCAAGTAGCTCTCTCAAATCTGAATAAAAAACTAACTTGCCTTACACGCTTTAACACCTTGTAAAAACTAAAGCCGCATCAGAAAGAAATAGCAGGAAGTTTGAGATTTATTCTGAACTTGATACAAGGTATATTATAAATTTCTATTTTTGTTTTTTTTGTTTATTTTGCTATTTTTATTTTTGTTTGCAGATGCATTTTTGTTGTTTATTTATGATAAGCTCAGATCCAAAGTAAAAAATATGTTTACGCACTATGAATATAGGAAGCAGTCAACAAATTTAATAACACAATAACTTCTCTTTAATCGCTTGCGGGTTGAGCATCATGAAAAGGGATATTTTATTTTTAGCTTTGAGATTTGTTTCATTCATTCACTGAATTGTAAATCATTGTTAACGAAGGCTAGTTTTTATCACAGTGCAGCTGTCTGGTTATGTTGACGTTTTCTTGAAACTGTGGAAAGCGTACTTGCCTTTAAGAGCTTTTTCTACGATAAAGCAGTAATTTGGTTGAAAATTTAATCTACGCAAAATACCATAGTACAGTAAATTAGTCTATCTCACCTTCATAAGAGGGACTCGCTCCAAACATTGCAATAATATTGTGATGAACTGTGAACTAAGTAGATAGTTTGGAAAATCTTTTATTCTATCAATACAGTATTGCTTTATTACCAACTAAACATTAACTGCTGATTCACGTATGCTACATTAAGTAAAGATTGATAGTTGTTTAAAAACATACCCAAATGCGTTTACTTGATTTATTAACTGTTTCGTAGTAGGTGCAATGAAGAATGTATCAAATATTTTGCTGCTAGTGCTGTTATCAGCCTTAGTTGTAGTTTATGCCAGAAGCAAGCATAAACTTCATCATCACCATCGTCACAACAGTGAAACAAGTCTAGTGAGGGGAGATGATATAGACAGCCGATCCCTAAGAAGACAAGGTATAACATCACACGACTTGCATTATGCTATAAGCAATAGAATAGCTCTATTGCCAAGTTGTTGAAAATACGAGATATTTTGTATTTGCAACAACTTGGAAAGTGATTTAAAACAGAGCATATATTAAAATTTTGTTGGTTGGAAATAAGACTATTTTAAATTAATTAATTATTCCAAAAAAAGATAAAGTTCTGATTTCACAAATTATTATCCTTTTACTGTTTCATCTGGTTTCATGTGTATATTATTTTTTCTTTCTAAGGTATTCCAGATTTATTGTCAATGTTTGGCAAGGAGACAAAAGAAGGTACAGAATATGAAGCATTTGGTTGTAAACTAACTGTTTCGAAAGATACATGCAAAATCAATTTGGTACCAGATAAAACATGTAAAGAAAAAGTATCTTTGGGAAAACTGTACACAATGTTGGTGAAGAAAGGGAAATTGGAAGATATGACAAAATCGTTTCTACCTATTGGTGTTTTTCAAATTGAATCTTTTAATTTGGATAAATGTAAAGGCGACATTGATTTTAAAGCATCAGCGAAGGAGCCATTTGACATTATTAAAGAAAAGTTAAAGGTAAGGCTTTTATCTTCAAAGTATAATGTTTTATAGGTAAACCCTTGTCCTGTGTTAAGATCCGCATCAATAGCATAACTCACTTCCATGCAGGTGCAAAAGGGGACGTTGGAAATGCAGTTTAATTATAAAACCATTGTTTCATCACCAAAATTTGAAAGCATTGGTATCGACATCAATGGTGGAATCACAATAGCAGGAAAGTCTGTTCCACTAGAGTTTCATAAGAAGAAAGATCAAAAAGAAGCAAATTTCATAATAAAATCTGGTCAAATTACAGCGGATGACTTTAGCAAATTGTTTTCCAAAAAAGAAATGGCAAAAGAAGACACACCACAAAAAGCTGGAATGTTTTCAAAAGCTGTTGTTGCAAATCCATCTATTCATGGTACTGTAAGTGTAGATGGGGCATTTGAGGTAGTACTATCTGGAACAGCTTCAGGAATTACAGGTTTGGGAAATATCGTTCTTTTTGTTGTTGCTCAAAAAAATGCTGAAGAAGCGACAAATGCTGCGGTTGTTGCTGACATAAAGGACATTCAACCAACTGCAATTATCAATTCCCTGACAGGAAAGGATTTCAACGACATACCTTTGCTAAAGGATTTGAAAGTAAGTGTCGCTCTTGAAATATCAAATGGAGATATGATAGTCCTTAAAAATGATGCATTGAATAAAGTTCTTCAGAAATATGTCTCAAATGCGAAAACAATAACAAAAGGCACAAAAATAAAATTAGACATACCTCTCAAAGAAATCTTCAAGAAGACTGGCACAAAAGCAACGTTGACAAATATTCCTGATTCCATATTTGTAAAGATCTTTGTTACAGATGGAATAATATGCTGTCAATTTCCTGATAACATAAAAATGGATTTGCTTAATGCTTTGGTTGCATTGATTCCGAATGTGCCTGACGCCATTTTTGAAAAGGTACTGAAGACGCCTCCAAAGATCACCATCAAAAAATTTGATGTCAATGTTCAAACTAAAGCTGTTGATGTGCAACTCGAAGCTCCTGATGAAGTGAAACTAGGTAACGATTTAATCGCTATTAAAGATGTGCAGTTTGATTTATCTCACAAGCCGGAAGGAAGTTGGGATTTCAAAATCAAAGGTGCTGCAAAGATTGGAGATGGAACCTTAGAAGTGACTGTAACAAAAAAAGGAGATATTTATGAATTGAATGGTAAGATTTTTTAACTATTTAAATGCTATTAACTAGTTTACGATTTGGTCGTCCATATCTAGGCTGTTCTCACCGACCTAACGCCTAAACCGACTTGTGGCTGCGATTTGAGTAAAAACAGTGGATACACGACTTTTAGTCAAATTATTAAAATGCTACCCTGCAACGTTGATATATTATTACTTTTTATTCTAATATTACTTTTGAAGACATAATAAACGGTGGGAAAAATATTGTATGTACCAATGTTAACACTTTGTATTTTCCTTTTTTAAGGTGAAATTCGCACATTGACGCTAAAAAGACTAATGGAACAATTTGGTGGAAAAGTGGAAGGAAAAAGATCTGTTATTTCCAACATAGACTTTTTAAATTTTGGTATTAAAGATGTTAAAGTAAATGCAATGTTTGGGGATAATTTAAAATTACGGTAAGAAAAATTTAAAATTTAGTTCCTCTAAAATTTGTTAAATTGTTATTAGTTGTAAGGCCAAGATAAATATATACTAACTATGGCGTGTTCATCAAAATATTTTATAACATCGTTTCCTTTCACAGTTAACAGTTACGAACGCATTTGAGTTCTCCATCATAGCTAAAAGCAATCAAAGAGCGTTTTTTATTTTCTCGGATTAAGTTTCTTTAAAAATTCCCAAATAATCTTAAGCAACAAAAGGTTGCGTGTTGCTTGGCAGCAATCAAACATTGACACTCATAACCAACTTTAATATCTCCAGGCAACCCTTTTAAGTCTTATAGTTTGGTTTGAATGAATACATAGCACGTCCGTTACATCATTGCCTTTTCGTAACAGAAACAGTCACTCATCATTTACGAATAGGTTTTGACAAGAGTTACAAAGAAATATCATGAGCAAAATATATTTGAGTATCACCACGCAGCATTCAAATATTTAAGCTCTAATCTGTTTCAAAGCTTTAGGTGGTGAGATACTTCAAGATTTATAATTATAATACACAACTAATAAGTACTTCCGCTTTAGCTAGGTATGAACTGTACTTACCTATAACATATGAGTATCTAACCATAGAAACAGCAAAGACACCAAGTAGAAAATTACAGCTGGAAATCTAGTATATAACCTTAAATCCTTCAATGTAGGCATTTCGTTTTTAAGGAACTTCGCAAATATTAACTGCTGCCTAGTGATGAATACAAAGAAAAAACAGCTGTAAGAAATATAAAGAACAGACTAAGGCTACTGATTTAATCTTATATGTTCACTACTAAGTTTAGGTTTTTATACATTACAGCTTTAAAAAGAGAAAGATAACCAGTGGTGTCTAAGACATCGAGTGCGCGCCAATTTGAACGCTATGGAAAAAAAGAGTCTCTTTTTTTATCTTGGCCATCAGTGCAATATAATGAATTTTACATTTTCTTTGTCTTCCTGATAGATTTTTTTGTATATTAGGTTTAGGATAGAGAAACAATTTTGAAAACATCATTTGACGTCGAGTTTTAGTTATTGGCATTTCTTTACTCGGCAACTATATTTACATACAAAAATTCAGTCATTATATACTTTAGTGTGACAGGCAATCCTGTATTGTTTGGTTGGGATGGAATGTTTTTTGAAGGAATGGTACTGGGAGGTGTACAAAGTCGCCAAATGTTTCTTGGCGTTGTAATGAAAAACATAAGATTGGACGAGATTGTTGAAAAGTTATTCAAAAAGAAGATCTTGCAAACATCATGGATGTCGCAATTAACAGCAAGTGAGTTTCTCGCTTTTTTCATTTTTTATGTACCCGACCTCTTAGCGAATTATTGTTTTATTTTTAATTTTGTTATATTCAGGCATCTTGATATCTAATACTGACGCAACAGAAAAGGTGGATTTTACATTGCCCGAATTGAAGGACGCTGTGAAACTCAAAAAAGGTAGAGTTATCCACTGTATTAGAGATTGTGCATTACAAAAATGCAAAAAAGAAGATCAGATATACTCGCTACATAATATTAGTTCCGACCCATCAAACAAGCAACGCTCAAACAATACAACCTAGTGCAGATACAAGCAGGTTAGTACTTCTTTAGATTACCTGCTCTGAATACGTGAATTTCCTTACATTATTAGGTGTATTTCTCTCCACTCAATTAACCATACCAAATGATTGCAAAGGATCAGCTCTGTGTGAGGTTGCACGTGAGAAAATGAAACCAGGTACAAAGTTAAGATTGGAAGGTGAAATAACAACATCAGGAGTGATACTTCGAGCAGTCTACGATGGAAATGGATTTGAATTTGGAAAAAACTTTAAATTGACAAAGTTGCAAGCTGTTTTAAAGGTTGCAGCTGAGACAGAATTCTATTTTGAAGGACAAATGAAACTTCAGGACCCACCATTGGCATTCACAGGTAAGTTTTTAAAGCAGTTTTGAAAAAAAGTAAAAATAAAGGTAAATTTTTTTTGATTTATTTAGAAGAAAATTCTACTTTATCAACTTCTTTTTTCCTAATGCAGCTCGTATATCCGTTGGTGTTACCGGAAGAGTTGAACTTCAGCTCCTAATGGAGGGAATGTGGAAAAGACCATTTGGTTTAAAATATGTTGCTTTTGGAAACATACAGATGGGAGTTGCTATTGAGCCTTCAGTTCCAATCCCAAAACTAGGTATGATGTTTAATTGATTTGAAGTCTATGATTTTGACAGGCTCTTAGTTAAAAGATACAATCATTTGACGTTTTACCTACCCTATTTTTTACCAAATATGACCAAAGAACTAACCAATTAAGTGGTGGTATTTTATCAATTCTTTTTTCTCCCAAACATCACGACTTTTTGGTAGTAAAGCTATAAGTTAAATATGATAGTTATAGATTTAAATATTGTAAGTTATTCGACATTTCATTGCACTAATCATTTACGTACTAAATCAAGCTTTGAGCTGCATTTTATATATTTTTAGAACTAACAGGAGAAGTGCACTTAGGAAAAATTGGAAATGGAAAAGAAATAATATCTAAAAGTGCAATGTCATTTGATCCATCGCGACCTTTAGACAATTACTTTTACTCTTCCATCAATACTTTAACTCTTGAAAGTATATCAAAGGCGTTTGAATTTGAAATTTCACTTCCTCAAGTTATAATAGAGTCAGGATTTCCTGAAGGATTAGTTGCAGGTTTTAGCACAAACCCTAAAGGTATGTCTTTTTTTTATTTGAATTTTTGATTGAAAATAAAAAAAGCCCAGCAAAACGTGAACCTTAATATGGTTAGTGTTACTAAATACAAAATGAAAGAAGTTGAAATTTTATCAATACCACCAATACTAAGTAGATTTACAAACAGTTCAGATTTTATTTAACTTAAATGGAAAGCAACAACGTTCGTGTTCGGTTATGTCATCAGCGGAGTCCACTAAATAAATAATTTTCCGACAGACCTAAAAATACACTTCAAGCGACATTCTTCCCCGACCACAAATTACAAAAATTATTTCGGTGTAAAAGAAAATATTCTACCACAGGAAAGTGTGCTTAAAGAGAAGCCGGTCTCGCCACACAGGTAAAGTCTGTCTATCTGAGTAGACGTCTGGAACTAATAAATTAGAATCTTTACGTTCTAACACATAGGGAAAAAGATTGAACATTTGAATGCTGCAATACCTGCGGGCTTCATGTTCAAAGGTTTGATCAATATACTTGGTTACAAAATCAAATGCGACATTGTTGTTGATTTTCCGAAGTTGATTCAAGTGGATGCTGAATTGTCACCCGTTAAAATTGGAAAAGGTTTGATCGCAGTTAGCAGGAGTAAGAATGATATGGCAAATGGACCAAAAGTATTTGTTAAAATATCCAAAGAAGAGGTAAGGTGTTTTCTCCTTTTACACACAATGGAAAGAAAAGTTAAGCTTTATACGTCCACAACTTTATAATCATTGTTTTGATTGGTAATCATCAGGGGATAATTAGTAGGCGTGTGCAAGTGTACTGGATATATTCATACTTTCCGTTTTTCAGGTCGCTGTCAAAATTCAAGGTTATGTATCCATACTCGGTCTTGGAGCTGAAGTCTTGATAGATGTATCGAATAAAGGATTTTATTTCTATGTCTATGGAAACATATTCAATCTTATTGAAGCTAATGTTACAGTTAATGCGCCTTATGGTAGTTTGGCGGAAACAGGCTTTTCGGTACGCTTGTTTCGTATAACTTTTTTGGCCTGGGATTTAAATCTTACGAACAAATTTTAACTTTAAAACAGTAATTTGAGGTGTTGCAATAATTTTTTACGCGAATTAACTCAATTCTTGATCTGCATCGTCCAATCTAGGTCTCTTCGTGCATCTCAGCATCAGTAGGAGAAGTGACAAGTGAAGCCAAAGAAACTATAACTACGGCAGCTGATGAAACACAAGAGGTAGTTTCAGAAAGTAAAGAAAAAACATCCAGCGCAGGTACATATGCAAAGTTAATAAATGAACCTAACTAATCTTTTGTGTTCAAAGGATGTTGTATACTGCTTTTTCTTGTTCTGAATATAACTTTCCTCCGTATTTATTTCATTCGAATTTTGCAATTGATTCTTCTTACCCTGTAAGGATCGTGGTATGAAAAAGCAACTAAAAAACTACAGGATTGGGTGAGTAAATTAGAAGAAAAAGAAGCAATTGTTCAACGAAAATCAAATAAATTGGGAAAAATAAAAGACTTCTTAGATGATAAATGCGTTGACCAATGTGAAGATGGTAAGACACCATTTATTACCATTAAAGTAATGTAAGAGTGTTTTGTCTTTGCGGAACACGCTTTTTATTCTATTATAATCCTTATCAGATGGTTTATAATTATCTTTATTATAAGTTTTTTCTCGTTTCTATTTAAGTTTGCATTGGCGGTCCAACAATCAACAAAAAGTGTAAAAAGGTCTTTGGAAAATGGCTTCCATGTCCAGGATGGGATGACTGTAAGTCAAAAATTGAGGATCCTATTTGCATTGTAAAATGTAAAGGGAAGAAGGTATACTTGGAAGGAAAAGCATTAAAAAAGAAAGTGACAATGGAGGTAGGGTTTCAGATTGAATTACTTATCAGCACCATATATTCTCAACGAGACTATTTAATATTTTAAGTTTGAACTTGCCAATAACTACTGAAGTTTTTCTTATTAACACCGAATAAAATTGTTTTTAGATATTACTTGACGCCATTAGGATCATCAGAAAGGTTATAGAATTTGCAAAAAGCTTTGTTGACAAATCTAAAGAAATGATTGATTTCGCTGAAAAGGCTTCGAAAAAAATGGAAGAAGTAGCAGCTTCAGGAAAAGCAGCTTTGGAAGCGATTGCAAAATACACCAGAGAAAATATAATCAACATACATCATATCTGCTTCAATACAAGCCTTGAAGAAGCCAAGTCTTCGTGTTTTGGATTGAAAGTTAATGTCACTTTAGGTGGCAGTAAAAATTTCAACCTCGACACTAAGGCATGTTTAGATGTCAGTTTTGTAAAGAATATTGGAAAAGCAATAGCTGATCAGCTGTTTCCTGGTATAAATGCAATTAAAGAAAAGATAAAACAAGTTCGAGATTACATGAAAGATCATCAAGCCAAAGAAAAAGAAATGGGAAAACTGCAATCTGAGGCAAAAAAAGAAGAAGATGAATTAGAAGGGGTTTTAGCTAAAGGGGACTTAAACTCGGAAGAAGATGATGAAAAAACGAAAAAGGTTATTAGTTAGACAGAAATGCTTTTTTGTTGTGTTTTTGTTACCAGAAAGCCAACGTTGCTTCCTCTGTTTTTACCACATTATTATGATTTCTGTTTCAGCACACGTTCCCTACACCATTTAATGAATCGAATATCAGACATCAAATTTTTGGTGCTTTACCAGCAGTTACCATTCGTGATGACATCACGTTGGATGCCATGGACACACGATCTCCATGGGCATTCTCTAAATATGATTCACCATTTGTATCTACTAGAGAATATGACGAAAAAGTGAACCAGGAAAATGAGGAGAATTATCAAAAGGAAGACATACCGACAGGTGGAGAAATTTGTTTCACTAAGAGGGGTTTTACAACTCATATTTCAGCCCGGGCTGACTTTTCACCCGGGCTTAACCCAGCCCTGTCTGTGGTTAATGTCTTGCATGTGTGTACAACTCATAGGCGGGCTGTAATCTCAGCCCGGGATGAAACTCGTTTAAATCGTGCTGTGAATAGAATTTTTCTTCTGGCCCGGCTGGAATGCCGCAATATGCTGAAGACAATGATGTAACGATAAGTCCAATTACGGATAACAGGAGAAATAAAACTTGTTAAAAGTTTTTTTGAACACTTTTCGCGAAAATACTGCTTGAAGAATGATATCTAGACAAGGCACTGTTTCAGCTCAATGTAACTTTTCTTAGTAAATCCATATTACGTTGCCGTAGTTGTTAAGTTGAATAATCAATGCAACATGACTCTGGAGAAATAATCCGCCATTTTAAAAGTCACTACTCCTGTCTTCTTTTTTCAAATAACAAATGCTCATATTGAATTTGTCCTCAAAATCATAAAAAGTACAACCCAGTTCGGACTGAAACCAAAAACAGAAATTGAACTTTCAGGCCGGCCTAAAAATCAGTTGTAAAAGAAAGAAATTTCAGCCCAGGCTGAAATTACAACCCTGGTAAAAAATCATTTGAAATTTGAGCTGTAAAGCCCCTCTAAAGCTTTTCACCATTTAAATAACCTAAAATTTCTTAAGCAACAGTTGCACACCAGCCGCTTGTATTGGAAACTCATGTGCAACCAACTAAGCAACGCAAAAGATGTTGCACGAAAATGTTGTAGAGAGAAATTTTTCCTGCAATAGTGCAATTATAACGGGTTGTATTGGAAACCAGGCTAAACTCCTTAACGTGTGTTCTGTTATTGTAGGCTTTCTTGTGTTACTGATATTGTGTTTTGTTGTTGTTGTGTTTGTTTGTTGTTGTTGTGTTTGTTTGTTGTTGTTGTGTTTGTTTGTTGTTGTTGTGTTTGTTTGTTGTTGTTGTGTTTGTTTGTTTGTTGTTGTTGTGTTTGTTTGTTTGTTTGTTGTTGTTGTTGTTGTGTTTGTTTGTTTGTTTGTTGTTGTTGTGTTTGTTGTGTTTGTTGTGTTTGTTGTGTTTGTTGTGTTTGTTGTGTTTGTTGTGTTTGTTGTGTTTGTTGTGTTTGTTGTGTTTGTTGTGTTTGTTGTGTTTGTTGTGTTTGTTGTGTTTGTTGTGTTTGTTGTGTTTGTTGTGTTTGTTGTGTTTGTTGTGTTTGTTGTGTTTGTTGTGTTTGTTGTGTTTGTTGTGTTTGTTTGTTTGTTTGTTTGTTTTCGTTCACGTAACCCTTACCCTTTTTTACCTGCTTTGCTATGGGGCTTTGGTTGTAATCTTTGGTAACTCTCTTTAGATTTTGAAGCTTTAAAGGATTTTAGCCACGGGGATTCATGTCGTCGGGTGAACTCTACATTTAATATATATGAAGCCTTAGCGGATTCGCTTAATCTGATGTCTCACAAGATGAAAAGCGTGGAAGAAAAGTACAAAATTCAGAGAGGTTATTATGCACGAGGATTGGTTGATGCTAAAGACGAGATCACTCACAACTGTAAGACTTTATTTTGTTACACCTTCCTGCTGTAGTATTAGTTGGTAGAACGCTTGGACTAAAACTTCCATATATATTTCTAAATTGGCATCCAATTTACAAAATTTTACACCACTATTTATTTTCGTCGCCTGTCCTAACAATGAAAGGATATTTTTGTTAGAAGTTGCTGAACTAGCGGAAGCAAGTATCAGTTTAAAGCTTTCCGTTTTGATTAGAAACCATGTCTAACTTGCTTGCATATTCCTGAATTTCTTCGCTTTTGTGAACATTGTTTTTTTATAGTTTGTTATAAAAACGTGACTTAAGGTTTTTGTGTACGATCTTCACGTTCACCCGCAACTCGATCTTCCTTGATTCATTAATAAGCCAGTCTAATTCCTTTATTCGTTTCAATGCTTTCTGAAAAAAAATATTTTGAAATTCCTAAAGGTCCTTACTATCTCATAACGGTAAAGCGAATGACAGTCACGTGACCTAATCCTTTATTTTTCCCTTAACGATTGCATAGAACTAAAAAATTTTGTAGCCAAGTATGAACTGTTTATTTTGATATCCATGTTGATGTCCATATGTTAGGCAATTACTATCAGCGAGTAATACTAGTTGACTTGTGTATATATCAAACAACTTTCTACTAACCAGATATCTCTCTGCATGTGTCCTAAAGTATAACTTTAATATTCAACGTATTTCATTTATACAGGTCATAACGTCAATATGACAAACGAACGCACGATGGATGCTTTGTATTATGTGGACAAGTTAAAACAAGGTCAGTACAATATTTGCCTCCCCTGATTTTAGTAACATATAACCTCAATTTGGACAGGTACCTGGTAAACCTTCTCATACCAATCGGTATTGGGCGCCCTTGTCAGGGTTGTCGGGATAAAACCTCTCGTTGTATCTCCACATTGGTATGCATACGTATTGTGGCTTTTTTTCAGTCTGAATTTCTTCATAGATTATATGAGCAAGGGTAGGTCTAGAATCACTAAAAGACAATTTTTCGAACAATATCTGGTGGCGTGTTTTTAAGATGACTTCAACATTACCTATTTTTCCCTATCCTAAGAATATTTACCGCAAATCTAATCATATATTTTCTTATATTTTGTAAGAATACAAATAGGAGCATTTAAGACTGAACTTCTTCAAAATATATACACATCGAGCCTGCATAACAAAGAAAAAAAAATGAAATTCTGCAGTATAGCACACTGTTCCACATTAGCTAGTTCGAGCTAGTTATTGTACACTTATTTTTTATAAGCAGCCCAACCTTTTGTTGTGCTACTAAAAGCTGCTTAAAATGCAACACAAGTTCTTCAGTAGCTTATCCGCTGCTGATCATTAAGTATTTCGAATTCTTCAAACCCAAAATATTCTAACCTAACTCTTGATTTTTGTGCAGTTTGAATGAAAGAGAAAAATATAAGTTAAAAAATAATTTTTCAACCCTGTTAACATTGACAAATAATTAAACACTCTGTGTACACGAAGATATAAATTTTTATTTATATCTTCGTGTACACAGAGTTGCTTGAACCCTAAATATTACTGAATTTGCTTAGAAAGTTTTCAATTTAAATTAATTACTTATAAAAAAATGGAAGTGGGACCCTTATAAAACTACAACAGGGTATATTAGAGCTGGAGGCCTGTGCACGTAGTTGGCGTGTTACAAAGACCTGGCGCTAAGGAAAACGACTAGGGAAGTTGCAATCTATTGAAACTGGAAGGATTAGACCAATAGCCACTTGCCCGGGCACGAGGGCCCTTATAAGACTAAAATAGTCCATTTTTAAGCCCAAACACATGAAGACATTAAGCCATTATGGATTTTGATTTCAGGAACTGTTTCATGGGAACATGACGTACGACAGCAAATAGCGAAACTAGATGAAAAAGCTTTAGCTATTTGGAAAGAATACTTAAATGATGTTGCCAAATCCACGGATAATGTAAACGCTGAAAAGTTGATGAAAATGCTTACGTCAGCATCTACGGCTGCACGTAAAAGAAATGATATTCCAGATGAATTTGGTAACAGTTTGAAAACTGCATCAAAGGTATAGAATGATATTTCAAACAAAATTTACTTTAGTTTTGGTATGTTGGACACTTTAGTCCCCAAAACACAAACATAAGCACGAAGCATAAGCGCATATATCTTTTTAAAACTTTATTTCTGATGGCTTGACTCGATTATGTTTTAGATCGTAAACAGCCTCATGGATGCAAAATCAGGCTCGCTGAGTTCAAATAGAATGTATATTGAGGAGCTGAATACCAATGTAAAAGTCATGAGGAAAGCTTTGCCATTTATCGCATGTGCAGAATGAAGTCTCATATGATGGGTCAATCTTCTGATGGACAGTTTCATTGCTGTATTGGTTGAATTTGAAGGGATTTCTGGGGAAATATTATTTTTAAAAACCTTGAAATGTTTTCACATTTATTACGTTTCACAAGCACCACCTAAGATAATAGTTTTACCCAACTTTACAGCAAAGCATAGTTCACTAGTTTTCATTTTATCAATCCCTTAACCTTATTAAACATAAATATATAAAATATGAAATATGAAATAGTGTGCTGCAAATTATTGAGACATCACTTTCTGTTTTATATATACATTCACTGCTCTCTTTTCTTAATCGCACAGCCTACTTCAATGCGCATGTGTACAATGGTATGGCGCATGTGCAGTTCTTGATATGAAAAATTGCGTGTAAACACAACAAAATCTTATTTCGGGTACATGTAAAGGTAAAAAATTACAACCTCAAAGAATAGATTATTGGACAAACCTAAAATTTTTAATTCAAATTGTTAATTTTTTTCCTTCTATTTTCAGTATTTTAATGAAAAAACGCCTTCCTCGAATAAGCGCCTCTGTTGTTTGGAGGGTATATATTTGCGAAGTAAAACCGAGATTATATTTATGTTTTTTTATCAGACATTATATTTTATTTACTTATATAGTTACTTATAGCCTTACTTTTATTAGCTGTAGTTTTAATAAAAGGATTTATCTTTTAAATAAAATTTCATGCATATGAGATTTAAATCCAATAATGACTCTGTTTTTGAGTATACCGTAATGATCAGTTTAAGCGGCCAGCATTTTTAAGCGCCCCCTCTAATAAGCGCCCACCTTATAAAAGGGGGCGTTTAATTCAAAACTGCCTTGAGAAACTGGGCGCTTATACTATGTTGTAAACATCTTTTCCATAGTACATAAATAGCAAATTTCCTATACACAAAAAGCAAAACTAAAACCCTAAAAAGACGAAACTTCATTTTGTCTTATCATTAGTTCAGTTTTATTTTTCAGGAAAATGCCTGTTGTCTTTAATTTGTAACAAATTAGGAAAAATTTATATGCGCCCAGCATTTTTAAGCGCCTTCATCGATTAAGTGCCCATGCAAAAAAATCCTAAATTTTTACTGAGTTTAAAAAAATTTGAAAGGCCGGCAATTGTAAGCAATATGAACAGTTTCAGGAATATTAGAATACCAAGATGTAAAAGTTTGGATCACACGCAGTATTCATTCCTCAACAAATCTGATCTGTAAAATATGCGCATGACATGGTTATCGTCATGATTGAAATGCTATATTCCACATCAATCAAAACTTCAAGCATTTTACTCTTCACACACAGTAAAAATATGATGACACAAAATTAAGACCAAAATTTGAAAGATAGGCCTTGGCCGTTTTTTGCCGTGGGCCAATCCGTGGAATTTTAAGGACGGGTGAACCGGTGGGGTTTTCCACGGGATTGCTTCTCCAATTAACGTAACATCCAATGACAAGTCAACAAGTGACAGTAAGTATACCTTTTGTTGCGACACGGTGAATAATTTGTTGTGACACGACTTTTGAAATTCAGCCCTCTATACATTGTGTCCGAAATTGTAATTCTTCCTGTATTTATTTACATCGTTTATCCACCACCATGTTTTTTTTAAAACCTTCAAGGGTGTGTTTCCCACGTGCTCAAATGTCAGACAAGCAAATTTGTATCTTACGCTTTCGTTGTTGCAATGAATACATATTACGTTTTGTAGAAAGTTTTTTGATCAAACGTGAATAAAGTGAATTAAGAAAAAAGTATTAAGCAAATGAGTTTTCGAAGACAGTCATAAGGCAACTTCATTTCTGAAGAAAGTGTATTTTTTATAGCTACGTATGCGATTTTAAGACGCATTGCTCCTCTAAAACGAAACGAATAAATTAGAACAACATAACTAAAACTTGGTTGGTTATTTCGTTAATTATGTAATGTTGTACTAAAGAAAATTCACAGCGAGACATTCAAACAGTTTTTAATTGTTCTAATAAGGCTGAAAAGCGAGGGGAGAACGCATTTAGTGGAGCGTAAATATTTTGTGCCCGAATCGTAAATTTCTTCACCTTCAGAAGAAATTAATTTTTGTGCACAATGCTCTAGAATAAATAAATAACATTTAAAGGAGTTATGTACACAAAGACTGTTTATATTTTTAAAGTCGCTCATGCTCGCATAAAAAGCGCGAAATTTAATACCCCCAAAACTAGCACCATTAAGTTAGCTAGCTGTTTCTTCGAAGGCTATGTTGCAAATAACATTTTGGTTGGAATTTAGCTATCCACGAAATAAAAATTCTTCGATTATTTGAACATTTTTAAATTAAAACTATTTTATTCAATTTATTTTTATGGTGCGTGCGTACGTGCCTATGTGTATGTCTGTGTGCCTGCATACCTGCGTGCGTGCCTGCGTGCGCGACGATCTAACACCTACATGAGGTAGGTGTTAGATCGTTATGAACTGTTTAGGTGATCCAAGAACGAAGCAATTTATGTATTATAAAATTACATCGTTGGTTATGGTGACTGGAGAAAATTATTTTTTTTAGTTTTTTGTTTTCATTTATTAAAATTATTGTTGAAGGGCATATATTGGCATAAAATTTATAAGTGCTTTACAATTCAAATAAAACTGAATTTATACCTCCAATTGATTTATTAAAACTGTTAAAAAAACATTTTTTGCAAGTAACGTTGTCTGTTTGATACATATCGTTCTTCTTATTCATTCTGTTATTGTTTGTATTTATGTCAACAAACCTTGAAATTTGGCGTTGCATGCCGAGAGAAGTCTGTTGTTCTTGCAAGTATACCGTACATAAATGCCACCTAACATTCCTAGAATAAATTTGATCTTTTTATTTGATGGTTTTAAGGTAGCTTGAACTCAAACTTAAATATTATACCATAACAAAATTTTATTTACACTCTGTCTAGAAGTATACTTTACGCTGCTTAGCTACCATTTTGCCAAACAAACAAATAGACAGACGTCGGTATTGAAATGAAGAAAATTTACTTTTTAAAATCACAAGCACGATTTGGTAATTATACCCAATTAGTATATTATGATTTGTTTTCCTTTCTGTATATTTGTGTGTTTTTTTTTGGAATCT
This sequence comes from Hydractinia echinata, assembly GCA_030067915.1. NCBI lineage: Eukaryota > Metazoa > Cnidaria > Hydrozoa > Anthoathecata > Hydractiniidae > Hydractinia > Hydractinia echinata. The sequence continues at coordinate 170,620 of JASGCC010000150.1, forward strand.
ATTCGTTTTCTTTTTCATGTTCTTCCTTATCATGTTATAGTGTACGGTTATTTAATTACGTGGTGTTTATCATATGCTTCTTCCAACTTTATTGAACGTCTATCTAATACACACTACTTCAGTAATGAAAGTAAATTTAATTTTTCAGATAAAATGAAGAGATATTTGAAAGTGGTACTGGCGTTGTTATTGCTCACCGCTTTGGTCAACACACATTACAAGGCATCAAAAAAGCGTGTCCATTTTCGCCATCACCACGACGGTGAAGATGAGCATGTAAAAAGAAACATTCTGCAGAACTCAAATGCTTGGAAAAGGCAAGGTATCAACAACAAGTTTATTTTTTTATTTTTTTGTCATTACATCTATATCGTACTTGAAACTTTATATGCGCTGATCTCTGTAACATCAACAAAGTTAAACTAATTTTAACAAATTTCGTTGGTGTTATCTAACTTAAGAACGCCTTATCTAGAGAAATTGTAGTCAGTAACACGCTGCTTCCCCGATGTCAGTATGGGTATCGGTCTAAATGGTCGACAGATTTAGCAGCCACGTTGTTCGATACTATTTCTCATGGTACTCTACTTGAAAAACTCGCTGCATAAGGAAATAACAACACCGAATTAAACTAGTTCACTCCGTAATTATTTATTCGGTCGCAACAAGTAGTACTAGACAACGTCAAATCCAAAATTCACCACGTACATTGTGGAATTTTACAGTCATATATATTAGGTCCTTCGCTATTTTTGCTATTTTTCTAAGTTTTTCATGATGTCATGCTTCGAACGGACGTTATAAGTTTGCTGACGACACAGTGATTTACTTTTCAAGTAATAACTTTCGTGTTATCGAGAATACTTGGTAATTCATTTAAAAAAGAAAAACGGAATCAATGTTAGTGGGCACTAACAACTAGTTTAAAAAAAGGACCATATGCTTTAAAATGGACTTTACAATGGTATTAAGATTAATAACACTTCCACCTTCAAGTACTTGGGTTCATTTATCGACTCCAAACTTTTAATGAATGAACATTTTGATAGTATGTACAAAAAAGCATCTGCAAGACTTCGACTATTAAACGCTTTGAAATCTCAACTAGACCATGTGACAGCTTCAACTATATAAAACACCATGGTAGTTCCTTGACTTTCAACGGTATCGTAAATTTTAAACTTGTTTCCATTGACAATCGAGCAAGGAATATGACAAAAAATCAGGAAAATGAAAAACAGTTGTTGCAAATGCATCGACAGTGATATTTTTTGGATTTTCTCAACTACTTTGTGAAGCATGATCAAAACACCAGAAATAACCAGTACTTGTTCAAAAAAAACGTTTTATTTCATGGGTGCCTAAATTCACAATGAATTTCCGTCAACAATCATATACTAAATTTAAAAGTTTGTGAAAGAATTGCGATTTTAAGCAGTGATATATTCATTAGTCATTTTATGGCGACAGTTTTTTTATTTTTTATTTTTATTTTTTGGTTTAGTGTGTTTTGCCTCATAGTGGTATATATTCTCCTACCTGCAATAGTTGAATTTAGTCATATCAAAGCCTGTTTTTGCTTTCAGATTCGTTTTTCATTTTTTCATACATGTACTTTGGTGTGTCTTCGATAATTTCAGGATACGAGCCACCCGTGGATGAATCCACGGCTTCGCCCATCCTTTATTTACCGCTACTGCGGTTACCATTTTGCGTTTTGTAAATAGTTTTTTTTCCAGAACAGGACACATTTGGAAAGCAGATTTAATCTGAAAATATCATGTATATGCATCACGTCGTAGGTTCTAAAGAGGTCACAAAGAAAAACAGATCGTTATGTAATTTTGTCTGGAAGGACACATTATATTTCTTTTTTTGTTATTAACTATTAATATTTGAGACTAGTGTTTATGGGGATCGATTCTTAATCACAAGCCCAGTGGTTCGGTCCACAGCGCGGACATGTTTAGCAAGTGTCTTTGCCACAGCAGGGCCATGTGAGAAAAATTGGGTATGCAATGTCGGTGTATACCAAATTTATACATAACACAGAACCCGCATTGATAACAGTTTTTTTAACGCTGAAGTGGCTATCCTGTATTAATATTTGGAATAATAAATTGGACCAATTCTACCACCCCACACCTCTTTGCTTTCAATTTTTTTATGGTTTGATATTTTGATAGTATTCAAGACTGTTTTATCTTTGTTTCACATAAAGCAACAACATCAGAAGTGCAAAAAGATATGATCTTAGAACTTAAACAAAAATCTTGAAACAATGCCATTTTAATGCCATTTTACAAAATTAGCAAAGAACATCAACTCAATTTATCCTTCGCGGAGGTCCCACGTTTTTAGATGCGTAGATTAGGTAATTAGCGTTCAAAATGTGCTAGTCGCACTTTTTAACATGTCTGCTTTAGGGAATAGTTAACGTCAGGCTGACCACGCAAACACATTTTGAGAGTTAGGATCTAACCAAATAACCTAAGATTCTAAGACTTATCCGCTGCAAGCATTAACAAGTTCAAATTGCTTGAATCTAATAAAAAAAACGCGTACATTAAACAGATATTGGATAACGTGGAATCGGATATCTAAAATCAAAGAGAGACTGCATAAATTCAATATCCGATTTTACCGAATTGAATATATGTTGCACGAATTATGCATTGAACAATGCTCTCAATAAAATAATCAATCTTGCACATTTTTCTACACAAGATAGATCTTGCTACAATCTAAAAAATTCTAATTTTTGCTGGCGTTATTTAATGAGGTTACTATTTTACTCTATAATATAACAGTAAAACATGCGGTTACGAGTCATATCTTACGAGCTGCTGGTTACGAGTTATAGCATGGTTACGAGTTACAAGTTATAACATAATTCGTTACCAGCAGGTCTGGAGATAAAGTTCTAAAAAATAAGAAAACGTTGTCCCGATCCTGAGTTGGGTGTGCTTACTTGAACTGAAAATAACTGAAAACAATATATAACACAATTATTTAAGAATCAACGCTTTGATGTATTTACCACTTAACGTAGAACTCTCGAGTTGTGTTTGGTTTCTCAATTCATTTATTGTGCATTTTAAAAACACCAGTAGATTGTAGCTGATAAAAAACATGCATTTTCCCTTTAAACTCAAATTGTAAGTTTATGAATGTTTGCAACATGTCCACCACAGCTCCATATAAATAAGTTTCTAATTTCCACTCCATATTTTAATTTTGTTTTTCTTTCTAAGGTATTCCAGATTTATTGTCAATGTTTGGCAAGGAGACAAAAGATGGTACAGAATATGAAGCATTTGGTTGTAAACTAACTGTTTCGAAAGATACATGCAAAATCAATTTGGTACCAGATAAAACATGTAAAGAAAAAGTATCTTTGGGAAAACTGTACACAATGTTGGTGAAGAAAGGGAAATTGGAAGATATGACAAAATCGTTTCTACCTATTGGTGTTTTTCAAATTGAATCTTTTAATTTGGATAAATGCGAGGGAGATATTGAGTTCAAAACTGCGGCAAGAGAACCATTTGAAATTGTAAAAGAAAAATTGAAGGTAAGTTAAATTTTTTAACATCCACTAGATAGGAAAATTAAAGCGGTGTAACACATTCAATAATAGTAGCCATGTTCTACAGACAGTTAACAGAAAAAGAAACTTCTACCTAGGTTCATTTGCAGTTGTGTTGAGCTTTAACTAATGTAAAAATGACTTTGTTACTTTTGATACCTCATTTCATGACGCTCACATTCATCGGTATATAGACTGATATATAGATTTTATTGGAGTGCTTAAGTTTTACTAATTATCTATTTTGACAGACTTCTCCTTTGTCACTTGTGAAATATCTAGCGACAGAAATTTTTCCACAACATATTGCTAAATTTTACGATCCCTTGTAGTTACTAAACTTAAATTCAGAGTTTTAATTCTCGAAGTCTAGGTTCAAAAAGCAGTATTGGAAATGAAATTTAACTACAAAGCTATCACAACATCGCCAGATTTCGAGAAAATTGGAATTAACATTGATGGAGAGGTAAACATTGCTAACAAACATGTTCCGATAGAACTCCGTAAAGAAAAGGATAAGAACGAAGCCAAATTTAACATAAAAGTGGACCAGATATCAGCAAGTGATTTCAGCAACCTTTTCTCCAAGAAGGAAGTCGTTGACAAAGACGCACCCGAAAAAGCTGGAATGTTTTCAAACGCTGTTGTTACAAATCCATCTATTTCTGGTACTGTGAGTGTAGACGGGGAATTTGAGGTAGTTCTAACTGGAGCAGCTTCAGGAATTACAGGTTTGGGAAATATCGTTCTTTTTGTTGTTGCTCAAAAAAATGCTGAAGAAGCGACAAATGTTGCGGTTGTTGCTGACATAAAGGACATTCAACCAACTGCAATAATCAACTCCCTGACAGGAAAAGATCTAAGCAAAATACCTTTGCTAAAGGATTTGAAAGTAAGTGTCGCTCTTGAAATATCAAATGGAGATATGATGGTTCTTAAAAATGATGCATTGAATAAAGTTCTTCAGAAATATGTCTCAAATGCGAAAACAATAACAAAAGGCACAAAAATAAAATTAGACATACCTCTCAAAGAAATCATCAAGAACACTGGCACGAAAGCAACGTTGACAAAAATTCCCGATTCCATATTTGTAAAGATCTTTGTTACTGATGGAAAAGTATGTTGTCAATTTCCTGATAACATAAAAATGGATTTGCTTAATGCTTTGGTTGCATTGGTTCCAAATGTGCCTGACGCCATTTTTGAAAAGGTACTGAAAACGCCTCCAACGATCACCATCAAAAAGTTTGATGTCAATGTTCAAACTAAAGCTGTTGATGTGCAACTCGAAGCTCCTGATGAAGTGAAGTTAGGTAACGATTTAATCGCTATAAAAGATGTGCAATTTGATTTGTCTCACAAGCCGGAAGGAAGTTGGGATTTTAAAATCAAAGGTGCTGCAAAGATTGGAGATGGAACCTTAGAAGTGACAGTAACAAAAAAAGGAGATGTTTATGAATTGAATGGTAAGCATCTTTCTTAATATCTTTTATAATAATAATAATCCACTCCCAGTCTGTCTGTGAGATGCAAAACGGATTTGTTTACCTCCCTAACCAAGTGGTTTTTTCCACAGGTTATTCGACTAATACTTTTTTGAAGTTCCATTTATGATTTCACAAAATAGCACACTTATCACAAAGGATTAAACGGCAGTATCTTTTTAATAACTGTTTGACCTGATTGGTGTTTTTATTTATGCTGAGACTTTTTAATAAAATAACTTCAATAACTATAACTACATATCAATTTCTAATTTTAGCTGTAGAATATGGAAGAATCTAATCTTATTTTTTGTCAGGTGAAATACATACACTGACTGTAAAAAGATTGATGGAGCAATTTGGTGGCAAAGAAGAAGGGAGAAGATCTGCTATTTCAACCATGGACTTTTTAAATTTCGGCATTAGAGATGTCAAAATAAATGCAGTATTTGGTGATAACCTGAAATTACGGTAACGGATAATTATTATTCTTAATACCTACGTATGAAGGTTGTTATACGCATCGGTTTGTGCTCCAAATTGAACTGAACCGTGAAGGAAACTGAGGTTATGTCCAGAGGAAATTTACTATTTTCCTTCCTTTTGAGCATGACATAAAATAAATAAATGATGCGAGTAGGAAAATGTGTATTCATGAAAGAATACGCAGCAACAAGGCTCTACAAAAATTTAGTCTAACCAATTAAAAAGTGTTTCACAGCGTTTGCAATTTACCTGTGTTCTCAAAGTTAAAAGTAGAAAACCATCTCCGTAATTGTATATAGCTAGTTAGTAGCTAGTGTAGCTAGCAATTTGATCTTACATGACTACCTTCTAGTGTGACAGGCAATCCTGTATTGTTTGGTTGGGAAGGAATGTTTTTTGAAGGAATGATATTGGGAAGCTTAAAAGATCGCCAAATGTTTCTTGGCGTTGTAATGAATAATATAAGGTTGGATGAAATTGTTGAAAAGTTATTCAAAAAGAAGATCTTGCAAACATCATGGATGTCGCAATTAACAGCAAGTGAGTTTCTCTCTATAGCTTTCAGTTATAATGATATAGTAAAGGATGAATTTATTCTTAATCATGTTTTTTTCAGCTATCTTAATATCCAATACTGACGCCACAAAAGAGGTGGATTTTACATTACCAGAACTGAAGACAGCAATGAAGTTAAAGAAAGGTAATATACCTAGCCTTCGCCTGAATTAAATTAAATTTGCAAAATGCTTTTCATAAGGTGTTGTAAAATTATTTGTCTTTATTCAGGAGTATTCTTCTCCACTCAATTAACCATACCAAATGATTGTAAAGGATCAGCTCTGTGTGAGGTTGCACGTGAGAAAATGAAACCAGGTACAAAGTTAAGATTGGAAGGTGAAATAACAACATCAGGAATGACACTTCGAGCAGTCTACGATGGGAATGGATTTGAACTTGGGAAAAACCTTAAATTGACAAAGTTGCAAGCTGTTTTGCAGGTTGCAGCTGAGACTAAGTTTTATTTTGAAGGTGAAATGAAACTTAAGGATCCACCGCTAGAGTTCGCAGGTAGGACATTCTAACTACATTCTTTTACGAACCAAACACAATGGTTGGATTTTTCTAACATGCTACCGAACTTTGACCTTTTATCTGTTTCTCTTTTTGCTGGATAAATAACTAACTAGACACATGAGATTCTTCAATGTATCGATTGGTTTTGTAAATCATTAGAGACAACAAGGAATTTCCATTTTTTGCAACAATTTAAGTCAAACCCATTTACATGTACCCTGCAACAAATTTCTTTTCAGGTACTATCTCAGTTGGTGTAACTGGAAGGGTAGAGATTCAACTCCTCATGAAAGGTATATGGAAGAGACCATTTGGTTTGAAATATGTTGCATTTGGTAATGTTAAGATGGGAGTTGCTATTGAACCTGCAGTACCAGTTCCAAAGCTAGGTAAGGTATAACTACTGGTATTGTACCTTTGGAAAAAGTTTAAAGTCCTTAGGGATTTTATTCCAATGACTTTCTTTCCACTTCGTCTCGTCTGATTAGCTATAATTTTGTCATATTACCCATCAGAGGCACCACCAAAAAGGTATTCTAACTTGCTATTGTTTTTTAAAAGCTTATACGTTGTCATTTCCAAATAAGCATTATGTTTAAAAATGTGTGGAGGCGAGTTTCTATGAATTTTAATCTTACCAAAGTAATGCAATAACAACTATCTGCACTGAACCTAATACCGCCTTTTTTTTAAATAAATTCTTGTACCTGTTGTATTTTTATTTTTTACTTTGTCAACTGCAAGATATTTTAACGATACTTATTTACGCTTAGAACTGTCAGGAGAAATGCAACTTGGCAAGATTGGTAACGGAAAAGAAATAATATCTAAAAGTGCAATGTCATTTGATCCATCGCGACCTTTAGACAATTACTTTTACTCTTCCATCAATACTTTAACTCTTGAAAGCATATCAAAGGCGTTTGAATTTGAAATTTCACTTCCTCAAGTTATAATAGAGTCAGGATTCCCTGAAGGATTAGTTGCAGGTTTCAGCACAAACCCTAAAGGTATTTTAATTTTTTTAAACTCATACATGGTTGATATGTTAAATAAATAAATTCAAACTTTGAGTAGTAATGAATAGATTCTGCGAAATTTGTTTCGGATTGAAGATAAAAAATTTAAAAATACGCGATTAAAGATAAAATCACAATGTCAATGGAACTTACCTATTTTATTCATAGGTACAAAAATCGAACATTTAGAAGTTACGATACCTGCGGGCTTCATGCTCAAAGGTTTGATCAATATACTTGGTTACAAAATCAAATGCGACATTGTTGTTGATTTTCCGAAGTTGATTCACGTGGATGCTGAATTATCACCCATTAAAATTGGAAAAGGTTTGATCGCAGTTAGCCGGAGTAAGAATGATCTGGAAAATGGACCAAAAGTATTTGTTAAAATATCCAAAGAAGAAGTAAGACTAAATATAATAAACAGACCTGTATCGAGCTGTAATTTTCTTTTTTTGCTTAGGTCAACAGCTGCAATCTTTCATAAAGTAAAGGCAAGTTTTCCACGAAACAATAACAATCACGCAATTGGAAATTAAATTGCTATATTTTTAGATCCGTAGACTAGGCATTTTTTTCAAAGAAACCCAAAATTTCCATTTTTTTCGCCGACAATCCTTCATCTGTGAACCTGATTTCTGGCCACCTGGCTGCCACCAATAAATTTAGTTCTCTTTCACATGAACCTGTATTTTGATATCTCAAAATTGATTGATCACAAGTTATGGCTAATAGATAGCATGCCGGAATGTGTGGTTATTTCGGCAACGCCAATTGGTGTACTCCGGAGTCTAAGGGTTGGTTGCACTTTCTAACCTGCCCACGGAATACTAATCAACATTACAGTCGGCGAAGGGAAATTTCCACGTTTAAACGCTCTACTGTCAATGTGCAAATTTATGTTCCATTGATAGTAGATTTGTGTGATTTTTCTATTAATAAAATGAGTTCTCTTAATCGCTATTTTTTGCTCTATTTTTTATCTCTTTATTTTCTTGTAATTATGCTCATAGTAGAGATACCATCTGCTAACATCAGCAAAAAAACTAGATTTGCAATCCTCAACTATAAGTTCAATTACCTTTAATAGCATATATACGTTCGCGTGCTTCATATGTCGTATCACAGCAGATAGGGAAAGCAATGTTTACTGAAAGAAGAGTCGAAAAGCAACTTTCCATAGGTTACCATATCTTAACGATAATAATATATTATTCTAATATTATAACTAATATAATATTTCTCTTCAGGTAGCTGTCAAAATTCAAGGTTATGTATCCTTACTCGGTCTTGGAGCTGAAGTCTTGATAGATGTATCGAATAAAGGATTTTATTTCTATGTCTATGGAAACATATTCAATCTTATTGAAGCTAATGTTACAGTTAATGCGCCTTATGGTAGTTTGGCAGAAACAGGATTTTCGGTATGATTCATCTTTCACAATTTTATAAAGTTGAAAATTGTAAGAGCTGAATCAAGGAGTTTGATTGGTTAATAATACGGAACTATTAAATCATTTCGTTTAAAAATTGCCAATAATATTCCATGGCATAAAAAAACGCTCGAATTTAATCTAAAATTGCTGAAGTTGATTGTACATAGCTATACATAAGACGAAGTTAAGAATCTTGTTTTAGCTTGAACTTCAATCCAATTGCCAACATAACCACATCTACCACAAATCCCTTTCCAAAGTGTCATTACAAACTGGTTTCATCTGATTTAGGTTTCATCTTGCATTTCGGCGTCAGTTGGAGAAGTAACCAGTGAAACAACAAATACCATTACTACGGCAGCTGATGAAACAGAGGAAGCACTTTCAGGCCAGAAAGAAACTGCAACCAGTTCTGGTACGTGTTGCGTCAAAATAAAATTGCAATAAGATAGATCAGTGCTGAGAGATTCAATACTATTATGTTCCTAGAACATGGTACAAAATAAATTGATGAAAATTAATATAATTGTGCGTCTATCGAACTAAAACCTAAATTTTCCGTCCTTAAAACAAAACATCGTTGCTATTCAGTTTTTTCGTGATGATGTAAAACGAATGCTCCCAAAAACATTACCAGAAAACTTAGTTATTCCACGAATATATTTATTTTAGCTTCTTGGTTTGAAAAAGCCACAGAACGTCTGCAAAAATGGATAGACAAGCTGGAAGAAAAGCAGAGTATTGTACAACGTAAGTCAGGAAAGTTGGACAAAATTGAGGACGTTTTGGATGATAAATGCGTTGACCAGTGTGACGATGGTAAGATATATTATTTCACTAATAAAGTTATACATATAACAGCCTGGTAGCTAGCTTGCTTTAATATGCTAACGACATACAATGGATATAAATTATTCTGATGAAGTGTATATGTATGTTGGTTATGGCTCAATCGTGTAGTTATTTCCAGCTGAGAATGGCTCATCCCGATCGCAACTTTGATCATAACTAGCGAATGCATTTTTTCTTTATAATATAAAAACGATATAACGACCGGGTTCCGATCGGAGTGAATCATTTAGTTTAGTTTAGAATGACATCACAGATAAGCCATAGCCAACTTTACTTTTTTTTATTTTATTTTTGTGGGATATTTAGAATAACTAAAAAAAATGTGTGTGGTAAATTGTTGCTCATGAGATGGTCGTTAGATTATTTTTAATTTTAAAGTTTGCCTTGGCGGACCAACAGTTAACAAGAAGTGCAAGAAGATCTTAGGAAAGTGGGTACCATGTCCAGGATGGGATGACTGTAAGACAAAAGTTGAAAATCCAATCTGTATTGCAAAATGTAAAGGAAATAAAGTGTACTTGAAAGGCAAGGCGTTAAAGAAGAAAATCACAATGGAGGTAAAATTTGGAATTTCTTAGTGATATGCAATTTGAGATTATTGTCTCTGTGTTTAGTTAATATAACTTCAATTACATGCTTTGATTCCTTTGTCACAGGAACTTATATAAGCATGATTACTCTTATCCATTTGAGGATCATACCATCAGACGTTACCTTTAGAGTCAATCTGTGCATATCAGACACCGTTACATCTTATTAAAACAAACTGAAGGTCTAAGTAATAAAACTTCTTTAAGAAAACAACAGTAACTGTCATGTCAATTTGAACACGTGTATTAACGTCAATTTCATATACAGGAGTTGTCATCATTGTATTGAGCTTGCTCAAACTTCATTGACTCGCTTTCCCCAGTTGAATCTTCCGCTGCATTGCGCAGGTTTTTAAGCGAAAGGCCTGTCTTGGGCATTAGTTAGTCAGGGTAGGTCTTAAAAAAGACTCGAAAGAATAAGTAAACAATATAAAAATTCTTTCCGCATTATTTCAAGTTTCAGAAAATAGCTGAAATGCAAAATCTTTTTTCTAAAACATAACTAATTGCACATAGATATGGCTTGATGCCATACATATCATCAAAAAGATCTTAGAAATCGCAAAAAAATTCGTTGAAAAAGCAAAAGAATTGGTCGACTTTGCTGAAAAGGTTGCCGAAAAAATGGAAGAAGTAGCAGCTTCAGGAAAAGCAGCTTTGGAAGCAATTGCAAAATACACTAGAGAAAATATAATCAACATACATCACATCTGCTTCAATACAAGCCTTGAGGAAGCCAAGTCTTCGTGTTTTGGATTGAAAGTTAATGTCACTTTAGGTGGCAGTAAAAATTTCAATCTCGATACTAAGGCATGTTTAGATTTCAGTTTTGTAAAGAATATTGGAAAAGCAATAGCTGATCAGCTGTTTCCTGGTATAAATGCAATTAAAGAAAAGATAAAACAAGTTCGAGACTATATGAAAGACCATAAAGGTAAAGAAAGTGAATTGGAAACATTGCAAAATGAAGCAAAAAAGGATGAAGAAGAGTTGGAAGGGGTTTTAGCCAAAGAGGATGAAAATAGTGACGATGATTATGAAGATGAGGATAAGGATGACTCATCAAAAAAAGTGAGTTTTTTTAAAAAACCCTCGACTTTAACCACAAGCAAGCTGATAGCATGTATGAAAATTTTTTTTGATTTTTTTGCATTGTGTTATTCCCTGTCTTGAAGTCCTTCAACTCACATTAACACTTTATGCCTACATTGTATTCATAAACATATTCTACATGGATTTCTGTGTAATATACTTAGCCTAATAATTTATTATAAGGATTTCATAGGATATTATTTTGCATTTTGTTTTCAGAAGAGAAGTTCTATTTCTGTTTCAGCATCAAGTTGGAAAACCGTTCAATGAAAAACATATCAGACATCAAATATATGCAGCTCTACCTACAGTTACCATTCGTGATGACGTCACGTTAGATGCTATGGAAACACGATCTCCATGGGCATTCTCCAAACAAGATTCGCCATTTGTATCTACTAAAGAATATGATGAAAAAGTCGATCAAGAAAACGCAGCAAATGTCCAAAAGGAAGACATACCATTCGGTAAGAAAAACTTTTCTTTAATGTTTGTTCCCAATTAGTTTATATTTTAGTGAAACACAATACTCCAATCTGAGTAGACATGAAACACACACAGTCACGTTCTGGATAGTCATAGGCTAGCAATACTAACTTTTTTTCCGGATATACATGACGAACCATATGATGCATCTCCTTTTCTTAACAATTTTATTCCTCGCGAAATATAGAATCAATATTTAAAATTAAAAAGTTATAAGCTGTTTTGAAGTTGAAATATAGTTTTATGTAAGAAAGCTTTCTGGTGTGTTCGCGGAGATTTCTTGAGAAAATTTGTTCCGGCTATTCTGTGCAGAACTTTTGATTAAGCATTGTAAAGTGTGTTACTAAAAAATACATTTTTTATAATACGTCTAGATTTCGACAATTTAAGCGACTCCACCGACGGAAATTCGTGTCGTCATTTACATGGAACAGTCAACTTATACAAATCGCTATCAGACTCACTTAACCTCGTTGCCGGCAAAATGGACACAGTTAAAGCAAAATATGAAGCCCAAACACGACACTATATTGAAGGATACGTTAATACAAAAAGGATGATCAGTAAAAAATGTAAGAAATATTTCACTACTTTCACTTTTTTTTATCCGCGTGTTTCTTGTTCATCTAAATAATGTTTGAAACATTCACTTGAATATATTACAGGTCAAAAAAGTAGCATGTCGAAAGACCGTACAATGGACGCATTGTATTACGCTGAAATGTTGAAAAACGGTAAGTACAACATACCTATGGACGGCTTTCTTCAACTGTCTCTTCCTTTTGAAACATGTACATCTTGTCGCTGTTTATGTTGTAGCTATTTTAAAACTATTCCAAAACATGTCAATATTTGTTTGAGCGATGCGATAAATCTAGCTCGACGCTTACACACTTTTGATCAGCAGCGTGAGACTCAAAATCTTCCAGAACAAAACAATTACTACTTCCATACAAAAACATGATTAATACGAAAGTCCAAATTCCATTGGGAACCTTTTTTTACGTTTCGGAAGCAACACAAGTGTGATTTTAAGTTACATGGAAGCTTTTTAGAGTACTTTATATAGTTAAATAAAGCTCTTAGTCACATTAAGATGTTTAAAAATCATGAAGCCTCCTCTCCTGAGAATTAATTGCATGCTGAAAAATGTGCTATTAAAATAGAAAATTGATTGTAAATTCAGGCTAAAACTTTTGTGAAGATAAACAAATAATTCAGAAATTAATTGAAGAGAAAGAGCTGAAAAAATTTTCTTGACTTTTCTATACACATCAACTTTTTCCTTGAAAAAATTTCCTGGTGAATATTACCAGTGGATTATCCATCGTCGAAGTTGGTTTGTTTTGTTCGGATTAAATGTGATATAATTTGCTACCAGGTTACTAAAGCCCTTATTTACACACACCACTGACTACTGACATAAATTTCCACACTGCTTTCATTCTTTGCATTATATTTAGTATTTCTTTTTATTTAACATCTTTTATTTACTATCCGGTATATATTTTTTTACTTTAGGAACGGCTTCGTGGAGAGGCGACGTGAAATCACAAATAGCCAAGCTTGATGAGAACATTTTAAGCTTTTGGAAAGAACGCTTGAACGAAGTGACCAAGTCCACTAAGAAAGTCAGTGTCGAACAACTTATGAAAATGCTGACATTGGCATCAGAAGTTGTCAGCAAAAGAAACGACATTCCTCGTAAATTTGAAGGAAACTTGAAAACCGCAGCAGACGTAAGTCCATTAAGTCGTTATTATCTTTGTTTTAAATTTCTTTCATGTTCACTAAATGGTATCACTACGGCTATGGTTGTGTCATGTGAGGGAAATTGATTCTCGATGTAGACCTAATGTATACATTTACATGACCTCCAACCCCTGACATAATATATTGAAAAAAAGGTAGAATTTTAAAGATCGCAGCCACTAGCAATTTCTATCTAAGTAACACGCACTGCAAACTTGTCAAAGTTCACTTGTCAATGCTCACAGCGGACTTAGGATGTTTGGATCTTAGGTTCACTTGTCAATGCTCACAGCGGACTTAGGATGTTTGGGTCTTAGGTTAGGTTATTCTTAAGGGATTTTAATTTGATTAAATAATTTTTTATTGACGTCAGCACGGCCCAATTCCACGATATGTCGGTCCTTTCGTGGAGTTGATTGTTTGCAGAGCGCAGGTCAAGTGATTCTTTTTGCCTATTTCAAAAAAGAGCTGAAACGGACAATTTTCCAAATATATTTTTGGGTTGTACATTGTTAAGTGTCTATCCTATGTTTGGATAATATAATTATTTGTTATTTTTTGTTTGTCCTTTTTTAGATTGTCAACAATTTAATAGACGGGAAACCTACTCCATTGAGTGCAAATCGAGCTCACATCGAAAAATTGAAAGAAAACGTGAACGCAATGAAATTATCTCTCCCATATATCGCTTGTGCAGCGTGAAGAAACTTTTACAAAGTTTATCTTTGAAAAAACACCTTTACTGTTCAACAGAAAATTTACATGTCGTAGTGGAAACAAAATGAATGAACGATCACACGGTGCACAATCGCGTGGAATACTTCTTTCATATGAATGTTCGTTGTAAATCAAATTCTCCGGAATATTATCCAGAGAAACAAAATAGCTATCCATGTCGTTCTCTTTATTGTATCCCAGCTTCGTGTTCCATTGCATAGCGACCATTTAAAATCTGAGATAACGCAAAACAAGTTATTAACCAATCGCAGCGTAGCAACCAAGATAATATCATGTACGTTTACTTTTACGTCCGCATGCGATGTATGTGATTGTTTGCATCTTGTTCGTAGTTTTACCCCTGCACCTTTTTTATCGCATGATCTATCAAAAAGAGAAAGTCCTGGGAGTAAGTTTGGCTACAATTTGATACAGTTTTTCTCCACACTTAAAAATAAAGGTATGTTTCCATTTGACTGCATTTTTCGCTAAAGAGTTTTTTGTTACCGCGTGTGCACTCAAATGCTGTCAAATGAAAACCAACCTTTAGACGTTTTTTTATCGACATAAATGAACTTTTGACAAGAGAGAGATCCATTAAAGAAGTCTTGTATTAGAAAAAAATATACACATGAAGAACTGGGTGGACCCTGGGTTGACATAGCAAACATTGCACAATTATGTAAACAAATAGAAAATCTTGAAAACAAATCCGAGAAGATTTTATGTGTAAAGAAAGTTACTCAGCGTAAGAAATGTTAAAAATGTAATAAATGGTAAGACAGATGGGGGAGGGGAGGTTGAAAAAATTCAAAACCCAATCTAGGGGTGCAGATGGGTTGGGGCTTTATATTAAAAAATTAGGTAAGATTTCAACTACCCAAAATATTCATATGAAATTTTAATGATTGAATTTTTTGTGGTTGGTAGCAGTAGAGTTACCAACATGTGTAATTGGAGAACACTTGAAAATATATCTCCTGTCAAATTTAGAGACATTATACAACGTTTCTACTAAATGATAATTTTCCTATCTCCGACTGTTGAATGTTAGGATTTTTCAATGTTAAACTTGTACTTACGACTGGTCCTACTACAGACGTTTGCAGTTTCAATAAACATTGCAGCCAAAACGTGGCACATATAAGCCGAGATAACGTGGCACATTTAAGCCGAGATAACGTGGCACATTTAAGCCGAGATAACGTGGCACATTTAAGCCGAGATAACGTGGCACATTTAAGCCGAGATAACGTGGCACATATAAGCCGAGATAACGTGGCACATTTAAGCCGAGATAACGTGGCACATATAAGCCGAGATAACGTGGCACATATAAGCCGAGATAACGTGGCACATTTAAGCCGAGATAACGTGGCACATTTAAGCCGAGATAACGTGGCACATTTAAGCCGAGATAACGTGGCACATTTAAGCCGAGATAACGTGGCACATATAAGCCGAGATAACGTGGCACATTTAAGCCGAGATAACGTGGCACATTTAAGCCGAGATAACGTGGCACATTTAAGCCGAGATAACGTGGCACATTTAAGCCGAGATAACGTGGCACATTTAAGCCGAGATAACGTGGCACATATAAGCCGAGATAACGTGGCACATTTAAGCCGAGATAACGTGGCACATTTAAGCCGAGATAACGTGGCACATTTAAGCCGAGATAACGTGGCACATTTAAGCCAAGATAACGTGGCACATTTAAGCCGAGATAACGTGGCACATTTAAGCCGAGATAACGTGGCACATATAAGCCGAGATAACGTGGCACATTTAAGCCGAGATAACGTGGCACATATAAGCCGAGATAACGTGGCACATTTAAGCCGAGATAACGTGGCACATTTAAGCCGAGATAACGTGGCACATATAAGCCGAGATAACGTGGCACATTTAAGCCGAGATAACGTGGCACATATACAACGCTATTAGATTAGTTATTTGCATTATATGTTAAATCTTATCAGTTGAATTATTTCTAAAGGTGTTGAATGAAACTGTTCTCATGTTCGAGTTGTAGTTGTAACCATAGTCACGTCGTTTTTACACCACAAGTATTACCTACGAAATATTTGAGCTTGCAAATCAAGACATGGAAAGATAGTTTCTATGTCTTTACTGATTCTAAAGATCAATCTCCACTCCAAACCTTCTTTCGTCTCGCCTTCTCAGTATAAAAAAGAGACACAGAGCCCTTGGATCGAGGTTGGCTAAGGATGCGAAAAAATAAAAATAAAAGAGTAGAGGTTCCTGCCCTATATTTAAAAAAAAAAATATATTTACAACGTAACTTCACTTGAAGTGCAATTTATATCTAATTACGTCGACGGCGGAAGGAGTAATATTTCTGACGTCGACGGTAGACTTGTAACCTAGGGCGACGTCGCCGTCTTTGATAACGTCGGTGAATCGGATCATTGTTCTCAAAAGCAATTTCTAAAATACAAAACAGATGTTACTGAGACAGATCAATCAATTTTCACTGAAGCAAAAAAATTATCGTAAATAACCGATTAATGCTCCATCAAAAAAACGCCAGACCTGGACCTAATGCAAAATATTTATAGTCGAGAAGGTATGTGAAGAATGTGTTTTTACTCTCCACGTGAAAAGAAATGTTACGATAAACACAGCTACGAGTTCTATGTGAAAATGTTATTAAATTTCTACATGATCTGAAAATGCTCTTTAATGCTCCAAGGTCACAGATAGTGTAATACACTATCTGTGACCTTGGAAGAAAGAAAAAGAGTTTTCGTTTCCCCCAAGTACGTAATAAAAAAAAATCTCCTCTTTAGCTCAATAGAAATTCAAAACTGAAATCAGAACCTCGCCAAAAAAAACGCCTATACTAAAATTTCCAAATTAATAAGACTTTTAACAATAATTAACAATAATAATTGCACGGCAAAAAACTAAATTTTAGTCAATAAAAATCGTTTAAATCAAGAATGAACATCAATTTTTATATTTTAACGCGTGGTGATGATGTAAAAGTTCGAGATGCTACATTTAATATTTGTAATACTTGTTTTAATTATTTGTGGAGTTTTTTTGGACTCAAATAATCAAATTATCTTGAAGCTAAAAAATGTTGCGTCAATTTTTTCTCCTCAAAACAAAGAAAATATAACCAATCAGTGTTACCTTCGTCAAACTCTTCAGGTATGTTGTCATCGACTGCATTCTCTGAAAAATAAAAACGCGCGAATTCAATCATGATGGCGCACTTCAATCATAATGGCGCACTTCAATCATAATGGCGCACTTCAATCATAATGGCGCACTTCAGTAGACATAGTTGATGAAATCTACACTGTTGTAATACTTGTGGTGTCTGCCATATGATATACTCTGATTGTGACAGAATCTCTTTCAAATATATATAGAAGTACATACCCATATCTTGTTGGTATTCTCCATCGCTTGTCTCAGTATCGACATTTTTAGATGTCAAAACTAGAAAAGTAAAAACTGCGAATAAGAGAGATAACATGAAGTAATTCGTTGAACGCATTTATTAATCGAGCGATAAGGCAAGCCTTTGTAAATCAATCAATTGTTTAAGGTCTTGAGAAGGAAGTAAAACTAATGTTGTTGTGATCTAGGGGAATTCAAAAACATTAACAAGTATTTGGCCTACAACCCAACAAAAAATGCTTAAGTACTATAAGGTTAATTAACATTAATTATCTTGTTCGATGAATCAGTAGTATTATTGCGTTATAATATTCCCTTATAAGGTTGGTCATTTTACTACGTGGAAAAAACTTCTCTAATTAACGGAGATTCTAATTAACTGGCAGAAAAATTCCATCACTCAATCAAAACATTATTTATTTAGGAGTATACTTCTTAATTAAAATTAATTTGGGCGAAATTAAACAAACGTAACCACGTTCACAATATTTCGACAATGGAGAGCAATGATGAGTGCATTTATATTTACAGAATACCAGAATGAAGTTGCAGGACTCTCGCGAATTCCTTTGCCTCAGAAGCCTAGGGACTTATCCACTGAGCCACGTCGTTGGCAAAATGATTCGTAAGAATCCAGACAACTTCGGTATTTCGACCCTTACAGGCCTTCGTCAGCGGGATATCAGAGACAGCATGGGTAACTGAAAGGAACTCTGGAGCAGCTCAATAAATATATAGTCAATAAATTGCGTGGAGTAAGTACAGAAACGTAAAGTTCTTGTGAGAAGACTCGTCCGTGTTTTTTTGATAAAAAGTACC
Source organism: Hydractinia echinata (assembly GCA_030067915.1). NCBI lineage: Eukaryota > Metazoa > Cnidaria > Hydrozoa > Anthoathecata > Hydractiniidae > Hydractinia > Hydractinia echinata. The sequence continues at coordinate 189,457 of JASGCC010000150.1, forward strand.
ATACTTACGATCGAGTTGCAAAAGTATTACTGCTAATAAAATGATAAGCTTGAACATGGCTAAACGAAATAAGAACAAGAAGCGCAGTGGCTTTAACAATTTCAAGAATGAAGACAATATAACATAACACAAGCCAAGCCAAGAACGTTTATGAGACGTTTAAAAGAAAAATCTATCAAGGCGTTTGTGACTAAATTTGGCATTTATTGCAAATGTAACCGCTGAGAGTTCGTTTTCATGTAAGATAGTAGATAAAAAAGGTCGATTTCCGCGTGGCGTCAAAATCATAAGCTCTTTTCATAAATTCATTAAATTCCACGGCACTGAGCAGAAGGGTGAGCAAAAAAAATAATTGAAAAACAAAACAAAAAACTTACCTGAATTGTTCATCTTTTCTCCTTTTCTCCCCTTGCTCTGTTTTTCCCGCATATCATTTTTAAATCACTTACTCTTATATATGCGGTAGTAAGCAAACAATTATAAATTGAGTTACGAAACAGTAATGACTTTCTAATGAACATATCCTCTTCCAACTTTAAAAATACGACATACTTCCCTGTACTAACGACCACGTGCGTCAACAATAACCATTTACACAACACGCTGATTTTCTTCCCACTTCTTTCTAATTCTGTTTACATGAAATCGAAGTGAAATTACAAAGTAAAATATTGCACCGAAGTGGAAGGTATGCCTGTTTACATGTTTCACTTCAGGTTGAATTTCATTCAGGCAGTGGTCCAGACAACCTCGGACCCCGGGCTCTTTGTCTCTTTTTCATAACGTCTTTTTTTTCTCGCCGTTCCTTATATCAAAAAGAGAGAAAAAGCCCTGGGATCGAGGATGCGGTCCAGAAAGGGCAAATCTTTTGTATTCCTCTCTTTCAAGCATGCGCACTTAAACTGCACTTCACTCTCGGGATAAAATGTTTGCATGAAAGTCTTGCCGTGGTTCAATATTTGACTTTAACCAATTTTACCGAAGAAGAATAGCACACAAAGTGACTTTTACTTCGCCCGAAGTTATGAAAACTCGTGCGTACAAAGTTCTAAGAAATGCACCGTGGAACAAAGTGACGTAGTTTGAGTTCCCTTCGGTTCTCACGTAAGCGGGTCCTTGCTCAAATAATTAGAAGAATAGAAGGAAATTTGCCGTCTTCACTTTTATTCTATAGGTTCGCAATTTTTCTTCTTCATCGCATTTTAATTACGCTACTCTGCAGAGTTGCGTAAAACATTGTTTTCTGCCACGAAAACATAGTTTTCTGCCACGAAAACTAATTTGCGGTTTAAATTGCTCCAACGTGTCTAACAACAACAATCACTGAGGTTTTAGAGCGAATGCGTTACTCACTACGCGATAGTCGCTTGAATGCGTTACTCACTACGCGATAGTCGCTTGAATGGCATGAAGAAGAATAAGTAAATCATAGTGATTATTATTATTATTATTATTATTATTATTATTATTATTATTATTATTATTTCGAATATTTATACAGGATAGTATTTTCAGTAGTATAAAATACACTGTTTTCAATAAGGTCCTGTCAAATATAAAAATAAAGTGAAGTGGTTACCAAGATAGGAGAAAGAGTAAGAAAAAATAAAACTGGGCAAAAAGTTCAAAATCTCAAATCCTGAGGAAAAGAAGAAAAAGAAGACCACTATCCAAAAAAAAGATGTAATTCGACTCTTCAGGGGGTCTCACGATTTGGTCGAATTACATGAGTTGTCGAATTAAAGGAGTTTTGTTGTAAGGGTTTCATTCTGAAGGGACCGAAGAATTTGGTCGATTTACATGAGTTCAACTGTATCAAAAGAAAAAGGCTAAAATAAAATTACTACAAAAATCTAAAAATGACTATTAAATTTCTTTTAATTTTGACTTAAATTTTAAGTAATCTTTCTCCGTTTGAGTCTCTCTAGTGAGTTTGTTGAAAGAGAATGCACCTTGCACGTAAAAAGAATTCGAGCTGATTCCAGTAAATAAATAATTAAATCTAAATGTTCATTTAATCTTAGGGAAAACATGAACTAACCGAAAAATTAAGGCCCATCCAAAATGCTTTAGTAATGACATTATATGTTGAGGTTGAGCCAAGATAATAATAAAAATCGTTTGCAGCTTAACTTATAGAAAATTAAATAAAAAACGACAACAAAAACAACAACAACAACAAAAGAACAAGTTTGTTCGGTTAAAAAAATTATATTGGCCACATAACAAAAAATTGATCACTTTTTTGCAGACTTTATTTTTACGCAACGCAACGCAATTTTTTTTCTGTTTCTTTTTTATTGTTTTTTTCGTGGAATAATCGAAAAAAAAACACTCCCTTAACTAACCTTTCAACCAACTCTTAAGATCGATCAAAAAAGCATTTGTTTTTTTACCGTTGCTGATATTTCACGATAACTTCACACGCTTTTACAACGCCATTTTAAACAAATAATTATCAAAATCTGTGTGTATTGAAAAGTTCATTCGTTGAATCGTTAAAACGGTCGTATTATTAAAGTATTTCAAACATGCCATGAAGAATTATTCGTTAAAATCGTCTGTACGAGAAGATAACTCGGCTGTATTGTATGTGAGCATAAGACTATGTAATCTCCAGTTTTTACGACACAGATATGCGTCTACACATACCACTATTTACTTTTACCACCATCAAAATGAAATGTTAATGGAGAAATATAAAAAAACGATGTGTACTTGATCTTATATATTGTATAGTATCAAGGAGATTTTGTATCTATAGAAGAAGAGAAAAGATGATTGCTACATAGCTGTTTGAATTTTTTACATTGTGTGAAGAATTCGTTCGTTCTACATGTTGTTTGCGCTTGTAACGCTACACTGGCCGCGCTTTTTGATTGGTTACTTCTATTGTTTTTTGCTCACGGGAATTGTCTCACTCACTCACACAAACAAACATTATTGATTCGCCTATCATTTAAAAGAGTAAGATGTGGCCAAACGCGATTTTGCGAGACTTAGATTTTGAGTCGCAAAAAATTGTAGTACAATGTAAAATGAATAAAAGTTGTTCAACTAAAAGTACAAACGCATAAAGATAATCTCAGGTTGAAGTCAAATTGATATAAAAGAGTGTATCAACATCTTAAGAAGATAATGAGTGTTTATTTTCTGTTATGTTGAAGAATGCGATTAGGTGGGTTGAAAACGTGCTTTGATATGATATCATGAAATTAATTGCGCTGTTTTGCTGTTTTCTTCGCCTATTTTCGTATCATTAAATAAACTGTGTAAATGTATCATCGTAACTCCGCCATTATTTTTAATTTCCTATTTCCTTCACAAGGAAAAATAAGAAAAAAATAATTTGACGATTTTTTAAACTGTGAAAGCTTGTTTTCACTGTACATTTTAAACTCACTTCCTTATAATTTCTTCGAGGACGCTTGGTAGCAACCTCGTCCACAGGGATTCTTGCCTTTAGCGGCTTTGACATCAGGTAGCAAAGCCTAAGGACAAGAACGGCTTCAGGGTAGATTACTGGAAAAACAAAATTGGATCGTCAGATTGTAGAATATCTACACTTCACGAATATGTATCGCTCGTCTCTATATTAAGAATACCCGTATTTTGTCTTTCTGTTAAAAATGGTAGATTATATTCCTGTGATCTTTCCGCGTTTTTTTAGAAACCAGGGGGGGTTATTAAACCAGAAACTGCATTATAATCGTACCTATAATCCTAGTAATAACTCCCGTCCAAGTAAATTTAGTTACTCAAGGCGGGCAAGGACTTGAAACTGTTGATCTCCACATTTTCCACAGTTGGGTGCTAAGCGTAAACAAGAAACGACAGAAATGCGATGAAAACTTACTAGTGTGGTGCCAGCATTAGAAAAGAAAGAGCCAATTTATATGTCCCATTAAGAGCATGCGTGCGCTGATTCATCATTCTTAATATAGTAGTGTAGCTACATATGCTTTGACAGCATACTGCAGGGTTCAGACAAGAAGTTATAAAAGATTTTCCCTGATTTTCCCTGAATTTTTGGTCTTTTACAAGGCATTTTTCCCTGAGTTATGTCCAAATTTGAGGTTTTTTTCCCTCAGTGTTTTAAAGTGGTTTATAAAACTTGTTATAAAAAGTAGAAATGTTTTTTGTTCTGTTGAGCTATATTTATTTACATGTTTCTCTTTGGGTTGTAAAAATTACAAACAACCAATATTGGCCCTTTTAACGGGTTGATTTTATTGATTTTATATTAATTTGTAAGTATATAATGTAACAAAAAAAAATTTGAAAATGAAATTCCCTGATTTTCCCTGAGTGAGGTGGAAAAAAAATTTTTTTCCCTGGGTTTCCCTGATTTTCCCTGAGATTTTTCAAAAAAGGTCTATTTTCCAGGTTTTCCAGGTTTTCCAGGGTCTGTCTGAACCCTGTACTGGAGTCGAGTTGAAACGACGAACATATGACAAATGAGAAAAATTTTCAACTTTAACAAAACAATACTAGTGTAAAAAAATTACATTTCCTGCAAAATATATTTTACAAAAATAAATTAATAAATTATGTGATTTCTCTCAAGCAAAGAGACAAGACGTTTTGGGGGGTGTAAGGCGCAAGGGGTGGAAATAGAGGCGGTTAATGTCACAAGATTGAACTTATCCATGCAAGAGACTTGTTGACGTGATAAAGATTTGGAGCATAGTCTTGCGCAAATGTACACCGGCGTGCAAATGTACACCGGCGTGGGAATGTACACCGGCGTGCAAATGTACACCGGCGTGGGAATGTAATCCGGAGACTAGGCTAAGAGAAGAAAAAAATGTAAAATTCTATTAAATAATACAAAAAATAAATCTACCTGGCCAACAATGCATTACTGGTGTGCAAAATATCTACAATCGCGAAATTTTAGATGGCCCTCTTTAAGGTACCTTCAGGAAGTACTTAAAAGTTAAAATGCTCACTAAATAATATGATTGATTGTGACAAATATAACGCAACAAAAATACCAGAATATCACAAAAAAAATCCAAGATCTTTGTCGAAACGGCGAACGATGTTTATTAGCGTAACTACCCAGGGTTTTCTTCATATACAACCGCCCCATGAACACTAACATCACCGGTATGACGTATTGAATGATGGAGCCCGCGTATGACCCGGTTATACTGACCAATAGTTCGACGTTGTATGTTATAAAAGCTATTCCGATTGGTGGAATCACGGTAAGTAACGGGAACAAGTAGCTTCGAACAAATAAACCATAACGTTTTCCTTCTTTTAAAAACAAAGTTTTTAAATTTTCACGCAATGTGATTCCAATGATGGGAAAATTTGTGGATAAAGTGAAAACTGGGAAGAGATCTAAGAAATACTTAAAAAACAAAGGATGCTCAAAATTAAGGGTGTACAAATCTTCGATGCTGTCAAATGCGAACACAGCCGTGGTGACGAGAAGGAAGTAAAAAGTCGCCACCATGACGAAATCCACCAACAACATGGTGTTAATTTTAGTTTTATTGACAACTGGAGTGATAATAGAAGGAAGAGAATGTTGACACATAAATGAATACACAGCAACGCCGAAAAAGTTGGGCAAATTCTTTACATCAAATATCTTTGCTCTGTGAGTGCCTTCGCCTTTCCCAATTCTGAGTATAGCAAGTGTGACCATAACCACAAACGCTAAATAAAGAGTAAAGGAACATTTAAAACAAACGACTGATAGCCTTGTGGTAGAGCGTTCGCTTCCAGTGCGGGAGGTCTTGGGTTCAAACCCCGGCCGAGTCATGCCAGAGACTATAAAAGTGTGAATCTATCCTTTCTGCTTAGCGTTCAGCATGAGAATAGGATTGATATCTTAGGCGGTTGTCTAGTTAAGCGATTGCTGTGCTTGCACGACTTTCGTAGCTCAAATGGGAGCTTTAAATCCGCTAGGACCCTCGTTGATAGCAGTACCAATAGGAACTGAAGAGGCTATCCTGGGTAAATAATTTCAATAATAATAATAATAATAATAATAAGCAGACCTATAACAAATGAGCAATATTGTCCACAAAGTCTTTTAAACAAGTACAGACATTCGCAATTTTTTATTTCGCATTCACATTATTTCCGGCTTGCTTGCAATATTTATGTAGATTCAGAATACCATTCACTTTAAATATAGAAAGTTAAACAATAGCTATTAGAAGTTATTATTCCGCAAACTTTTTTTTGCAACCGATTTCTTCCCTATATCACGTAAGATGAAAGAAATAGAGGAGAAATACTTGAATCTACGGAAAACATCCATTCACAAACGGTATGGTTTAAAAAAAAGACGCAGGAAGTAATCTATCAGGAAAAATCACACCATTCAAGTCACAGAAATGAGCTTTTAATGTGTAAAATTGCATTCCGAAGGGTTCAATATAAAAATTCTTTATCTGAAGTCACGTGCGGTTAACCTACCTGCCCATCTGAAGAAGGTGGTGACAATTTGGAGCACCTTCGTTTTAGCCAGGTTGAAGAAAACGAACGGACACAGACACACTACGAACACAACCTAAAGAAAAATTGTCACAAATCTATAGATGTATTTCAGTGAAGAACTAAGCCGACTACAATTAGCAACAGGATTAACATTGTAATTTGTTAATAATCCAGACGCTGTGCGAGTATGGCAAATAAGAGCAGGATTTTAAACCGTTATAGAAAGTTACTATATATATTTTACAGTTTAAAAAAATTGGTTGCCAAAAACATATTTACAGACGTGTATTTTGCAGACCAGAACAAGATCACACCAACAAAAAACTACTGGTACCACTGAAAAGAACTTCAGGACAGAGGAAGATAAAAATGGTATCACGTGTTAATTCTACGTGTTGCAATACGGAGTCAGCTACAGCGGGTATATGCTAATAACAGCCTAAACTTGACTTCTTTTTACTGATGTAAGCATTTCTGTGATGTATTTTAAAAAAATGCTATCCTTTGAGATAAGATAAAAATATTTTTTGACTTATTATACATTTTGCTGAGTCAGCACATTTTGGGGAACAGCAGGCTTTTTACTCAGTATTCGGAACATAACAACGTGTCAAAAAATTGGTACTAAAAATATCATTTAGGTATGTCAGCAAAAAAAAAAAAAAGTCATCTAAGAACATAGAAATACACAAGAACATTAGAAAAATGTTTGTACTGTTTGTCTGCCAAACATTCACATGAAGATGAGAAGATGAGTTAGATTCGTCTTCAACAGATAGCTTACAACGCAATCTCAAAACATAGTGGTTGCAACAACTCGCTCCTTCGTACAAGAAAAAGCACAACGCACTCCTTCGTACAAGAAAAAGCATTTCTTCGTATAGAAAAAAGCACAACTCGTCCCTTCGACGCACTCTTTTATACAAAAAAAACTCACCAACATAATCCTGTACATATCCAAGTTGCTAATGTGTTGACTGACATTCCTGCACTGTTGATTGGCACGATCAGTTGTGTTAAATATATTTGAACCACCACTGAAAAATAGTTACATGAGACGGTTTAAGTGGTCACTTGCTTTTAATGCTATGAAATGCGCTAACAGGATGAGGTGATAGACAACCAACGACTTTTTAGTAACGATGGTGAAATTTTCTTCTCATGAGTACAAGACTAAGAAGTGATCGGTACTGCAAAATGGTATATTTTTAAATTCTAGCAGTTTTTTCTAATCTTCATTTGATAATATGATGACAAGAACTATATATCCGACCAAGTTATCGAGTGCTTCGTTGAATTATTTACTCTTTTGTAAACACAATAACGTATCTTGCACACAAGAGACATATTGAATCCTGCAGAAAAAATTTCTACAGGATTTATTTTTGCGAATTTGACTGAAATATTTACTTTTGCGAATTCGCATGTCCATAAACGCAGATTCGCAAAAAAAAGTACTGCAAAAATAATAAATTTTGTACAAAACTAAAACAATTTATTCCTAGCAGAAATTTATCCCGGTACCCTCTCAATTGCAAAATTATGTGTTCAAAAATATTTTTGATATCAAATTAATCCCACAAATACATTGCTGGAAACTTAATTGTCATCGAATCACAATAATAAACCGAGCAACAATTTATTCTTTATCATGCATGCATGTGTCTGACCATTTCAAGACAGTGCTAAATATGACATTGTACAATAAAACAGTTATAATGCTACGTTTATTTGAAGTGTATGTAAAAATCATTTGTTTACATTATGCTGCTAGTGAATGGTACATGAAACATTAGACATACTTATACAAAAATACCTGGCACATATATCCACATCAAACATAACAAGAATTTAAGAGATCGCTTAAGTTAATACTGAAAAATTACAAACATACCATATCGCGCTAGCTAGTGACTTTGGTACTGCAGCTGCATAGATGGCAAGATCACCATAGAGATACAACGCAATCACAATATAATAAAGGATTAAGCCAACTAAAAAACATGAAAATAAATGTGAAGTGATATTGTTATGTGAAATATACCTTAAGAAAAAAGATGTTGAAAAAAGGGTAACAAATGAGGCTAATAAAAAGTACCTTTGTTAAAAAACATGTTGGCCAATTGTCCCTAAATAAAAATAATAATAATAATTTAAAACCCTATTGAAGGAACAATTTTTAGTCAGGACAAAATTTTGGCGCACAAAATATTTAGAAATTTCTGGATGTCTGGAAAAGTTTAAAAAATCCCACAATTTTATGAGGTGATTTTGTCATCGATTATCAATTGTTTGTCGTGAAAATATGCAAGTTCGTGGTGATCTAAAACAATTGGTAAACACTTGTTGGACAAGATCTAAAATTAGATTGACTAAAGTGCACCTTGTTATAACTACAATCCTGAATAATAACAATAAAACCATCAAAAATTATCTTTGAACTACATACTGTAGTAAAATTACCTACAGGACAATATTGTAGTAAAAGTTTTAAACAAACTTGCCAAAATTAAAACATGCGTTGTACAAACACAAAACTTATGGATTCACATAAAGTCAAAAATATAGAATAAATCCAGCACAATTTGCAATATCTAATTCTATTAATTGTACATTATGTTAGCTTTATATTTGATAAAAAAGAGGTCATCTGATCATAATTCTTGTAAAACGTAAAACATTAAAAAACATTAAAAAACAAACTGACAATTTCTGTTTCCAAATCACCTTTTTTGATGCAGTATATCAATAAAAAAGCACTTCTAAGGTACAAAAAATATAGCCATGTCCTGTATGTACAGAGAAAATGCTTCGCAATTGTTAAATATTCAAAATAATATTAATATGTGGCAATTGAATTTCTTACTGTGCAACCTTTAAGTAAAAATATTATTACATACCAATTCAACTTTGGTTGTAATTTCATACAAGTCCTCATCTCCAGGATCTGAGGAATACGAATCTATGAACCAAAAACACTTAAAACTTATGAAGCCAATAGTAAAAAGCTTTCATTTTTAAACATCTACTTATTATACCTCACAACTAAAGTTGCCCCTCTCTAATTTATCGTTAAATTTTCTTTAAGAAACTTAAGGTTTTCTTTACTGCAATTTGGATCTTATTCAAAAAATTTGTCTTTTTTTTGGAAAAATTTTCTGTTTTATTCGAATTTTTGTATAATTTTCAATGAACTGGTCATTATAGCACCATCGAATTTTGATTGTTTTAAAAATTAGGTCTGTTTTATGTGTCTCTAACAAAACCTTCCAATTTAAAATGATAAAGTGCGCAGAAAGCAAGCTTAGCAAAATACAGGAAGAAAACTTACCAAAACTCGCTTAATTATATAAGTAATGTAAATAAGGAACTTGTTGGCATCTTCGTTTCAATTGCAGTTTCACCAAAATGTTTTTAAAAAACTCAACTCAACTTACTATAATTCAAAATCCCCCTAATTCCAATTATAATTTTTGCCTAAGAGATTCGAATTAGAGAGCCAACTGTAGCAATTTCTTGAGAACAGAACTATTAAATAAACTTTTGGAAATTATTAAAACAAAATAAGCTTATTAGGATTGGCAAGAATTTCTTGGAAAAGCTGCAGGCATAAAGTTAGGAATGTGACTCACTACATTAAAGAGAGCTAATATTTAATTTATTAAAAATGGTTGATATAGAGCAAGTTAATGTTTGAAAACTGCTAATAAACAAAGACAAGCTAACTTTAATGCTTACTTATCATCAGTGGAGAGTCTTCTGCTGGTTTGATTTCAACCTCGTCATCATCACTGTCGATAACATCTGCTTCAGTTTGTTGCTAAATTTAAACATTATTTACATTTTAAGACCATAACTTTGTTTATTAGTTGAAATACCATTTTCATTCAAAGAAAATTTTCTGAAATGAGGTAAATATTAATAGACAGGAATTTTACTTGATATACAAATATGCATAAAAAAAGATCAGCATTAAAGAAGCACACGCTCAAGAACACACGCTCAAGAACCACCAGAAAACATTGAATTCACAAACACAAAGGATAACGTACTGCATTTGCTGATCGCTGACCACGTTTAATTCTCAGAACAGCATTTCCAATTGACATTGCTTCTATCATAAACGTGCTTGTACAATAACTAAAAGAAATCGCATAATACTATGTAATCATTGTAAACTGTAAAACAAACTAAAAACATACAGGAAAAGTAGAAGAAATATTGATGTGTAAACAAACCTCATGATAGCCAGAACACCAATCGCTGCAATACCAAGTGCCCATCCTGTCTGAGCAAATGCTTGTGGAAGGGCTAATGCACCAGCACCAACAATCAAATTAAAAACATAGATGAAAGCTACCTATAAATTAAAAAAATAATGAAACATTTCACACACTTAACAATGTTAGCAAATAAATATTTATCTGCAAATCTATTATTATCATAACTACCCGTCTGTTGGATATGGTAGCTTCCAGTTTACCCAAGGAAAACCACCAAACATGGGATCCCGCAAATATGGTATTATACTGAAATTGTTGTGAGAATTCAGCAAAGGAATGTAGACCACAAATTTAATTAGGTTCTGTATAACACCCCTTGTGGAACAACTTTATTAAGCTATTTCCTTGCGAAGAAATTTATTTAAGAAATTTTTATCAAATCTATTCCTAATAAAAAAACAATATTTAAAAAAGGTTTTAAGTCAATTGATTAAGTCAAGATCCTATATTTGGCTGTTTTTCCTTATTGGAGCAGTGCAAAATCTTCCAAAGATGTCATATATCCTGCATCCAGTCAGGTTAAGCCCGTTTTTGCCGAGGCGAATCATAAAAATGAAAATTCATGTCAACATTTTTTTACCGTCTATTATTTCCAGGAGGGACCATGGCTTAGATGGGGAGTCCTAGAGTATTTAATGCTCATTTTGAGCTACACAGACCCAATTAAGGTCCGCGTTCTACCAGACAACTCCGTGCAACATCCAACGACCCACACAGTGTGCCATCTCTTCAATTTCCCTCACATGGCTTGGGTTAACCCGGGGCTATGGTAACATTCACTCGCCCATATCGAATCGCCGCCGCCTAATTATTCTTTAAAAATTTCACTCACTTTAAGTGAATATTTCTTTTTTTGGATGGATTTCTTTGATTACTGTGGTCTGTTGTTTATAGACCTTTTTGAATGTTTACATTTTCCGCGGTAAGCCCTTTCGGCTTTAACAATTGCGTGGCAGGCAAAAAGATGCGGGCGCTAGATGAAGTGAGGTCCTTTTAAGTCTGTTTCTTCGCACGACGGTATCATTACGACTTTATATGAATATATGTCAATCAGAAATTATCCATCTACACTCGATAATAGTTTAAAGCCTCAAAAATGTTTCCGTAGAAAGAAATGGGCTGAAAAAGACCTTTCTTCAGCAAGCTTCCGCATCTTTCTGCCTGCCACACAGTTGTTAGAGCCAGAAGGGCTTACCGCGGAAAATGTAAACATTCAAAAAGGTCTATATTTTCTACCTACTCTTCTTCTGGGATGGCAATGATGACATCACATCTGGGGGCAACAATACACTCACCTGAATTTATTATATGACTTGCAAAGAATGATGTTTTAGGAACATTTGACCACAGTGTTTGTTTGCCCCCAAAACATGCAATAATCCTATTGGTTAAAAACCTAGCCAAATGACTTTTTTTTCCAGAAAAGCGCAAACTTTTATACTTTTGTAAACATTGGCAAGTCATCTCTATATAGCTAGCTATATACTGCTATGAAAAACATCTTTGTTATCAAATAAAATAAAATTGGCATAGTCTATATCAAACCCTTTACGTACCTTCCAGGAATAATGAGAGTCACTGTCCAAAGAAGTAGCCATTGCGTTTTACTGTTTCTCACTGTCCAGTTCACTTTTTGGTCTGCCATTATTAATTCACGTGATTCAATGTTTTTGTTTCATTGCTCTAACTTGTTACGGCAAAAGTAATAAAAATGTCTTTTAAATGTCCTTTTGGTAAGTTGGGGCAGAGAAAAACAACCCTGGGAATATAGAAGCAGGACCTTACCGAGTCCGTGGTGTGGAGGTAAGTTGGCGCGAGTAACTGGAATGCAAATTAGAAATGTTACTTTTTCTGTGCGTGTTTGGTAAGATGACAAGTTGAATGATTGGGACTTGTCAAACGCAAACTAAGCAACAGTATTCTTACCAGTAAAAAATTGGACATCAGTCAAAGCACATGAGCAGCTTTTTGAAGAATTCTATAAGCGAGGATATGTGAATGCTGTACTGATTGCGCAAGTACAATTTGGAAAAGTAAAGGAGTTCACTAAAGAGGTATGAATTCAAAAAAAAATATTTGAATTTAAAGTCTAAAATGGAAGTATTTTCACCTGGGCAACTATGCAATTAAAAATGTAAACATCTTGTTATAAAAGACATGAATGTGTTGCAAACATGTTTATCAAGTGTGTGAATGCACAAAGACTTAAACGAAAGGTTCACCCAACCATCATGTTTGGTAGATGCCACAGGAAGTAAGTCACTGGTATGAGATCTTATATACGAAACACAAAAGAAAACTATCAAACTATTCTAAGTTGCTAACATGCTCTAACTAAGCACTCTAGGACTAGCATGAACAGTGCTGATGAGAAAAAACCTGATCAAGTTTGCTGCACCAACAGAAGAGCACAACAATGAGCTGCTGATAGAAGGCGTACACAAAATAAAGGTTTGCGCCAGTTATCATCGAATTATTTGCGAAGAGCGTCGTGGCAAATTAACGCAGAGAGATCGAATCGAATACTAGATATGACGGAATATTCGGTGTCTCCGGGTGGGAAACATGTTTTCCGAATTAAACATCGTCATGGTTAAGGACTGGCCACGTTCATTCAGAATGTGAAATTCAGAATGCGCGTGCGCAAAATTCGCGAAATATTTTGTATTTTTTTCAAGATGGTAGACGTCGTCGCTTGCCTGACAAACATTGTTTTACAAATTGGATGCTCTACTGATTTTGAACAAAAGCTGACTTTCATGACTACAAAGCGTTTGTTTTAATTTTATAATGTTTGATAACATGTTGGCGAAGACAAAAAAATTGTTGGTGGCTATGGCGAAAAGCAAGAAAACGAAAGAAGAACATTTCATTGTCAAGAACGTATTTTTTCCCGACAGGGGCAAAAGGAGCATATAAAAATGCCTAAAACTAACATTCTAAAGTTTTCCAAGCCTATTCATAGTTATTTTTATTAATTTCAAACATTGTATTACCAGAAGAAATCAACGTCCTGGTGCTTACATTTTTTTGCTCTGAAAAATTTGCCTTCAAAGTCAAGATATTTTGGTGACCTGAGAGATAGGGATAGGCGGATCTTGGGACAAATCCACTTAGCACTTTACCATTTTATGTCAAATCATAGATCATATCCGTTAAATCAACGATAGAAGAGTCCATAAAATCCGTTAGCACTTTACCATTTTACGTCAAATAATAGATCATACCCGTTAAATCAACGATATCTTTGTCCCCAACCCCCCAACCCACCGTGTCCCCCGTGTCCCCCAAACCCCCTGGTCCCCGTGTCCCCCCATTGCCGTGCTAAGATTCAACTATCTTCCTCTATGTGTCTATAATGCCCTCTAGCGTATGTAGCAATGCCATCAATGATAATAAAACATAAATTCTCAAATAACAACACGCAAGCAGTTTTTGTTATATAATTAAACCATCTGTCAATCAAACGCTTATAACAATAGGATTTTACATACCAGAAAGTTGTTTACATAAGAAAAAGTCAAAACGAAAGTAGCCGTTGCTAAGGAGGTTTGGTATGTCAGGAATGCATTGTTTTCTTTTGTTATTTAAGTATGATTGACATCTAATTGACGTCATTCTTTATTTCTTTCAAACAAGGTCATCTAAACGCATACCATATACCAAAGGCCGTTGTCAAAGATATCACTAGAGCGATCTTCTCATCTTCATGTGTAGGAGTACTAGTAGTACTGGTAGTATCTTTGTGGTAAGGTGTAGTAATGTGTTTATCAGTAGTAATGTGTTTATCAGTAGTACTAGTAGTAATAGTACTATGGATAGGAATATGTCTATCGGGGGTCTTTTTATCGGTAATGTGTTTATCAGGACCACCGGCCCTAGACGATGCCGATTTAATGAGGATCTTTTTATGTGATTCAGTTGTTTTTTCAATCACATTGACTTTTCGATTAATCCCAATCGTCAGATCTTCACCAGATATCAAAATCTTGTTGTTGTAACCTACAACCCCTGTTTTAATTCTGAGATTCATGTCACTAGGTATCATATAAATACCTTGTCCAACCGAATAATCAACCTTACTTGAAGCGTAGTTTAACGTATCCTGATAACGTTTAATGTCCTCCTGAATATCAACCCTACGATTAACAATGTCTTCAAGGTTGTTCATAAAAACTCTTTGAGCCGTCAAAGCGCTTGAATCATTACCCAAGATAGAAGAACGGGCTGAGGCTTGTGAACTAAGAACAAGATAAGCATACGCCCTAACACTGCTTGAAATCTTTACAAGGCCCGTTTTTGTAAAGCCATTAGATTTTTCCACAATCCATCGCGTCATGGAGTCGTCTGTGAAATAACTCAAACCCGGAGTTGGATAGTTTTTACGTCTTTTTTGATATGAGCTGAAAAAGTATTGACCTCTGTATTTCATAGGATTAGAATCAACGTCATATTCACCACATATTTTTAGAAATTCTTCGTTTGAATAAGGATTGTCATATTGATTAAAACTATCTTCAAAAGGTAGAGGTGTCTGCAAGCGCTTAATGATTCGTCTAATGTGATAATAGACATGAAAACGATATACTGATCTGATCATAGATCGACCTTCTTTCAGGTGTTCGGAACTGACTCCACAAGCACTTGAAGCACACCAAGTGGCAAAATTAAGTTGGGTTTGCCATAATTTAAACGGTTGTTCATGCCAAATTTTCATACGTTGTTCGTTTTGATTAAGTTCGTAATTAGTAAAAATATTAGGAAAGACAGCAGGAAAAGAGCCATTTTCAGAGACAATAATGGTCTGTTTGTATAGATCCTTCCCATCCAATATCTGAAGGTCCCGTCCTCCATTTGGCTTATAGGTCGCATTTGGGTTGTATTTGAAAATGCTATCCATTCTTTTTTGATTTAAATAATTCTAATCTCTAATATAAGAATGTATATCACAATAAATGACGTAAATAGTGAAAAGACAATCTATTTGTATTACCGCATATACAACAAGCATGGAACAAAAGAAGTTGCGATCATAGAGACGTTTTCGGACAATGTTACATATGAAATCACAGCTCCACTAAAAGTGACCATTGGAAAAGACGAAAAGTTGCTACCAAAAGGAAAATACACCGGCAGGGAGCTGAACGCATCTTTAGCGGGTGATGTCACATCCACACCATTAATCAAAGACCCTCGAGTAATCAAAATGAATAAGCTAACTGACATAACAGAACTACATTTCAATCTGAATGAATTGGACAATACATTCAATCTTAAAAATGGTAGATATAGTAACAACCTGCTCACATATCATATATCTGAGTATGGTGATGTTACACATATTGAGCCTAAAAACCCACAATATAAGAAACTAAAGAGTGATTACATTCAATCACTTACGTTGAAAATCACTGATCAAAATGGAGATCTGGTAAAAGATAGTCTGGGAACAACAGTTGTTCTTCACATAAGAGAGACGGCAGACCCAGACACTTAGGTTTGAATAAAAAAGGTAATAGGTCTGATGAAGGATACGCTAACTGAGATAAAAGTAAAATAAAATAAAAGTAATAACAAACATGGAATACGGAAAAAGGTTAAATCCTGAACGTTCACTTAGAACTGCTCATGGTGTAAAAGGCTCACACCAAAAAGTAATTGTAACACACAATCCAAGTGAGATTGATCAAAACCAGTTACTTTTGGTTAGGTTTCCTAATTTAGGTAGCGATGATGTTATTGTTCCAGGGACGTCAAAACTAAGTTTCGACGTTGAACTCGAGTCAAAAGCCGACACGAAAAGAACATTGGTCTCTAACATTGGAAGAGCGATTGTTAAAAAGTTGGCCATCAAGTTTGAGGGTACCGAGGTTCTTAGCATTGATGACTTCGACCTTTTTGGGTGCTACAGAGATTTATGGCTAAACAAGTATGAAAAGAGAAATGCAATCAGACAAGGTATCATATCAAATGATGGGTGTACGGAAAACTGTATGAAATTGAGGATAAGCGCTTCGGATAAAGACGCATCTGATGTCTCAGACAAAGCTATTTCTGACGCATACAAAAACAAGTTCACCATACCCCTAGATTTTGAAATGTTAGATAGCACGATTCCATATTATCAAGCTGGATTAGGTAATAGGTTATGTTATGAGATCACATTCAATAATTATGACAGGGTTGTATTATCAACTCCAACCAAACCTTCAGGTTCTGCCACGGCACCAGCACCGGATGCTAAATACAAAATAACTAACATATCTCTCGAATATGAGATTGTGACACAACCCACCTTAGCCAGATTCATTTCAAATGAATACGAAAACATGGCTGTACTATACGACAGGTTTTTGAGACATAGACAAGTTAGAGTAGACAAGTCGGACACAACTTGGAATTGGTCATTCAATACCCCTTGTAAATCTTTGAAGGGTATATTGGTTTTGTTTGAAGACGAACAAGCCTACAAACGAGATACCGGTAAGTTCTACAATCCTAAAATTAAAAAGGTATCCGCCATAGTTGAGGGTAAGCCTAACCAACTTTTTGCTCAAGGGATGCAACCGTTTGAACATTACAATGAAGTTTGCAAGTATTTTGCTGAGGGAAAACCAAGGGATGGCAATGCCAGCGAAATCCAAAAACATTTGCAATTACACGATGTAAAAGTCTCTGATTACTTGACGAACAAATATGCTCTATGGTTAGATTTCAGAACCATAGATGAAAACTCCCTACATGGGACAGGTCGACGAATTGAAAATGCAAGTGAAGGAATCACCCTACAAATTGAAAAGACCGCCGAAACCGCAGGATCCTTAAACGCCTATATATATCTAATCATGGACGCTCAACTAAACATTCAAAACGGTGAAATTATGGATGTACTGTATTAGATAGCATGGCGAAAAACACACTTTACATGAAAGAGCCCCACACAGCATTATTCGTTGGTCCTACGGGCTGCGGAAAATCCAAACGTGTTGTAAAATTATTAGAGAATGAATACTTTGATCACTTCGACTTCATCGTGATTATATGCCCAACATTAAGATGGAATAAGACATATAGGGACCGAAAATGGTTTTGGAACGACAGATATGTGATTCTAATTGAGCCGGAAGGTATGTTATATGAATGGATTCGAAAGATGGACTATTTCTGTGCCGGATACAAAACCTTATTCCTGATCGACGATATCATCGCAGATGAGAAACTAGACAAAAAGAGACAGCCATTGTTAGAGTTGGCCATTAGCGGACGACATCGAAACCACACTATATGGCTACTCACACAATCATACACCGCTATACCAAAAAATTTACGACGGCAAGCTAAAATGTTATATGTGTGGTATCCCAAAGACAGACAAGATCTCACAACTATTCATGAAGAGAATGATGTCATTGAATCACGGTCAGAGATACAGAAGGTTAAGGAAAGGCTAAAAGATGGTAAATACACACATTTAGTCATGAGAATGGAACACCCAAGAACGTACGTGATTTGCTAGGTTGGACGTTTTTTGTTACAAGACTCTTGTAACAAAAGTATAAGAAGAATCTAACGGATCTAAAGACTCCTGTAAGACTGCTATAAGACTGCTATACAGCAAATCGCAACAGATTACAGAACGGATACAGGAAGGGCTACCACAGATTTTTTGTGTTAAAAAATACCTACACCTATTTTTAAAAATGGCGGGAACAGAAGAGCAGATGTATACAGAAGAGCAGATTCAAATGGCTAAGGAAAACACCAGATTTTTAAAGAATCTAGGATATATGAATATACAGAAGGAACAGAAGGAACAGAAGGTAACAGAATGTACAAAAGGTACGGAAGGTAAAGAAGGTACGGAAGGTAAAGAAGGTACTGAAGGTAAAGAAGGTACGGAAGGTAAAGCAGATCTAACAAAATGATAGAATATATCAACTTCATAATATTAGTACTACTAGTACTAGTAGTACTAGTAGTACTTAGTTTTTGCTATTTTTGTGTTAAAAAATACCTATCGCTATTGAAAATGGCTGAAACGGCAATCGATAACTTAATTGCTCTTCCTGGTCCTCCATCTGAGGATGGTAAGAGGCAAAAATTGCTGGAGTGTGTGTTAACCGGAAATAGCAAGCTATACCTGGGTAAAATGTATACAGACGAGCAAATTCAAAAGCTCAAAGATGATGAGGTGAAGAAACTCTTTAGTATCTATGAAGCTAAACTATCAGGTCAAATGGTAAAGTCCTTGGGACAATCAATCATCCACATGTATTCCATGGGGGCCTGTACAGTATTAGGGATAAACAATCAAAATGCATTGAGGAATGACCTGGAGAATGACCCATTCCTAAACTCTGCACTTCAAAGATTTACATGCGATTTGTATTATAAATTCGGCTCATTGTTATCACCACTCAGTGTTGGTCTAATTACAGGTAGGCATTATATCGCTGGAAGAAATTTAAACGCAAATAATAATATAAATACAACAGATAATAAAGATGTCAGAGGAACAGACTCAGACTCCTATTCAGGTGACAACGAAGAACCCTAAAAAGGTTGAAGCGGGTAAGAGGTTGGCGGAATACAACCGTAAAAAGCGGGAAGAATTGAAACAAGCGTCCATGGCACAGACACAGCCGACGCCTCAGACACAAACACAGTCGGAAGATCCGAAGGATATTGTCGTAGAGACGGGTTCTGCCATCAAACCAGATGAAGGTCCTATGAACTACACTATAGTGGTAGGAGTGATAGTACTAGGATTAATTGGTGCTTATTTTGTGTATAAAAATAAAGACAAAAATATCAAGCTGGGTACCCCACCACCCTCCAAACCACAAAGGACCTCCGGTCATAAAACACCTATGAGAATAAGTAAACTTGAAATGGAATAAAGGGATAATATTGCGATATAATAATCTCGCAGTATAGAAATAACATGGACAAGAAAAGTATCATCAACGATATATATAAAGCATCAGTCTTATGCGTTTTCGCTGTATGCTATTCAATGCTAGGAAAAAAGGTGTTAAAAATGTCACCACCCTCAATTCAAAAGTTTGACTTGGAAGATACCGGAAAGCTAGTAGCCATTGTTGCCGCTAGTGAAATGTCAAGGGAATACTTAATTAAGCAAAAGATTATACCTGAAACTATCAATATCTAAATATGGCTTCAATTGCAATGATGTTGGGAGGTGCCTTTGCTAACGCTTTAGCTTTTACAGGCTCAAGCTATCTCTTTTCAAGTTTATCCAAAGACAGAATCGATAAGGAAAGAAAGCGTCATGATCTGGCCATAGAACAGTTACAAAAAGCACAGGTTTTGTGGCAACGTAAAAGACAAGAGAGAATAGACTTTATAAATAAGCAACTCAGACTTGAAAAGAAGGCTGAGGGTAAATTCATAGAGCTAAACGATGCAATGCGCGAATATAAAAAAGTGTTTGGAGATAGATCCATTGAAGATCTTACAGATCTACCGCGGGAACCTGTATTGAGCGACTTTTATACACCGAGTAAGGATCAACATGAAAGGGAATTGGCCTTTATCGCGCTAAGTACGATCTGTGTCGGTGGTGCTGTGTGGTATTTCGAAAGATAGTACTCCTAGTACTCCTACGAATCTATGTTACATGATACATGTAACATATAATCTGTACAATGGTCTAACGCTTTGTCACGAGATAGGTGTATATCAGACCTCCGATTCCAACTATCAAAGCCCACAAGTTTTGATTCAACCAACCAACCGCTTCTTTCGCTCGATTGAGTATCCACGATACAATGGATCCTATTATACCCGGTAGAGATGCAGCGGCCACCCCCGCCAACCTTCCCAAGAGAGATCCCAACGCATTCAACTTGTTTTTTATCCATTCCTTTGCACCACCGTCGGTGGTATCACCCTTTTCATGATTTTGTGCGTTACCAGTGGATGACCCCCCACCCCCAGGTGTCAAAGCTTCTACGAGAAGGCCGATAACCATACCAAATGCCGTTAGTACGCTGACAACAGTGATACCTTGCTCACGGAATAGTGTTCGTATCTTTTCACCCAATGTTGTATCTTTGTCAAGTACTTTAGCAATCGTCTCCTTGATGCTTTTTATTTGACTGTTAAGGTCACCTTTGAGATTATCGATATGCTCATTGTTAGCCTTCAACTCATCGTTTAGTTTTTCCAACCTTGTTTTAACTTCCTCTCTCTGTTTATCCGTGTATGTTGTAGATTCGTTAGGATCTGTCATCTCTTTCAACTTGGTTTTTTCCTTATGGATGTTGTGTTCGGTCTCAACCTTGTCAGCGACCGCAACCTTAAGACCTCCTCGCACTATTGACAATGATCTATCCAATCCGTACATTTCACGCAAAGGATGTTCAAATATATAATCAGTCTGGGTTGCTTCATGGTATACGGATTGTTTTTTCATAAATGAAAGTAAATCTTCTGTACTTTTTACCGCATCACTAGATATATCATCTAATTCTACATCGGTTGCTGTTTCTATTTTAGATGACGAGGGAAGCCTTCCTTCGTATTCTCTCACTCTTTGTTGCACATGTATTCTTTTTACTGTTTGTTGCACAGTCCCACCCCCTTCCATAACAAAACCTAACTTACGTAGCCTTACCTTGCCTAATAATGTCTCTATAGTGCCAATAGCCTTTAGTTCTCCATCGTTTGTCAAAGGTTTGTTTTTGCCTATATGGTACAATTCACCATCCTTAATTTCAAACTTGTCTGTATGTATCACCCCAGGGTTTTGTAGTAAATCTCTGGATAATTGAAGATACAGAGATTCAACCCGTTCATGCAAAACTCTGGTATACAGACTGGAACCTCCACCGAATGATGTTTCTTCTTCGCTCGGTGTGTGTATTTGTACCCGTGTACGGTCTCCGGTGGGTATTAGGGGGAAAGTTTCATCGGTACCTTCATCCGGTCTCCCATGGTCTCCAAAAGGGTCAATGTCAATGTCTGCCATTTTTACTTATTTAGAGGATAGTTTTTCTTTTTAATAAGATAATAACTAAAATGGCCGAGCTTAATATTTATCCAAAGTTACCCACTGCTCCCGAGTATTCGAGTGAGCAAGACAAGTTTAACACAAATATAGTGAATTCTCAACTTGACGAGTTGATAAAATTAAAAGGGATATTCCAGGACAAGGAGTATAAATATGACAAAGCACTAGAAAAATTAACGATTTCACTCTACATATCGGAAACCTTAGCCGTTTCCACTGCTATTGGTTCGATAGCATCCATCGCTACCGTTATTGGAATTCCAATTTCTTTAGGATTTTCCGGTATATCCATGGGCGGAGCTATATCCTGTGCCATTATCTCAGCATATATTAAGAGATATCAAAAGAAACTCAACAAAGTCATTAAATTATACGATGTTGTAACATCTGCGCTTTCTGTGTTTGAAAACTCTTTCTCACGAGCATTGGATAATGATAATATTAGCCGCATGGAATTTCAAACTTTGTGTGGTATATACTACGAAGCTCTTGAAAAGATGAGTAAAATAGATAGAAAGATGGAGAGTGAAACACGCAATCAGTTTGAAAAAAGCTTAATGGCGGAGGTTCAAGTCTAAAAAAGACGTTAAATCAGGAACAAAGTTAGTAATATGTGCCTGTATACCGCTCACATATTTCATGTGCTATTTGAAAAATTAATATTTGAAAGTGGTATAAAGAGATATAATCGTAAACATATAGACAAAAAAAATGGAATTTCCAACAGCTGAAACATTTGAACAAAACATGGAACGATTTGTTCCAATCATAAAGTGGAGAGAGCTGCCTGAAAACGTGATTTACCTTGTTAAATCCGTGGGTGTGATAGACACACCTGCGTCCAAGGCCGGTTATGGAACAGCTATGTATGCAGAGTTCCAAGACATAAGAGGAAATATATATATAAGACGTGGCTGCCCTCAAAACTTTGCGTTGAATTAAAAGATTATAGTTGGGGCTCTGGGGAAGCCTTTGTTAGATCAAAAGAATCATGAAAGGCGGTTTTTTAATTATGACATTATGTGGCGCGATAGTCCCCTTTTCCCCCAAGACTTAGCCATAGCGGCCTTACCTGCCGGCCGCCCTGCGAGATCCTCGGCACAATCATCTTTACCAGAAACAGGTAAAGATACTTTTTATGTATCGTCCCCCTTTTCACCAACCTTGCACATAATCAGGAGGTAATTCTGTATCTTCAGGTATTAACATCAATTCCTCTTTTACAAAAGCCCGTCTGGGTCCGTCTTGAACATAGTACATTACACGGTTACCAGGTTGCGCTATTACCTCACGCAATCTATATGTGTTTTTCGACCATATTCTATCGGTTGCTCGTCTCCGTCCATCATCATGCTCTTCACCTGGTTGCAGTAGATATCTATAAAGTCCATCTCGAGGTAATTCTACTTCAGAAGGATAGCTCTCTTGATTAACCAAAGGCACCTCTTTCAATTTGATGGCATCTTTTGGCTTCATATCAATCATCTGCGTCTTTGTATCATTTAACCTATCAATCAGTTTATACAGATGCTTAACCCATGTAGATGATACCTTTTCTGAATCATTTAGTTCTTGAGCATCTTGTATTTTGAATAAATTTTCAGCAAGTATATTGTTCAATGCCTCAACAAAAGCTGTGTGTGTATGCTTATATTTTGTAGTCGCTCTTTTAATTTCAACCTTATGCTTCTCCAACAATTTTGATACATCTGCTTTGAATTCTGAACCGTTATCACATTGGAAAGTTTTCGGATAAGTTAATGGTCCTGCCTTGTAGATGTCTTCAATCATAGCGGCAACCTCTTTGGCTTTCTTAGTCCTCAAAGGTCGGGCTACTTTGTATCTGGAAGAAGCATCGATTCCTGACAAAATGTACTTATATTTATTACCATACAGTATGTCACCGGGCATATGTACAATAAATCGAATTGATGTAAATCATTAGGGGTGGTAACTTCATAATGTGGTCTTTCAACATGTTTTGGAGCGGGTAAATGTACTTGCCAAAATGCTTGTTTTGATAGCCACTTCTTAATCTCCTTTGGCTTGAAACCGAATCCTCTTAAATTCTGAACAGCCTTTTGTCCTTTCCATAAATTTTGAGGTTGATAGTAAGTCTCTTGAAGTTTAGAGTTTGACATGTTTTATTTATGCACACCTTTATTTATCTCCTTTTTGTTATGATGTAGCACGACAAAAAGTGACTTAAACGTATTTTTATTCCTTATATATAATCAACAAAGATGACTGACAAAACAGAACTCTCGCCAGAGTGCGATACTCCCGTATCAAATTACAAATCAATGAAACTCAAAGCGTTGAAAGAATTGGCTACATCCCGTGGGGTGAAGTATGTTTGTAGAATGAATAAAGCTAAATTGATTGAGGTGCTTGAAAAGAATGATATGGATCCATCCTACACCATCGACCTCGATACCAAACAAGAATGGTATGGATACTGTTCCAACTGGAGGGCAAACAACAGAGAAGCATATCTAAGATCCCAAAAACGTTATAACGATAAGAGGGCTTCCAAAAGATGATTGGACCTCGCTTGTTTTGTTACTTAGCTCGAGTAACAAATGTTATGAGTCTTTTTTTTAGTTGTAAGATTATAAAAAAAGTATCTTAAAGGTTCATAAATCGTAATATCACAAGAACATCACCCGGTATGACCTCGAAAAATACCGTTGTTGAATTAAGAGCTCTCGCTAGAGAACTCGGCCTACATGGCTACTCAAGGCTCAGAAAGTCTGATCTGATCGAGTTATTGGCACCAGCTAGACCCGTACCGGTGCCTAGACCCACCAGACCAGTACCAGCGCCGAGACCCACTAGACCAATACCGATGCCTAGACCCGTACCAGCACCGAGACCCACGAGATCCATACCGATTATTCCTAGCCAACAAGACATGGATTTGTTTGAGCTGCAAGAAATGTTTAAAACTAGACCTTTGGTAAAAAGCAAGTTGATTGAATGGGGAGAATGGTTAATAAATCATGTACCTAAGACCATTAAGGTGAAAACTAGTAAAGCTTACAGAGCCATGAAGGATGCGGTTATGGGTTTATATAAAAAGTATGGTGGGGAGAAAAAGGTGAAGGAGGTGAAGGAGGTGAAAGAGGAAAACCCCTATACCCCTATTGAAGAAGCGTTTGATGGTTCCTACAAAAGGTTCAAGATAAACTCCGATGGAAAAAAGGATGTTGATTTGTTTCTCAAAAAGGTTCGACCCATCCTAATTGATCTGATTAAGAAGGAACTTCAAAACAAAAAATCAATAAAAATTCAGGCAACTGTGTGGATCAAATGGAGAAAGGAGGATTTATCCAATCCTGAAGCGGTAATCTATGTTGATAAGGCGTTCAATAGCTATATGGAAACAATTCACAATGAAAACGATATATCTAATGTTGTTAATAATATGTTCAAAAAGATAATCGAGCAGATTGAAAACCCTGCGTTACCTCAATCCGGCTTTGTTATCGATAAAATTTTAAATATTGATGTAGACTTTAACAAGCTAAAATTAACGAGAGGCAGCTCTTACTTGCCTTTACCTGAGAATTTCAGTGGTAAGAAATCAGTGATCAATCCTAAAAATGAAGATGATGAAGAATGCTTCAAATGGGCCATTTTAGCTGCCTTATATCATGATAAGATTGATAATCATCCTGAACGAATCTCAATCCTTAAGAAGTATGAAGACAAGTGTAATTGGAATGGTCTAACTTTCCCAATGGCACTAAACAAGATAGATTTGTTTGAGAGAAGGAACCCCGATATCGCTGTGCATGTTTTAACAAAAGACGATGTAGAAGGTGTCTACATATGTCGTAGGTCTAAACATCTTGATCGAAAAGAAACGGTTGTTTTGTTTCTATTGTGTGAGGAGGAAAATAGGCACTACATTGCCGTAAAGAACTTGAGCGGTGTACTTAGCAAGTACAACTCGAAGCACAAAAATAGGGAGTATTATTGCTTGAATTGTCTCTATGGTTTTTCAAGCGAACGGAAAAGGGATGAGCACTTTGAGTATTGTAAAGATAACGATGTTGCTAAGATTAAACTCCCAGAAGAGGGTAGCACCGTTAAATTTAATAATGGTCAGTACCAGCTCAAGGCTCCATTTATCATGTATGCCGATTTTGAAGCTTTCACAAAAGAGTTGCCCGAAGAAGAGACAAAATGCGAATCATCCACCGAGAAAGTTGGTAAACATGTTCCTACAGGTTTCTGTTGTTATAGTAAATTTGCTCATGGTGAAGTTTCGGACCCTCTGACGCTTTACCGCGGTGAAGACTGTGTTTTACGCTTTGTGAATCACATAGTTTCAGAGGCGAAAAGATTGTATAATATGTTTCCCAAAAGAAGGATGCAAGATCTAACCTATGAAGAACTTGATGGTTATGAAAATGCCAACAAATGCCACATCTGCATGGAAGAATTTGACGAATATGACATCAAGGTTAGAGATCACTGTCATTTTACTGGTAAGTTTCGTGGAGCTGCCCATCGAGAATGTAACCTCCGTTACAAAGTGCCTAATTATATTCCTGTTGTCTTCCATAATCTTAGCGGATATGATTCACATCTATTTATCAAAGAGCTTGAGAAGCAGTATGGAGAAGGAGGTATGAGCGTCATCGCTGAAAATAAAGAGAAATATATCTCTTTCTCGACCGATGTTAAGGTTGGTGAATACATTGACAAAAATGGGGAGACCAAAGACAAAAAGATACAGCTGAGATTCATAGATTCGGTTCGTTTCATGGCTAGCAGCTTGGATTCGTTGGTAAACAATCTATCTGATGATCAGTGTAAAAACCTTCGAAAATTCTTCAATGAAGATGATGAGAAATTCAAAATAATGAGAAGAAAGGGTATATACCCATATGAATATGTTGATTCATTCGATAGGTTTAATGAAACTAAGCTTCCTGTGAAAGATGACTTTTATAGCAAGTTGAATATGAATGGTATAAGTGATGCCGATTATGCGCACGCACAGAAGGTGTGGAAGGACATGGAAGTTGAAAATATGGGTGTTTATCATGATATCTATCTCAAGACAGACGTTCTATTGCTTGCTGACATTTTTGAGACTTTTAGGGAAACATGCTTGACAAACTATAAACTGGATCCTTCACATTTTTACACGGCTCCAGGATTAGCCTGGCAGGCCTGTCTGAAAAAGACCGATATAGAATTAGATTTGTTGTGTGATATGGATATGTTACTGTTTGTGGAGCGGGGTATTAGGGGTGGTCTATGTCAGGCTGTTCATAGACACGCAAAGGCCAATAACCCATATATGGGTGAGATGTATAAGACTTCTGAAGAGGCTAGCTATCTCCAGTACCTAGATGCTAACAATCTGTATGGATGGGCCATGATTCAGAAGCTACCTACGGGAGGATTTAGGTGGGTTGATGACGCTAATAAATTTACCGATAAACTCATTTCGGAGTTGGCTGAGGAAGATGGTGAGGATGGTTACTTCCTTGAAGTTGATGTAATCTATCCTCACCATCTACATGATAAACATAACGATCTTCCTTTCATGCCTGAGAGGAAGGTGATTAATGGTGTTGAAAAGCTTACACCGTGTCTTTCAGATAAGAAGAACTATGTCATTCATATACGTGCGCTTTATCAAGCTTTGAAGCATGGTCTTGTTCTTGAGAATGTTCATAGAGTACTTAGATTTGAGCAAAGCGCATGGTTGAAACCTTATATCGATTTCAACACTGATTTGCGCACAAAATCAACTAATGACTTTGAAAAGGATTTTTTCAAACTCATGAACAACAGCGTGTTCGGTAAAACTATGGAGAATCAACGTAGACACAAAGACATACGTTTGGCTACCAAGAAGGAACAATATGAGAATCTGGTAATGAAGCCCAACTTCAAGGGTTCCATCTGTTTCTCAGAAACACTGATGGCTGTACAAATGCAGAAAATTAAAGTCGTATTGAACAAACCAATCTACCTAGGACCAGCGATCCTACATCTATCTAAGATGGTTATGTATGAGTTTCACTATGATTACATGATACCGAAATATGGTAATGATGTAAAACTATGCTACATGGATACGGATTCATTCGTATACCACATCAATACCATCGACTTCTATAAAGATATCGCTGATGATGTGCCGAATAGATTTGACACTTCGGGGTACGATAAGAGAGATGGCAGACCTCTGCCATTAGGTTTGAATAAAAAGATCATTGGTCTAATGAAGGATGAGTTAGGTGGTAAGGTAATGACGGAGTTTGTTGCTCTAAGAGCTAAGAATTATGCATATAAACAACTAGACGGAAAAGAAGACAAGAAGTGTAAGGGAGTCAAAAAGTGTGTGGTGAAGAAGACCATAGGGTTTGATGATTATAAGAGATGCTTGTTCGATGGTGTGAATATTTACAGAGAACAGATTACCTTCCAATCGATTATGCATGATATTCACACGGTAAAAACAAACAAACTCGCTCTAAATGCAGATGATGACAAAAGAATAATAGTAGATGGTATTACTACGTACGCTAGAGGCCATTATAGACACATTACCGACACATGAAGATGAGAAGATCGCTCTTGTTATATCTTTGACAACGGCCTTTGGTATATGGTATGCGTTTAGATGACCTTGTTTGAAAGAAATAAAGAATGACGTCAATTAGATGTCAATCATACTTAAATAACAAAAGAAAACAATGCATTCCTGACATACCAAACCTCCTTAGCAACGGCTACTTTCGTTTTGACTTTTTCTTATGTAAACAACTTTCTGGTATGTAAAATCCTATTGTTATAAGCGTTTGATTGACAGATGGTTTAATTATATAACAAAAACTGCTTGCGTGTTGTTATTTGAGAATTTATGTTTTATTATCATTGATGGCATTGCTACATACGCTAGAGGGCATTATAGACACATAGAGGAAGATAGTTGAATCTTAGCACGGCAATGGGGGGACACGGGGACCAGGGGGTTTGGGGGACACGGGGGACACGGTGGGTTGGGGGGTTGGGGACAAAGATATCGTTGATTTAACGGGTATGATCTATTATTTGACGTAAAATGGTAAAGTGCTAACGGATTTTATGGACTCTTCTATCGTTGATTTAACGGATATGATCTATGATTTGACATAAAATGGTAAAGTGCTAAGTGGATTTGTCCCAAGATCCGCCTATCCCTATCTCTACCTGTAGCTAGCTATAAATGGCACTTGAATGATGATGTTATGAGTAGTATAATGAATTGTAAGTAGAATTTTGTTATTACTGACTAACAAAGATTACTGATATGAATGTTTTTTCTTAGTAAACTATATTTTGTGTTTTTTTTTATCTTTTCAACGCTGGGCCTTTGCTCTCTCCTAGCAACACATTGTTATTATGACTAAAGTACTGTGTATAGCTTTACAACTTTGTGCATAAACCGGGCTACTTAAGGCCAGTCCTTTTTTATTTCAGGGTCATTTTCAATAAATCAAGTTATAAAGATTGTGGCATAATTTATTGGCCACCATATCATTATATGAATAGTAAAACGCAGAATTCAACTTTTGTGAAAAATTTTGATGACGTCATATGCCTTAAACGCGCTTTACCCGCGGGTTTTTTCAAGCGGTTTTCCGCGCCATTAAAGGGTCTTTAATTTCGCGGGAAGTAGCATAAAAGCAAGTCTTGGCATGAAGTGTCTTTCGAATACTCTGTATCAAATTGAAATATTTACCTCCCGCGAAGATATGACGTAGTCAATTTCAAAAAATAGCCCTAGATTTACTAGAATGCGCATTTTCGACATTTTGGCGATTTATATAAACTTACGACAGGGTTATCCTGTAAATAGACCACGTAAGACGCGCTTTTACACCCTTTGTCGCAAAAATTGTAGTTGTTCAATGACGCGGAAAACCGCTTGAAAAAAAGCGCGGGAAAAGCGCGTTTTTGGCATATGAGGTCATCTAAATTTTTCGGAAAAATTGGATTCTGCGTTTTACTATTCATATAATGATATGGTGGCCAATAAATTATGCCAGATCCTTTATAACTTGAGATATTGAAAATGACCCTCGAATAAAAAAGGACTGGCCTTAAGTAGCCCGGCATGGTAGCCTTAAAGTAAAATACCTAAGGGTAGTCAATAAGGAGTGTATTACACTGTGTTGTTTAAAAAATATAGTGTGAATAGAACTATTTTATTGCGTTTACAATTGTTTATCACCAATTATGACGTGTTATTCTATTCTTACCTAAATTTCGGATTTACGATTCCTAGGAATTGCTAAAACCTCTCCCCCCTTTCTCTAGTGTCGAAAAGATGCTAATACACGAGTTCACAGTTTCACAGTCTTTCTTTTGTTACCACGTCTTATTGAGAATTAAAAAGAAAAACTAATTATTTCTTCAGAAAATGAGAAACATTCATAATTCCTATGGTCAAAGCCTTATTCGTGGTGGTTATCCCTCCATTAGGTGATTTTAATGAGTTTGCATGAATAATTTTTATTATTATTATTGTATTCATACTGTCTGATGGAAAATAAATAAATAAATAACTAACTAACTATTAAATTCACTCTGTTTACTTCCTTTTTTTAATACAGAACATAAGTGAACGACTTCTTTTGTAGCGCATGTGTGACTAAAAAATATCGACGAATTCAATCCTAGTGTTATTTAAAGGACATGTAGTCGTTTTCCTTGTAACTTCTTCGTTTTAATTCCTCAATCCCTTCGCAAATCATAGGTTTACCATGTAGAAGGATTCTCTCGGGTTAATGTAAAAATCTTCCTGTTTTAGAATACGTTTTCAGCACCTCTTTCATGTTATTTTCTGTAGGAATAATAATTGTAAAAAACAACACTGCTGACCCCTGGATAACGTTTTAACCTGGATGAGTTCTCAAATTCGCATGCAGGTGGGAAGGCTGTAGTCCCTGGTCCAGCTCATTTTCCGTCCTGGTCTTGTTATTGTTGGCGGTTGCAGTCGACGTATCTGTTTTATTCGTATGCTGTTTTGCCACTCATAGTGTACTCGATACTTTTCCTAACCATCGTATATAATATAAATCTTCTCCCTATCTTGCCAACCTCGTCCCCAAGACTATTTGCTTCTCAACGGCGCTACGCTTTCTGATAGTTCTAGCGAAATAGCCCTGGAACACCACACCATAGTAAATTTCTCTCAAATAAACACCCGTTGGTTATTTATAAAAATTGTTAATCAGTTGTTTAAACAAATCGTTATGCGTTATGTTATATATTTTTACATACTATATTGCAAATTTGATTTTAGTTACAAAAAAGACTCATTTTGTTTGCGCTCTTGTGAAACTTTGTGCAAATAGATACACACCCTCTGACCCTTTACTTAAGAAACTCGGAGTTTTAAATATCTACAAACTTAACATCCATCAAGTATTAGTTTTTATGTTTAAGATGAAAACCGCTTCATGTCCGTTAGCATTTGCTGACAAATTTTCACTTATTCAACATAAGTATGACACAAGGTACTCGAAAGATAACTCTGTTATACCAAAAACTACTCTGAAAGTGAGTAGCTATTCCATAAAAAATAGAGGACCACTATTGTGGAACAGAATTTTAGACAATAATTTTAAAATGAATATTAGTTTAGAACAATTTAAAAAGGTATCAAAGAATCTCATGCTCAAAACTGACAATGATGTAACTCAATTTTTTTAAACGTTTTATCCTAGTTTAATTTAATATTTTTAAGTTTTTAACACATTATATACGCTGTAAATAGCTCAACCAACGGGTATTGATGATAAGACGGTCCACGTCCTCGCTCCGGCCAATGTATT
Source organism: Hydractinia echinata (assembly GCA_030067915.1). Taxonomy (NCBI): domain Eukaryota; kingdom Metazoa; phylum Cnidaria; class Hydrozoa; order Anthoathecata; family Hydractiniidae; genus Hydractinia; species Hydractinia echinata. The sequence goes on from JASGCC010000150.1 coordinate 221,088, forward strand.
TATAATTTTAGTAACCTGTATTCTTTTTTAACAATATATTTAATCTCATCTTATCTTATCTTTTAATATATACAATATATACGCTATATTTAGTTCCTATATTTAAGGCATTTTTATAATAGCTATGTATGCAGATTTTATTTTTTATGTTGTTTAGTTGTTATACAAAGCTAGCTAGCTATACTAGCTAGCTATACTCACCATAATTCCACACAATGCGCCTCGTCTATCACACAAGCCACAACTTTTTCCTCATAATTTTTTTATCGTTATATTTTCTTTCCCTGATCTGATAACAGTGCAAATAAAAGTTTACATTTGCCAGCAACAATGCTTTTTGAAATTTGAAAAAAATAGAATTTGATGAATCATTGAAATCTTTTTCAAACAAGGGTTCGTATCTATATTAGCTTGGTCTTCGAGTTGTAAGAAACCACATTCAATGCCTACTTTACTTAAATTTACCAACTGATCCTAAATAATGGATGTTAAAGGAGAGACAACAAGTAGCTACAATATTGCCTGCCTTACGCTCTGGAACGAAGTCGGGTAAAAGTTGATAAATTAACGATTTACCAAACCCACTAGGCAAAACAGCTATAACGTTTCAAAATAAACTAGAGCAACTTATACTTTTCGAAAACATTATTTAGCCGCTCGAAAACACGTACCACATCTTCCCAGCTCATCGTCAAAATCGTAAATATACGCAGGATGTGCATAATTTAAAAATGAACAAAAATCTGGTTCATTTGATGACCACGTGACTAGTCTGTACCAGCGCCTTTTCGCCGCTACGGTGAAAGGCGCTGGAGTCGAGCTTGGTTTCTTGCCACATATTCAATAATCAATTCATTCATATCCAGCGGTTCTAAAGCTGTCTTAACACGCCAAGAAACACTCAACACGCCAAGAAACGCCCATGTTATAAATGTCAAAAGTATACTGCCACCCGTGAGGATATTATAGAAAGGGTTAAGTCTGAAATTACCAAAACAATAAAAACTTTAAAAAGTTATTGTGCATGGCGTTTAAGATAAAAAAGTAATAATCACTACATTTCACGACGTTTCAAGTAAAAGTAAAGTACTAGGACTTGTTTACTTGAAAATGGCCGTCGAACGGCCGAAAGGTCGTAAAGTGTAGTGATTATTACTTTTTTACAAAAAAAACTATATATTTTTGTTTATTCTTAGATGTACGGATATTTTACAGGTAGCGAAATGACTTGGAGGAATTTTTTTCATCTAGCAATTAAATCAATTAAAGATTTCCGCCATTAGCAATAATCTGAAAAAGTACTGAACTTTGAAGAGGACTGAGTAATATGGGGGAACAAAATCATTGAATATTCTAAAATTTTAAAATTCAATTTTGATTATTATTGTAACTGTAAATCATAGCTAACTTAACTTACATAAACTTCATTTCTCTATAAGAACAATTTTAAAAGAAAAATAATAAGCCTGAAAATTGATAAACAATAAAAACAAAATGAAAACAACGGCAAGGCTGAAAATTTATCTATTTTCTCTTCTCTCTGAAAAACAACTTGGAAAATATCTGTAAAGGTGGCAGCAAATTTTTTTTACATAATCGGTTACGAAAGGTTATTTTCAGACTACGTATTCTTATTTTTTCTTTTATAACACACTTGTCACGATTTTATAGCTATAATACATTATATTTCACCAAAAATATTCCGCCTCAACAATTCCTCTTCAAATTAAACCCATGAATAATTAATTAGTTCTGCTGAATATAGCTTTAGTCTACGTGCTTGCAAAATTGTACAGAAGGAAATGACGTAATTATTACAGGGAAACGTTAATAACATCAAAGATGGCGCATTATAAGACGATCTTCATTATGCTACACTGCACGAGCTTTAACTTTCGATAGCAATACTTTAAAATAAAGTATTGTTCATTGGATAATAAAACAATTTGTTGCACTGTTAGGATTCCTATTGGCTTAAAACTCATTTTAGCCTCGTTCTCAGAAAAAAATATTTAGCCTGGATAAGTTTCGGGCGTCCAGCCTAGCTGCGCTGTCTCTATCTATCTATCTCCTCAGGCGATTTTAAAGATTCCGCCTTCGCTGGCGGAAATCAAAAAGAATATTTTAGCTAGCTTTAGCAGGATGATGCCTCAAAGTTTATATCCAGTATACTCCCGACATACACTTTCATTTCAAGATTGTTGACTTCAGATAAGTGGAAGTTGCACGAATCCGTAGCTATGTAATACAGATGAATCGTTAAAATACTTACAAAGAAAAACTTTTGCGAGTCGAACGAACTGCAAAGTCGAAAAACATTTGCTGGTGTTTTGTTTTAATACAGAAAGTAAAAAAGTTGGTTTCTATTCTTTTTGTCTTTCAATCAATTACTATCGGCTATATAAAACGTCAGCCCTTCAACTTTTGGCGTGGACGTCAGGCCTTAGTGGGTTAACATATTTCAAAAGAAAAGATTACCCCTAATCATCAATTTCTCTAATAAGTGCGCCCTCTGCAGCTATTATATAAAACTAGCGTAAAAAATACAAAAAATTAAAACTAGTGTACAAAATTATTTAAAAAATGTCTATCAATTTTAAAAAAAAATAAAAATTCTTCGCACGTTGTTTTTTATAAACAAGCGAGTTGCTAAGGGCCGAGGCTAAAAGTTGGCTCAGTAACCTTGCTTAGCAACTGGGCAGGCTGAGAACTGCAACGTAACAGATGCATAAATCTAACTGAAAAATCTAACAAGGAACGTATAAAAATTTCTTTAGAAAAATGAAAAATTCCTTCAAACTTCAAAAATTTGAATATTACGCTCAGCTAGCGATTTCTTAGCAACTATGAGGCTGAAGTCACAATTTAGCATTTAGTAACTAAGGCTAACATGGAAAATGGAGTTTCTTATCAAACAAACGTTTAGCGCAGCTAAAGTAAAAAAGTATACAATACAGCAGTAGAGGAAGAATTTCAGTCGTAAAGCAACCTCTGCCCCTCCTGATAACGTTCTCTTACATTTTCCGAGCTTGTAATAATGTCATGTAAACCAGCCATTATTAAGACTCTCTTTACATCGAAGCAAGTTTTAGTAACTAGTAATTCTGTACCAGGCAATCTTGTTCGCATTTGTGTTATGATACCTCGTATTTCAACAACAACAGAGAAATCGATTTGCGTTACACCACTCATATCGAGAATAATAGCAATCGGTGGCTCCTGTTGCCGGATAATATCGTCAATACGATTGGAGATCTTCTCGACTCCAGCAAAATGCAGTCCGTCATGCAGACGAATTACAGTTATCTCTTTTATATCATCATCTATTTTTGGATTTATTATTGGATACAGCACCAGAATTAAACTAACTCCTATACCTAACACTAAACCAACATCGAGCGTATAGAAACAACCAAAGAAGGTCGTGAAAAATGGTAACAAATCTATTTTCTTAATGGTCCATATATCTTTCACAATCTTCACATCAACCATATAGATGACCGCAGATATGATAATAGCGCCGAGACAAGCTTTCGGTATGTAGTGAAACATGAAGGTGAGAAAGCGAATAGCAAGCAAAACAACTGTACCTGTGAACAGTCCTAAAAAGTAAAGTGCAGATTTTACTGACAAGAATCTTACTGAGCCTGACAATTTTTGACATAATCGTCTAAGATGTATTCTAGTTTGTCGAGAACACTTTAATATTTTAAGTTTTGAATAGTTTTCTGACGTTTTTTTTCCTTCCCTCTTTTGCAGAGCAAGTTAATAAAACAAAATAACAATAACACTGTCATGCGATTTCGAATTTCAAGGAAATGAATGAAGGTATGAACTAACTGAATATTCTCGAGCAGCAGCCAGCATATAATTTTCTCACCATGCAACACCAGAAGATAAAAACCAAAACGTTACCTGCTATAGGAGTTCTAACACCACTTTGTGAGTTTACAGCAGTTCTTGAAAAACTTCCTGTGACGGGATATGAAGATACAAACGAGCCCAATATATTTGATATGCCAAGAGCGATCAGTTCCTGTCTTGGTTCAATTTTGTAATTGTTGATGCGACTAAAAGCTTAAGAGCAGAAAAATAAAAATTATATCCTCCGAAATTTATGTACATATACGTCATAAAAATTACTTAACATAAATTCCTAAAATTTTGTGAAAAACAGACCAAATAATGACGGTACCATACCTTTGCCAATTGCAATTGCTTCAATGAAAGCAATTAACGGTATAATTAATAAACCACTGTTGAGATATTTGAGAGTGTCAACAAATTCATAAGTTTTGTTCTCAAACTCGATTGTAAATTCTGGTGCCTAAATAAAAAGACGTTGCCTATTTCTAAATGGTGTCAATACCATCGCATAGTAGATACCTTTTAAAGTAAATTTTTGCAGCAATTCAAATTCGCAATATAGACATAAACAAGTCAAGCTATAATACACGACACTTTAGTTCATAATGAAGCTATGAAAATCGGTACACAATAGAAGAAGGGTGAGAGGAGTAAGAAACCCACCTCATTGCCAATGTCAGCAAAATTTAGGCAAAAGAATTATAACACTTTCAAGGTATATACATATAAGGGGAGGGCATTTGAATGTTCCTCCCAAGAGGGAGGTCACGTAATAACGAACAAGGAAAGGGTATTATATTATATATGCTTATTTTGTGAAAAAAAAAATATATTTTCTTTTACATACATTCTTATCAATTGTTTGGGGCTGGGTGATACCATATTGGTACGTTTTGTCAAGTCATTAATAATCGCTAGATGTGTAAAAATAATAAATAATTGCAATGTTATTAAAGGTATTTTAGAAATGTAAAAGTGGGGAGGGGTTAAAAATTATGAATATCTTAGTGAACGTACCTTTTTGAATGCCTTTTTAACAAAAACGCACAGCATAAACTACAATGGTATACAATTATACCTAGCTTCTGAAAAGTTCATATTTTTGCTTAACTGGTCACCCAGGACTTTGGGCAGGCATATCTCTTTTAAGAATTTACTTGTGTAACAATTCTAGTATTATTTAACCTTTTCCTGAAAATTTTCATTCCCCAAATTTGACAGGGATTAATTTTTGCAGGAATTATACGTTGCACAAATTATCTTTGGGCCTATAAGTAATTGAGTATTTCAGGATTTTTTACACGTTCTCCTAAAGTAAAACGCTTCCCAAGCCTATAGACACAGTAATCAAAGTAGTTGTGATGTAGGAAACCCAACATTGGTCGTGTCTGACTAGTTGACTAATGCCAACATATGAACTCTCCAGCCTCATTTTGCATTACTTCATGTGTAAATATATAACATCTATAAGTATATATTATATTACTTGTCATATTTGTTAGCTATCTGTCTGTGAGGCAAAATAGCAAGTACTAGTAGCAATAGGTGAGACCCTATGGATTTTCGCACATGCTAACAACTAGTATATTATAAAGAGTTTATTAAACACAAATGCAAAAGGTTAAAGTTATTTATTTTATTTGAATTTTTTCCAAGATAACAAGATCATTAAATTTTTTGTCAATTTGGGACATAAACTTTTGTGAAAAAGTAAATGTGAAATACTTTGCGAGGATCAACTTTTGCAAGTAAGGCTTTCAGAATTCCCAAAAGCATAACTTAAATAAAGATCTAGAACTTGTAGAAGTTCGTGACCTGGCAAATTTTTGACGTGGCAGGGGTGTGCTCTTAGAGTAACACAACATGATACATTTTAAAAAAGATGTATATATATATAACTGCTAAAATTGCAGTGAATAGTGAAAGAATAAGGCTGCCTTCATTTTCTCTTGTCTAGTCTTTATAAATTTCAGGACTGTTGCTAAAAGTTTCCTGAGTTGAAGGTTTTTTCTACCTTCTCAGATTATTAAGATTTCCAATTAGGTGTCAAAATAAAAATTTAATGCATGACAGTAAAATAAAAGATTAGTCAATGTTGATATATACCAAAACTGTCTTCTACTCAGCATTTCCAGGTTTCAAGGAATGCATTTACCAGTTACCAGAATTGCCAGTTGGAAAAAACTCTGTGTTAAAATTCCACCAACAAAAATTTTAAATTCAAGTTTCAAAAAAAGTTTTAGTCAGGTTTGTGGTGCAGTATGGAAATTCATTTTCCTCCCTCATTTTCAAACTATGGTACTGTCTTTAATAGTCACTATTATATATTACAAAATCTACCAGTTGTTTTAACTCCAGGGTCAGACATATGCTGATTTATAGTATAATTTCAGCACAAGGTCAGTTTAAATAAAATATTTTCTTATAATTTAATTAAAAAAATAAAAAAGGTTATATATATTCTAAAAAAAATTTTCTAAAACATTATTTTGTGGACATTTATGAGTATTTTGCAGTTAAAGTTATATACTTAAATAAGATGTAAACACATAACATAATATATATAGAGAAAATAAATTATAATTCATAAAGCAAACATTAAACTTACATTTATTCCAGGTAATCCGAATTCAACATCTGCGATAAGTGTTAAGGGATGGTCAAAATTGGAAATTTCCATGATATATATTATACAGCATGAAAACATCACCAAAATAGCATTTCTAGCTATACCCAGCAGCCATAAAAACTTGTAACACCTGGCTCTCATTGGTGGAAGATTTTCATTTTGCCATTTTAACTTGGTGCACAACAAACGCATAAGAAATAATACAACCATACATCCACAGCCAAAAGCAAGATCATACAAATTCCATTCCTTTATTTTCTTAAATGTATATATCAAGTTTTGAAAAAAGTCCCTAGGAACATTCTTTAAACCATTAAGATTTTTTATTTGTCCGCATGCTATTGTTATTGCTGCAGCCGATGTAAATGCAGATATTACAGGAACAGATACAAACCGAACCAAGAAGCCAAGGCGAAATATTCCCATTAACAGCAAAATAATGCCAATACAAAAGGATAATAGCACAGCCATGTCACCACAGTGTGGTATGTTGTAAGTCGAAACCATCAATGATAAAATGGCAGTAGGGCCAATGGTAATATCTTTTGAGGTCCCAAATATACAATACACAAAACAACCCATGAAAGAGGAATACAAGCCATAAGCATTAGTTAAGCGAGCTATTGAGGCGTATGCCAAACCTTGAGGTATAACCATTAGACCAACAGTTATACCAGCAATAAAATCGCATTGCAAGTTATACAAGGTATATTTTGGAAGCCATGTTAAAATAGGGAAATATTGAAATAAAAGATTTTTGAAACCTTTTTTCCAATTTGATTCAGTTTCGCAACAATTTGAGTAAGAATTTATAAAATCATTTTTGTATATGTTGGCCATATTTATTTACAGTGTTCCTCTCACGAACTGTCTTCATGGATATCGACAACCCCTTTTTCTTAGATCAGATCAGTAGCTGCTGATCACCTGAGCAGCCATTATTTTTGTTTTGATATTATTCGTGAGTTTGTCACATGATATAAATTTTAAATGCACCGATAATGCGCGTTTTAACCACAAATTCCCGCGGTTTTGCGACCAATTTGTGTGCAACGTGGAAGAATTCCTCGGGACAATAACAACAGAGGGACACGGACGTGGAGGATTGCGAAGAAGAGTGTTCCGTTGTTGGGAGAAACGTTGTAGCTATCCTTTTTCTATGAATAAATGACATATATTAGATAGATAATAGTAATAACTATGAATATATTTAGGCTTATAGGAGACCTTTCACATTTATTAGCTATTCTTCTGCTGCTTTGGAAAATATGGAAGTCACGCTCTTGCGCAGGTATGATAGTCTACTAGCCGTCAATTGTTGTCTTTCCTTTTGTACTTGCAAATTGTTTCCATTCTAAAGGGTTTTGTTGACCATAATAGTCCTTGTTAATTTTATTTTGAATAAAATACTAAACTTTGTCTAACTAATAAGTCTAGTTTAATCTTCAACTTAAAAAATCTAGCTAAAATTAAAAATTAATTTGTTGTGTATTGTGAAGATCATATGGTCATGAACTCAGTCAAAATTTAGTAGCTGTAATAGCTATGTTGGTGGCACATTGACACAAGTAGAAAAAAATGCACAATACAGAAAATCCGTTACTCACAGAGCTTCATATATAGAATAAAAAGGGGGCTTGGCTATGCTTTTTACCTTGGTAAATGCCATTTCGACAGGCACATATAGCTAAAAAGAATGTTCTCTACGCGAAATCAAAATATTACAAAACAGTCATCTTCAAAATTTCACATATAGCTATACAGTTTACAAGACGCCTGCAATGATTGTTAACACTAGAGTGGGTTTGCCCATATACGGCCAGTGTTTACATGTACCTTCGAAACTTGTTAAGGGCTATGATAAACAACTATCGTCTGGTCTTGATAAGTACAGGTATGTTCATGCACCAATATGGCCATTTGTCACGTGTACGGCACAAATAGACCCTGGGTAAACAGAGAAAACAACAACTTAGCTAAAATCGCCCATTCACGGCCATTTCACCCTAAACCGGCCACCAATTATTTTTCTTAATAGACACTCTAATCTGGTCATCATAGTATAATCTGCAATAGAGGGAATTAAATGTTCTTATATGCCAACTGATAACACTTCCAAAATTCTTCACATTCATTTCCAGTCCCCTAAACCCGGTTAGCTCAGTTTGTGACCCACCCAGGGTCCATTTTTATCACGCGACCAACCATGTGGTTGTTTTATCACGATTAAAGATAGGAAAATGAACGATGTCAAAGAAAACAATAACGACAGGTTGTTTATTACAATATTTTTTTATTAAAATGAAACTTTACATTGTTTAAAGCATTAAAATCCACTTAAGATGTATGTGGCCGTATTAGGGCGCCATATTTTTTTTTAATATGAAAATTTCTTGGGTCTATTATTTCCAATCCTCTAGTGTGGATAAGGAACTGTTAACGAGGTGGTTAAAGGACAGCACCAAGTATGTAATTCACACAGAGTTGATTGAATTTTATCTATTCACAACTATTCATGAGAGTTCCAAGAATTTTCGAAAAAATATTTTGTCAGCCATTTTTAATGTACGCAGTCTTCAACGAGCTTCAAACCAACATTTCTTGACAAATAAACTGGTTGAATTGATAGACTTTGTTTTTTTCTGACGCTAAAAGGTTCTTAAGTGTTTCAAACAAGGAATTAACATAGCATTGTAATAAATAAATGAAGTTATGCATAATTTATATAATTGGGCAATGGCCGTATATGGGCGAACCCACTCTACTTATTTTGTGCATGGCCTTACTTACAAGTTACCTTAAGGAAAGAAATTTTCGCAAGAAGAAGTTTTTGCTAATTTCGTCCTTATTCCAGAATTAACCGATAGTTCCTAATTCACAATTTCTTTTTCTTAAAAACGACTATTTGCGAAAATTAGTTGAAATTTTCCCTCCCTCAAAAATTTATTTTTTTCTAAAACCTTTAAACCTGAAAAAACCTAAATATATATATATATATATAAAATTGTCTTCAAATTTTCAGAAATGTCGACATTTAAGGTTAAGAAGATTTTTTTAAAGCCTTGATTTGTGAAAATTTCCTCAACGAAGAATATCTTTTCAAGGTAGTAAATGTGAGTTTGTTGGAAAAATTTCACAAAATTAATTTAACTTGAAACACAATAGTGGATGCCTTTCATACCCCTGTCATGCAAAATGTTGTTTAGATATAAATAAATAAAAACCCTCTAAATATGTCTGCAATTGTACAAATCAAAGGCAGTTAATTATAATGTGATAATTACAGACCATTCTTTCATGATCATCATACAGTTTTTTTTATCAGGATGACCACACGGTCACCATTTTGTTTGCATTGTCTCACTAAGCTAAAATAATAAAAAGGCCTGAAGCTCCGTTGTGACTAGTCACTATTTTATCAGATAATAATAGCAACAAATTAGCAAGATACTCCCAGAATGTCTTCCACTCTTAAAGATCGTTTGCCAAAGCATTGATTTGCATCATTTTAATGAATGTAGCTGGCAAAGGGGAGGAGGAAGTATGGACTAATGCTGCAAATGATGTACCACATTTCAATAGTATATAGCAGAGAGGCTTTTGTAGCAAAACAGATCAGTTTGTTAATTGGGTTGTGAACTGAGTAAAGTAAGAAATTTTTTTTAAAATACAAGTTATTTTATATGGATACTTGTACATATATGTGGGTAGTAGTTGGGATTTTAACAGCCAAATTTTGTTAAAAGCTAAATCGTTTGTTAATAGTGCCATTATCTTCATGTCATTTTATAAACTCCTTTAGGGTGTTTTTCTAATTTGTTTTATGGTTGTCATAATTAATGAAAAAACCTTTCTTTACATCGGAGTAAAAGCTGAGCTACTGAAAGTTCTGAAATATCTGATCAACTAGACAACATCCTAAGAGGGTATTAAGGCCTAACCTTTAGATACAAAACAAAAGCTGTACTGATACACAATTTTAACAATGACAGTACGGTATATACAGTTAGAGTTCAACTGGTAAGAAGTTTGATCTGAATTGTTATTATATATAATTTAAATATGAACTGTGTGATTTTTTATCTTTGTCAAATTGGTTCTCTATATGTTTAAGGCCAAGAACATGACATTGCCAATGACATTTTGTTCTGTAAATTACTGTGTGATGTATTTTAGGATTGATAAAATTTGCATGGGTTGACTTTACAACATGGTTACCAAATTTTAATTCTGGCGTATAAATCTAAGTGATATTTTACTGTCAAAAATCGTTGTCTAAATTTAACTTTGCAGGTAGCCCATTTAAGACTGTTGTTGTCTAGATGGCCAGTAATTTCAATTGTTGCTCAAATAGGAACTCTCAAAACGCCATAACTGTTTTTATGATTTGGGAATATGTGACATTGCACATCTTTCATATAAGTGAGACCAATCACAAAATATAAAGTCACTTGGTAGGCATTAAAACAAACTCGACATACAAAGGAAGTCAATTTATTTTATTTTATTTTTTAGGTATTTCTGGGAAAAGTCAGTGCCTATTCGCCTTGGTGTTTTTAACACGATATGTTGATTTATTTACTTCATTTGTGTCACTCTACAACACAGTTATGAAATGTATCTTCGTTGCATCAACAGTGGCAACATGTTACATGATCTTTGTGAAGTTCAAGGCTACCTATGATTCGAACCATGATAGTTTCAGAGCTGAATTTTTGATTGTACCACTTGCTGGCTTAGCAGTACTTCTAAACCACGAGCTTAGCGTAATGGAGGTAAAGTGTTTTTTATGTGGTGGTTTGGTTTTTTTAGGATACTTTCTCTTAAGTACTGTGATGTCATTGTAACAAAGATTCGTGCTTCAGGCGATTTTTAATTTTTTTTGGCATTTTACAGCAACAAAATCAAAATGTATAATTTTTATAGATTGGAGCAAACTTTGTTGTTTCTTTTATGAATACCAAAAGTTAAAGAAAAATAATTTCAAAAAATTTTTAAAAAAATTATATAACTAAACTTTTGCAGCGTGCTGGTGTAGATAAACTTTTGCAGCGTACTGGTGTAGATAAACTTTTGCCGGACTGAAATAACTAACTTTGAGTTTAAAATCCATGCATAAAGTGAAAGAAATTTATTATAAAAGTTATGAAAGCTTTTGGGTTTGAACAGAGTATATACAATATGTAGAGAGATTGTGTTTTGTAATGGATGTTATCTTTTTATTTTCAGGTTTTGTGGACCTTCTCAATTTACTTGGAATCTGTCGCAATTTTACCCCAGTTGTTTATGATCTCGAAGACTGGAGAAGCTGAGAGCATTACAAGTCATTACCTCTTTGCTCTCGGTTCATATCGTGCATTGTACATATTTAACTGGGGCTATAGGTACTATTTTGAAGGATTCTTCGACCTGATCGCGATTGTAGCTGGTTGTGTGCAAACAGTGTTGTACTGTGATTTCTTCTACTTGTATGTCACAAAAGGTAAATGTTTGAGACTTTTACTTTAAAGCATGGTTTTGTTAATAAGCATTTATAATAATTTTATTTGAAAGCTTGCTACCTAGCTTGAGCTATTTGACCAGATACACAGCATTGTTTGTTCAATCCATGTTAAACTATATTGATAATGTTGGAGTATAGAAAGCGTGTTTTATATTTTAGTATTGAAAGGAAAGAGTCTGAAGCTTCCAGCCTAAAGAGTACAGGAAAAAACACTCATGTTGCAATGTGAAGAAAGGCTGCTCATTTCTTCTGCTTAAGAAGACGACGGGATGGTGAAAGTGATGTTGGTCTAATATTTGAAACTTTTATGGATGAAGGCTTTTTGTTTTTAATAATTAGTCAAGTTTGTTTATGAGGACTGGTTAGCCAAATATTTGAGCAACTATAAATATATATAGCTTAAGAGTCTTAATTTTTCATTCAGCAATGTTCTTTCCATATATATATTTTACTTCTAAATAACTAATAACGAGTTAAACGGAATAATCTAAAGTTGGGCTAGATGAGAAAAAAAATCTTCATTCCAATATGCTGCATGTACACAATCGTATTTTAAGTGTTATAGTTTTTTTGCCAAATATTTTTTTTTAACTAAAAGGTTTATTAATGCTTTTCCTTGTCTCCTCGTCTATTTAAAGTTTAGTCTACTAGAAATAATAAGACGTGGACGTTTGTTTATTAAAATTTATTGTCATAGTGAATATTGATTTAGAACAAGAATCATTTGTTTTTCTTTCACCCGCTCTAAGAACACGTGTAAAACGTGTGTTGTTGATTTGTATCGTATCGTAAGTGTTTGTTTGTAGTTAGAGCGAAATCTACTTAAATAACTGCGCCCTTGCAACTGTGAATTAAGTAGGGCGGTTTTCACTGTTAATCTTTCCCGAACTTAACAAATCGCATGTATGGAGTACACACACAAACATCATTCTCTATAGCAATCTCAACTGTTGCTCGGTTTGTGAGACTTCAGCTGAATCGCGGTATGGAATGAAAACGGTAAAGTTGAACTGAAGATATCTTTTCCCGCGTACAGTCTGTATTAACCAATAAATTCATTATTTTGATTTTTTTTTGATTTTGAAGCGGCAGTATTTTCAAAATGGCAGATGACAGCGAACTTTTTAAATCGCACAAGTGTTGTTTTGGCTATAGACAGCGTCAAGTTTTTCAAGAGACACCAGCAGAATTTGGGGGAAGTATCAAGTCAACAATCTTAGCAATTTTTTGAAATGTGTCGAATAGATTAGGATCTTGGATATTTAGTTAGATTTGAAAGTTCCTCTTTGCTGACGCCAGCGTGACTCTCGGGCCGTTGTGTGAATTTTTCCGTAATCCAGGATTGCAGTTGCTTCGTAAAAAAGCGTGGAGTTTGATTTGTCCGAAATTTTCACTGCATTAATTTAAAGTTTGCATAGCGCACTAGATCCAAAACGCGACAGATCTATAAATAAAAGGCAGCGTTGGTTGTGAATTAAAGCATGGGTTGCATCAAATTGTTCCACTAAATGCGGACATATTTCACATTTTGATTGACTATTGAAGAAAACATGGGCTTCCAGTAAGGTGCAATTCAGCAATTAGGAAAGATGAAACTCAGTATGTTATTCAACCTCGCTCCCAGAGCCTTTTTTCGATTTTAAAGAGGGAAAAATTCCTTGAACCGAAGCTCATTGACTTTTGGCACACAGCTAAAAGTTTCAATTGCTGTGCACATTAGACTTAATTTGAACACCTCCTTTATTTGAACATTTTTTTGGCACGGTGATTTCTTAAACAAATCTCATAACTTATAATTCGAACCTCCATTATTCGAACACTTCTTTAATTCGCAACCTCGTCCCCAGAGCGGTTTAGGTTTTAACCATTGGGACGGAACCTGAAAAGATTCAAGGTTCTGTCCCAAAACGCGGCAGGTATTACAAAATGAGCCATTTATTCCAACACGCAGCACAACCGGGTCCTTAAAATGTTTGGCGAGAGGAAATTAAATACTACAAAAATTGTTGAATTTCAAGAAAGTATTTTAGAATACTTTCTCAATTCCGTATTTTCTCCTTTTTGATGACCAAACAACATCTACTTTAGACTAATAATTTTCGCCACATTAAGATAGAAATGTTGTTTATTTTACTGTTTGTAATCTCTTAGTCCTGGTGAGAAATGATAGAACGGATAAAAACTTGTTAGGGTTACTTTGTAATTTCTTTCTCACTCAATATAAAATGATTTGAAATAAATAACAAAGAAAAATCTTCATTTTTGCAAAATTTCTATTTGTATTATTCCTATTGTATATTTATTGTACTTATATTTTTTCATGCACTGTTTATTATTATTATTACTTCAACGTATTTGTGGCAAGAAAACCGCCGTCGACAGGTAACATAACACCATTGATCATATCACTTTTCTCACTAAGTAGATACAAGATAGGATGAACGACATCTTTGACTTCTAAACAAAAAAATATGTTTGATTATCGATAGTGTTCGATAACCTCTGTTGGCGATCTACTTTAAGGTGGATAAAATTTCGTTTGCTTTGATTTTACTTCAAAAATTTCGCTTCGCCAAATTGAGAAACAGTTTTTACTTTTTCATAGATCCACGCGTGATTACATTCAGTATTTTAAATTCGCCATTTTTTTTTTCCTCGTGGAAATCAAAGAGATATTTCGCAGCTAATCCGCCGCCGAATTCGCCATTCACAATTTGCCTGGTAGAAATCCTTTAAAGGGATAAATATTCACGCGGAATGTCGCAAAATCACGTTGCAAAATCATTCGATTACTTTCGCGAAAAGAACACACCAATAACGTACAACATCTACAGAAGATGACGACTTTCGTTCGACTTAATTTGCACAATCTACACCCCAAGGTTTTCTTTGAATAAGGTTTTGCGAACTTGGTCGAAACTTCCAAAATTTAATTCATGCAAAAATTGACCGCTCATGTCAAACGAAAGGTAAATGTATTTTAACATGTAAATTTTTGTAATCAAAAGGTTCTATGTTGATTTTCCTGGCTACTGAGCTCCTCAAATACATTCCAAGCCTTCCGGGCGTCTAATCTTGGTCACACTATGAAAATAATAATAAACCCCTTCCATACCTGCGAATTTTCCCTGAGGTATTTGTTTTTTCATCGGGTCACCAGTTTTAGGATCGGACCAAGCAAGTTTTCCCATATCAGTAAGCACAACAGTTGGGTTAACCGCGTTCACACGTATCTAAGAAAATATTATTAAATTTAAAAAAATATCAACATTTCAAATGTAATTACTGTGTGAACACGGAAGCTGTATGGCAAAATAATACCTATTCTTAAATCGACTAGAACAATTATTTTTTTAAATAAACAACTCTGAAGTCAAGGTTTGCGTTTGTACTTCAGAGAGTTTGCATATTCGGCGCAAGTAGGTTGTGAGGAAATCTTTAACCAGTTTAGGAGGCTGTACACGTGGAAAAAGACGGTGACGAAAAAACAATGTCAATTTGTCTTTTCTTTCAACATAATAATTTCCCTCTTCATCTCTTGAACAATCCTGTGTCTGTTACTGCTTTGTGGTTATTTATGGTTCATCCGAATCGTAACTGGTAGGAGCGGCGTGGTAACGAAATAACAATGAGCAATTATCAGTGTTAACTTATTTTAATTTTAAACCCATGGTCTGAGATAGAGTTGACTAACACGTGTATACACCGTACGGTATGAGACGAAGAAATGCGACATGATTGCTCCGCCAATCACTCTTTTATAACATTATACACCTCGTTTTACTTGTTTACCCATGCGAGCTCGTATTGTTTTACATTGCACATAGGCCCCCTGACCATGGTCTTTTTGCAGTCTTACACCAGCCTTGCGTAGTCTTACTAGACGGACATATTACATTCTACACCGTATTTATCTGGTCTAACCAGCAAGTTAAAGTTCCATGTAATCCTGTTCCTTTATAAGCGTAAAGCTAGACTCAGATTCCTTAAACTTTAAAGCTTAGGATTAGCGTATTTTGGAATGAAAAAAATAGAACTGGATGTTGTTTTTTATAGAAACTAGGATCTGATCAAACAAAAACTATGTGCAAAACAACCGTGATAATAAAGAAACAAAATCAATGTCTTTCTAAACTGAATCTTCGTCCAGTATCGTGAAAATGTTTCTAACTTTAAAGGAGATTATTCTAAAAATTTATGGAGTCCTTGTTTTATACCCTTAAAACTCTTTTTAGTAAGATCCCTGTCTATCTATTTATCAATTTATTTTTTTAACTTTATCAATATTTTGCGCGTTAGCAGTTGAAAGTACCTATAATTTCCGCCTCAAGTTAAGAAACATGTTTCATATGTAAAAGGCTATGTAGAAGAGAAAATTTCAAAGAAAAAAAAAAATGAAAATAAAGTCACATGTAACAAAAAAAATCATAATCAACTAGTAATAAGCATATCATCATGAGCATATCACAATGAAAAAAAAAGCTAGACTAAAAAAACCCCATCCCCATGTAACCGTTACCCAGTTGGTGAGGTCCTAATTCTACCTGTTACTCACTTGGTGAGGTCCTAATTCTATCTGTTACTCACTTGGTGAGGTCCTAATTCTACCCGTTACTCACTTGGTGAGGTCCTAATTCTACCTGTTACTCACTTGATGAGGTCCTAATTCTAACGCCATCATTCGTGTCAGCTGGTCAACAGCTCCTTTAGATGTACCTTAAAAAATAATTGAGAAGATAAAATCATATAAAATGTTATATATCAAACCGACTTTAAATTCAGTATCCAAATAGCCCCTGGATTACAAAATATAGTAACGTTGGTATCAATTGACATATGTATAATGCAACAACAAAAAAACGTTTTATTTATATATTTAATTTTCGAAAAATGGATAGCTTAAAATATTAAAATAGAGTACTCCATTACTTCAAACTCTTTCGCAAATCACTGGAGCCTTTACAAATCCAATAAAAACCTGAAACCATTTAAAACATGCACAATTTGAAATCTACCCGGTAATTTAGGCTTCGGTGTATTTTGCAATGAAATACAAGATTGCGAGCAAACCTACAATAAGCTGTGTGGAGCGGCAAAGCAGTCATTGATGCTTGACTGGACACATTGACAATAGAGCCTCCACATTTGTTACTGATCATCTTTTTTGCCATGATCTAAAAAACATTGACATGGGAACAACTCAACTGACAACAGCAGTAAAATCTGTTAACATATTGTCAGTTTGTAGAATAATCAAATGGAAGGCTCGTGAGTTGCAGATTAACTAATCGATAAACTTTTTCTTAATATTTTATCTGTTATGATCTGTTATTTTTCTCTACTATTTAAATTAGCCTTTATCTTGAAACATGGTTTTCTAAGTAAGTTTGACCAGGCATGTACAAACCGAAATTGCTGTTACAGTTTAACTTGGTTGAAAATACTTAGAGACTTATACAAGAAGCGATTACTGCAACGTTTACCTGTGACACTATCAACATAGCTTTGACATTTATATTCATAATTCTAGAAGAAAACAGGGAACGAAAATACATTTCTGATTAGGTTTGTTAATACAAAGAGTTTTGAGAATGTAAATGGTACATAGAAAGGCAATAATCCTGTGGCAGCGTAATTTCCTCTTTCTTGTTATAAAGAACAAGGCTGGTCATTAGCCCGTGGAAAATTCACAGTTTCGCCTGTCCTATATATGACGGTTCTCAGATTAACCCGTCGTGCATATCCAAAGCTTTGTTATTTCGTGCATCATTAACACAAAGTAACGACTCAGCTACCATTTTAAAGAAAATACGCCTATTATTATAGAGATGGTGATTTAATACTTTATCTATTTTCTTACAAAATAATAAAAATCATAGCTTGCACTAAATTAGAGTTTT
Source organism: Hydractinia echinata (assembly GCA_030067915.1). NCBI lineage: Eukaryota > Metazoa > Cnidaria > Hydrozoa > Anthoathecata > Hydractiniidae > Hydractinia > Hydractinia echinata. Next base: position 238,987 of record JASGCC010000150.1, read on the forward strand.
ATAGGACTGTTTTTTACATAGGTGTAGCAGGATTCTATCAGCTTTCTTAAACTTTCATATTTAAATAACAATAATTCCCTGCTTATATAACAATACCTATTAACTATCAATAAGCAAAAATAATCAAAATAACACAGCACTAACGTGTCAAAAGCTTCATCCGTAACATCCAAGAAGTGCTCCAACTTCGCATAGCCTGCATTGTTCACCAGTAACGTAATGTCATTGGGAAGTTCTGATAGTTTTTCGCGGACGTCAGCAAAATTTTGAAGATCTGCTAATATGCAGTGGATGCTTGGACACTAAAAACGGAATGTTAACTGAATGAGTGTGAGAAATTGCATTTACTTTTTTATTTATTTGGTAGACATAGCACGTCTAAAACAATGTAACTAAAACAAAGACAAAATCTAAAGGTTTTCACATATTACAGCAACCCAAAACAAAAATTAAAATTAAAAAAATGAGTATAATAAAATTATCACAAAGTACATTTCACCTCTTCCTTTAAGTTATCTAAATCTGATTGAGTTCGTGAAAGAGCATACACATCAGCATTACCTTCACATAAAGCCACACATAAACTTCGACCAATACCTGATAATACAAATACTATGGCTTATTATCTATAACTTTGTCACTTTGATGTTTCTTCCATATTTGTTTATGAAAGTTAAAGTTAAATAAATGATGCAGAGATTGGATTTTTTCTAATTTCTACATGAGATGCAGATTTTAATGGTTGTACAACATCTCTTGCGTCACTTTGTTGTACAACATGTGTTTCCAATAAACTCGTCACAGTTGAAGCTATTTCCAGCTTATTATACGAAATTAAGAATTAACGTTGTCTAGCCTGCTCAGTACAACATCCATGCAGTGTGAATGAGTGATTTTACCTTTTCCAGCACCTGTTACCAACACTTTCTTTCCATTGAAATCAATGTTCATATTTCTAAATGTTTAGAACTATAAAAAAACTGGATAATACACAATACATTTTATGTGAATATACAATACAAACAACAGATTTCGTTGGCTTTGCTCTATACTTTTACTTACAGAAAACTCTACCCACATACAAAAATTAATTACGTTTTATAAAACTCCGAAATAATTATAAGATTATACAGATAACTTCAACATTTATGCGCATGCGTGTATAAAAAGATCATCCGTAGTGGCGCCTTCAAGTTTTACCATTTATATGCAGAAATACCAAAAGTAGTGCAAGTATTTTTAACTTTTTATGGTGAACATTTTCACCTCTTTACCCAGCATCATGTCAATTTGCTTCAGTCTTTGCTTAACATAAATTTTAGTCTCCAAATACATAATTTCCTTATTTCAAACCATAAAGTTGTAGTCAAGGTCTAATTGTAAATTTGCACATACTCAATTTTGCATAGCAAAATATCACATTTTATTTTTATATGTGACATATTGCAACAGAGAGATATAAACTAACTTAAATGTGCAAATATTAGTATCAAAAAAGAAGGTAAAATGTCTGTTAAATCTTCTCCCTAGTTCCTACGTACTTATTATAGTATGTGAAGTATACGCTTAACTTTTGGAGCAATTTGAGCCTCGACAAGCTTATAAAAAAAGCGCAGTAAAATTGTCAATAATACGAACCGTACAACAATTCTATACTTTTTTTAAATAAACAATTGATTTTTTGCACTTCGCCCCAACAATTGTTTAGTCATTGTTTAAGTGAGTAAGTTTGGGAAGATTGTTTAAATTTGGCATTGTTTATATAAAAAAGTGTATACCATCAGAAGAAAAGAAACACGACGTGTAATGTCACTGTCAATACCATGCACAGTTCATCTAACAATTTGTAATCATCAAAACCACATCTTTGTTAACAGGTTAGGGGTAAGCAAGGAAACAAATAAATTGCCTTGTTTATAACAGTCGCTTTTATACCAGTGATTCAGATTTGTTAGATGAACATACTCCTACTGGCACAAAGCTTGGAAACAAGTGATATACTGTATACCACGTTTCCAGAAAGTTCGCATTAAACAACCAACTACAAGTCTACATGAAGTAATTATACTACTGGAGTAGCAACCTTTATCAAAATAAAAGTCCAGTTTAATGTTTGTTTGAAATAATATTTTGTTTTTCGCTTGGTGAAATATTAAGATAACTACAAATATTTATACACAGTAACAAGAGAAAAACTACCCTTCTTCTAGTCCCAGTCTCCTCTCCTTCTTAAACCTTTGTTTTTATGAGCATATGTACACAAAGACGGTGACGTCACAAAAGGCGATGTCACACAATAATGACGCCACAAAATGATGACGTCACACAAAACAACTACTCATTTTTATGCATATATATACATACTATAACCTTATTGAACCGAAACTTGAATGATAAAATTTAATTTTTTTCAAGGAGATGAAAACTCGATTACTATGGATTTTCTTTTCTAAAAAAACAACTTAAAAAGTTCAACGACTCTTCATTTGTAGAAATCACACGTCAAACCTTCGAAATGATGCTGTTTCTAAAAAAATTGAACTTGGCTCATGTATTATTTTCCGATGGAATATGTATATTCCCAAAAAGTATTTCGAAAATATAATATTATTACATACACCAGTTTGCTAAAAGTAAAAATGTAAAAAACAATCTCAGGAATCCCATAATTCCATCAAAGATCCCATAGCTCAGTTCGTAAGTGAATTTCTGTAATCAAGGAATGACGTAGGAGATTTTATCTTCATGGCAGGTCTTTGTCTTCCAAAAAACGATACTCAAAAGTGAATCCATCGCGTTTGCGCTGACTCCATTTCTCATAATCAAAGAAGATATACGTTCCCTAACAGACAAAAAGTAAATTTGTTCTTAATAAAAACAAACAAAGCATATGAAATTTCTACAAATAGAACATACTGTAAATTCTCTATTTAACGTGAGCGTTTATTGGAAAGGGAAGGTAATAAGAGAAGGGGTTAATTTAAAAACTTCACTTCGTATATATTTCAAAATATGTTTTTCCATAATATTGACCAACAATTAAAAACTGGTTTTCCGTAGAATCGTCATCCAGAGGGTTAAAGTCCGCATTTCACTGTCCAACATCAGAGTCAGTGGGCAAAAAACAGATCCTCATGCAGATCGCCGTCTGATGACAGATGTGTTTCAACTTGCAAGAGATCTCTCCCAATTCTCAACTTTTTATGATTTTTATTAAATATCACGAAATAAAGGTACATTGAAATTTAAAATCAACCTAGCTTTTCTCTTTTGCTATCAAACGGGTGTGTTTATTAGAGAGGGGCGTTAATTAGAGAGGGGCGTTAATTAGAGAGGGGCGTTAATTAGAGAATTTACAGTATTCTACATTTAGATAATTCTTATAAGTTTGTAGAAGGATTTAGGGAAAAAGAAAAAGACGAAACAAGAAAACGCATGTTACCTCTTCAAACTCATCAGTAATTCTTTTTGGTTCTTCATGTCTTTGAAACCACATCATGTATTTCGTATGAAATCTCCATGATTGTTTTTTCAGTGCTTTCGCTGCTAAATACTGAGCACGAGTACCCTGTGAAAACATCATAAAATTACACAACAAAAGCTGAACAATGTAAGTCAAGTCAACACAACACCCATCCTTGACAATGACACCCACTCTTAATACTGACAACTTATTATCGTATGGAATTTATTGTTAAACAAAAATTTAATTTGCAACGAAATTCTTGTAGGCAAATAAAAGTTTAGGTTTTTACACAAAATGTTACTTTATCGTTCTGAGGAGGCGATTATTATAAAACTCTTTTTAGATTTTGGAAGCAATTTTTAACAACAACCCCTCGCTGTTTCTGCTCTGTTATATAATCATATATTTTGTCAGTGAGTTTTTAGCGGAACACTTTAAAAAAAATACGTACCTCCTGATAGTAAAATATAAAAAACAAGGTTTCGGTTGACAGTCGTTGAAAAAACTCTACTGTATCAATACTTGGTGGAGGTTGATGATGGTGATAACTTGCGATAGGTACAGCGCTTCTTGAAATGTACGGTCTAAACATGACATAGTAAATGATTAAGATTAAGTTCCTAATAATCAGCCATGCTTGAGTAAAAGCCAGGTTAAAAACTCAAAAAACCCATAGAGTCAAGTTTGAGGAGAGTTGATGAATTTTGATAAGAATTCCCAAGCTTTTGTGAGATAATAGTAGTGTTTTTTTAAAAAAAATTTGAGGGCATTAAGGAAAATTTTCTATTTTCTACAGAAATATAATTGAATATAAAAATAATTAAGATTTAAAGGTAACGTTATTAGTGAAGAACAAAAGTTGCTAAAAAATCTACTTTTGAAGGAGATTTGAGGAGTTTTGAGGCGACTTTTCAAAATTCAGGGGAATTGAGGATGTGGCATGATAACCCTGGTATTATGTATTCTTAAATAAAACGCTCAAGGCCTATTGTCAAAGATAATAAAACTAAGTGTTTATTCAAAGGAGGTGATTCTAAAATCAGGTTCAAAAGATAAAACTGTAGTTAGTAGGTACTCTTATTTATTCCTTATACACATAAAAAGCTTTTTCGCTTGTACACTGCTTTTTCCTATAGTAGCTTAGTTTTGTGTAATGAATTTTTAGCATTCAATAACATACTGCAAAATATCAGAGAAGCCCCCTAGCATTCACCCTAAAATAAAACTATTAACCCTGCCTGAATAAAAACACAGGGTAAAATTACATTTATGGTAAGCAAAGCCAAGGATTGGTTGTGAAAGTATTTCAATACAACATGCAATAACACCCATTCTTTATATACTTGAATAAATCTCTGCTTCTAAGTCCAAATTTGCAATGTGAATGTCATCTATCCATTTCTGATTCCCTTACCTCATTTTTTCACCGTCTTGTCTTTGTGGTAAATGGTGATAAGCCGCATCTAACATCTTCAGTTGATATAATCTTTCTTGTGTTAACAGAACTGGACCTAGGGGAGCAACACCATGTACTGGTTGCAAACGCACTTCTTGGGTGTCTGAATTAGGAGGCTTTTGTGGAAGTGTTGGAGGATTAATAACACCTCCAAATAAACTGTTCGTTTTTAAACTGAAATCTGTAGGTGGTTGCAATTGCTCGTCAATTTTTGGGGAGACAGACGACACTGATGGGTAACTAATAATACTCTGACTACTAGTTTGAATTTGAGGGGCTGTTGTCGTAGAAAGTGACCTGGACACTGATGCTAACAAAGATGGGCCAGCTTCTTGAGAGGATGTCATGACGTCATCGTTGTTTGGATTCGAACTATCTGATGTTGTTGTTTGCGTGTTAGAAGATGATGTTTCTGTTGTTGTAGTAGGGTTGGTATCAGATGTTATAGCAGACGCTGTAGACATCCAGTGAGGATTGTTTGTGTTTAAGCCTAAATATAAAAAAAAAGAAACATAAATAACAGATTTAAAAACACATCTTTTCAAAAAGAACAAGCAAGTTTATTGCACTGCATTTAGTGGTTAAGACAAGTCTGACAGGCTAATACAAAATTTTTTGCAATAGACCAAAATTATACTGTACAAAGACGATGCAATGCTTGACCAAAAATGCAATAATAAAAACAATTCTGCATTATTGTCAATATTAAGTAAAATAATATAAAGTAAATTATTATAAAGTAAAATATTATAAATTAAAATATAAACATCGAATTACTAATTTGTCATTTGAATTACTTTTAACGTGCACAAAATCACTTTCACAAACACAAATAGAATATTATGAACTCAAGAGGTTAACATTTGAAAACAAAAAAATATTTAACTAAACAGTTTATGTAGTCACAGAAAGATTATTTTCACTACCAGAATTAAAAGGAATGGTGATCCATTCCAACCTTTGTTGGAATGGATCACCACTCTTTTTTAAGAATCCTACATTTGTTCTGATTTATCTTTATGTGGGGTTAAGTGGGCGTTAAAATTTTCAGATGCGTTTAATTTCACAATTTTGCCGCCAAAAATGCCCAAATGTGTACTCTCAAATGTGTACTCTCAAAAATAGTTTGCGTAGGGATAGTTGAGAATGGTAATTACTCATCACTTGCTGGAGCAAAAACAACAAATCTACCTGTATATTTCAAACTTTCAACGTGATTCCGCACAACTTGCACAGCCTTCTCTTCTGCAGATGTTAACTTTGGACTACTTGGCCTTGGGTTAGTACTTGATGTTTCCGGTGCAGCAGCACTTGCATAAGGTGCTATTGGTACATTTGACTCTTTTGTTTCAGAGACACTTGATGTTGTGGTGTTTTCAGCACTGGTTTTATGGTCTAGACCATTGACCATTGGAACACTAAAGAGGTGAACATTATTTTTATTATATTAGCCATGGTAACTTGGGAATTTATTTTGTGAATTATGTCCATGTCTTCCCTGCTCCACTTCTTAAAAGTAGTAAAAACTATTTTGTTTAAACAGCCAAGTTTGGATTTCGTCTCACACACAAGCAATTTTTCAGATCAGTTTCCATTCATAAAGCAACAACAACAACAAAAACATTTTCAAACAACTGAACAAAATATTAATACATAATATAGGCTTGCCTTAATATAGGTTCCGTTGTATTGCTATCTGTAGACACACTAGACGTATTGTTATGACTTGAAGAGAAGAGGTTTCGTTTCGAAGGAGTGGACGATGATGATGACACTGGAGCTGTCGTTGTTGAACTTGAAGCTATACCATTTATAAGACTTGTGTTGCTTGAAGTAGAGTTTTTACTGTTTTTGCGTGGTGAATTCTAAACAACACACAAGCACACGTAATAAAATATCTATAGGTCTTTGAATTTTTGAGAATAGTTTTTACTTCTATCAACATGTGATTCAGACCCTCAGTGGACAGTCCGATACAATATACTTGTATTACATGGGGCTCTCAAAAGGCCAAAGAAATCAGTCTCACTTAGCGAATGTTCCAATTGACTGAATCTTCTTGTAATTAGGACTTAAAACAGTTAAAGAGATTGGCTCCTAATTAACACAAGTTTTTCTTAGCAAGGGTGTTACTTAACATTAGTATACTGCAATGCTTTCAACCATTCTGCAAGTGAGAATGATGGTTGGCTGGGGAGATTTTAAAACAATAAGGACTTTGGGAAAAGTAGCCCCCAACCTCGTCCCCAGGGCATCTTCTATCTTTTCTGACCCCGGGACGGCGATACGAACATGGCCCTGGAGAAGGCCTCGTCACGTGACCCTCCAATACACAGTTTTTCTGTGTGTAATATTTAATGAGATTTGTCTCAATTAACCAAAGTTTTATATATAACCTTGCAGAGCTAAGCGAGCTCGGCGTTTTACGTCACACGTGCGGCGAGTTTGTTTTGATTCCTCTCATACGCAACACACAAACTGCTCGCATATTGCCCTTAATTGTTTTCTGAATGTATAAATATACAATCATGTTATTTAGGCTGCTGTTTACTTGAAGAAATTCAAGCAATTTAGTTATGTGTATTTTACTGAATTGGTTGGAAGCACTGGGTTGCAAAACTTGTAGCTAGGGGAAACTTGGAAATTGGTAAATGATTTGCCCACCTGACCATAGTACTTCGTTGGTTCTCTAAGGTGCAAATATGGCTACATAATTTTCAAATGGTCGTGTCATTCTAGGTGCCTGACTGAAAGTAGCTAGGCAGAAATTTAACTTCATATTAACATTTACATTTTTTATTCATTTTGGCTGAACTTTAGAACTCTCATTAACTGTAAAGCTAAGGGGGCACGAGGGACATTTTCATGCGCATGCTATGCAACATTGCTCCATTGCACGCGCATGAAAAAAATTGCTCGTGTCCCATATCTGCTTTTTACTGCAATGGAGCAAAAAAATGTTGCATTGAGCCAAAATTTTGCTCCACAACTTCGGGGACAAAATAGATTAGGGCTCCAGGGACAAAATTTGATGAATATTTTGTTGCATTGCAAATGTTGCTCGTGTCCCCACCTTCTGCAACATGTCCCGGAACAAAAATTATTGTTGCAGCACATTTGTGCCTCGTGTCCCCATATCATGCAACAAATATGTTGCAAAATCATTTGAGGCATAGTGTAATTGACCAATGAAAATGCAAGAAACTGTAAACATTGTTTTTCTTGAGAAGTCGAACATCAAGTGAAGAGAGAAGATAGGAGAGAAAGCAAAAATGTCGGAGGAAAAGAAAAAGCTGTGTGATGAGGAAAATACAATTTTGATCAATTTTTATAAAGCAAATCCTGCGTTATAGCAGTGATGTTTATTACAAAACTAAAAACAAAAAAGAAGCTATAAAGCAAGATCTTGTTAATAAATTCAACGGTGCACATAGCATACAAAGCATTTAAGAACATTTAAATCAAAGTTTTTCATAACACCATTCTGCAGCAAATGAGAAGTGGCGTCACAAGAAACATTTTCATGCGCATGCTATGGAAATGTTGCATAGCACCCCATGAAAATGTCCCTCGTGTCCCCTTACCTTTGTGTCTGCATCACTGCTTTTATATGATGACCAAGATTTTGCTTTACGAATCCCAAAGTTGCTTTTTTATTATTTTTTTGCACAAAATTTATTTAAACAATAGTTAACTGAAACTGAATTCGTATATGGTGGACTCACTGCTTGCAGTTATATTGGGTGAAAAAGGCTTCAAAAAAGTATTTACTTTAGAAGACTTTTTTGCTTTTACATTTTGTGGCCTTAAAATTTCCAAAAAGCCACCCATTACTGATAAATTCTGCTTTTTCTTTTCCTAATGACATGTTTTTAAAACGCCTTACAGCTTTTTTATTTTTTACTCAACAAGGTCACATTTTATTGCACAAAAGATATACAAAAACAAGGTTTTTTTTGTTTAAAACATAAATAATCCAAAAATTTTATCACAAGCATTATGCTGGTTTGAAAATTGAAATCGACAAGTCCACATGTGATCTATTTTGTCGATTCAAATCATGTATCACTGCCTTAATAGTTTAGAAAGAATTGGTATACGACTTTACCAACAGCAAAGTATTGCTACCTTAAAAGAAAAAAATGTTTGGGGAATAATTTTTTGAGGAAATTATTTTGGGGATTTTGGACCAAAATTAGTTCCATAAAAGTCGCACTTTTTAGAGCTCATTAAAATTTATTTAGTTTAGTTATCATTCTGCTTGGAAAATATTTAAAATGCCAACTAGCTAACCGTGAAGATTAATTCAGTATTCTCATAAGAGCATCCAATCACAAAAATATATCAGCAAAAAGATATTCTTTGCAACTAAGTTTTTCGTTTACTGGCATAATTTTAGGTTGAATCTTATCTGATATGCTATGCTGTCAAAAACGTCTTATCGGTGTCTCTGAAAAGGGCTAAATTCTGAAACTCACAAAGTATGATGATAATAGAACTATTTTTTGGCTCAATTTCATCAAACCAATCTAAAACCATATCATACCAAATCTCAAGTCAATATTTTAATTTTTACTGAAGTTATGGGACGCTATACCCGGTTTAGACTTTTTTTGTTATTTTTTTATGTTCACTGCTTTGTAATTAGTATTATAACTCTTGAGATAATATATCACAGTGGTGAGCTGTTCAATATCTACCACTATCTTCAGTACATCCTGGATTTAACCATATGCCAGATTGAGCGCTTAATCAAAGTGCGACTTAAAATTTGATTTAGTTCGATTTTCTGAAATTTCTTCATAGCGTGTTAAAAAAGGTCTAGCAAGAATCAGTTAAGAAAATCTTCCTACCTTTTCCCTTCCTCAAAATGGCTGTGTAATTTTTTTATGCCTCGTGTAAAATTATCTTTTATCGTATTGGTCTAAAAGTACTCCATAACAAGTTTCAAGTCAATAACTTTATTTTTTTACCGAAGTTATTGCACTTTGAATTTTCTTGAATTAGGCCGGGTAAATGTGCAGTCAATGATAAAATGGCTCTGACGGTTAACCTACTGGCTTGTTATATTTTTTTATGGTAACCAAAGCATATAAAATAATAAAACATGCCCACTAATAACAACATGATATAATTTAAAACGCAATGATACATATATTTAATTTTGTAAAAAAAACATTTTCAATATTTTGTGCAAAATTATTGTCTATAAAGGACATGGGCGGCACTAGGTCTTTCAGCTAGTAATTTTATGTAACGTCATTCTTTGCATAAACCTGCAAATTAAACCTGGCCACTTGAAACAAGTGAGTTTCTTTCTTTTGTTCTTATCTTGATAGTTTGCTAGGTATAGTGTGCTAGCTTGCTACTTTTCTAGTTTTATTAAACTTTCCCAGCTATTGAAATATTTCCATGTAAGCAGTATTACTTTATGATGTCTTATTTTATACTCTCATTGCTTAGTAATGCTTTTTATTAAATTTTTCACTGTGAAAAAACATGATACTGATACAGTTCCTCCGCCATTTTAATACGAACAGCTTCCTCCTGTTCGTCACAGACTCGCCGCCTTGCCAATCAGGTTTCATATCGGACCAGCCTCCTCCAGGTTCATGCGAGCATATCGCTGTCCCGGGGTCAGAAAAGATACAAGATGCCCTGGGGATGAGGTTGAGTAGCCCCCTACCCCGAAGCTGTCTTTTTGGTTCAGTGTCTATGAACTTAAGATGCATCAATGTTGTTTTTGTCAATGACGTTTATAATTTAATCATAATTTACTTAAGACATCGTTGTTCACACCATAACATAACCAATTTTAACTTACATTATTTGATTTAGAAGCAGGAGAACTAGTTGTTAAACAGGAATATCCAGAATTTAATGATGAACCTGGTGAAGATTGAATGTCGTCATCTTCACATTTATCATCTAATTTCATACTTCCTTCAACTAAAGCAAATCCAATAAAGAAGTGAAAAAATAGTACAAAACATATGCAAAAAAACACAAACAAAACAACTAAGTCACCAAAACAGACTGCAGATAAAGTACTTCTAAGCAATGTAAAATTACACTTACGGTCACCTTCGTGGTCAAGGTCTAAATCATCATATATCCCTTCGTCATCCAGAAAATCAGGTTCCTGAAACCAAAAAATTGAAAGTACAATACAACACAAGAACGAATTAGAGCTTCTTTTTTCTCACTTCTCTGCACAAAAGACAGAAGTTTCTTCATTACATGTTTCATGTTACATGTTTACTTCACCTTTCATGTGTACATAGCTTGTCTAAGTGAATTATTATTTCTTGTTGATAAAAGTACAACAATCCTGCCTTGTTAACATATAAAAATCATAAAGTTTTTAATCCAACAATCAGAAATGATGGAATGATATAGCATTTTCTTCGAAAAAACATAATTGAACAATGTTGCATATTGTTATTCCCTTACCTGACAATTATCAATATAATAATCTACATCATCCTTCACTTTATTTACCTAAACAAAAAAACAGAAGTATATTAAATCTACTGATATTTGATTTAAATAAATAAATAAAAAGAGAGCAATGATTATAGCAAAAGAATCCTGATTTATAAACTGATTTCAAAAGATGAAACTTTTGCATCTAACGAAAGAAAAGTTTAGCAGCTGCATTCGAATATTACGAAAGTGAAGTTGAGCAGTGTTTAGACACATTTACAATGATATAACACACCGAAGAATAAAATATTTTTTGTATGTCGATGGTTTATTACTGACATCAGTAAAATTCAAAAGATGGATATTTTCTATATTTCTTCTGTCTAAGTGGATTTTTCCACTAGCTTATCGACTAGTTTACTGGGTTTATATGTTTATCATAATGTTTATTCTTGAAATCAAAGGCTTAAATGATTTATTTAGTTTAGTTACACAATGTATAATGTTAAATAGCTTTGCCATTCAACACAACTTTCTTGTCTATCAAAACATTCCATAAATCTTTATAATACTTTTATTTTTATTTTCATTATGAGCTACAGAAATGTACATACAAAGAACTATACATTAATAGAGAGTTTATACTTTGTTAGCTAAGCTTTTATAGATTTGCAATACACACAGTAATTGAATCATAAGGATAACTTTATCTACGTTCCACAAATACAAAACTGCCATATAAAAACAAACAAACAAACAAATCTATTGTCAATTAGTAAAATAAACTTTGTGGTTGAATAAGTAATATTTAAATGCATTTCTAAGAAACCCTTACACAAACACCACCCCCCACAATATTTCTTGGAACTTTCTCCATACATTCATTATTTTATTATAAACAATTGTTAGAAAATATTAAATGATTTAATCCACAATGAAAATGATTAAGTCCACATTTGTTATCGTGAAGGTTAAAAATATTTTCCTTTGGTGTAGATGTAATTTTGCGCCAGTGATTTTTCCTATTCTTCTTTTTTACATACAAAATTCCTGCCTAAATCCCACCTAAAAACTAGAAAACTATATAATGCCCACATTCTGCCTATCTGTGAGCCAAAATAGCAGCTCCGAGTAGCGTGGGTTTATTTAAAAAGGGGGCTATAATGGTACATGGTACATTAATAACACCCATCCATGTGGCTTCGAAATTGCCTAGGGTAGCCAAAACTACTGTATATCCCCTTTTATAACTCTGTGTACTTTTTTTTTGCTTTCTTATTTATATATTTTGAAAGTTTAGTTGGATGTTTTCCAAATACATACAAATATTGTATTAATTTATGTATTTATCTTCATGTTTTATCTACCTAGCTATATGGACAAAAAGTACTTTTGTTTTCAGATCTTGAATTGCTCTAGCTAACATACTTGTGATTTTTAGCTATCATCATTCATCATCTTAAATTCTGGGTCAATGCGAAAATAGCTAGCAAGCCCTGGCATTCTCTAATAGTTATGTGATTTTAATGCTTTTTACTCTGAGAATGTGGCCAGGTAGACTTTTAAGTGTGTTATGATGGCATAGAAAATTAAAAGTATTGGTAAATAGGTTTATTAATGGCAGCATATTGTGCCAAATATGTCCAGCTTGGCAGCCTTTATTCCAAATAAAGACACTTTGTGCAATGACAAATAACTGGTGTTAAAATATTAGCTACAATCTTGGTCAAAATATGCTAAGATAAGACAATTTTATAATATCTATGCATTGATAAAGTTTGAATGCAAATCCCTTAACAGGTTTAAAATTACTGATGACAGAAAATGTCAAAATTCGCTATTACTTAAATATGACATCATAATTTATGCAACATAATTAAATCTGAAATTCTTTAAATGTGAATATCTTAAGAACAAAAGAGCAAACAAAAGAGTTGTTAATCAACTTTTTAAGCTCTATAATCTAACATCATTTTATACCTTAGGTTCCCTTTAAGATCTAAGCCTATTAGTCTAAACTCATAAAATGTGCTAATTGTCACTGACGTCACAACATGACTCTCTTTCACGGATTTTGGTCCCATCGTGAGCCTGACGTAGATTTTTTTGGTGTGTGAGCATGCTAGAGAATAAGACTAGCAACTTTTCAACACAATTTGTTTGGCCTACGTGTGTGCAAAAGTAGTGACTTCGCAGCCTACTGCAGTCATGCAGTACATTGACTGTTTGAACCTGTTGTCCATAATTGAAAAACGAGAAAAAAACTGCCTGTCTCAATATTTTTGTGCATGATTTTCTGACAAAGTCGTATTTTGTGTTGTTTTTTTGTTTGTGTTTTCCAAAGGTTCTTATGCCCGAAATTGGTCAATATTAGACAAAATGAATATTCTCAGACAATCTTGGTCAAGACGAGACAACTAATTTCAAATTTTGACACCTCAAGTAATTGCGTAGGCTATTTTTATATTAGATTCATATATTTTGAACTTGTCAAAGTTCACTTGTTAATGTTCAGAGCCGACTTAGGACTTAGAATCTTGGGCTATTTGGTTAAGTCAAAACTCTTAAAATGTGCTAATTGTTGCTGACGTTAGCATAGCCATTTTTCATGAATTTCAGGCCATCGTAAGCCCAGACGTAGATTATTTCGATGTACGGGCGTGCTTGAGAATGTGACTAGCAATATTTAATGCGGTTTGCCTGGCCTATGTGTGTGCAAAAGTAGCAACTTTGCAGCCTGCCAGCTGCAGCACATTGACTATTTGACACTTGATTTATTATTTTCCCCAAATTACTTTTGGCACATTTTGGGAGGCTTTACTTTCAATATCCTGTCAAAACTAGCATTCCTGATAAATTATGTTGCAGTGGTGTATATTCTGTCAAAACTAGCACTCACAATAAATTATGTTGCCAGTGGTGTATTATCCTGTCAAAACTAGCATTTACGATAAATAGTGTTGCCGTGGTGACTACCGTTAAACTGATGGAATTTTTGTCTGTCTTTAATGTTAACCACTTGATTAATATTTGAAAAAACATATTCGTATAAAAATGGCAGTGACCAACCAAAAGGGTGCAAATACAGTGATCCTGTAATGGCATACAACTCCAGTCCCTCAGCTAGTAAAACTGAAATTTCATTGGGCAATATTATCTTGTTACTGTAAATACTCAATTAAGCCTATGAGCTTAATTATCAGGAATGACATTAAGGGGATTTTTATAAGAAGGGAAGCTTATAAATTGGCAAGTTGTAAAGCTACAGGGAAACTTTTCTCATAAATATGCAGAAGTTTAAACTCAATATATTGCTAGATAAAAAAATATTGTATATAGCTGTCAGTCAATAGCTACAGAAGTTACTGACACAGTGTTTATTACTATATAATGTTTTCTTACCGTAAAACAAGTATTTTACTTAACTCAGCTTTTTTAAACGCGGGGGCTTTTATTTTAAAGAATATGTTTGGGGGTTGGGGGCATCGGAAGGGGGGTTATTGGCATTTTTATAATGTAATAGCAATTAAATGTTTTGAATTTTTTAGGACATTTAAAAAGAAAAACTTACCATATCAACTTCTAATGATTCGTTATCTAACATCCGTAGTACATGCTACAACAAAAAATGTAGTCACTTGATTTGAAGTGATTAAAATTGGTTTCCAAGAGTGCCAAAACTTAAGTAAGTTTATCTAACATTTTGCATAAATTACCTGGTGATATTGGTGGTTGAAAGTTTAGAAAACACTGTATAGTTTCAAACCTTTAATTTTAATGAAAAAAGTCTTGGTTCTTTTCAAACAATGTTATTTTTCTAGGTACCTCAACTCAAACTTTAAAAATTTAAAATTGGCTTATCTGCAAAATTAAACCCTAACAAAATAATGTTGCATAAAGAAGAGCCATCTGTGAAATCTAAAACCAAGAAATTTAATAATATTTTGCAGATTTTGACGAAAGTTTGATATAACAACAGACAGCTGTGTTCTCATATAACTATAACATGTAAAATCTTATTGTTACACCATACAAGGAACTTGCATAAAAAATTAAAGTCAATTAAAACTAAGTAAAAGGTAAAAATGGAGACAACAAGGAAACTAAAGAGTAGAAATTGAAGCATGCAACCTACTTCTAGCTGTGATATGTGGTATCTATGTTTCTCTATTCTATCCAATAATTCAGACAAACGTTCTGCTTTCTAAAATAAAGAAACAACGTTTATTATTAAACATTATTGTCTATTTTAGTAATGGTAACTAAGTTGACAACCAGAAGACATTTAGTAATGTGACATTGTTTTCTACTAAAACGATATTAGCCTTTTACATTCCCAGTATGAAAATATATTTTAGAGCCTAATCAACAGAGTATTTTTTTCTAAAACAGGGTGCCCACCATAATTTTATCTCTCATTTGTAGGAGATTGTAGGTAAATTTTCCGTTCATTTGTATGAGATTACGCAGTCAAATTGATAAAAAAGTAACAAAAAAGTAGGAGATTGTAGGAAACTCTTTTCAAACTTTCACTTTAAAAGTTGCTAATTTTGTATAATATACCAGGGTCAGGTAGGTTTCCATAAGACTGCATTTTTCGCTTGAGCGGAAAAAGCTTGAGAGCTTTTCCCACAAGCATGCGCAATGAAGTAGAATGACAATTAGCAATAAGGTAACAATATGTTTATTTGATGGTCCGAAGAAATGTTAAAAACAAAATTTTGGTTGAATGAAAATCTAAAAAAGTAGGAGTTTGTATGAGAAATTATATTTTCAGGTAGTTTTGTATGTGATTGTAGGAGATTATAGGAGATTTGTCATTTTGTATGAGATTGTATGATTTTGTATGAGGGTGGGCACCCTGTAAAAATGCTTACATCTTTATCTGGTTTCTTTTTCTTCGTTCCAGCATGTAGAGATTCTTGTTCCATTTCCATTTGATCAATCTATGAAGCAACAGAAGAAAGCAAAAATAGCAGGTTATAAGGTTATAATGCTGTTTCATGAATAAACTAAGTAACAGTGTAAAACATAACCATAAAAATTGTCAATACTAATGCTCACTTGTAGATTTAACTTCTGAATTGCATCCTACAAAAAGAAAATCATATAAATAAGACTTAAGAATAAGATAAGCAGTGGTCATCAAAATTTTGATTCAGGCAAATTCAGGTATTTATCGCAAACTGATTTTTGGGACACCTAATTTGCCGAAAACAATAGAGATAAAAGTTTTAATTTCAATACTGCTACATCTTATATACTAATACTCTCTGTATGTATGTCTGTGCAGCAGTGACTTTTGCACAGTGGGCTATATTTTTTTGCAATTTCCTTTAACAAAGTCTAAAAAACATCACCTATTTTTTTTTTTTATTATTTTGAAACAGGGTCAACCAACCAATTTTAGAAGAGATGGGTTGATGATGCCATCAAAAAGCCTTAATAAAGCCTCAATATTTCTTCAACGATTCCTCAAAGACACACGATCCTATACATTTCTTAATGGGAGTTTCAAGTTTTGCGCATTAATATAATGTATGTGTAAACAAATTTCCAAACCAATTTCTTTTTCGTGTATGGACAAGTATTTGTTGACGTATCAAAATTCAAATGGATAGATTCCTTTATTTTCTGCCTAAGTGAATTTTTCCACAGAATTATCTACTAGTCTGTTATAACAATACACTATGTCTGTTAGACGCAAAGTAAATGTGTTCGTTTTTCTTTGAAGTTTCAAAAAATATGTCTAATTTGCTAACTTTATTGACATTGCGTTTATATTTATATTTTAGTCTGACGTCAATGTGTTAGATTATAGTAAAGCCATTACATAGATAACTTGGAAATAACATGGAAATAACTGATGTTATCTCCTGTGAGGGTAACTTAGGACCACTTGGGATCAAAATGGGACCAATTCCTTAGAGCTGTGTCAGTGCTGTGTTCAAGATACCAAATAAATATTGAAGGCTCAGGTTTGGTATGTTGATGTTTTACTTACATTTAACCATTCTCTACACCGCACAAACTCTTTAGTCTCTGGATCTACTTTTTTCGCTTGACCTAAACCTGCATGAAGAAGATATAGAAAATACATGTCAATAAGAGAGCAAGGTTGAACTTTTAAGGTTGTATATAAGTATAATTGTAATACACTAAAAGGTATATATTGTATAACTAAGACACAATTCTATTAAAAAAGAAAAGAGAAAATATATCTACCTTCTTTTGAAAATGCTTTCGTTTTGGTTTCCTTCTCGACAACACGGAACCTTTCCATTTGCTAAACAAGACATAAACATCTGGTGTGTTTCGTTGACAACAAAACAGATTTTTCTCATACAAAGTGTTTCAAACATAAAGTTTTCTCATTGTGCTTTTCATGCTCTTACCTGTTCTATTAGTTTTCGATTATCTAATAATGTCTTTTTATCTTTAATGTCACTGGATGCAACCCATGTTTTTATTTGTTCACGTAATCGCTAAAATAAGAAAACAAAATGTTAGGAAGGACACGGTATGAGTAATGCTAGCCAGGGTTAAGGAATGCATGCTAAGTCAAATTTTAGGATTTACTTTAAAATTACACCAGGGTAACCATAAAACAAAATTATTGAAAAAATTGTAGCTATTCTCCTTCTATTTTTTTATATTACGACCCCCTGAAAAAGAGAGTTATTCTACTTTATTGATCAACTTTCAATTATTTTGTGTCAAATAGCATATAAAGTTTACACATAATAAAAGTCAAGGCCTTATGGTTTCCAACAACAAAAAAACGAGGATTTAAAATTCGTTCCTGGGCATAATGCTTTGCATGTTTAGTTTAACGACTGAAATACTGCATCCAGCAATCAAAACTACTATTTTTAATCGCAATAAAAAATATTGAAAGGTTGGTGTGAAATAAATAATGTCTGTTCATTTAAAAATATAGCTTTCGTGATTGTAAGAGCTTTTAAACAATATCTTGCTTGTTACACGTGGTAACAAAAGGCTTCATCATCTTATTGTTATGCCTCTCGCAAAATGATAACAGTAGAAAGCAATTAGGTTTATGTGTAAACAAAAGATACGTGTTCTTTATGTAGACATAAGGTTGTTAGGCGAGGTTGTGAAACTCACATATGTGTAAAGTTATATTCAAGTGGTACTGTATTGTTAAATGCATGAGCTATTTTTCATGTCTCATCAAGAAAAACAAAATATAAACCTGCAGTTTCTTTATTTCTCTTTTTAATTCTCCCTCATATTTCTCCTTTTGATTAACATTTGTAGCATTTTGAACTTTTTGCCAAATATCATCGAAAGCTTCAACACCTTCACTGACTTTCTTAAGACAACGATCGACTTCACCTAAAATAAACCATAATAGATTGTCTTAACACACTTAAATACAATGAGGTGTTACAATCCCTTGGAATCTTCAACTTTAGCATCTAGATAAATATGACATTATAAATCAGACTTACAGACTCATAAACCCCAGAAATAATATTTTGGTTTTGTATGATCTTAAACAACATACTGCAGCATTTTTTTAGCTCAAAATCATGTTATATTCCGATAATGATTACCAGGTATTTGAATTAGTGGATAACTAAAGCAACTTAAAATGAAAACTTTGGCTTAGAAATGGTAAGCAGACCTATCAATAAGGGGAGAGCAATTGCTCTTGCTCGCGCAAAGCCTCACCCAATTCTGAGAAATGAGAAACTAGCTGAGCCATTAATTGCTCCCCCAATTCCAAAAAAAGTTTTTCTGGCAGAGCAATATCAATTCATCTCACATGGAAATCAATGTTCCCCTTCTTATTATTTACAGTAAAAAAGAACCAAAATATATAAAAAAAGATAAAAATAAATAAAAAAGACTTTGTGAAAAAATATGCGTTTATAAACTTATTCTATTTATTCAGATTGCTCGCCCAGTTTAAATTATTGTAACCTTGGGAGAGCGATTTATTGCTCTGGTGTTATTTTCTTATTGATAGGCCTGAAAATAAAATAGATAAAAAAGACTGTGATAAAATATGCGTTTATAAACTTATTCTATTTATTCAGATTGCTCACCAGTTTATATTATTGTAACCTTGGGGGAGCGATTTATTGCTCGGGTGTTATTTTCTTATTGATAGGCCTGATTAAGGGAAGTGTGAACCTGTTTTTCAAAACTCCTCTAGTGACTGTTGCAGTTTTTTGCTAGAAGGAATTTTGAGCACATATAATCAGGCTTTAAAAACTGCATCATTTTGATAGGAAAATTATTTGAAGAGTCTAAGTTGAAGAGCAAAAAGGCAGACACATCTTGTTTCTCAATGTTTCCCAATCTACATTGGGTTGCACAAGCCCATGCCGATAAGCAGTAGTGGAAATATGACATGTGAGTGCATTGCTTAATAGATTTTTTTGTGTGGGGTGTTTGACAGGATGCAATTTCTAATTTTAGAATCAGGATTTTTTTGTCTATGTCATTTATTGTGATCTTCCCATTGCATTTTTTGATCAAATATTACCCAAATCAAATATCAAATATTTATATTATTAGATATTTAACTTTTTTTGCTCCTCAAAGAATACCCATGAGGTTGATGGTTTTGTTCTTAACTTTTTTAACTGTTTGTGGTTGCTGAAAAATATAGTTTCATTCAGCAGATGGTAGATCCAGTTCAAGTTATTCCACGTTTGGAAGCTTCAATGTCTATCAAATGATACTTTGAGGTTAGAGTCAGCTTAGAAGATAGAAAAAGCTGTTTTTTTGTTTAGAAATTTCTGAACTCCATGTCCCGCCACCATAAGAAAACATCGCCAGCACCAACACATGCCAATAATATCCTAGATCCAGGATTTTTCTTTATGGCAATCTTGCAGTGATTTTTTTTTATTTCTCAGCGATCCCAGATTTGGGTTTGTACGGGATACCACTCTCACCTGACTGATTGGAAATTGATCAAATTATGTAGTGAATGTAATTTTTTGATAAGCAGTAGTCAGCAACTGAGTAGTGGGTTATATTTTATGTGCTTAGCCTCTTATTTTCAGGAGGGATGTCCCTAAATCTTCTGCACAACCGAACAACATACTTTCCTGCCATGGATACAGAGAAAACCTACAGTTGCTGATAATAATGTTGTGATAATAAAGCAAATGGCATCAATACGCGATTTCGGGATACCATCTTTAATTTTCTATTGCAGTGGGGCAAGTTGGACTTTGAACCCTCTGTTCTCAGTAGCGAAGCATACAAAAAGTGCTAAAAAGAAGAGACTACTTTGAGAGATTTATCACTTATCTTGGCAAGTTTTTGATTACATTTAGGTATCAGGATTAAATCCTAGACCCCTGGACCTCGCATTACGTTACCATTCGCAAAATTTAAAGATGCTTTGGATTTTGCATGTTTTAGAACTTCATATATATAATTTTGCTGTAAAACCAGGCCAGGGACCCTTAAAATATGATGTTGACAAATAAACAAAAGTAAAAACATCTTAAGAAAAGCTGCAAAACTCTCAAATGAGCCTCTTTTTTTGTCAATTTTTGTAGGCTTCGCTACTAAAAATGGGGTTTCAAAGTCCAATTTGGCCCACCACAATTAAATATTAAAGATATATTAAACGTAATTCCTAAATCGCGTATTTTTTGCTGCCAGGAAAGTTTAATTAGAAAGGATGTCCTGACAAAACCTTTACAGAAAATGTTTGTCCAACCACTGTTGTTTCTTGTACTTATTTTATTTCATGCATGCCTTCACTCAGAAGCACTGATGCAATGTAAGATTGTATAACATAGCTAGCTAATAAAGTTTTCACTACGGAATATATTAATCAGCTATAGACATTTTGAAATGTTTACATTTTTTGCCGTGAGCCCTTTTGGCTTAACAATTGCGTGGCAGGCAAAAAGATGCGGGAGGTAGGTGAAGTGTGGTCTTTTTTAGTCTGTTTCTTTGCACAAAGGTTTCAGTACAACTTTATATGAATATATGTCAATCCGAAGTTATCCATCTACACTTGATAACAGCCTCAACAATGTTTCCGTAGAAAGAAATAAGCTGAAAAAGACCCTTCTTCAGCAAGCTCCCACATCTTTCTGCCTGACACGCAGTTGTTAGAGCCAGAAGGGCTTACCGCGGAAAATGCAAACATTCAAAAAGGTCTATTAATTACAATCAATACGGATAAAGAAAAATTTGTTTTTTCTTCTAAGCATAATTTTATGTTTGATCATTTTCAGGACAGGGTAGAGGTGTCTGAAAACCAATGATCTTTTTCCATTATCAGGTGGCCTTGGTATGAAAGTGACCTTCTAAATTATGTATAAAAGCTAGCTAGTAAGCAGTTTAAAAGCAGCACGTTCTTAGACTGACCTTGTAATTTTCTTCTATCAGCCATTATATTCAGCAGAATTATACCATAACTTTATTCGAACGTAAAATTCTGGTCAAGGAAACCTGAAAGATTGTTTATTCTTTTTCACGGGATTTGAGATGGGATATGTAAGAGAATATTTAGTTAGCTGGAGGTATTAGGTTGGTTGCAGGCTCCGCTGTGTTTTTATCATGTTCCACCATACGTATGTAAAAATTTCCGCGAAGACACTCGCGAGCAATTCCACGCACGCGCAGAAATTTGCAACTCTGCCCAGGAAGAAATATAAAGATGACCGTGGCTCTATGCGGGTCTGCTAGATTTCTACTAAGCACTTGTTACTGTTTCTATGCACGCCGCATACAGGTCAGGAAAATATTTCAGATGTAAAATATGGTAACGAAGTCGCGAGAAGAAAAAAAAAATAAAGCAACAAGATTGTTTTGTGACTAAAGATAGCACTTTCTTGTATTTGATCTGGCACTTGTAGCCTTTTTATTAGATGAATTTTCAGTTTTAGAGGATAGAAAAATGCTTGAAATACATTTTTGTGACTTGAAACAAAAACTCTAGCTAGCTATACTAGCTAAACGCTTTGAGACCCTATGTTTTGGAATTGACTTTCTTTGGTCATAAGTTTAAGCAAGAGTTAATGTTTATCACCTAACTTGTCATAGAAAGCACACAGTTAGTATGGAACAGACCCCATTCAGGAGATCATATGTCATATGAGATCATCGCTTAAAACGAAAGTTATTTTCTTAAAACAAGAATTGTTCTAAAGATAATGTTAGCTAGCTACCTAATTAAAAATGCAATCCAGTTTCCTAACAGAACATCCTGATTTTTAATGCTAGCCTGTTTAAAAACGCATGGTAGGGGTGCTGTACAAATTGTAAACGGCACTTCGTTAAAAGTTGCATCAGAGCCTTGAAAGATTGGACGGCTCAACTATCAATGCCTGCGTGCACAGCATTGCATTTAAAGATTTAATAAAAAACTGGCGTTTAAAGATGGGCTGTTCTGCCCAGATTGCGAACGCGGCCTGTTTATAAACAGGATGGCCGGATTATGTACGCATGGCCAGATTATGTTTTTTTTGCCCTGATTATGTCGTGGTGACCGGATTATGAATGCTGATATAATGGCTGACCAGGCAGGCTGTTATTGGCATTTTCTTCGAACTTTTGTGAATGACCTAAATTTTTCGTTTTGCGGGAATTAAGCTTGGTGAAAAGTTATTAAACTTGCAAATCTCAAAATTTAGTTTCCACAAAATTTCGTTTCATTTGAGAACAACAACAACTTTGCCACCAGGGCTATTTGCTTGTCAGAAGTGATGACGAATTATATAAAAGCCGGATTATGTTTGTTCTATAAGTGAGGAATAACGTAAAAGTGCCGCACATAAGCCGGCCTGCTCTGATGATGTTTGTTCTATAAGTGCCAAATAATATTAGACTAAATATTAGCACTAAAACTTGTCACTAATACTGTCCATCCATTGGTGAAGGGTCTCTTTAAGAGACAAGAGAGGAGTTGAACGTCCTCCACCATACCTTAGTTTAAAGGGGCGATTGTGGAAGTCCCATGAAATGCCACATAGTGATGGTGTCACTTTAAAAAACACCCAGTCCGGTTTGTGAACGGTTGGCGCTAGGAAGGGCATCCAGCTGTAAAACAATGCCAAAACTCTTTATTAATGGCCATAAGAATAGTTGATCAGACAAACTGCGTAAACAGGGCTGGAACTCTAAGGAGTGAAGGTGTCGCGCACGGTAGGACAGATGTCAGGTGTGAGCATCGTCAGACCGTTACCCAGCTATCACATCACAAGGTAGATAACACTAGGTTGAGGATGGCTAGTGTAAATGTTGGTACTCTGAGAGGTAGAGCAGGTGAAGTAGTTGAAATGTTAGAACATAGATCTGTTGATATGTGTTGTGTTCAGGAAGTCAGGTGGAGAGGAGCTTCAGTGAGATTTGTGGAAGGTAGGAGGGCAAGGTATAAGCTTTTTTGGATTGGTAATAGTGATGGATATGGAGGAGTTGGCATATTCGTTGCAGAGAAGTGGGTAGAAAAAGTAATAGATGTTATGCGTGTTAATAGTCGTATTATAGTGATAAAGTTTTTGATAGGTAATAGGATTGTCACTTTTCTGTCAGTTTATGCTCCACAGTGTGGACTCAGTGAGGAAGATAAAGATAAGTTTTATGATGAGTTAATAGCAGTCACATCAAAGTTTGGAGACACTGAACTTGTCATGGTGGGCGGCGACTTTAATGGTCATGTTGGGAAGTCCTCTGAAGTTTATAGAGGTGTGCATGGAGGCTATGGATTTGGGAGCAGAAATAAGGAAGGGGAGAGATTGCTTGAGTTTGGAATGGCAACGGACATGGTGGTTTGCAACACATCATTCAGAAAGAGACCGAGTAGGCTGATAACATATGAGTCAGGTGGTTGTAAGACACAGATAGATTACTTCCTGGTTAGAAAGTCAGACAAGAAAGTGGTGAAGGACGTGAAAGTTATATCGGGGGAAGAGTGTGTTTCCCAGCATAGGTTGCTGGTTTGTGATATTATCTTGAAGAGTGTTAAAGAAGCCAAGGGAAAGTACAGGCCCCGTCGAAAAGTCTGGAAGCTGAAGGAAGAGATTGTAGCAAGACAATTTAGTGCAAAAGTTCGGCAGTTAGCCCACAATGGTCAATGTGATAGTGACAATGTTGAAAGTACTTGGACTACTTTGAAGAATTGTCTTCTAGAAGCTTCTGATGATACCTGTGGGTGGACGAAAGGACCGGTTAGACATAGACAGACCTGGTGGTGGAATAATGAGGTTGACCAGTGTATAAAGGAAAAGAGGAAACTTTGGAAAGAGTGGAAGTCAGGTGGTAGTAAAAATATTTACTTAGAAGCTAAGCGTCGTGCTCGTACAGCAGTGTATAAGGCAAAATCAGAAGCAGAGAGAAACAGATTTGCAGATGTGTTAAGAAGGGAAGACCAGCGCAATGAGGTATTCAAGATAGCAAAGCAAATGAAGAAGACTAATCAAGATGTTGTAGGTGAGAAGTGTATACGTAATGACGAAGGTGTTTTGGCTAGCACAGAGGAGGAGAAAAGGGTAGCTTGGAAGAATTATTATCAGAGGTTGCTTAACACTGAGTTTGATTGGGATGAGGATAATTTGTCTGATGATGATGTTGTAGAAGGGCCAGCTATGCAGATCAAGACAGAATGGGTAGTGGAGGCTATTAGGAAATTGAAGATTGGCAAGGCTGCAGGAGTATCAGGTATTGTTATATCATTCCGTGCTTAGCTCTTGTTGAGGTCGGACGTATCTAAAACGCTCCGGTCTTGGCGCGCTAAGTCGAAGAAAGAAAAAAGAAGACTAAAGCTTGAAGAGCTCCTTCTTTGACAGCTAAGTCCTTTTTGATTTATTATATATTGTACTGCCTTCTTTACTTCATTTATATCTTTTCATTTCCTTAATTTGTTGTTCTGTTAGTTTTTAAATTATTGTTTTTGATAATAAATTGTTTTTATCCCAGTCAGTTTTTTATCCATCTATCATCTAATATGGTAGCTTTGCTGTGTTGTGGGTTCCTGCTGCTCCTTCTGTGTAACATCCTAAGGAAATGGGCTTGCCTCAGATCCTTCAAACATAGTTTTGGAAGAGCACATAACCGTAGAATGATCTCCCTACGACTTAAAAATAACTTTACTCAGGTAGGAAACCCCACATTTACGCTAAAACTGATTTTTGTGTTCGTTGTATTTTTGAGCAATACAAAACCTTCGTTCAAAAGTAGCTCACCCAACAACAACGAAATGAGTCGACTAGATAGGAGTTTCTTTTCTATCTCTTCACTTGATGCCTGCAATAGAGTTTCTGAAAGCCAGCTCACTCTCCAATTAAAATTAATGGCTTTATCAAAACTTAAGCCAAGCAGGCACAAGTATTTCTATTTTTTAATCCTCTTGTCAGGGGACATCTGCCTCAACCCAGGTCCTGTTAAGTATCCCTGTTCTTCATGCTTAAAACCTGTGGCAAAAACACACAAAGCACTTTCTTGTGACAAGTGTGGATTATGGGCTCATAAAAAATGTGAGCGCATTTCTGATAAAAAATATCAACAATTTATGAAGACTCCTGAAGATAAACTGTTTTTCGTTTGCAGTCCCTGTCTTTCTCGTAATTTGCCCTTTGCTAATGAGGAGTCATTTGGTGACGAAATTCCGGACAACATCAACATTACTATTGATGAAAACTTTGATTTTGAGGCAATCAGAAATGGGAAGGGCTTAAAATGGCCCATCTCAACATTAATGGTCTGTCATCCAAACTAGACTATGTTAAACTTCTGCTACATCAAACAAAACTTGATGTATTCTCCATCTGTGAAACCAAAATTGATGACACCATCACTGACAATGACGTTAAAATTGATGGCTATGTTTGTTATAGGAATGATCGGAATAGACGAGGTGGGGGTGTTCTGATTTTTGTTAATGAAAACTTGGATAGCCACCTTTTGAAACACCTTTACTTCGAAAATGTTGAATCACTATGGGTGAAAGTGTGCCTGAAAAAAACTAAACCTATTTACGTGTGTGGGGTTTACAGGCCACCTGGAGGTAGTGATTTGCAGAGTACTGAAAACCTGTGTACTCATTTTAAACAGTGTTTTTAACAAGCTCCCAAAAGAAAAAGAAGTTTTTATCTTGGGAGATTTTAACTGTAACATGCTTTCAAAATATGCTCTTTCCTCCAAAATAAAGGAATTATGCTCCACTCTTTTCCTAAAACAACATATTACGGAGCCAACTCGTGTTACTGAAAATAGTAGCACTCTTATAGACTTGATACTTTCTAACAGTTCTTGTATTTCTAAAACTGGTTTCATGGATTTAGGCATCAGTGATCACAATTTAGTTTATGTGATCAGAAAATTCAAAAGGCCAAAAATTTGAACCTAAAACATGCAAGGTTCGTAGCTACAAGAACTTCAGTGAAGAGGCTTTTCTGAAGGACCTCAGGAATTTAGACTGGTCATATTTTAATAATTATGATGACCTTGATGAAGCATGTGAGAAACTGAATAAAAATGTTAAATCAGTGGCTGACAAACATGCCCCTTTCAAAACACATAGATTTTCTGGCCGTGTTGAGGCATGGGTCACTGATGAATTAATAATAGCCATCAAAGAAAGAGACTTCTTGAAACGGAAAGCATCAAAAACAAAATCCATCATAGACTGGGAAGCTTTCAAACAAAAAAGGAACCAGGTAATAGGTCTCAAAAATCGACTCAAAAACGAGTACTATAATGACGTTTTGCAGGACTTTCAAAAATGGCCAAAACAACTTTGGAAAACCCTAAAAAAACTGGTTCCTGATAAGTCAGGCAATACTACCTCGATAAAACGAGTAGTCCAAAACGATGGTACAGAAACTTCTCACCCAAAAGAAATTTCCAACACATTCAATTCATTTTTTGTCAGTGTTGGTGCCAAACTAGCCTCTAAATTTTCTTCTGATACTACTAATGTTAATCCACCTGTTAGCAGACACGATTTTCGGTGGGCTCGTATTGAGACCAATAGTGTCGAGAAAATAATTAGTTCACTAAAACTTAATAAAGCTACAGGCTTGGACGGAATTGGTTCACGACTGCTAAAAGCAGGTTCGTCAGTTTTAAGTATTTATTTATCAAGTCTTTTCAACAAATCTTTATTTACTGGTTATGTACCTAAATGTTGGAAGACTAAAAGGGTCTCGCCTATTTTTAAAAATGGCAATAAAACAGATCCTACTAATTATCGGCCTATCTCCATTTTGCCAATTCCTATGAAAATTTTTGAAAAGTTAGTGCATGAGCAAATGTCTCATTTTATTTCTGAGCACAACTTCCTGAATGACAGACAGTCCGGATTTCGAAAACTCTTTTCCACAGAAACTGCAGTAGTCGATGTCTCTGATTTATTCTTACTGAGCTCGACCAACATAACTTTGTTTGTGCTGTGCTCATTGACCTTAAAAAGCTTTTGACACTGTTGATCATAAAATTTTGTTAAAAAAACTATGGTGTTTTGGCATCAGAGATGCTGCCTTTGACTGGTTCGAGTCCTACTTAACGGGCCGAATGCAGCTGACTCTTGTAAACGACACAGGATCAGATCTGCTTCATGAAGACGCTTTTGGGGTGCCGCATGGATCTGTGTTGGGGCCCCTGCTCTTTCTTTTGTATATTGATGACTTAAAATCTGTCATCAATTCAAACTACCACCATCTATATGCAGATGATACAATAATTATTTCGTCTCATAAAAACTTGGATACCCTTGTCTCCCAGGTCGAGTTAGAACTTTCGCAAGTCGACCTCTGGCTAAATAATAACAAAATGACTATTAATACGGACAAAACTGAAACAATCTTTTTCGGCAACCACAGCCAGTTAAAAAAAGTTGAGAACAAAACTATCAACTATATGGGTATTCCTTTGAAGAGGAGCGAAAAAGTTAAATATCTTGGGGTAACATTTGATCAAAAAATGCAATGGGAAAAGCACATTAATGACATAAATAGAAAAATACTAATTAAATATTCTAAAATTAGAACCATTGCATCCTGTTTAACACCTCACACAAAAACCTTTTAATTAATGCACTTGTCCATGCCATATTTCACTACTGCTCCTCGGCATGGGCTTGTGCCACCCAAGGTAGATTGGGAAAACTAGAAAAACGATTAAAATGTGTCCGTACCTTTCTTGGGAAAGAGAGGGAATATTCAATGAATAATTTACTCATCAAAAACGATGCCATATTAGTTTTCAAAGCCATGAATCACATTGCTCCTGATTACATGCGCTCAAAATTACTTTTGACAAAAAACTGTCATAATCATGAAACAAGAGGAGCTTCAAAAAACAGGTTCACACTTCCCTTGGTCAACACGGAATTTGGCAAAAAAGCCTTCCATTTAGAGCTGCAAAAGTGTGGAATAATCTTCCAGACCAAGTGACCTGTGATGGAAGTCTGCTTTCGTTTAAGACTTCCATCTCTAATGTATTTGGCAAATTCTAATGGAGATCACTTTTTAACTTTTTAATTTTTGTTTTTTATTCTTTTTCTTTTCAATTTTCACAGATTATAAATGTTACTATGTTTGATTGAGCTGAGGCAGTCTAAGGTTTATCATTTTTTGTTTCTTTTTTGTTCTAGTGGCCCCCAGTGGAAACAATCCACTAACTATAGGTTTTTGTGATTTTCTGGGCTAGCCACTTTAAATATTTATTATTATTATTATTATTATTGTTGCAGAGATGGTAAAAGCATCTGGATATATTGGAGTTGAGCTTATTACAAGTCTTGCTAACCAGATTATAAAGGATGGTGCTATTCCGAGTGAGTGGCAGTCGAGTGTAATAGTGAATTGTTTCAAGGGCAAGGGTGATGCATTAGAAAGGGGTAACTATAGAGGTTTGAAGTTGGTTGATCAAGTAATGAAAGTTATTGAAAGAGTGATTGATAAGTTACTTAGAGAAAGGATTGATATAGATAAGATGCAATTTGGTTTTGTTCCAGGGCGTGGCACTACAGATGCAATATTTTTACTCAGACAGCTTCAGGAAAAGTATTTAGGAAAGAGAAAGAATCTCTATTTTGCCTTTGTAGATTTAGAGAAAGCTTTTGATAGAGTGCCACGTAAAGTTATTTGGTGGGCTATGAGAAAATTAGGTGTGGATGAGTGGCTAGTTACGATGGTACAGTCTATGTACAGCAATGCTAGAAGTCGTGTCAGGATTAACGATTCACTTAGTGATGAATTTAGTGTAAATGTTGGTGTACATCAGGGTTCTGTACTTAGTCCTTTGTTGTTTGTTCTAGTCTTAGAAGCGCTGTCGATGGAGTTCAGAACAGGTTGTCCATGGGAGTTATTGTATGCAGATGATTTGGTTCTCATAGCAGAGTCGATGGAAGAATTAGTTGAAAAGTTTGAGAAGTGGAAGAAAGGACTAGAAGAGAAAGAGCTAAAGGTAAACACAGCAAAGTCTAAAGTCATGATTAGTAGCATTGCAACCAAGTGTGACCTTGTAGTTGGAAGTGGCCTTGTGGAGTTTGCAGGAAAGGGGTTGGTAGTAACTCAATTTTTTGTCAGACTTGCAAGCATTGGGTACATAAGAAGTGCAGTAGTATTAGTGGAAGGTTAAGAGCTGACATTCAGTTTGTATGCAAGCGTTGCAAAGGTGAGATTATAGAGAATGAAGTATTTCCAGCTTTAATGATGTACAACAGTGGCTCGTTAGAGATAGTTGAGAACTTCTGTTACTTAGGTGATATGTTGGGCAGTGAAGGGGGTGTTGGAAGAAGTGTTACTTGCAGGATAGGTTCTGCTTGGAAAAAGTTCAGAGAGTTACTTCCTTTGTTGACTAGCAGAGTCCTGTCAATTGAGGTAAAAGGTAGGTTGTATGAGGCCTGTGTAAGAAGTGTTATGTTGTACGGTAGTGAGACATGGGCAGGGAAGCAGGAAGATCTTGACCGTTTAGAAAGGAATGATATGAGAATGGTTAGGTGGATGTGTAACGCCAGTCTGAGAGACAGAAAGAGTTCAGATGAGCTAAGAAGCAGGCTAAGTCTCCGTAGAATTAAAGATGTTATCCAGATAAGAAGATTGAATTGGCTGGGGCACTTGGAAAGAATGGAGGAGGATAATTGGGTAAGAAAGTGTAGAGACTTGATAGTTCCTGGGGCAAAGCCCAGAGGCAGACCGAGAAAGACTTGGCAGGAGGTTATAAGGACAGACTTGATACAGAGGAAGTTGAGTTTAGATCTAACACAGTCTAGATCAGATTGGAAGAGGGTCATTAATATACCCCGTCCAACCCATGCTAGCATGGAAAACGGACGTTAAGCCGAGAATGATGATGTCATACATAAGCCAGCCTGTTCCGATTATGTTCGTTTTTTAAATAACAAATGTTATTAGACTGGCGTACATAAACCGACCTGCCCTGATTATGATCGTTTTATAAGTGCCAAATAATATTTTTAACTGTCGCACATAAGTGTCAAATAATATAAAAAGTGTCGCACATACAGTACAGTCTGAATGTAATCTACCGCGGACGCGAAACTCGCATGAATAGTTACACAGAACAATAACATTGCGATAGCTTTTGTTTTTTTAAGAAAATAATTGCCTCGCTGATAAACAATGACCCCACGCGATCGATTGTTTAATCACAATAGGTTGCAAGATCAATTTTTGCAATCTATTTTGCGCGAACTCTTTTGAAATTTTTAATTGCAGTAATTAAATATAAAAGTTTAGTTGTTTGCGTTACATTATAAAATTAGTTATCGGAGTTGAATTAGAAATAGTATTTTAATACAAAGTTACTTTGGTAAATATAAATTGTATATGTAAACCCTTGCCATCTCATTTGCCCAACCATATTTAAAATTTGGTCTTACAGTACTGTGAAAAGGTTTGTTAACATCGTGTTCGTGTAACGAGCGTGGTGCACACGAACCACGATAAAATCGTGGTCTTTATGTATAACAAACATTCAAACATTTTATCGTGGCCACCACGCGAATATTATTATCTCCAGCGATAGAAATGTTTTTTTAGATCGCACTTTAAAAGTTTATAAACGAAAAGCGGCGATAGAAATGTTTTTTAAGATCGCATTTTAAAAGTTTATAAACAAAAAGCGGCGATAGAAATGTTTTTTTAGATTGCATTTTAAAAGTTTAAAAACGAAAAACGGCGATAGAAATGTTTTTTTAGATCGCTTTTTAAAAGTTTATAAACGAAAAGCGGCGATAGAAATGTTTTTTTAGATCGCATTTTAAAAGTTTAAAAACGAATAGCGGCGATAGAAATGCTCTTTTAGATCACATTTTAAAAGTTTAAGAGCGAAAAGCAGTGATAGAAATGCTGTTTTAGATCGCGTTTTAAAGTTTAAGAAAGAAGAACGGCGATAGAAATGTTTTTTTAGATTGCATTTTAAAAGTTTAAAAACAAAAAGCGGCGATAGAAATGTTATTTGTTTCAATAAAAAAGTATGCGGAAGGATTATTTTACGTGGTTTATTAAGAAGGAAATGTTTTCATCAAGAAATGTAGATATTGTATTTATTTCAGAATATACACCATTTGTTTTACAAAAATAAACCGTAGTTGTATTCTTTTAATAAAAAAACGCGTGAGTCATTTAATAGTTGTGAACAATGCTTCTCATATGTTCTTTAAATTAAACGCGCTGGAATCTTTTTAAGTAATTAAATCAACAATACATTCTCGCGCAATGTATTATAAAACTTCGCGAAATATTTTTATTATTTAATTACTTCACACTAATACTTAAGGGAATAGCTTATCAATACATTTACACAATGCATCTCGCTATTACAAGAAATATAATTGCTCCGATATTTCTTCGCGAGTGCATTGTTTTTTAACACGCAAATATAAACTCGCAAAACCCTTAAGGGATTTAATTATAACAAAAGACAAACGACTGCCGTCCTCCACGCAAAGGTGTGATATTAGCGTGTACGCGGTAGATTACATTCAGACTGTACTGTAAGCTGACCTGCTCCGATGATGTTTGTTCTATAAGTGCCAAATAATATTCAACTGTCGTACATAAACCGGCCTGCCCTGATTATGTCTGTTTCTTAAGTGCGAAATAATATTTTTAACTGTCGTACAGTACTGGAATCAGGACACCTAACATCGTGAGCGCGTATCATGCGCAACACGAACGATCCGCGATCCTATCGTGACCATCACGATAGAAAAAATGTTACTGAAGAACTTTGCGATAGTCGCGATGTATAAAAAAATAACGATGCTATCGCGATCGTCACTATTAATAGTAATTCTCGCGATGGATCGTGAATAACATTAAAAATATTAAACAATTGATGGGTATAATCTTGTGTCTTTTTTTTACATTTTAAAATTCTTTTGCATCTTGTAATATATTTTTACTGGAAATTGGATTTTAGAAATAAGGCGAAGTCGATAGCTTAAAATAAAAATAATTTTATCGAGAATGTATGGTCGGAACAACAACAACAACAAAAATAACAACGGAGGAGGGTGTTACGACAACCTTTTTTTCTATGTATTTTCGCATAACGCACGCAGTTTATATTTTTTAGTTGCAAAGGAAAAATAATAATAATTTGTCTCACTAAAAAAATAGAACTAGCACTCAAGGTGAAAAGATAACAACATATTACATACGGATTGTCTGTAACAGCGATGTACGGAACATTCTTTTCAAATTTTTATAGAATTTTGTTATCCATTTATATCTCAGCAATCACAGTGTGCATGATAAAATAAATTGCAGCAATGGGGAGGAGATAGTTGCATGTGTCTTATTAAATGTATTTTTAATTGTATTTTTCATATTTTCAATGGTCACCTGTTGCTTGAAGGTAGCGAAGATAAAAAAGAAAATTATCATCTATACATTTAATTTTACATTTTTCAATATCTTTAACAGAAATTAATAATGAAGTCCTGGGCACTAGGTTGTGAAATACATGTCAATAACACCTAAAAATGATACCTGCTATACTGCTCTATTACCAGAAGCAAATCATTTCAATGTGCTCAATGTGATTGCAAAGATATAAATACATTAGAATTACATTCAACACAAATGGAAAAATTATCTCCAGAGTTGTGTTTTAAAGAGAACACGAAGTCTTGCAGTATTAGATTTTAACAAGCGTAATTTTAAACATATATAATAATCATAACGAAGGAGGGTGTTACGACAATAATAATATTTTTTTCACGAGATGGGATAAGAAAATGTTTGTTTGTTTGTTTTTAATTTTTTTTTTTCTTAAAAACTTTTTTTGCTTGATATTATTATTTTTTTGTTTTCGTGAAAATTAGAACAACTAATTAGGTTGGATTCGTCTAAACAAGAAAGAACCTTACGACGACGAAAATATTTTTGATTTAAAAAAACAACAAAACAATAATTATTTATATTCAATGGCGTTATTCTCTCATGACATTAATTAAGTGTTATTATAATTTTTAAAGATGTATCATGACGGTCGCGATGTGGATTGCGAAAATCACAATGCATCGTGAAAGTCGACCCCACGATGGATCACGACTTTCACGATGCTAAAAAATTTACTATCGCGACAGCATCGCGAATCGTGCGTGACGCGCACGATACGCGGTCCACGATGTTAGGTGTCCTGATTCCAGTACTGTACATAAGTGTCAAATAATATATTAACTCAGTAATGGTAGATAGTTTCTTTTCTTTGCATACTAATATACATTTTAACAACATATTTATATAAATTTTCACAATCACAGTTCCAAATTTTCAGTGTATGTATCCAATACTTTCTTCCTATATAAATCATTAACTTGTCCGGCATGTGTAGAAGTATGATGTTGTTGACTGCTTATATAGCATCTAAATAATTCATAGATACATATAAATATATATTGTTCAGAAAGAACGTAGGATAACTTTTAGATGCCTCCTAAGGCCTCCTACGTTTTAAGAAGATTTGTGTTATTATTTCACCACACAAGAAAAATTAAAAGGACTGGTAAAGAAATCCTGTTTCTTCGAGTAGCAGGGAAGTACCCAAAAAGTATGAATACTCGTCATGTTTTATGGTCAATAGCGCCCTAACTATAACAGGCTAATTGCGAATTTTTCCATTCAGGAAGTTCTAGTTAGATAATTAACCCTTTCGCGACGCATGACCCGTAGTACGGCTCATAAAATTTTACCGTAGACGACACATGATCCGTAGGGTGGTTCATCGACTTGAGGGCGTTTTTGGCCGCCTTTTTCGCCCGCTAGCCCTCAGTTGTTTTGATTTATTACTTCTAGTCAAAATTTCCCATCACCCACTTCAAACCGTTTGTAAAAATCTTTAGCCCCGGGTTTACACCCAGACAAATGCTTCAAGATTTACCACACAAAACTTGACATTCAAAATGATTTTATGAATATTGAATCGTTTACTGCCATTTTATTACTAGTTTTATGTTGATATTGACTTTTTACAAGATAACCGCTTACCGGTTTTTTTATTTTTTTTATTTTTTTTATTTTTACGCCAACCTAAGTTTCTCTGGCTCTGGTGAAGATTTTTGTTTTAATTTTTTTTTGTTGTGTTAAAATATAGTTTGTCTATTTGATATAACAAAATGAGAAAGAAAAGTAATTGCTTTCATATTTATTTTTCGCTTTTAAAGTCAAAATTTCGGATTTTTCAAAAAAAAAAATTCAGTTTTTTGGTCACGTGACTTCTAATTAAAATTTTTTAATTTCATTTTTCAATTTTTTGAAACCTTATTATATTAGAAGAAAAAAAAGGGGTCATTTGTTGATATATCTTCAGTGGTTAAAATTCTATTATAGTTTAAGTAAAGTAGGTCAGAAATCGATTTTTTGGCTTCGTCATAGCATGGATTTAATTGCCATCGCGAAAGGGTTAAGGTCAAAATACTTTATCGGTAAAAATTTACTTTATCGATAGAGTGAAAATGCAAAGAATTTTTTTCAACTACAAATGTAAACTGAAAATTTCTATCATTTGATCCTTTTTTTAATGCATTATAGAAAAAGGAATGCAATAATCGGCAAAAAAGCTTAGTCAGCAAAAAATCTCATGTCAAAATTGATGTGTTCAATTTCCTTTGATGTAGCCGAAAAAACTTATGTCTCAAATGTTAATCGACAAATTCAATGTTGCGACGTCAATAACACTACTTTTACAGATTTAAAAAAAAATTACTTGTTGCCTCTACTGTATAGAAATGCTAATCAAAATAATGTATAAAATCATGTGGTTTCAAGAACAATGAAGGAGATATAGGGTTTAAAATTATTGCTGACGTCAGGACCCACCAAAATAAAATAAAAATTTTTTAGAAATTTTTTAACCCCTTCTAACTATTGTGTAGAGCTTGAAATGCTGATCAAGAAAATGTATTATGATGATGTACTTTTGACAAACCGTTGCAGAGAAATGAGATTTAATGTTCTTTGATAGCGTCATCAACCCGTTTATTCCGAAACAGATTCAGGGACTCAGGTTTGGGAAACTTACCCGATTTGATCCCACGTTGTCCCTAGTACCTATGCGGTAGAAAATGACCAACTTCACCACCCCGTTATGTGGCGTCAAAGTTTTAAGTGCATTGTAATGGCTTCATTAATTTAAATTAAGACATTACATGAATGTTATTAACGTTGTGCCATAACGTCAGAAAATTTAACATTTGAGACATAACTTTTTTGGCTAGATCAAAGAGAAATGAAAAAAAATATCCACTTTGCCTGTTACACACAGTCTTCATATTTTTTTAGGGTATATATCATTTCTGTTTAAAAAAACCTTATAACTGCACAAGTTGATGTCAGAAAGGCTGAAGTCCTGTGGGGTTGCTAGAGATGTTGAAGGAAATATTGTTGGCTTTGATTTTGTTGCTTTTTTAAAAAAACGGCGGAAAATTCCTTGGAACAAGGGTGACGAAGATCAGTTATAAGGAAAAAGGTGTTTTCTTTTGTCACCGATATAAAGGCCTGTCCACCAGCAAACAATAACTAATTTTAAAGAATTTAATCCTATAAAGTCATTTTAAAGAATTTTAACCTGAGACAACGTCTTTCACAGTCCAGACCAAGTCAACCTTGTAAAAAACATCCTCTTCTGTATCCATAGCCAATATAAATTATACATCGGAAACAGGGTATTCTTTTGAACTTGTTTGACTACACAAGATTGGATGACTCTTCTAGTATGATTATAAACTTGAAAAACTAAGTATATATGTACTGCAAAAATTAGTACTGTTTGAGAAGTCTTCACGCTTCACGCTGGTGCCCAGATCAGCATGGTAAGGTAGCACTTTAGTTAAATCATTTGGTAAGGGTAAAGAAAATACAAAAAATACAAGATGCCCTGGGGGACACCTTTGCCTGAACCTGTTCACTTCGATGAATCCTTGTCTATATAAGCCCCAGTTTGTAAGCCTGGCATTATCACCAGTAAAATATGCAGGTTGCAATTGGACAAAACTATTTCCACCATGGACTAAGCCTGTACAACGTTTGTAGCCATATGGTTGGGCAAGGAAACCGTGCCACCAGTGGAAGAACTTTGATCTGCTGTTTTTAGTGGTGCAACAAGTCGGTGGAGGTTATTCGAGCAGTCAAAGAGTAGTTGTATTCAGCATGTGTGGGTCAGTTTAGCATCACATAAATAAACAGGAGAAACTTTGTTAGTTTAACACAATTAGGTAGAGTTTCAACTACAATAACAAAAGGGTGGGTGGTGATCTTTAGCCCTGACAGTTCTCGATGGTTCCAAAAATTAAACTTGATAGTGTGTGTTTTTATGGACTTGTCTTGTTAAGCAAGACAAAAAAGAGGCCTGATACCTGGTGATACTACTTGGTTTAGGGTGCCTCAGTTTTCTAACTTCCTAATTTTTCTGTGATCTCAAGAAAGCTTGTGAGTACAAGGCAAGAAAGAGGTTACTGCAGTATTTACAATTAACATGAGCTAAAAATGTTCATATTAAAAAAATAATGCGTTTTCTAAAAACTCATTAGGTTAAAAATAATTACAAGTACAACTTTCTGAATAACTTAATGCATAACATAAACATACATTTCAATTTTTGCATGACTTACAGTAAAATAAAAGTCTTTTTTAATAAAGAACTTTTGCTAACTACTATATATGTCAACATTTTTTTGTTATGCCTCTTTGCTGTCACACG
The DNA here is from genome assembly GCA_030067915.1 of Hydractinia echinata. Classification (NCBI taxonomy): domain Eukaryota; kingdom Metazoa; phylum Cnidaria; class Hydrozoa; order Anthoathecata; family Hydractiniidae; genus Hydractinia; species Hydractinia echinata. Next base: position 276,510 of record JASGCC010000150.1, read on the forward strand.
TACACTTGAAGAGGTATCCTATATTTTATCTTCATTATCATGCATTTGGCCAGTCATCATAAGTATGATAGCCTAGTTATCTAAGCTTTCTTCTTCAAGTTGATAAAATGAGTTTCTCTCAAACTAAAGCTTAGAAGCGAACGAATGACTCAGCGGAAACCCCGAGTTTAAATTGGACAATGTGACTAATCGCTTCGGAGGCCATTTTAATTTATCTGTGAGTTGTTTGCCAAGGTTGGCCACATCTTACTGTGGTAAAAACTTTATAGTTTATTAATGTTTGTTAGGGTGAGTGAAACCACTCACTGGAATATTCGGATGAAAAGGGCTTTCCCCGACATGGACCACGTGAGCAAAGAACAATAGAATTAGCCAATCAAAGAGCGTGGCCAGATTTTGGCCGCAGAAAAATCGTTTCAGACCCAGCGTAATTTTTCCCACCTTAACTACTCCGATTTCCCGGTGGTAAGAAAAATTACGCTGGGTCTCCTGGCTATAAGTAGGAAGGTATAGCAACAAAATTTTGCTGCCCAAAGCAAACAATGGCATTTTGCTTTGAGAATAATAACACTAACAAAAATGTTATTTTTTATTTAAGAACATTCTGTTTATTACTGTCTCCAGAAAAATGGATTACATATGCATTATAGGTTTTAATTTTATACCAACATATTATAGTACAAATTTATGCTTAGGTATAAAGAAAAAAAACAAATGTCATCTTTAAGAAGAAGTTCTTCTGGAGGGAATCTGAGGAGTGCTTCTCCTAATGTGAAGAGGAAAGGAAGTACAACAAAACCCAATGGAAAACTATCAGCAAGATCTACTGTAAGAATTAAATTAGGTTAATGAAAATAGTTCGGTATTTTACGTTTGCGCTTGCCATAATTCTTGTGATTTGAAGATATAGCATTCATCAGGATAGACAACTCTTTTTGTACACAAAACAGTGGTTTCTGTAATGGCAAGATATTTATTAATTTATTTATTTGTTTATTTTTTTTAAAATTAGTAAGAATGGTTGAAACTACACTTATTTTTATTGTTTCAGAGTTCTAGTGTGTCTGACCTTCTATCAGTTTCACCAATGGAGATGAATAAAAATAAGAAAATTGTGAGAGGTATATTCTTTATTTGTTGTTGGCTAAAAAATTTCAGGTGAATCCAATGTAATTAGTTTTCAGTTGTAGTGTTGTGTTGTGTTGTTTGGTTGACAAGAATTATAAAATCACGAAAAAATCACACAGGTTGCATTTTATTATTAATAATTTTTTCAAACAACTATACAGTGTCACCTCATGTCACAGAAGCCCTTATTCCAACTGCATGCATGGCATTTTTTACTATTTTGAAAACCTTTTGCTGGGATATATCATGTTTTTAAGTTTATTTTGATAAAAATGGATTTATTTTTTCTGTACAGAAAGTTTGTAGTTGACACATAGTGCTAATGTTTTGTCTCAACTTTTTTATATATAAAAATTAGGCCCATAAAATAACTAAGTAAGACATTCATGTTCCCTTAAATGGATTTTACAATTTATGAAGGTTGGAAATATGGTGCTTGTTTGTAAATGAGGGTATATGTGTTTACTTCCCTCCAGTCCTTAGCACTTGCAAATTGATAAAAATTAGCATCCCTTGGTGTCACGCAATCGAAGAAAGAGAAAAATGAAAGAAACGTGAAAGAAAACGAAAGAAATGTGTGTTAATGTCTTTTTTCCTCCTCCTTAAAATAGAATCTTCTAAAATATGTTCCTTCGAATATAATGTATTGTTCTTTTGGGAAACCTCTCAAGTTATTATTATTTATATTTAGGCAACAGTGGAAGAACTGTTACAAGTAGTCAAGATAACTTGAGGAATCCTAAACCACAGTTAACGCAATCGTTTAATGTATCACATACAGACGGGTTTGTTTTTTACTGATTCTGACAATACCATTAGCCAGATTCTAAGTAAGGATAAAACTAAAAGATACTATCACTTTTTGTTAAGTTAAAGGTTAGGGTTGAAGGTTAAATTTTATGAAAAAGCTAAATCCAAAAATTGAGTATAAATGTGGAAGCGAGTTTTTATTTATTTATCATATTTAAACATCTAGTATAAACCACTTAAGGTATTTATCTTCTTTTTTTTTATTTATTTATTTTCAGCCAAAAGGGTAAAAAGTCTGCACGAAGGCCTGCTTGGTCTTTAAAACCATCAATAGAAGATACTGTAAGTGCAACTTTAATTCATTATTAACACGACTCCCAGGGTTGGAATTATTACTTTGCATGCAAAGTGCGTTTCAGTTCCACCAGAAGTTTAGTTTTTTGACTTAATGCACCTTCTTAAAAATATTATAATATTTTTCTCTAATCCTGAAGACACACAAACGAACTTATGGAAAGTTATAATACTAGCACCAAACACTGTAGCCATGTAGAAGAAATGCAATTTATAAAATATTTTTACAAAACACTATATTCTCAATTATTTTCAGTCATGCTCAATTTGTAGCTATTTTACTGGCAGACTGTTGACATATGTAACTTGGTTCATAGCAGTAAACCATATAGAATTTCTGAGATATTGATTTGAGTTGTTTTAAGTAACATGTCTATAATCAGAAATTCATTTCTTGTGGATTTACATTGCTACTACTGAATTATACAAAAAACAGGCATCATCATCTTTCATGTTCTCTGATTGGTTTACTGGCCTCGATGATTGAATCCATAAAGCTTAAAAAACAATAAGTAACCGCTTGGGAAGATAATGTGCAGGATTACTTATACCAATATTTATCACATATGCACTGTTGTTCCTATATACTATAAGAAATTCTTAATGAGTTCTTGTAGCTGAAAATTTTTAAGAGCCCCTGTTTCTTTAAAAGTCAGTCATGGTATAGTAATGTCTTTTGTTGTCAGACTTATCTCAATCTAACAAGAAGTACTGGTAAAATTAAAGTTATTATCTATATATTCTAAGAAGAATTTCTTTTCCATCTGCAAAATGTCTACATTTTTCCAAAAAAATTCTGAAAGTATAGGCAGTTAAGGTTATATTTTTAACATACAACGTACATACATCTCTAAGAAATTTGGTACTTAGAGAAACGTTATCAGTGTTCAATTCTCTGGTCACTGAAGTTTATGTAACTAAAAATTTATTTAAGTTGAAAGGTTGAAAGTGACTCAATTTTATGCTGTATACAAATTCTCCATCATTTTGCTTTGTGCATATTATATTTCTAATCATAGTGTTTTTATTTTAGCCAAGAAGTGAAGCTTCTACCACTGACACATACAACCTACCAACAAGACCATCGCTAGATGATTTTTTAGACTTTCGTGATAAAGATAACAGTCCTCTTCACAATAAAAATACAGGAGAAACGCACAAAAAGAGTTTATTTGAATACTTAGCGGTGGATACTGCACGAACTAATGACACATTTCCACAGGATACTTCCAGAACTGATAATACGTGGGATACATATCGAAGTGAGGAAACTAGCGCAACTAGCACAGTCAATATTAACCCATTTCCATATGAAAAACAGGTAAACAATGAGGTAAATCTAGAGCAATTGGATAACGATGATGAAACAGAAATAAGAAGTTGGGGTGGCAAGCCTATAAACAAAAAACACACACTTAAAAAGACATCCTCAATAAGTTCAAAAACCAGCAGTTCAAGTGTTGTTAGCTCTAAAAATGTGAATAAAAATTCTCCAAGATCTTCTTTACAAAAAAACATTGCCTCTAAAGCTCGTACAAATGTAATTTCTGAAAATTTAAAGAAGAAAGATTATCTTTTGCTAAACGGAAATGTAAAAAAAACTACTTACGAGAAATCACAAAAATCACAAGGTGAAAATAAAAAAGTTATGGATAGAAAAAGGGAGTTGGCTGCTGCTTGTATACAGTTATGGTGGAGAAAAATACGGATACGGAAAACAGCTGGTGCAGCGGCTATGCAAAGAATGATGGAAAACAAGCGAAAAGAAATGGAATTTAAATTAACTTTGGAAAGAAAAAAGGTAAGCTAGCTATAAAGTCATCTTTTGTAATGTAAGCAAAGGTATGTTAGCCCACAGATTTTATGTTTATAGGAATATGAAAAACAAGTGGAGGAATTTGAAGAAATGTCGAAAAAAGAAGAAAAAGCAAGATTGGCGAGACAAAAAATTATTGATGAAATGCATAATAAGAGGGAGTCACAGTCAAGGAAAAAAAAAGATAAACCAGTGGTACTGCTTATTTGTTTTGTTTTTTTGAAGTGTGATTTTTGGTGTCTGTGTGTTCAGTTAAACTTTTCTGTGTATAGAATTTTATTACCCAAAAACAAGCTAAAAGAAGCTACAAAAATGCTAAAAGACAGCACTTGACTGCCGGTCCATTTCACCAATGCTTTCAGCAAACCAATTTAAATTGTTAAATTAAAGAGGCAATGCCAATCTTCTTTTAATTCTATGACATTGTTTATGCTTCTTATACATTCTTACACATATTATAAAGAAAATTTATTACCTGAGTAAGCAGGAAGTAAGTGATAATAATCAAATCAAGCAGTGTGATTGGTTTAAAGGCTATCGATTATTGAACAACCCAGTTATTATTTCCCAGTGAGGCCTCACAAACTCCAGCAATACTTTTAATATTGGTCAATATGCTCCAGTAATGCCCTCAGTTTTTATTTTATAATAATATTTATATTTTTTACAATATGATATGATAGAAATTCATGCAATCTAATGGAAAAGTTACATCTACAACAAAGAATTCAAAACAGAAACCTGTTGAACAACCTTTGAATGGAATTCATAAGAAAAAAACACAAAAGGAGATTCGACCTGATACAGCTAGCAGTGTTACAAGAAAGGTTGATGAAATATTTGAGGTGAAATTTTTTTATTTGTTGTTTATGCATTAACCAGGGTAGCTATGATTTTATAATACCTTGAATTCCTTGGAATTCTTTTGGTACTGCAAGCTTTTTCAGGAGAGGCGTGCGATAACACACATACACACACCTCCACTAACATGCAAATTAGTTAAGGTTTGCTACTGATAGCACAGTTGTAGCACACCTAAAACACTTGACATGTGCTTTTTTCTGAAAAGGTGCAAAAATCTTCAAGAAAAAGCCTGTACTGGAAATTTTCTTCAAAAAAAACCCTTTTAGTCAGAATTTTTGAGAAGCAACTTTTTAAGCTCACTTTAAAAATAGCAGAAAAATAATTGTGAAAATAAAATTTTTATTTCCCGGTATTTTTTTGTTTATTCTTTCACTGCAGTGAGAAACGTGAAAATGTTCTTGAAAAGAGATAGTCATTATGAATTTTTATGCAAATGGAGTAGTTTGAACAGTACTTGTTTTCTTAAAAACAAATTACTTTAGGGTAGCTCATGTTTGATTTTTGCATGTCTCCTAATGTTTTATCTTCTGAATATCTTGTTTTTTAGCCAACATTCTAGAAACAGGCAAAACGCATAGCGCAGTTCAAAACAAGAAATTTTTAAAAAGTTTTTTAGAACAAAATAAATCTTCTATATATATTTTGATATGTTAATGTTTGTAGTGTTTACTTCAGATTTGTAATCAAAATGTTAAAAAAAATATTTTAATCTTGTTTTAGTCATCCAGCAGAGGCAGCAATAGTCCCAGGTTTTTAGATGCTGACTCTAAAATCGACAGTCACTCTGAAGACGAATCTACGCTAGTAACAGCTGATGTTAAAAGCAGCAAAACAACGTTCAATGACTTATTGAACACGCTAAAAGAACTTGAAGATGAGCCAATTGGATTTACACAATCATCAGTTGAATTGTGGGGTATGCAGTTTCATTCCCCTCAGTTTACGAGACACGAATAACCATAAGGAAATTAATTTTATCAATTTCACGAAAAATTAGTTTTCACGAAAATTATTGGAAGACTACTATTATATACATATTATATACATCAATTCTTTTTTGCGAAATTCACGAAATATTAGAACTTACCAAATCTTATTTTCAAAAGATTTCTCACAAACATTAGTTCTCTCAAAAATTAATTCCCTTAGGTAATTATAGCACAGGTTATTTGTGGTTCTCAAGTAATATCAGCTGATATAAAAAACTTTGTATCTTTATAGATTTTCTTGTGTTTGTAATTATGTATGTAAATATAATAAACTAATCCTTAGCCAGTGAAAAAATCCACAGATTCGCCAGTTCTTTAGATTTTCACCTGCCGTACATATACCCTGCATCTGTATTTCGTGCATTTTGTCCACCTGTTAACATGATATAAAGAAATTACTTAGACGGGGATGTCTGCATTTACCTTGGGTGTTCTAAAGTTTTGAACCTTGTAACATAAAAATATGACGACATAAAAAAAGTAGAGTCGTTATGAGATTTTGAACTGTACATTCACAATAACTTTGTAGGCGTGTGTTTTCATTTCATTTTGGTCATTTTGAAATAAAACCAACAGCGAAATAAGTTTTATTTTGGTCAAAGACAATTTTATATTGCCTATGAAATTAAACTTCATGTAAAGGTTTGATAAATCATTTTTTTAATTTTTATTTCCGGAAATTCAGGAAGAAGAAATAAAGATTCTTTGTCCACAGAAGAAGTACATGCTCTTCCCATGAGTGAAGAGAAACCAATGCCTGGATCATTGTTATCAGAAGACAAGCTAAAGACTATTATGAGTTTTCTGGATGAAGTGGAAAAGGTGGAAGATGATGTACGAAGTGAAGTGCTAACCGTAAGTTGTCCCGTTTTACCCTGTCACTTTTATGGCTGGCATAAGTGCTAACCGTAAGTTGTCCCGTTTTACCCTGTGATTTTTATGACTGGCATAAGTGCTAATCGTAAGTTGTCCCGTTTTACCCTGTCACTTTTATGGCTGGCATAAGTGCTAACCGTAAGTTGTCCCGTTTTACCCTGTCACTTTTATGGCTGGCATAAGTGCTAACCGTAAGTTGTCCCGTTTTACCCTGTCACTTTTATGGCTGGCATAAGTGCTAACCGTAAGTTGTCCCGTTTTACCCTGTCACTTTTATGGCTGGCATAAGTGCTAACCGTAAGTTGTCCCGTTTTACCCTGTCACTTTTATGGCTGGCATAAGTGCTAACCGTAAGTTGTCCCGTTTTACCCTGTGAGTTTTATGGCTGGCATAAGTGCTAAGCGTAAGTTGTCCCGTTTTACCCTGTCACTTTTATGGCTGGCATAAGTGCTAAGCGTAAGTTGTCCCGTTTACCCTGTCACTTTTATGGCTGGCATAAGTTGCTAACCGTAAGTTGTCCCGTTTTACCCTGTGACTTTTATGACTGGCATAAGTGCTAACCGTAAGTTGTCCCGTTTTACCCTGTCACTTTTATGGCTGGCATAAGTGCTAAGCGTAAGTTGTCCCGTTTTACCCTGTCACTTTTATGGCTGGCATAAGTGCTAACCGTAAAGTTGTCCGTTTTACCCTGTGACTTTTATGACTGGCATAAGTGCTAACCGTAAGTTGTCCCGTTTTACCCTGTCACTTTTATGGCTGGCATAAGTGCTAAGCGTAAGTTGTCCCGTTTTACCCTGTGACTTTTATGGCTGGCATAAGTGCTAACCGTAAGTTGTCCCGTTTTACCCTGTCACTTTTATGGCTGGCATAAGTGCTAACCGTAAGTTGTCCCGTTTTACCCTGTCACTTTTAATGGCTGGCATAAGTGCTAACCGTAAGTTGTCCCGTTTTACCCTGTCACTTTTATGGCTGGCATAAGTGCTAACCGTAAGTTGTCCCGTTTTACCCTGTCACTTTTATGGCTGGCATAAGTGCTAACCGTAAGTTGTCCGTTTTACCCTGTGACTTTTATGGTTGGCATAAGTGCTAACCGTAAGTTGTCCCGTTTTACCCTGTCACTTTTATGGCTGGCATAAGTGCTAACCGTAAGTTGTCCCTTTTTACCCTGTGAGTTTTATGGCTGGCATAAGTGCTAAGCGTAAGTTGTCCCGTTTTACCCTGTCACTTTTATGGCTGGCATAAGTGCTAACCGTAAGTTGTCCCGTTTTACCCTGTCACTTTTATGACTGGCATAAGTGCTAACCGTAAGTTGTCCCGTTTTACCCTGTGAGTTTTATGGCTGGCATAAGTGCTAAGCGTAAGTTGTCCCGTTTTTACCCTGTCACTTTTATGGCTGGCATAATAACTTACCGTAAGTTGTCCCGTTTTTACCCTGTGAGTTTTATGGCTGGCATAATAACTTACCGTCAGTTGTCCCGTTTTACCCTGTCACTTTTATGGCTGGCATAAAAACTTACCGTAAGTTGTCCCGTTTTACCCTGTCACTTTTATGGCTGGCATAATAACTTACCGTAAGTTGTCCCGTTTTACCCTGTCACTTTTATGGCTGGCATAATAACTTACCGTAAGTTGTCCCGTTTTACTCTGTCACTTTTATGGCTGGCATAATAACTTACCGTAAGTTGTCCCGTTTTACCCTGTCACTTTTATGGCTGGCATAATAACTTACCGTCAGTTGTCCCGTTTTACCCTGTCACTTTTATGGCTGGCATAATAACTTACCGTAAGTTGTCCCGTTTTACCCTGTGACTTTTATGGCTGGCATAATAACTTACCGTAAGTTGTCCCGTTTTACCCTGTCACTTTTATGGCTGGCATAATAACTTACCGTCAGTTGTCCCGTTTTACCCTGTCACTTTTATGGCTGGCATAATAACTTACCGTCAGTTGTCCCGTTTTACCCTGTCACTTTTATGGCTGGCATAATAACTTACCGTAAGTTGTCCCGTTTTACCCTGTCACTTTTATGGCTGGCATAATAACTTACCGTCAGTTGTCCCGTTTTACCCTGTCACTTTTATGGCTGGCATAATAACTTACCGTAAGTTGTCCCGTTTTACCCTGTGACTTTTATGGCTGGCATAATAACTTACCGTAAGTTGTCCCGTTTTACCCTGTCACTTTTATGGCTGGCATAATAACTTACCGTCAGTTGTCCCGTTTTACCCTGTCACTTTTATGGCTGGCATAATAACTTACCGTAAGTTGTCCCGTTTTACCCTGTCACTTTTATGGCTGGCATAATAACTTACCGTCAGTTGTCCCGTTTTACCCTGTCACTTTTATGGCTGGCATAATAACTTACCGTAAGTTGTCCCGTTTTACCCTGTGACTTTTATGGCTGGCATAATAACTTACCGTAAGTTGTCCCATTTTACCCTGTCACTTTTATGGCTGGCATAATAACTTACCGTCAGTTGTCCCGTTTTACCCTGTCACTTTTATGGCTGGCATAATAACTTACCGTAAGTTGTCCCGTTTTACCCTGTCACTTTTATGGCTGGCATAATAACTTACCGTCAGTTGTCCCGTTTTACCCTGTCACTTTATGGCTGGCATAATAACTTACCGTAAGTTGTCCCGTTTTACCCTGTGACTTTTATGGCTGGCATAATAACTTACCGTAAGTTGTCCCATTTTACCCTGTCACTTTTATGGCTGGCATAATAACTTACCGTCAGTTGTCCCGTTTTACCCTGTCACTTTTATGGCTGGCATAATAACTTACCGTAAGTTGTCCCGTTTTACCCTGTCCCGTTTTATGGCTGGCATAATAACTTACCGTAAGTTGTCCCGTTTTACCCTGTCACTTTTATGGCTGGCATAATAACTTACCGTAAGTTGTCCCGTTTTATGGCTGGCGTAATAACTTACCGTAAGTTGTCCCGTTTTACCCTGTCCCGTTTTACGACTGGCATAATAACTTACCATATACTTTCTGGTACTTAACTACAATTAACTTTAACTTTCAGCAATCAAAAGAGTTGTATCAATCAAAGAACATACCCCATGAGGAAGTGAGTCCTGAACGAGATTCTGTGATAGATTCTGCTTCACAAGTTGCATCAGACATCAGTAATGCCATCACTGCACAGAGATTGGAAATAGATGAGAAAAAGCGAACTGTTGACATGATGAAAAAAGCCATGGTAAGTTTACGATGCGTATTGCTATACTTGATATTAAACTGTTATTGGATCCTTCACAGTGGATTCTTTCATGTAGCTAGTCCACACCTTTTCCTACACTGTTATAAGCACAACATAAATTTGTAGCAGCATGTTAACGTTACACTTTACACTAAAACTTACCTCTCTTGTGTAGATTCCCTTTCTCGTATCACTTGTTCTTTTCTTTCTTTTGTCTCTGGGTGGATCTTGTGTTTCTTTACGTTTTAACATTCTTATAATGCGTACGCAGGCAGTGTAAGATCGTATGCAGGCAATTATTTTAGACACATTTCCTTGTAATAATATACAACGCTGAAAAAAATGTCAACAAAAAAATATAACCATGTGCTTTTTAATGCATGTTTTTGAAAGGTAAATAATGAAGTGTTGAGGATTTTCTACTTTATTTATTTCTTGTCAACTGCAGGGCCAACAGAAAGAATTCACGACAATGCAACTGCGCGAAATGGATAAGGAACACAAGCAACAGCTATCGCTGCAGCGGAAAGAATATGAAGCCACCATACAAAGACATTTATCCTTTATCGACCAACTTATAGATGACAAAAAAGTGCTGACACAACGATGTGAAGATCTAGTATCCAAACTTAAAGACATTGATCAAAAGTACTCAACAAAAATAAAGCAACTTACAGAAAAGTGAGAACTTTTTGTGCAAGCAAAATTCTAACCTAAAAGTTTACTTTTCTCTCAGGCGAAAAAAAAAAGCTGATTAGTTGTTATACGGGCCGTTAGAAAGGACCCGGCTAACAACCATTAACCTAAATAAATAAGCAAAAAAAAATTAATTCACATATTATTCTCAAAGTATCATGAGTTCAATTTATACTGGAGGAGAACGTAAAGAAAAGCCTTCAAAATTGTCATATTTGCTAGCCTATAACACGTGTTGGATAACGGGAGATTAAAGTCTGATATAACCCCCTTCCCTATGAAAAAAAAACTTATCAAAACAAAAGAATTATAAACTTTTGATTGCTCTTATTAGTCATGCTGTTGAACTGAAGAAGCAAAAAGAAGTGGGAGAGGCTGCTGAGAAATTGCGTCGAGAGAAGTGGATACATGAGAAAACACAAGAAATCAAAGAAATGACTGTCAAAGGCTTGGAGCCAGATATTCAAAAATTAATTGCAAAACATAAAGCTGAAATCAAAAAAATAAAAGCCATGAAACAGGTTGACTTGTTGTTTTAAAAACAGTGTACTTCTCTGCAGTCCTGGTTAATCACTATTTTCCAATCTGTTTTCCTTCTCTTATGATATGTTTATATTTAGCCTTGCTTATGTTTTGCACACTGGCAAAATTTTTACTGGTAAAATTTTGCTGATCAAATGATCAGCAAAATTTTACCAGTCTTTGAAGGATTTCAGCATGTAGATCTTACTACCCTTATTAATGAAAATTTCTGTTAAATCAACTAGTCCTGAAAGATTCATAATTTTTTGAACAATATTGTAAGACAATGTCTTCTAGAAAGAAAAACATATGCTCGATTAACCCCCCAGGTGATTATTTGTTTTTGAGAGTGGGATTTATTAGAAGGATGGTGGGGGCTTATTGGAAACCGGGCTTCATGAAGTGGAAACTTGTAAGACCTTCATTTAATTTTAAATACAATATCACAGAACAATAAACTTATGGATTTACAAGTAGACTTTGTTTTTGTAGGGAGAAGTGCTCGAAGCAGATGAAAGGGTAGGGCGGAAATATATTCAACAAATTGAAGATGTTCGAAGTCAACTTGAAAAAGAGAAAGAAGTAGCTGTACGAAAGGAAAGAGACAATGCTAGACAAAGGTTTGCACTTTATTAGTTTGTAAAGTCAACTTTGTATAAATCTTGGAATCTCTTTGACGTTTTTTACAATTAGGCCACATTCTTAGGTAATCCATATAATGGCTACTTACGTCAGTCCTAATGAATTATACGCAGTAAACGAAATCACGCCTTATTAAAAATTTCATGATGCAAAACCTCCAAAAACCTTTTTGTTGGGTGGCACTAACTATGGGTGGTATTAATTCGGGAAAGGTGTATTGTAACTTTTTAATTATTTTTTTTTGGTTGTTTTTTAGATTCGAAACTCAGCTTCGTGAGGAAGAAGAATCGTACCAACAACAACGCCGCCGTTTATACAACGAAATTGAAGAAGAAAAAGAAAGGTTCGCTCAACAAACTATCCAAATAAAAAAAGAATTTGACGATAGAAGAAACGCTTACGAAACTTCTGCGAAACAAACACTCACTGCTGCTTTAGAAGACCATGAAAGAAAATTGAAAGAGTTACAAAAAAATCACGAGGTAAGTGTGTCCATGGATGTTATGTCTTTAGGTGTCGTAATTCAAAATACATGTGCCCTTATAAAAGATAGTACATAATTTTATAATAATATATCGAGTATGAAATTTTATAGGTCGATATAAAAAACTATACAGAACAGATTGACATTGAAAAAGAACAATGGATTGAGAATTACATGAAAAAACAGGAGACTCAACTTCTTTCTAAAGAACGACAATTGAAGGAGGATGTGCGAGACGCACGCGATAAAGAAATCGAAATGGTGATTGCACGTCTCGAACAAGAAACTGCTGTTAACAGAGAGGAGGCTGAACGCGCTGCTGAAAATAGAATCAAGTAAGTTGAATTGCAACTAAAATGGCTGCTCTCTCATTTCACAAACAAATTGGCTGCTCTCTTGTTTCATAAACAAGGTGGCTGCTCTCTTGTTTCACAAACAATGTGGCTGCTCTCTTGTCTCATAAACAAGGTGACTGCTCTCTCATTTCACAAACAAATTGGCTGCTCTCTTGTTTCATAAACAAGGTGGCTGCTCTCTTGTTTCACAAACAAGGTGGCTGCTCTCTTGTCTCATAAACAAGGTGACTGCTCTCTTGTTTCATAAACAAATTGGCTGCTCTCTTGTTTCATAAACAAGTTGGCTGCTCTCTTGTCTCATAAACAAGTTGGCTGCTCTCTTGTTTCATAAACAAGTTGGCTGCTCTCTTGTCTCATAAACAAGGTGACTGCTCTCTTGTTTCATAAACAAGGTGACTGCTCTCTTGTCTCATAAACAAGGTGACTGCTCTCTTGTCTCATAAACAAGTTGGCTGCTCTCTTGTTTGTCAAACAAGATGGCTTTTCTCTTGTTCGACTAGCGATATAGCGGCTTGCACATAACGTCATGGTGACATGGAAAACAGAGAATACCAAAGTATTCAGAGAATGATTCTGCATTCAAAAAAAGCTCCTGTTAAAAGTTTGAGCGAATTAACTTAGTCATAAGTTTATAAGATATAACATTTTTTATGTTCCATCTTTATGTTGAACTCGTCTTCTACGATTCTACTTTCTTCTATTAATTCATTCATTCTATCTATTGATTTATTAATTTATTGATATTTTAGACGAATACGAGATAAGTACGGAAACGAAATAAAAGAACTCGAGCTTTCCGAACAAAATCTTCACGAAAAATGCAGCACAATGAAGGAGCGTGTTGAAGAGATGGAGAACACTTGCATTCGTTTAAAGAGTGCAGCAAAGCAGAAGGAGCAAGAGGTTATAGACATGAAGAAATTGTCAGATCGCTTACAAGAGGAGAGGGGGAAAGTTAGTGACATCATTCGACAGGAGTTCGCTGACAGGTGAGTTCTTGAAGTCACTTAATGATCAATAACGAGGTTAAACATAAAATGAAGAAATATTTGTACTTATTAAAGTTGCTTTTTAAAATCTTTGTGTTTCGTAAAGCAACTCCACTTTTCATTCCATTTTAGTTTGATTTCAGCCCCAAAGTTGCTACGGGTATCTTTCTATACTATCATTCATGTTTAACGTTTATATCTACCTTTAAGGAATAAATTTTCACGAAATGAAGAATGAAAGATCTAAAAAAATTCTCGACTTTTGCTCCCCTTAAGAAGATTTTCTCTCTAAATGTTGTGAAGCATTTGTTTAATGTACAGCTTGAAAAAACGCACCAATCAAGAAACTTTGAGTTGCTATTTGTAATTAACCAACTTGGTTTGCAACTTGTAGTTTGCTACACAACTCGGTTTTTATGCTACTGTTAAAAATTCTTGGAAGTGCGTTTTAATGAAAAACCTTCTTCTCGCATAATGGCGGTATTGTTCACAACTTGTTACATTTTGCAGGTTAGTCGCGTTAGAAGAAGAATCGAAACGTCTTCGTAACGAGTTGAGCGAAGAAAAAGCACGTCACCGATTTGATGTGGATCGAATCACGAAAGATAAAGAAGATGAAATGGAAGAAGTTCATAAAAGGTAAAAAAACATTTTAACGGTTAGTTTTTACAGGGAGTATTTCGAGAAAACCAGTTTACTGTTGTTTTACTGTTGAAAGTTATTAACCTATCACTATCGTTCATAAAATGTAAATTTTTCATCTCTAGTCGTGTTTTCTAAAGCAGGCAGTTTCTTTACACAGCTGCACGTTCAATTGGTTAGTATACACTGCAACGGATAGTTAACAAGAACATTGAAAATCCATTCCTAACTATTACAAGTTTTTTAACCCATCAATTTGTATAACCAAGACCAACCTTTCTGCTTTTTTATGTCTCAACTACCTCAACTGAAATTGTTGTTCTTAGAGTGAAGAAAGCCATCTCGAAAAAAGAAGAGACTACACAAATGCTGCGTCAGCAAATGACGGTACGTACATCCGCCATCTTTGCTCTCGTAATTTGTGTTTATTATGGTGGCGAAATGTCGCGAAAAATTTTATTTAAGGGAAATTTTTCGTTCCATTTTCAACCAACGGGGAAAGCCTTCGAATATTTCTTTTTTCCACCCCAATGCTGTCTCATGCTACCTGATATATTTCGTTTCCGGTGGAATAGTTTGTACTGTGTGAATCGAATGTATTGGCTGAAAAGTGGGCGGGTGCCTGTATTTTTGTAAAAATATGGATGTCTTTCGGGCATTATATTTGGAAATTATATGTTGTATGAATATTATTTTCACTTCGTAGGCTGCCGAGAAACGGGCGGAACACTTAGAACAATTGCTAGCTGAGCAAAGAAAAAAACTTTTGTCGAAATAACACGTGTTTCAATCTTAGTACAGCATTTATGAATAACCATCCACTTAGATTCTGTTTGCACTGTGATGCATGACGCATGATGCTGAAAACCAAAGCAAGATTTAATATTTCAGTAAAATCATGGCGAAGTTATTTTGGGGGTGGCGATAAGTCGAATTGACAAATCGAAAATTATTTGCGACACAAACTTTCAAGAATGAATTTTTCGAAATCTAGTTATTATTTTATGTCTTCACATAAGCATATATGAATGTCGAAGAGAAAATTTCTTGAGATATATCGTGAAAGCTCTGAATATAGCTTGTGTTTTATTTATTCACAATTTCTCTTGTAAATATCCATATATTTGTTTTATATTGTATATATATTATATATTTAGATGACATTTTCTTTTTTGTTTTATGTAATTTTACCATGTAATTTATTGTATAATTAAATGAATATTAAATTCTTTAACCAATTTAACCTGTACTCTTGAAATATCTAGATGTCCACAAGCCTAAAATCCTGACTACCGTGTTAAAGTAAGATATTATTTTGTTACACACACGGTACTTACAATAGAATGAGGGTGGCCACTACAATAGAATGAGGGTGGCCTACTCCAGAAAACTTCTACTCCTGAAAAGAAAAAGAAAAAAATATTTTGGAAATGGAATATACTTTTGGAAAAAAATCTTGGATGGCAAGTATGGGAAAACTTCTATAGAATAATTTTACTAAAACTTTTTAAGTTTAATTTTTTAATCATCAGGTAATGGCGGCTGGTCTTTTTTTCTCTCATTGAAATAACAAGAAAGTGTTTTCCAAAATAACACAACCACGGCACAGCAAATATGCCGACCTCCGAAAGCAGGCCGATTTGAGAACAAGTTAATATATTTCTTTTTAGTAGACATCAAGAAAAATATTTCGATCCCGAGAATAAGCTGCATTGAAGAATTTAAATTCTGATGAGATAGATTAGGAATAATGAAAGAGAAAAGAGAGATTCAAAGGCAGTGTCGAAAACGAAGCTAGTGTATGGGAGAGTCTGCTAAATTACGTGCTCGACGTGCTTACGTGTTCACCTGCTCACGTGCTTTACGTGCTCACGTATTTTACGTGCTCACGTGCTTACGTGTTTGAGGTACTCCACCACCTGAAACCCAGGGCTATATGGGTCTTGCTGTGAAATGAAAAAACCTGAAAAAGGATGAGGACAAGTGTGATACAGAATCTCCATCCCCATTTCATTAACAGCATTGTAATGGGAACAAGTTCATCGTATGTTCGTCTAGACAATCTCTCAATAAACGCGCTGCGCAAAATTTCAGTTGAAAGTTAGATTATACGTAGCGTATAGACGTGTTCGAGGAAAATAAATTTGAAAGTTTAGCAATCTATAATATAATATAATAGTACATAAACTGGCTAAATTTATATTTTTTACCTTTATTTATTTATTCAAACATCATATTGGTGATTTTCCTGTTTCTTTTCAAAGATTTTGTTGGTAAGTGCAAACTTTTGTAATTTTTGAGAAGATGTATGCCATGTGTTTCCAAATTCTGAGCAGAGTCTATTCATCTTCAGTTTAGATATCGTTTTTTACCTTGCTGAATAAAGTGGTTATGGATAAGAACTCTAACATAACAAGGTAATTGATTATTATTCGCTGCAAATATTACGTGTTATTAAAGTTGCCTTCAGCTCGTTCTTTGTGAATTTCAAGATATATATACTCTTATGTTCTACCAGTTTTTATAGATCAACGTCATCCCAATACCTCCTTTAATTTTGACAAAGAGTTTAGGCTTGAGATTCTCTTGTCAGTGATATAATTTGTCTTTTTACTATTAAATATCCATATCCATCCGAGTGTATATTTTTATTTTTAGCTTTCTCACTTACTTGTACTAAAGATAGAATTCACTTTTTGATCAATTTTCAAGGAATACGATGATCGAGAAGTGACATATAAAAAAGTAAAAAACAAACAAATGTATATATATTCTTCTCGTTTCGTTTTGCAGATGAGTATAATTGAGAAAATATAAATCGCGTGCACAGACAACCATGTCTGAAAGTTAAAATGACCTGATTTTCACTTTCACATAAAATGAAAATAGGTTACTATGAGGTTTATCAATTATAAACTATTCGCCATGATAAATGATTATTGGATTGTTGGGCGTTTTTCTTCGGTGAAAGCTGTTTTTTTTAAAAGTCTTTACTTTTTAATTATCCAAGTGTATATAGTTATTTTTAGCTTCTGTAAATCGCCTCGAAAATACCATGAAAAATAAGGCCAGCCATTGCGATAGAACTGTATGAAACATTTTATATTTTCTCTATACTAGCGGGGAAACAAAAGACAACCCTTTGCATTCTCGACCCCAGAGCTCTTTGAGATAAACTCGAAAGTAGCTCTGGACCCGTCTGGTCACGTGATGGATTCTGATTGGCCTATTATTAGAGGTCAATGTTTTTCCGCGAAAGATTGTATTTAGCATTTAAAATGTAAACAAACATGGCGGCGGGAGAGACGAAGGATCCAAATATGCTCCCTTTGATTATGTCGTGACTGAATTTAAAGCAGATATTAAGGGCTAGCTATATATATCTATATCTACCAAGAACATAACTCGGCCCTCTCTTTTAACAACAATTACTGTTAGTATTTGACCATTCTTTAGATAGCTAACTTTTAGTGTTACACACATGTGGCCCACTAAGCCCAGCTGAAGGGAGGTGGTTTCTAGCTAGCTAACATTACTTTGCTACTAGCTAGCTAGCTAGCTAAAAGTTACTGCATGCTATGCAAATGTTTATTCATGTTGTATGGAATTGTTTCTTAGTAAGCCAGGTGAAACTCACAGCTTCGTCTATGACTTGCTATAAACTTTGTTTACATTTTTTGGGGCAGGCAAATAGTTTTTCAACCAATCAGATCTTCTAAAAAGAATTATTAGCCAATTGAATTGCTTTATTTTGCCTGCTAAAAAAATAAAAACAAAAAATTTATCAAGATAGCAAGTCATCTAGCTATACTGTCACACTGGCTAGCTACACTTTTTTAGAGTTCTTCTACCATAAAATATATAAATTGGTGTTTCCTTTTGACGTTCAACGATAGGCTATCCTATTTTCTTTTTCGTGGAATAAGACGCAGTGAAAAAACTTGTATTAAAAAATGCTGTGATTTAACTATATTGTACCAACTTTAAGAGCATAAGCTTTTGCAAGTTTCAAGTTTCAAGTACTGAGAGTCTTATTATTTTGAAAATTTTGAAGCATTCTCGCAAAAGTTATATATTTTATGTAAGAACCAAAAATTGTGGCAGTAAAATAAATGTTCAGCAAAATATAAAGCATATATTATATTTTTTTCAAAAAGCCGGATTTAAGTCACTTTTAGAATGACTGTGCAACAATTATATAAATTTTAATGAAATAAAATTGAAGAGAACAAAACTTTAATAAAAAAGTAAAAAAAATGATGAAATTAGAAAATCTGAGCAAACACTTATATTGTGGCAAAACCGCTAATATTTTTGGATTATGATTTTAAGATATATATAGCCATTTTTCCTTAAAAATAGTTTGGGTCTGATTTAAGAATTTCATTGATGAATTCGTTAAAAATATATAAAAATTTATGTCTTCAATATTTTCTTTATTTTCCTTTTTTACAAAAGTGTATACATTGTATATTGCATTATTTTTTACCATTCGCAAAAGTAGAAATTTTTCAAATCTTTTGTCTTTTACAAAAATTTGTGCTCTTATATAATACTAAAGGATGCCATAAAAAAAATAAAGTTTGCGATCAAAAGGCATTTTTATAAAAAATTAGTTTGAATATTTTTTCAAAAGAAAAATGGTGACAAAAAAATGTTTTATTTTTATTTATATAATTTTTCAGTAATGGAATGTTTATATCAAACAAACATTTTCATCTTGTTTTGTAGAATTTATTTCTGCAAATTTTTTGGAACATAATTTTGCAGATATAGGGTCAAAATAAAAAAAACATTACCCGAAAATGTCTTTTTATTTATATATAAATAAAAAGACATTTTCGGGTAATGTTTTTGAGAGTTGCTAATTACTAAGAACACTTTTTCATGGTCGGTATGTCATTTATTCATCCTTGTCCCCAGGGATTTTCACCGTCATCCATTATATTTCCAAAAATGCAAAAATGCCTGGGGACGAGGGTTGTCATTTATTCAAAAACCAGCTCAATCAATATTCCGGACCAGAATTCGGTCTGGGAATTTTTTGATTTATGGAAGAGAAGTGCTTCTCACTTTGGAAGAGAAGTGTTTCGAACGGAAGAGAAGATTTCGAAGAAAAGAAGAGAAGTGTTTTGACTGAGAAGAGAAGTGTTTTTAGTAAGAAGAAAAGTGTTTTTCTGAAGAAGAGAAGTGAGCCATAGGGGCCATCGTAAGAATCATCAAATTAAATTTCTTTTCAGGATCTTCCACTGTACTGTCAGATCCGCTTTCTCAAGTTGTGCTTAATCACGAACCCAATTAGGTCCCCACAAACGATAAGTCAAATTAAAAACGGCTAGTTTACAAGCACAACATCAGGTAATCAAGTCACAAAAATATGCCACATATAGTGGCATATTTTCATCACGTGATCAGACAGGTCCAGAGCTAATTTCGAGGTTTTAATCTCAAAGAGCTCTGGGGACGAGAATGAACCCTTTGGTAATAACAAGCAGTCCTGACACAAGTCCGGTTAAACGGCAGGACACTCCACCGCAACGGTTAGTCACGTTATTCTTACAGAATATTCTGTGATATGAAAGCTGGGAAAAGTAAATCTGTAATCACCTTTTGAATCATGAAGTATTCTTCAAAGCCATGAAAATCTTCCAAATTTATACGCTACGTATAATCTAACTTTCAACTGAAATTTTGCGTAGCTCGCTTTATTGAGAGATTGTCTAGACGAACATTCTATGAACTTGTTCCCATTACAAGCCGTTAATGAAATGGAGATAGAGATTCTGTATCACACTTGTCCTCATCCTTTTTCAGGTTTTTTCATTTCACAGCAAGACCCATATAGCCCTGGGTTTCAGGTGGTGGAGTACCTCAAACACGTAAGCACGTAGAGCACGTGAGCACGTAATTTAGCAGACTCTGTATGGGAAGAAAATCGTAACGAAATTGTCATTGACAATTTCTGTTGGAAGTTTTTAAAGAAATGTAGGACATTTTTTGACCTACTATTATTTTTAAGGTGTTTCCCGAAAAGGTAAAAAAACAAATCGTAGCTTATTCTTGAGAAAATACATTTTTCACATTTTTGCGATTCAATTTATTTTATAAAAATATTGCGTAACCTTTTTTTTGGCGATTGATCAACTTTTGCCTACTTCTGCAAACTTATATTTGCGACTTCTCTATAAAGTTCGGATTATACGAATAGAGTCTAAATTTCAAAATATGCTCCAAAATTTTTTCCATTAAAGTATACTTACTGCAAAATACCATACGAAGTTTAGTTCTCTCTCAACCCACCCTTAGTATAAACTCCCTTTAAACAAGTCCATAATGAATAAGACAATCATTTTTTTCAACTTGATATTCGTAGAAATAATGTACAACCACAGAGTTAAAACTCCGAAAAATATATTGTTCCACACGTCTATGTACATATATGTATATTTAAAATTTTACCTAATTTGTTTGAAACAAAGTAAAATTTTACCCTTTTGTAAAAACCTAAAATTTTATCTACTAAATTTGGATTTAGAAACAGATCTCGTAAACTAAAAGAAAAGTTTCAAATCTGTTCACCCAAATCTTTTAGCACTTCATGCTTGAAAACTTGCTTACCACGAAGATTCAGACAAACATTCTAGCCGTCGCGCACGAAACCGATAAAATCCAGAACAAACCAAAGTGGACGAAAATCAAAGTATGTATCACATAAAACAGTGCGGTGAATGCGTTGGGTTTTCCTGTATATACACATTTCCCTACGAATCAACGCTTAAATTGTTTTCTCTAAATATACTAACACAAACACGAACTAAATAAAAACATTACTCAATATAGGTCTTTAAAATATCAATAGAGGTCATTAAAAATATCAATTGTCATATAAAATTGTTAAATGAGAATCACACCCAAGTAGCTGTACAAGGAACAATAAAAATTCTGACATCAGACGAAATGTCTTAAAATTAAAACAAACTGCGGCTTACAAATATTCTTCGTCACCACGGTCAGTCTCGTTTTGAAAAGGAGGTTGGCTATAACCAATCGAGACTTAAGGCCTTGCTCATAACAATGTTATATCAGTCCCTGACAGGGAAATAATTTATCAGGAAAACTTAAAAACAGTGTTTTATAAAACATGGAATTCCAGGAAAAAAATGTGGAAAAACAACAACATTAAAGAAAACTTTCAAGCCTGTTCTCTTTGTTTGTGTCTTTTGTCTTTATGAAGCAAAAGTCGTTTAAGGGTACTTCTACCACAAGTTGACTGTACAAAAATTACACGTGCCTAAAAAACTTATGCTTATGTTTACGCTAAAACGTGTATTAAAAATGCATTGTGGAAACGTGTTTAAAAAACGCAACTAGCTTCCTGTGACTTTTTCGCACATCACGTCAACTTTTTGTTTTTCTTTTCTTTTTTCCCTGAACATGAAATCGCAAACTGGATCGAATATTTTAAACAAATCAATCTGCCACTTCTCCCCATGCTTCCTCAGCTAACATGAAATATTTAGTAGATAGTTTTCCTTTTCCGTCAGCCATTGCAGCTTCTGCGGCTGCAGTGTACAGCTCTCCAGCGAAGCTAGGGTCCTTCTCAACGCCATTACCTCCATGCTGCCATATCTCAGCCATTCTTGCGTTAATTTGGTGAGCAGAGATACCGCCTCCAATACCAGAACCAGCCTCCAACCTACCTAAAGCAGCTTCGTACCATTTCAAAGCTTCTGTCCACGATTTTTTCCTGTAAATTAGGCATGATTTATAAAAATACTATAATTTAAACGTTTAGGGGTACAAAAATGTCGTTCGAATTATAGAATTTTGTCAGTGGAGTAGTTCTAGTATCTATGTTTTTAAATTGTTTTGCGAAGACCCAATACAAGCATTATTTTTCCAGTGTTCGATAGAGATTATTATTAAATTTACCTCGAATCACCAAGATTAACTCCAGTATCAAAAGCTTGAGCAACTTTAATCATCGAATCTTTATCCCCATGTGTTGCAGCTTCGAGAAGACAGTCCATCCCGCGATCATGGTCTTCCTATGAATAGAAAATCACTCTTGGTTCTTTACTAAGTTAAGTATTTGAAAAGTTTAATTGATAAATAGGCTTTGTTGCCGATTAAAGTTCAAACCCAAATTTAGGTCCTTCCTGAGTTAGAAAACTTTGCCAGCTCTCATACGAACAAACAATGGAGGTATAATGTCTTTCAAAACTCCATAAACAAACGACACTAGATACGATAACAAAAAGTGATTGACTTACTCGAATTTGTACCGTCTCAAATTGATCTGTTGGTAGGTTAAAGTATTTCATAGCCATCACTTTGTTGGCTTGCAGAGAACCACACAAGGCAGCTTTATTTAAATGGAACAAACTCGACTCGTTATCAGGCTCGCCATCAGTGAAACGGCCAACGCTATTGTAAACTGCCAAGTCGTAGTGAATCTAAATACATGAAAGAAATTAAAGTCAACAGTGGTCACACGGGTAATATCACGTATTCACACAATGAAAATCAACAGTGCTCACCTCACCAATGATTGAAATTTGCCGCTCTTCAAGTTCTAGCAGTTCCAACCTCTTGTTAATACAATCTGATGTCAAAATTTTAAGGTCGTCGTCAACGTTGGCGCCTTTACGTTCATGTTGGTTGAAGTAATTCTCATGTGAACACTCGTCATCCTGAACAGAAAAAGACAACAAAATTTTTCGAGTGTTGAGTGTCATTTCTGACAGAAACGCCAGTGAGATAAAACATTTGCATTGTAAATTGATGAAACCATTTAATTGCACGAAAGTGTTTTGTATGTCCTGAAAAATTCAGTGTTAAGAATATTGATATTTAACTGTCAATCATCCTAGCCAGGTTGCAACTTATTTGAGTATCTTTTACGTTTTTCTCCAAGTATTCCAAGTCCCTGCTTACCCACGAAGATACTATGAACCGTTGCGTTAATTAATTAAATATTTGACCATTATCCAGGAGTAATTTAGTTCGATAAAAACAGAAATTTTAATAATGGTATACAGTGTCCCTAACTTGAAAACCAAAAGAAAACCTAAGCTAAAATCAAATTTAGAAAAATTTATATTTTCCAAGATTTTTCCTCACTTTTATAACTTCCCAGGAATACATTCTATTTCAAGAAGTTTCAACTGATGGAGTAGTGGCCACACCCTGTTCCGCAGTCAGGGGGGATAAAAGTTATGTCTCATACCGAGCTCATACCACTGTCCATTTCTGAGTACATTCTCCTTCTTCTTGTTGGCACACCAACCAAACTATTGGTGCTACCAAATACTGACGGTGTCCTTGAGTCATCATTCGGACTGACCGGGCTAAGCCCGTCATCTGATTCAACAGATTTGAGTCTTTCCACTAAATCGAACATTGGCAATAACTTTTGTCCCGGACTAAAACGAGAAACATTCAGATCGTATATAAAAACTTTACTTCGTAGGAGCTTCTATAACTGCATCCTGCTGTACAGAATGTCATTCAATTGATGACTGTGGAAATTAACATACTTGATGGAAATTATGAATAGAAAGAAAATGTGTTAGATAAGGCAGGAAAACGGCATAGTTGGAGACAGCAGGGTGGTTACCCAGGGTTCCTAAAAAAACTTTAAAAAAATATTCGTTAAATAGGGATTTGCCTAAGTAGTAAAAAATATAAGGCAGGAGGGACAAAATGGGAATTTTGAGGTGTGCTCTGCTGTGTAACACTTCTCACCTGTGAGGAATCTTCACTTCAGTGGAAGTACTGCTTGAAGAACTGATGTTATTTATTCTTTTCATTCCAGTTTCCGATAAATCAAACTTTTTTAGATTCATATCTTCGCAAATTTGTGTGCAATGATGCGAAGCAAAGAACAATGCCATTCCTTTGGTACCTAAAACAGCACAAACCATAAAATTAATCACCATTAAATAGTATGTCGAGTTTATTTTTTCCTTAACAATGCTGTTAGATGCTAAGAGAAGGCTGATAAAATGGTCAGTATATTAGTTTTTACCTAGGGACTTGCTCTGCTTCTTTAGATCATACAATAACCAAAATTACACTCACATTATTTGAAATTTTAAAATAAAACAAAGCAAAGATATATTTTATGCGTTGATCTTATACCTAAGTTAGCTTCTCCATACTCTTCTGCATCGGCTGTGTGAATCTGCGGATCAGTATATAGATCCCCTACGCCTTGTACATCAACAACCATCACATGATGACCAGAACGCTCAAATGTAAAATGACTGAATGCCTAAGAGATGCCAAAATAAAAATTGTAGAGAACAATAACTAAATCACTTAAAACAAAACAAAAATGAAAGATTACCTGTGGAGTTGCTCGGACATGTTCATCTTCACACAATACAAAACCAGAATTGGAATTGTACTTCACATATTTTCCTTCAACAAAGTTTTCGATATGATACATGGGTGATCCTTCACGTTCGAATAATTCAACACAGGCGATTTGGATGATATCAATCTACAAGTAAATTAAAAGCATTAGGTGACATACTCTTGAGTATTACATGTTAAAATATCTAGACTCTATTCGTCATGTGTTAACTGCAACAGTTTTATTTTTTTAAATGCAAACTTCAAAATATCAAAAAAATTAACAAAATAAACAACAAGAAAAACCTTTTTTGGTGGATTGTGTCGATTATATTCTTCTGCCCATAATTTTGCATCCATTTGAAGTTTCACATCATTAAAGTAAACATTTGGCATGACATCCGAGTGTATATATCGCTTGGCTACAACATTGGAAGCATAAAACCAGTCATCTGTATGTACCATGGTTGACAATTTTTTCCTGTAAATTCAAAAAAATTATTCGTAAACAGGTAAAAGATTTCTCTTCTTTTACATGGTCATCATCTTTACTGTTGTACATTTTACAATATTTGTTTACTGTAAATTTTATTTTCTATTTACTTTATTTCTTTCCTTCTGTAGCATTTATAACATTCCAATTCTGTAGAATATTTAGCACAAAGAAAAAGTTATGCTTACATTCTGTAGCATTTTCTCATCGCTCCTTGACCAAAAGACTGAAATAGACAGGCAGTGTAAACTAAAAGCATGTTACGATATCTTTAAAATTTAAGAAAACATACAAAAATCATGACAATTATATACCTCTTCTTCCATTTTCACACTGACAATATCTTGCACCCATTTTTTCTTTAATGCATTGTATCTAAACCGTCGTGCATTTTCTGTTGGACAAGAGCCTAAAAACGCATAAATATTTCTTACTGAACCATTTTCAAGTCAGGGTTAATCTCATTTTACCTACAACACTATTTGATTATAACGTATAACTTTAACCATTATATTTAAAAGGAAAAAAATGTTTTTATATATGAACAGGTCGTGTAGCATTATCAACAAATCCACTTGTAAAAGTAGAATACACAAACATCTCACTCATTATCAACAAATCCACTTGTAAAAGTAGAATACACAAACATCTCACTCATTATCAACAAATCCACTTGTAAAAGAAGAATACACAAACATCTCACTCATTATCAACAAATCCACTTGTAAAAGTAGAATACACAAACATCTCACTCATTATCAACAAATCCACTTGTAAAAGTAGAATACACAAACATCTCACTCATTATCAACAAATCCACTTGTAAAAGTAGAATACACAAACATCTCACTCATTATCAACAAATCCACTCGTAAAAGTAGAATACACAAACATCTCACTCATTATCAACAAATCCACTCGTAAAAGTAGAATACACAAACATCTCACTCATTATCAACAAATCCACTCGTAAAAGTAGAATACACAAACATCTCACTCATTATCAACAAATCCACTTGTAAAAGTAGAATACACAAACATCTCACTCATTATCAACAAATCCACTTGTAAAAGTAGAATACACAAACATCTCACTCATTATCAACAAATCCACTTGTAAAAGTAGAATACACAAACATCTCACTCATTATCAACAAATCCACTTGTAAAAGTAGAATACACAAACATCTCACTCATTATCAACAAATCCACTTGTAAAAGTAGAATACACAAACATCTCACTCATTATCAACAAATCCACTTGTAAAAGTAGAATACACAAACATCTCACTCATTATCAACAAATCCACTCGTAAAAGTAGAATACACAAACATCTCACTCATTATCAACAAATCCACTTGTAAAAGTAGAAATACACAAACATCTCACTCATTATCAACAAATCCACTTGTAAAAGTAGAATACACAAACATCTCACTCATTATCAACAAATCCACTTGTAAAAGTAGAATACACAAACATCTCACTCATTATCAACAAATCCACTTGTAAAAGAAGAATACACAAACATCTCACTCATTATCAACAAATCCACTTGTAAAAGTAGAATACACAAACATCTCACTCATTATCAACAAATTCCACTTGTAAAAGTAGAATACACAAACATCTCACTCATTATCAACAAATCCACTTGTAAAAGTAGAATACACAAACATCTCACTCATTATCAACAAATCCACTTGTAAAAGTAGAATACACAAACATCTCACTCATTATCACAAATCCACTTGTAAAAGTAGAATACACAAACATCTCACTCATTATCAACAAATCCACTTGTAAAAGTAGAATACACAAACATCTCACTCATTATCAACAAATCCACTTGTAAAAGTAGAATACACAAACATCTCACTCATTATCAACAAATCCACTCGTAAAAGTAGAATACACAAACATCTCACTCATTATCAACAAATCCACTTGTAAAAGTAGAATACACAAACATCTCACTCATTATCAACAAATCCACTCGTAAAAGTAGAATACACAAACATCTCACTCATTATCAACAAATCCACTTGTAAAAGTAGAATACACAAACATCTCACTCATTATCAACAAATCCACTTGTAAAAGTAGAATACACAAACATCTCACTCATTATCAACAAATCCACTTGTAAAAGTAGAATACACAAACATCTCACTCATTATCAACAAATCCACTTGTAAAAGAAGAATACACAAACATCTCACTCATTATCAACAAATCCACTTGTAAAAGTAGAATACACAAACATCTCACTCATTATCAACAAATCCACTTGTAAAAGTAGAATACACAAACATCTCACTCATTATCAACAAATCCACTTGTAAAAGTAGAATACACAAACATCTCACTCATTATCAACAAATCCACTTGTAAAAGTAGAATACACAAACATCTCACTCATTATCAACAAATCCACTTGTAAAAGTAGAATACACAAACATCTCACTCATTATCAACAAATCCACTTGTAAAAGTAGAATACACAAACATCTCACTCATTATCAACAAATCCACTTGTAAAAGTAGAATACACAAACATCTCACTCATTATCAACAAATCCACTCGTAAAAGTAGAATACACAAACATCTCACTCATTATCAACAAATCCACTCGTAAAAGTAGAATACACAAACATCTCACTCATTATCAACAAATCCACTTGTAAAAGTAGAATACACAAACATCTCACTCATTATCAACAAATCCACTCGTAAAAGTAGAATACACAAACATCTCACTCATTATCAACAAATCCACTTGTAAAGTAGAATACACAAACATCTCACTCATTATCAACAAATCCACTTGTAAAAGTAGAATACACAAACATCTCACTCATTATCAACAAATCCACTTGTAAAAGTAGAATACACAAACATCTCACTCATTATCAACAAATCCACTTGTAAAAGTAGAATACACAAACATCTCACTCATTATCAACAAATCCACTTGTAAAAGTAGAATACACAAACATCTCACTCATTATCAACAAATCCACTTGTAAAAGTAGAATACACAAACATCTCACTCATTATCAACAAATCCACTTGTAAAAGTAGAATACACAAACATCTCACTCATTATCAACAAATCCACTCGTAAAAGTAGAATACACAAACATCTCACTCATTATCAACAAATCCACTTGTAAAAGTAGAATACACAAACATCTCACTCATTATCAACAAATCCACTTGTAAAAGTAGAATACACAAACATCTCACTCATTATCAACAAATCCACTTGTAAAAGTAGAATACACAAACATCTCACTCATTATCAACAAATCCACTTGTAAAAGTAGAATACACAAACATCTCACTCATTATCAACAAATCCACTTGTAAAAGTAGAATACACAAACATCTCACTCATTATCAACAAATCCACTTGTAAAAGTAGAATACACAAACATCTCACTCATTATCAACAAATCCACTCGTAAAAGTAGAATACACAAACATCTCACTCATTATCAACAAATCCACATGTAAAAGTAGAATACACAAACATCTCACTCATTATCAACAAATCCACTTGTAAAAGTAGAATACACAAACATCTCACTCATTATCAACAAATCCACTTGTAAAAGTAGAATACACAAACATCCACTCATTATCAACAAATCCACTCGTAAAAGTAGAATACACAAACATCTCACTCATTATCAACAAATCCACTTGTAAAAGTAGAATACACAAACATCTCACTCATTATCAACAAATCCACTTGTAAAAGTAGAATACACAAACATCTCACTCATTATCAACAAATCCACTTGTAAAAGTAGAATACACAAACATCTCACTCATTATCAACAAATCCACTTGTAAAAGTAGAATACACAAACATCTCACTCATTATCAACAAATCCACTTGTAAAAGTAGAATACACAAACATCTCACTCATTATCAACAAATCCACTTGTAAAAGTAGAATACACAAACATCTCACTCATTATCAACAAATCCACTTGTAAAAGTAGAATACACAAACATCTCACTCATTATCAACAAATCCACTTGTAAAAGTAGAATACACAAACATCTCACTCATTATCAACAAATCCACTTGTAAAAGTAGAATACACAAACATCTCACTCATTATGTTGTATATTACAGCGTGTTATCCAGAATTCTAAAATAGGTACTGCTAAATCCCAAATGGGAACTTTATCAAGGTGGTTTAAAATACTAATGAAATCTTATTCCTTCTTAACTTGTATGAAATGTTATCTGTAGTCCTGTCCTGTATTTTGGAGTAAATATAGTAAATATAGTAAAATGTTCTAAGGAATTGGGAAATTCAGGATAAATTTAATGGAGCATTTTCAGTAACAGTTAAAACAGCTACATCTCTAAATGTAGCTGTTTTAACAGTTACTGAGAATGCTGGACTACATCGTGTAATGATCCAGTTTTTGTGCAACTGGTAAGATGTTTAGATAGACAGAGGGTAAACAACTTAAAAAAAAATTTATTATCAGCTCATTGCGTCAATTGCACTTGATTCATTGTTCATGATAAATCGGTTTTATCAATTGCACAATTAATGCTATTTATATATTTAAACAATTCATTTATAGCAGTGTATAGCTAGCTATAATTGGTCTTGAAAAAAACTGGTTTGGACAGTTTATCGGACTTTTTTAATATCTTTATATCATCCATTAATAAAGTCTGGTTATTTCATTTTTAAAAGTTCAGTGTTTACCAAAAAAGTGGCCTTCAAAGGGTTTGCTTGCATACAAACACTAAAAACTACATGTTATGTATACCAAAAATAATGGTGGCAAAATGTTATTTCTTTAAAAATTTAGAGCTTACTGTCAGGATGATTATCCTTTTAAAATTTTAGACCAGCAAAAAGTAATTCTCTTCAAAAATTATTACATAGTTTTTTTCCTGATAAATATTTGAATATAATATAAATATAAAGATGCTTATTCATAGCCTGCATAAATGTTTCATGCTTCAGCAGGCAATACCTTCACTTAGATATATTGCCCTCATTAAATGTATATAAGGCGACTCCAACTTAATTAGTTGTTCTACGGGCCCGACCGACCCTAATTTTCACGAAAACAAAAAAATAATAATATCAAGCAAAAAGTTTTAAAGAAAAACAAATGAAAAAAAAAAAATTCTCATCCCATCTCGTGAAAATATAATGAGCATAGAAGATAATCAATGATGTTATTTTTTGTTGCTTGAATGTCCATCTACAATTATACTAAACAAGGTGAATCAATAACGTTACTTTTAGGACCACCATTGGTAAGGCCACTGGAAGTTGATTCTTTATTCATGGTAATTTGTTGCGATTAAACTAAAATGCGCGATGCGCTAATTTTGTAATCACAAAAATAGTTATGTGGTTAAACAGAAGTTTAAATTTATAACAAAAATTAGCTACTTTCGCTAAAATAGTAAAACACTCCTTCGTTATGATTAATATATACATATATTTAAAATTATGCTCGCTAAACTGTAATACAGCAAGACTTTTAGCCGATACCATTTAGGAAAAATAATAAAAACAAGGTAGAATACGCTTGTCGTAACACCCTGCTCCGTTATGAATTTTAAATAAATGATTTTAACGCT
This sequence comes from Hydractinia echinata, assembly GCA_030067915.1. NCBI lineage: Eukaryota > Metazoa > Cnidaria > Hydrozoa > Anthoathecata > Hydractiniidae > Hydractinia > Hydractinia echinata. The sequence goes on from JASGCC010000150.1 coordinate 307,317, forward strand.
GCGAAAGACTTTAAATATTGTCAACTAAACCATAGTCCGTAAAAAGAATTTGCACCTAAACTTAGATTTTCCTATAAAACTGCGCAAAAAAACATTAAAAAAACATTAAAATTGTTTGTTTTATTATTTTAAGTAGGAGAAGAATAACTTACTGTATAAATTTCGAAACAGCGCAATTTCAAAACAATACAAGTATATTCTGTACAACTTTCAAAACAACACAAGAAAAATTCTTGCTGCATAACTTTTAAAAACAAGTTTTTGACCATGAAAGTATTTTTATCTTTTCACCTTGAGAACTATTTTATTTTTCCTTCGCAACTAAAAAATATAAACTGCGTGCTGGGAAAATACATAGAAAAAAATGGTTGTCGTAACACCCTCCTCCTCCGTTGTTTTTTTATTATCTTTTTTGTTGTTGTTCTGACCATACATTCTCGATAAAATTATTTTTATTTTGCCGACCGACCGACCGTATACTACTATCGACTTCGCCCGTAGAACAACTAATTAAATTGGAGTCGCTTAATATTTAAAAATATAGCTTTATGGCATTATCTCCCGCAGAAATTGTAAAAAGCTCAAGATCTTGTAGTTTAATTTAATAAGCATCCAACTCACTCAAATGCGCAAATAGTAGAAGATAATCAATTCACTTAACATACCTATAATATCGTATAACTTCCATGGATCCTCGTGAGCCTTAGCTTTTTCCATAGCACCTAGCCAATGCAGTTTTAGGCTTCCTGGTGCAGAAACTGTATGTTTTAATGATTTTTTTGATTTCATCCAAGCTGAAACAACCTCTTTAACTACAATAAAATCATTTTTAGAGAAATCAACTATGCAGTATTTGTTTTAGATGTTCCACTTTTGTAATAGCTTGCAAAAACTTGCATCTGTCAAAGTGCCACTCTGTTTCAAAAAATTATCCATGAGGATTCCATGAGTTTTCTTCTAATATTTTCCAGGAGAAATTCCTTTCTGAGACTTGTACAGTAAAATAAACATAATATTCAGAACAAGAAAAAAAGAAAACATTTTTTTACTAAGATAAAACTCTGAGTGAATATGAAAATTTGTTTAATTAAGGTTTTACCATCATTTTGTGAATGTTGTTTATCATATTTTGTTGGAGGGCAAAGATTTTGAATATTTTCTAAATTCTTTTCCAACAACAGTTTGTTGTGGCCATTTTGTTCAGTGATTGTTGGATTGACATCAACATAGTTCCCGTTTTCTATTCTGATTTTGTCATGTCCATTTAAACAATTAATATTCTTTCCCGGCGTGCCAGTGACATGTCCACCATTGAATCCAATTGATGTTTCATCTGGTGTGCTGGAGAGAAGGTCCTGAATCTCAAATTCATCCGTTGAAGAGAAGGACATGTCTTCTGCAAGCTACCAAGGTCTTATTTTAACTTTTTAATTTTTTTACATAATCATCTAAAGATAAATACAGCTTTTTATGCTTACTAGTTATTCAATCACCAAAGATGTTTCAATAATTTTTTTTGTTGTGTGCAAAAAAATAAACAAAGAGAAATAAAAAATATTGTTATAAACAAAATTGATTTTCACAAATCCACTCTGTTAAATCCAACATAGAGCTATCTACTTTTATCACAACAATGACCTAGCATGGAACAAATATTTACATAAAAGCTATATATATATATATTAAAAAACACAGCCTAGAAACTTTGTATTTAATAAGAAAACACAGACATTATACAATATGTGTTGTTCCAGGGGGAATAATAACAAGTTATCATCAAAAGGTATTATATTTAAAAACTTGACCAAATATTGATTTATAAAAATTTGTTTCAGAAAATGACATTTATATACTATTATACACAAAAATTGTTTTTCACTTCTAAAGTTTAAACTAAGTCACAAAAGTTCATAAAACATAACAAATCTAATATTAATAATACTTTTAATGAATTATACATCCTCCACATGATTGTAAAATTGAACAAACAAAGCTTTAACTAGGAAAATATTTTTCCACCAGCATATAAAATGCAATCCTCATATATCCAATTATATCTCCATAGTGGATAACCAATCTTGCGTTATTTTATGAAACTACTTCTTCAAAAGATTAACAAAATTAATGATCTGGGATAATTAAGTTGTCATTAACAGCCAATTTTATTTGTTTAATAATACATGAAGCAATTTACATGGTTGATTGTTATAGCTAACATAATTAAAATGACATCTGCATGAAATTAAACATTTCTATATCAAGTTTTGTTAGTTTGTTCCCTATTTTTATTTATCCTATTGAAATACCACTTTTTCCTGCATTGTTCTAAAAACTTCAATGATCATAAGACATGCAGGGCCAACATATTGTTTTAGAATTCAAAATTTAAAAATTCCACAACAATTTCAGAACATTTTAACGTTTTTCTGGGGCATGGATGCCGCTACCAAACAAACAAGAAGATTTAAATTATTCCCTAGTTGTGTTATTTTCAACTACAACACTGTACTGGAATCAAGATACTTATCATTATGAGTGTTTATTGTTTCTTTCAAAAGTTTGTGATGACATAATGATCATAATTATAAGATCCCACTAATCACAATTGTTTGCAATGTTCAAGTTTGATTGTAATGTTCTAATAATTTATCAAGACTACATTAAGAACTAAAATTTTCGGTGGAAAAACTTCGGCGGAAAAACTTTCGGACACAATTTTTAATTTCAGCGGAAAAATTTTCGGACAAGATATATAAAGTCAAATGTGTATGGATAAGTCTTTGAACAAATTTTAACCAAATTTCAAAAGTAATGATTACGGGAAAGACACAAAAAGAAGGCTAAAAGCATATATAGTGTACACCATAGTGTTCTTTCTTTTCAATTTTCACAGATTATAAATGTTACTATGTTTGATTAAGCTGAGGCAGTCTAATGTTTATCATTTTTTGTTTCTTTTTTGTTCTAGTGGCCCCCAGTGGAAACAATCCACTAACTATAGGTTTTTGTGATTTTCTGGGCTAGCCACTTTAAATATTTATTATTATTATTATTACATATATTCAATCAAGATCTAAAAGGGTCTTCAGGATCCAACTTTATAGATAGAGCCTCAGCCAAATGTAAAAATAACGAAAAAAATAAGTTTAAAAACTGCAGTTTTTATTGATTTTCTGATTACCCTATATATAATTTCTATGCACTGGTCCTTTTTTAAAAAAAGTAGAAAAACCAAAATTTTCGGACCCAAAAACTTTCAGCAGACACAAATTTCGGATGGAAAATTTTTCGGACAAAAAAAAATCTGAAAGTTTTTCCACCGGTTTGACCATCCTTTTTATACCGCCTTGTGTGGGTCTCCCTATTTGCGATACCATTTTGCGTGACAGACAGACGTATACAGGTATTATATAACATAGATGGGTTTAGAACAATTTTTTTTATTTTTTTATAAATCATAATCATGCTAAAGATTCCTAAAACAACAATTATATATGCATTTTCTTAGCAAAGTTTATTATTTGTTTAATGTTGGAGATAAGTTGGGCAGGGATGTTTAAACCAAACACAAGAAATAAAGACTTATTATATACAAACTGATGTCATTTGAAATATGAGTGTTCAACAGTGCCTCAAGTGTTTTTAGACAATTTACAGGGATTTTTTGCTTTCTACAATCTCAATTAAAGCATTTTTAAATAATCTACAACCTAATTGGATATTTTCGCTTTCTATACGATATCAGTTGATGGTTTTTAACGATACATATATATACAGAGTTGTTTTACAAATTAACCAAAATAATAAACTAAAGTTAAAAGAACCTTTTTTTTTTTTTTTTTATAATATTGGGAAATACTTCAATTGTCATTGTTTGCTTTTTTGCAGACATTAACGTGAAAGGAAAAAATTAAAAAGAAATTAACCATTCAGGTTATTGGAAAGTAGTTTTATCAGCGTTTCTTTTTTAAAAATGGAACTGCCACATTTTGTATTCTTATTATGTTAAATTTAAGGACTTAAAGCTGTTTAATTTTTTTTGGTTTTTCAAATATCCTGATTTCAGTACTGAATTCTAAAGAAAACAGCTTAATTGCTCTAAAAAGTAAACAAATGACGTCATGCAGGGAATTTGTCCCCACCCTTACCAGAGGTCCACTGATCTTGCCAATTTTATCAGTCATACGCTGTTAAGGCTTAAGACATATAATACATTACCTTTAATGACAATGTTTTTTTAAAAAAATGCAGAGTGTTGAATCGTAGACTTAGCTATAGCTAACGTTTAAAATTGCATTTATTTAAAACTGTCATGTCTGGCGTGGAAAGTTGGGTAAGAGGGAAACGATGTCACCCATTGAGACGATTAGCATATATTAGTAACAAAAATAAAGTACATTAATCTTTCCAATATTTTAAACAGTTTAAAAAAGACAGGCTGTTCTGCTCGTATCGTGGAGAGAAATACATATTACTTACTTACTTATGTGTGCAAAACGGTCCGTGCAAAAAACCAAAACATTAGGCTGGGCAAAACGTGGAACAAACAAAGCGAAACATACAGGCTAACATAAAGGCGGATTTCCACGAGAAAAATTGAGAATAACAAAATTCGCCAACCTCGTCCCCAGGGGGCATCTTGTATCTTTTCTGACCCCAGGACGGCGATACGAACATGTTTGTATCGCCGTCCCGGGGTCAGAAAAGATACAAGATGCCCTGGGGACGAGGTTGAAAATTCGCGTTATGTGTGCTGCTGGGTCCATTACGAAAGAAAAATAAACCCATTTGTTTTTGAAAATAGCAGTTGTATATTCGTGACATTTTATGTTGTAATTTTTTGAAATTGCAAAACAACATTTTATGTTGTAATTTTTTGAAATTGCAAAACAGTTGTTTTGCAATTTCAAAAAATTACAACATAAAATGTCACGAATATACAACTGCTATTTTCAAAAACAAAATATTTTTATATCAATACACCAAATAAGCTACACAAGAACTTCATTTTAAAAGTTGTTTTAATAGTAGAAACGTGTAAAAGGGATGCTTTTAGTGAATTTATATGTAAAAAGATTAACTACAAAGAAGTGCTTGTTTTCACTTTTATTTAAAAAACAAACAGAAAAGAAAACTTTTTTTCTGTTTCTACTATCAGAATCATTTTGACTTTGACGAAGTGAGGGCGAAAGGTAAATAACCAATCAAATTGCAGTGGAAGAAATCAAAAGAACCACTGAGCATGTTCACAACACAATTCACGTCATCAATTTACTCATAGTTAAAACTCGCCGTCTAATTTGCCCTGTGGAAATCCGCCTTAACTCCCGGGGCCCTGCAAAAAGTTTACCCTTATTTTATTTCAAGATGGCATCCAAGTAATCACAAGAATCCCAATCATAATCTCCAATGTATGTTTTTTATCTGCATGTATCTTGCCAGCTACATGTTTACTTTAAAATTACGAATGGAATTTGATATTTTATAAGCCATGCAATAATTTTATACCAGTATTTTACTTCCTAGGGCTCGAGAAAGCAGAACTAAAGAAAAATCTAAGTCCAAAGGCAAAGTTGAAAAATCCAGCAGGAAAAGAAGCCCTAGTCCTCGAAAATCGAAATCAAAACCTTCACGCGATAGAGGTAGAGATAAACGTCGAAAAAGAGCCCCTAGTTCTTCTAGCAGGTATTAAATTTGTCTGCAGCTTTGGCAAATCATTAGTCTCTAGAACAGTCGAGCAGTTCGAGAAAGGACACAAAAAGGGAAACCAATACTCTATTGGAAGAAGGTTTCCTATAACGCGGTCAGGTTTCCCATATGGGAAACCTTCTCTTGAACCTAGTTCTGGGAAACCGTATCCGATTAAAGTTAATGATTTTCCCTTTTTCAAAAAAACTATGTTACCAGAATGAATTTTCAAAAATTAACTGGATAGATACAGAGATAGATAGATGTGCATATTTTGCACATCTAGCCTCACAAATATCAAGGGATATACCATTTCTATTATTTCCAGGAGGGGCCATGACTTAGCTGAGAGTCCTAGAGTATTTAAAGCTTATTTCGAGCTTCGCAGACCTTATAAGAAGCACGGAAATAGATAAGATACTAATAAAAATTCTTTTATCAAAGGGTATCATATTTTCGACATATGACATTAAATTGGAACCCCTAAAGGCACCTAATCATCCTTATGGAAAAAATTAACATATACATTTATTTTAAAGTCCTAGACGAGTTATGACTATCCTGAAAATTTGAAAACTTACTAGAACTGGAAATAATAGTATATACAGTCGCCATATTTAACGATTTCCTTAAACCAATCATTTCCGACCAAGAAGTGGCCTGAATAATTGTTTTCCGTTGTAGGTAAACAGACAGCCTTGCCTTTTATGAGCACTGTGGCGGAGTTTGCTAAATTGCTTTGGAAAATCAATAAATCAAAACAAAAACAACAAAATTAATCGTTGGTGTATCTCTTTGCTACATGACCACTAATTGTGATAATAATGTTTATCACGCGATCTTTCATTTATTAAAATGTATGGTTATTGCATAATTTTTGCCAATTCTTCACACTTTTAAGATATACCTCAAGAACTAATGGAGATAAATATTTTTAAAGCGTAAAAAGGGAAATTCCGAAAACAAAATGTACAATACTTTCTCCATAAGAAAGCAACTAACTGTTTCAACAAAGGACCACCACCAAAAAGTAAGGGCTTGCCTTACTTTTTGGTGGCAAAGCTGTCTTTAAAAACAACATCAAGAGGTAGCTGTGTGTTGCAAAGAAGCCTGATTTGAGTTAAAAAACGTTTAATTCATAGAGAATAACACAGAAACTTTGATTGTTTTATCATATACTTTGTTGATATATTTATAAAAAGCATTAAGATGGAAATGCAGCTACACATGTTCTCTCTCATTGATTACTTTAAAGGAAGAAAGTGTTTGCGGAAGAAAGTTTTGCGGTTCGGTCGAACCGCAAAATTTTTGCATTTTACGGGAATTAACTTTTGCGGTTCGTGAAAATTAATCCTTTTTGCGGGAAGAAACTTTTGCGCTTGCCAAATGTGAGTAATATTTTTCGGAGTACCTTAACAGACCAGATTATGATTCAAACAAATGCTGTATCGAAAAGACTGAAATAAAGAATGAATCGTTAAAGCTGTTAATGTAGGAATGTCCCATCACATAGCTTGTTCCAGCTACAATTGTGCCCAAAATATGTGGGGTCAGTTCGGCAAAGTAAATCCTCTCTGAAATATTTCTTTGTACCAAAATCTCTTCCCTTTCACTGTACTGTTAAAGGAATGGTTCACTTTGAAAAAAACATTTTTTCTTTCTTTCTGAATTAGATCACAAAAAGTCTATTAATATATAGAAAGTAATTTGGTTATTCAAAGGAATTCAGAGGAATTTCTCTTCTAATAATTAAGGAAAATGTTTTGGAAAAAACTTTGGCGGTTGGGATAATTATGAACATTTTGCGGGAAAAAACTTTTGCGGTTCACTAATATAACAACATTTTGCGGGAATAAACTTTTGCGATTCGAGCAAAAACCGCAAAACTTTCTTCTGCAAACACTTTCTTCGTTTAAAGTAAATTTTGAGTGATGACATGTATCTTGCAAGCACATGATCGATTTTGCCGTGCGTTTATGATTGTGTGAATCGTGGAATGAATTGCGATGACGGCTCTGTAGGCAGAGAAATAGTTCTGATCTTCAGTTTTCAATAAAATTTTCAGGATAATGTTTTCTCATCTATATCTTTTAGTTTTTACAACAAAATAGCTCAAAAAATTTTGCTAAAGGGGTGATTACGCTCCTTTAAGGCTATTCTACGGAATTGTGGAAAGAGGCTAGGATGAATCTTTTTTCCTTGGGTGAAATTTTCCATGACGATATGCCCGTCCTATTGTTGAAAAATTGAATTGCACTTCCCGGCAACTTTGTGCCTAGCAGGGTTCGAATTAGCAGTTCGCAATTTGCGAATCGAAATGCCATTTTTGCGAATCACTTTGCGAAGAAAATGATAAAATTGCGAATCGAATATTTTTGTATCGCTTTGTTGTCTTTTTTTGCGATAATAAAAATTAATCATTCCTTTCCTTTTTGTTTGTTGTGTTTCCATTTAATTCTCATGTTTTGCTTGATTATTTCATGCCAGGAGAAGAAATAATAACCCTTTCCGTTAGCGTATTTCACTTGTACATATTTAATGAACATAAGTTCGACTGACATAAGTTTCGTAACATTTGCTTTTGAAAAGCCGTTTTTATTATAAGAAATTGTTATTGAAAGCTTATTTATCAAGCGCAGCTCATTATAAATGATTATGTAAAATAAACTTATTTCATTTTTGCAACATTATTTCGGCTATCGGAGACAAGAAAGTTAAAACTGAGAGAGTCGCTAGCTCAGACGCTCAGTGCTCGTGTTAGCACTTCACAAGTTTAAACGTCCCCCACTTGTCTCCAACATAAAAAATAATAACGCAGGAAAAGTAAAGCTCGCAGGTCACAAAAAATTACAAATTCTTGTCGAAAAACAAGTAGCTACTAATGAACAAGCCAATGATAATTGATCTACGGTGTTCCCAGGCCACATCTGGTGGTGGTTTACTTTTTTACAGAGTGCCAAAATTTTTGCAAACCGAGTTTACTTTTCTAATTCGAACCCTGCCTAGTATTGGTTTCCCTTTTTGTGTCATCTCCCAAACTGTCTAGTCTAGGTCACCAGCAAAAAATCATAAATTAGTAAATGTGGAAATTTGTAAAAATTAAGGTATAGGATGATATATTGCCGGTGCTACACGACTCTATACGTCTATCAACAATTTGATTGTAGTGTATATCGTTCATATTACGTGATTATTTAAACAAACAGGTCTAGTGACGATCTAGCAACTCCACCCGCTACATGATTTATGATTTTGACTATAAGGAACCACCTGAAACGTCCTAGTTGCGTCTCAAGTCCGTGATGTGTTTATTTTAATGTGAATCCACTGGAATTAATTCTAGAACATATTTTAAGATTGAAATGGTTGCAATACTTGCTGATTTGTCCCAGATTTAGCCAGTGGCTGGCTAAATCTGGGACATGGACAAATGACGGATTACAATAAAATTGCATACCCCCACTGCGCATAGATTTTCTCATTGGTAAGCTACCCCAGCGATGTTTGGGCTGTCTGTCTTGTAAAATACACAAGTTTTAGTACCCGTGAAATTGGTAATATTGTAGATCCAAGACTAGATATCCTAGATATGTCATAGCCAAGCAGTCTTGCCACTGTTGTATTAAGGGGCGATACACACACCAACTTTACACGTCTTGCCTTGTGTAAAAAAAATTCTATGTGAAATGAATTATTTTCTGCCACATGACAGTTTTATCTATCTAGTTCATAGTATGTTCTGCTTCCATAAAAAACAAGAACTAAGACTACTGCACAATGATGTATTACCTGATGAAACTTTAATTCCTTAAAACTTTTTTAATTTTTGTTTTACAAAAACATGTAATCTTATCAAAAAATTTTGAAAATTCTAATCAAAAGACCTCAACTCTCCTCAAATTTGACTCTATATAAAGAGTGTTAGGGTTAACACTCTTTTTTATAGAGTCTAAAAGGGTATAATAATTTGGATTTGAAAAGTATTACAGAAAATTCCATGAGACGCACGCATAAACATCGCTCTTAAAAAAATTTAATGTTCAACTGCAAAGCTATTTTAGAACATTTAACTTCTTCTTTACTAAACAATTTAAACATTTACTCATTAAAGCTTGATTTGTGTCTTCTTGTGGTTCTAATATTATTATTTTTACATGTATTCATAGAAAGTATATTATTTTCAAATTCTTTACTGTATAAAAATGCTTGCATGAAAATTATTTCAAATCTTTTTTTCCTTTCTCACAGTAAGCACACATTTTTTAGAAAAAGAATAGTTATAGTCTTTCAGTATAAGTCTTTCGGTAACAAAAACTTTTTGTTAAAAACACGTGCGAAAAATGGCTTCGGGGGAAAAAGGAAATAAATGACCCCTGGTTTTACAATTGTTACGCAGAAAAGATAACCCCCCAGGTGAAAAAATAGTCTAGGGCCAGGTTAAGGGGCTGATTGACACCACAAACAAAATGGTTGACAATCGCAATGAATACAATGTAGTACGACGCAGCCTCTCTCCTCAGTGTTTTAATGAAATCCTGCAATATATATTTGCTATAGGTTACTTTCTACGGTGAAGCACTGTGTTTTGTTAATATATTTAACACTTACACCACTAAGATGCTTTATAAGGTGAATTAAAAAATCAAAAAACATTACATGCACAAATTTCTCATGGATTCATGTGTGTGATTTGTAGCACACGTGTTATTTTCTTCGTGAAATTCCCTGTATTATAATAATAAAACTTGGCAAGCTCATTTGTTACAAATGAATAAGCTTCATGGAAACTGTATCTGCAAAACCTAAAGAAGTAAAAATTCACAAATAAATTCATAAATTAAAAGTTAAGTAAGCACTCTTAGAAATAAAAATGTTTGAAAGATAAAACAAAAAATTCATTAGATAAATAAAAAAAGTCGCCTTGCTTTGTTGCCCTCCTTATATCCCAGGTTACATTGCTTACTTCATTTAGCCAATGATTTTAATTATATATTGCAGTTTTTTTTCTTTTTTGCTGTGTTTTTCTACACTAAGAACTTGTGACCAGATGCAAAGCAGATAGTTACCATCATCCATCAAATCTGAAATTTTAGCAAGTTCTTTAATGCAGATCTTCTGATGTAGATTTTGTTATCAAGTAGTTGTTATTGCAGAGTGATAGTTTCAGTTTTGAATGTTTATCCTTAGCAAATTGTAATTGATAACTTGGACTGCAAAATGCAAAAACAGTAACGTTAATTGGTGAAAACTTTAAACTTGATACAAATCTTATTTTAGTGGCTCCTCATCAAGTTCCAGATCTGCTTCCAGCTCTTCTACTGGATCGTCCACTGGATCCAGTCGTAGCTCTTCATCCAGCACTGGAAGTTCGAGCAGCAGCTCTTCCAGCGACAGAGGTATTAATTACTGTATTATTTTTGTTGCAGAATTTTTCCAGTCTTTAATCACAAATTTATGGTTGTAAAAAATAATATTTTTTTTTACTTTGTGCACAAAACAGGTGCATTTTTTGGTGTAGGAAAACATAAGTCATTTATATTAATAGACCAGGTAATAAGAAGTTTTTAAAGAAATGATTGACTATCACTTGTATTCGGAGAACGGGGAAGTACATAGGTTGATTTTTATATATACTCTGCTCTGCAACATACCTCACCCAACCATGATGATGACCAACTTTTTCACCAATAATATAGCTTCTGGAAACACAATGAAAATCTGTACCTACAAAGGTGAAGCGTGGACGGTTTCTTAGCAAAAATCTTTTAATTAAGCTGGGGGAAAACATTAAAATGTAAATTTAATTGGAGAAAGTCAGATACTGGTAGTATTTGAAATAAACTATATAAAAAAGCGGCTGTTAGGTTGTAAGGCTTGACTCATCATGATTATCACGATTCTTTTTCTCCACTTTAAATTCATCTAAATTGACTGGTGTTCTAAAATAAACTGCAAAACAATTATTGCAAGCAGAGTTTTGTACAAGTGAGAATTGTTGTTATCCATTTTGTACAAGTGAGAATTGTTGTTATCCATTTTGTACAAGTGAGAATTGTTGTTATCCATTTTGTACAAGTGAGAATTGTTGTTATCCATTTTGTACAAGTGAGAATTGTTGTTATCCATTTTGTACAGGAAGGCGATCAAGAAAGGAACGTAAACCTTCAAAACCTAAAAATGCAGCTCGACGACCATCTACTGGTAAAGAAAAAAGCAAACAACAAAAAGAGAAGGATGAAAAGGAAGCAAAATTAAAAGCAGAAAAAGAGAAAAAGAAGAAGGAGGAGAAGGAAGAAGTGGAAAGACAAAAAGTGGTAAGCTATTAGTCACATCTTGGAATTAGAGCTATTATGAATGAGCTGTTGTTGTTTTGGGATTAACACACGTGTAACTTTCAACGTTCCTTAGGAGCAGCAAAAGCTGAAGGAACTGGAAGAGATCAAGCAACTGAAACAACGTCAGCAAGAAGTAGGTAGTGTTCGTCATGTAATCTCAATTTTAGAAATTTGGATTGTACATTCCAAGTTGTCCAAGATTACTTAAAGTTTGTCACTTTACCAACGTTATTCTCTGCACTGCTCATTAGCCTAATTTCTAATTTTCTGCTGATGCTTCGCTATTCTCTGAAAACACGGTATATAGTTAACGCAGGTTATCTAAATAATAACAGACAGTTTGTAGAGACAGGGCAATGTCATCAATCAATCAACCAATCGAATACTTAGATAATACCTCCCGAACAGTTGTTTTTGTCAAATTTGTACAGATAATACAGACATTAAAACTGTTAATTGATGTTTGGTGACTTAAGTTGTTTAAACAGACAGGAAATTTATAAACAATGAAGGAAGCAGAAGTGTCAACACTGTGAAGCTCTTCTTGGTAAACTTTTCGTCTGTAGCAAGAAAATATGTACAACAAAGTAAATCGAAATATTGCAGTTATTATTCTGACTATAACAAATAATTCATCAGAGTTGAAAAATGTCGTGCACACTACCTCCATTTTCTGTAGTTTCTGTAGAATAAACAAATAAAATGTTTATAAACATCAGACAACATATTCTTAGAAAAACCAAACATGTATGAGGAGAAAATTTTAGAGGAAATAGTTTTCAGAATGTAGAATATGAAGTTAGATACCCTGGAAAAATTACTTCAAAAGTTTTTATTTTATCTTCCAGCTACGCGAAGCAGCTAGCAGTGCTGACGAAGAGAAGAAAAATCCAGAGGTTGAAAAAGAAAAATTAAAGTTGCAGCAGACAGTAGTTAGTGAAAAAACTGTACCTACAGTTAAACCCGAAGACATAGAAATCCCGAAACCTAAAAGGGATTTGAGTGCGGAAAGTAGTAAAGCTGTTGTTGTTCCGCCTAAACGACCATCTCCACCCCGTCGTAGGGTGTCAACTTCGAGATCAGCAAGTCCTGTACGAAAGCGTTCGATCAGCCCGCGAAGAAGTCCCCCCAGAAGACGTTCACCAAGTCCACGTCGTCGTCCCTTGAGTCCAAGAAAAAGAAGCCCGAGCCCGCGAAGACGATCACCTTTACGAAGACCACCCCCTAGAAGAAGGTTTTCTTCGTCACCTGATAGTGGTGGGTCTAAATCGCCATCCCCGCGTCGCCGAAAACGATCGCCTACCGCGAAGCCATCAAAATTACATATTGGGAATTTGACGCGTAATATTAATAAAGACCATATTCTTGAAATATTCAGTGTCTACGGACGCATTCGCTCAATCGATTTACCACTTGACACGAAAAACTATCTACCACGCGGATATGCGTACGTAGAATTCGATCATAAAGACGATGCAAAGGTAGCTCTTCGTCACATGAACGGAGGTTGGATAGATGGACAAGAGGTGACAGCAAAAGAAGTCCTTCGACCTAGTAGTCCTCCATCTGGAAACAGAGGGCGAGGTGGAGCTGGTGCTCCCCTGCGAAGTCGTGCCCCGCAATGGCAAAATAGACGTCGTTCACCTCCGCGTTTTGGAAACAGAAGATTTTCACCTCGAAGGTCTAGAAGTCCAAGGAGAAGATCTCTATCGCCTCGAGGCATACCAAGAAGGAGAAGAGGTTCTGTGACGAGTGGCTCCAGCTCACCTTCGCCGCCGCCAAAAAGAAGGTCCTCGCCTCCATCAGCAGGGAAACGGAGGAGATACAGCAGATCGAGCTCAGATTCCGATTAAGCTGCTTAAAAACAAAAACATTAGACAAACCCTTCTGATATGTCGTTGGATGACATACGTGTGCTGTCAGATTTTTATGTCACATTTGTAATTATTTTATGAATTTATACTAATAAAAACACTTTGGTTTGTTTCCCAAACTATATGAGGAAGGCCAAAATTTTTAGAATTTGCGAGAAGTATTGGTCATAAAGGCAGTTCTGCGACTACTTTTTCAAAAAAATTGAAGCCACTAAACACATTTTTTTCCTCCTTGTGAACATGGTCATGTTGATGTCAGCAATTTTAGCAACCTTGAGATTTCGGGTATAACAAAATAACTACACTTAGTCCTAAAGCCTTTTGGATTTCGTGACTTCTTTTTGTCACATTTAGTCATGCGTTAACTTTTACGCATGTTAATTTCCGCAACAAATAAGGAAGGAGAGCAGATTCCGGGTGTAGGACAAAATTTGGATTCATATAAACACCTTTGCATGATTTCGAGCGTATTATACTACCTTTACACCGAGCATACTTTTCTGTTTTCGTCCAACGATTCCGTTTTCACACAAAAACGCAGTGTCGAAGATCAAAAACCAAAACCAGGTAAGATTTGCGTTTTTACATTTCAATGCGTCACACATAACCAAATATCATGCTCAATTCGAAATCATATTACAGCGTCAAAAAATGCATAAGTACTTGCGTGTAAGTATTGATACAAAGGACATATTAGATAGAGAAAAAAACATTTTGGAGAAAGTGTAGACGAGCGATGAATTCCCAAGTTGTTGGTTGCATTAATTGTAATCGTCTTTTCCTTAGGACCAAAGACCTCAACACGAAGTTTAGTTGTGCTGCCAATAATGCCAACAGTTTCTCCATTGCGATCCTCTTTACAAAATACTGCTTTCAATGAACTACACATCCACTGTGATGCGTAACAAGCTCCGTTTCACAAGTTGACACGTATAGTCAGGGAGGAGTCAGCAATAAAAACTGCGACAGTGTGCACCATCGAGGGACATTAAAAAAACGTCAAAACATAATCTTTAAACATTATAAAAACATTTTTTGTTGGTCGGACTATATATTTTATGGGGCTTGGTATATAATTAACTTGTTTCTTACACATATATTACGAACACTTTTTCCAACTTGATTTGACGCCATCTTTATCACATTTCTTCTTCACGCGATCTCCAATAATAACATTCGAATTTTAGGATACGGGATTTGGTCAGGGGGTATTAATAATAAAACTTAATGGATTATCCAAATTTTTATTTCTTAACTTTGATAAGTTATTAACTTATTTTTGCATATTATTTATATTATTTAACAAGTGATATAATTGCCATAATAATAACAAAAGATATTTAAGAAACTCTTATTATTTACAAAAATGATTCCCCCCTAAAAATATTATCTTGTAAAATGTCACGAAAGCATGCGCGGGAAATTAAGTGACTTACGTCGAGTGTAAAGAAGGAAGTTTCTTTTTCTTTTAAAAATGGATTTTAAAAAGTTAAATCTTACGCCAAGGAAAAAGCAAAAATCTTCGTGTTGCTTAGTTCATGATAGTAGAACTGAAAGTGGGGAAAAATTACACAAGTTTACAGAAAATTCGTGGAGAAAAGTACAAAACGCAAGGTAATTTTTATTTCTTTTCTTCGTAGAGAGAGAGCGGAATTTCACTCCAGTATTGTTTGCTAATACCGGATTTTACTTTGAAATTGCGGCATAGTACAAAAATAATCTTTTTTTTTAGCATCGTCCGCAATGACGCACACGGTTATTGAGGAAACTGAAGCTGAAAACTAGGAAGATTTTTACTACCATAAAAGATGTTACAGTTTATATACTCACAGTAAAACGATATCGAGTTACGCCCAACGTAATGCAGGGAAAGACAAAGATATTGTTCCTACCGTCGCAGAAACAGAGCAAAGAATGTCCGATAGGAGAAAGAATATAACTAGTATGTATACCCGTAAAGCTTCGTTTCCCCCCTCTCTCTGCCCCTTCCCCTCGATTAACCGCCTGTTCAAATAAGCGCCCGTCCCCTCGCGGAAGTAAGATAACCTAAAAAGTAGATATAAAGAACAAAGTTTGGCTTTCATTAGTTTTTATTCGTCTGATTTGTACATAAGGAAACTTCTTAAGCTCGCACTGAAATAAGTTAATCTAATTTATTTCCCGTTTTATATAGGCTCGATTCTTGCACAATACGAGTGAGTGTTGAGAAAGAAGAGTAAGGGCGACAAAAAATTAGAAAAGTGTGTCACACAAAATGCTGCAATAACGTTACAACGCCATGGAAAAAGGCGATCTACCTAATTTGGTTGATGAAATTGTCGGCCTAGATTGGCGTAGAATAGTTGCCAAAGAATTTTTATATCACCGTGGTTGCTATCGGAATTATACAAGACCACGTGCGAAAAAATCTGAGGAACGGGAAACAACAGAAGACGATGTGTTTGAAGCTATCAGAAAGCGAGTGATTGAGAATGGAGAAGTCGTCGATATGAATGAAGTCAGCCTACTCTTCAATTCCGGATACCCTGACCGGGTTTTATCACAAATGCTGAAAGATAAATTTAAAAATGACATAGGCTTTTGGTCTCCGAGGTATGGGAAATCGTTTATTTTAGCGAACGCATTCCGAAAGGACAAATCATTGAAGTTAGCAGTCGTCGTTTAAGCAATACACAAGATGTTCAGCAAGAATCAGATTTGAACCAAAAACTGAAAGACGTAGCTAAAGTGATAAGATCTGAAATTCTTGAAACGGAAAATACTTTTCAGTAATGGCCTCCTTCGGAAAATCAGTTACTTAGATCGAGTGTTCAAATACCACCAAACTCGTCCCCTTCTTACAGCATGGTATTGGTAAAGACAAAGCATTTAACACTTTGAAAAAATCTGATGAGTATCAAGTCGTGTTCTGCAAATTCGGTGATACGTTCATATTTGATGCGAATCTTTTTTCAACGATAGAACGGTTTGTGTGCGACCTATACAATGCCAAATCATGTGTAAGCTGTGATGAAGCACGTTGTTTTAAGTTTTTCAGCAGGAAAGGCACTGAGCCGCAGCAACTACCACCAACAAGTGATGCTTTGCTTTGCCACAGTAAACGCGTGTTTTACGTCACTTCCGTTATAAAAAGATCGCTTTCAGCATATCCGGACATACCATCGCCAGATGGACATGGCTGGACATTGAAGGATGGTGTTTTAGAAACTCAATGGATGTTGCGACGACCTGCACCTAATGCAATACTTGATCTCGTGTCGTGCAACCGCAAAAAGAAACAATGTGCTACCTCAAACTGTGTGTGCAAATCACATGGGTGGTCATGTACTGATCTTTGTGGATGTAGCGATGATTGTGACAATAAATTTGATGAAAATAATTTCTCGGATAGCAGAAGCGACGACAGTGACAGTGATTTTTAGCGCTATAATACATTATAATTGTAAAATTGTATAATGTATATAGTTGTTTTTATCTTTCTAACTATCATGACGTCATAGCTAACTATCACTAATGATATTTTTCCAAATAATAAGTTACGTTTGGTATAAATGTTACATTCCCATTTACTTTTTCATTTTCTATTAAATGATATTTTTATTTTTTATTTTTGATGATTTTTCGATGACGTCATCCACATAATGACGTCATAGAAATATATTTGGGCTAAAGAAGGGTTGGGCCCAATCCTTGTTGAAGCCGACCAATTTTTTACGAATCTGCACATAACATAGCACATATTAAAAAAAAATTACGATGTCCATCACTTGTCCAATTTATTTTGCTGTTTTCTCCCTGACTAGTACTATGATGTGTGAAAACGAAAAAACTTTTTCAGATTACAGTCGAGAACCACCGTAATTCTATAAACTTTGTTATTCGAATCAGATTTTAGGTCCATACAAATTCTCTCTCTAACGCCAAGGTTAAAGCCCACCCGGAGATTGATATAACATTCACAGATCGGGGACAGAGAAAAGACAACAAATACAAATGCGAGAGCAAGTTCTTCTGGTGGTCCAAAGTAAACACCAAAAACAACACAGGAACAGTTTACTATATACAGGTTGGAGCAGGATCGCATCATGATCGTCTATCGCGTTGAATGAACATAAACAACACTGTACATAACATAACAAGTTATCATAATGGCAACGTTGCTACAAGGTTGGCGCTATTTCGATTTCTTGAGTGTAAAAAGGCCCTAACCACACTTTTTTAACCAGAATTTTCATTTATTCGAATGTTTTGAAATTTCATTTTGAAAGCAAATTTTGTAAAAACAAAGGAACTCGAGAAAATGGCTGCTGCTGTACCAAAAAAAAACGAGTACACAAAGAAGTGAGTTTAGATTTGGAAGTGGAGGAAAACGTCGTGAGAGAATTGGAAACGGATGTAGAAGTTGATTTACAAACATCCTTCAGTGTGACCTTGTCCGATGCTGACATAACTACCGAAGTGTCCGGGAATTCTGTAGACTTCATTGATGACGAATCAGATGACGATGAACCAAACGAATTACCACTCGCAAAGCCATCATACAACAAAGATGTATTAAATGACATTAGCACATTTAGAAGGTTACAGTGTGTTTTCCAACTTTGGAAACGATGTAGTGGTTGCATTAAAAGATGTAAATAGGGCCGTTGATTTATAAAATATGCTAAATAAAAAACAGTCAAATATTGATGACTACTTTCAGAGATCTTAAAAGATCCTTGAAAAAAGTCTTTAATATTCGTGCTGCACTGTCCAAAAAATTCATGTCTTATTCCTTTTTTGCGAGTTTACAATATAATTTCACTCTGTAATTCGATTTTTTCTAGTCCCCCCCCCCAAAAAAAAAAAAAAATTCGAATTAGAGAGACACTTCCTAATTCGATTCTCTCTCTAATTCGATATAAATTTCCTCCCCCTGGAAAATCGAATTAGAGAGTCGACTGTACATTCCGTTTTCAAATTCTTCCGTCTTCGCACAAATTTGATCCCAAAAACGGAGAAGTTTTTTAAAAAAATGTGTAAACGTTATCCGGAAAAGTTTCTATTTTTAGTAGTATGACTAACGAAAACGGAAGAATTTGCATATGGTATAAACCTATAAGCGTAGTATTAATTTTAGCGCAATTTTTTAACGATAATTTATTTCTGCACCAAATTCCGCGCACTGGAGAACATTTGTAGGCGATTGCGTGAAAATTAATAAGCGCAAAATAGTACGAATAAGGAATTTGCCACCCAAAGTTCTGCTCTGGACAAATTACATGTACACAAGTTTATCCTACAACCCTCTGAACATAATATTTGTGGAATTTAAACAAAACACACGTTATATTCCCCTTCCCCTTAATTCGATTTTGACGCGACACATACAAATTTTTCCGCTCAACCAGCATACGAACCCACAACATTGAAAAAGGGGGGAGAGAGGGAGAAAAGATCACATTTCGGCATTTTTCCCACTAATTTATACCCGGGATTTTTCAAATAGGACGACTCGTCAATAAAGCAATGACGCAAAATGTGCTGGTCGATACTTGTTAGTTATCGTAACTTCGTTTTGACGGCCTCCGCAATAAAAAAACAATGAGGGCGTCAGTACAGTTGAGGTAGGAATTATTTCCATCGAGCGTAAACGAACGAAACCATATTACCAGCAGCAGTCTTTTCGAGTGCGGGAATTTGCACCTAACAAACTTATGCGGGAAGTAGAATGTCTGGCAGAAAAAGCTTACTCCATTTAGAGGCGAATTGACATCTCCGGGATATCTTTCGTGCACATCTGAAGAGATTCGCAAAATTGATAGCAGGGATTAACCAAGGGCGCCAGCGATTTCTTAAAGGATAGATCACACATTTGAAAGGCGTGTAGTCTAAAAAAAGTAAGTTTGCCTCTGATGATGTCTCGCAGCAGACACACGACCACCGGGGGGAATAAATAAATTATTATGAGAGATTCGTTATTGTATAACAACCCCGTTATTAAATTATTTACATTTTGTGGATATCTGTATTACAAAAATTTATAAGGCTTGCAAGTTGTGCACAAAAAGCCCAAGATGGATTTTTGAAAAATGTCAAAATTGATGACAAAATGACAAGTTAGTTTCTAGTCTACCACCCTGTTGTTTGTGGATGTGACTTTTACTTCAAGGAGCTTAAAAGCATTTTCTGTGGACAATGGATGGGCCAGATTCATCGTATTCTTGTTTGGAGATCCACATCTGTTGGAAGGTTGAGAGAGAAGCCAAGATGGAGCCTCCAATCCATACAGAGTATTTTCGCTCTGGTGGAGCAATGATTTTGATTTTCATTGTTGGTGGTGCGAGCGCAGAGATTTCTTTCTGCATACGATCAGCAATACCAGGGAACATAGTCGTACCACCAGATAAGACAGTGTTGGCGTACAAATCTTTACGGATGTCGACGTCACATTTCATGATGGAGTTGTAAGTGGTCTCGTGGATACCAGCAGATTCCATACCAATAAAGGATGGTTGGAAAAGGGTTTCTGGGCATCTGAATCGTTCGTTGCCAATGGTGATGACTTGTCCATCAGGTAATTCGTACGACTTTTCCAAACTTGAGCTGCTGGCAGCGGTTTGCATTTCTTGTTCAAAGTCCAAAGCGACGTAGGCGAGTTTTTCTTTGATGTCACGAACGATTTCACGTTCGGCGGTGGTGGTGAATGAGTAACCACGTTCGGTTAAGATTTTCATCAGGTAGTCGGTCAAATCACGTCCAGCCAAATCCAAACGGATGATGGCATGGGGAAGGGCGTAACCTTCGTAGATTGGGACAGTGTGGGAGACACCATCACCAGAATCGAGGACAATACCAGTGGTACGACCAGAAGCGTACAAGGATAAGACAGCTTGGATGGCAACATACATAGCAGGTGAGTTGAAGGTCTCAAACATGATCTATAAAAAATAAACGCCCTTTTAAAAAAACTGATTCACTGACGGCAAGCATAAAGGGTGTGGCTTGAATAAAAATTAATGTGTTTCCACCCATAACATATTTATTACCTGTGTCATTTTTTCTCTGTTGGCTTTTGGATTCAATGGAGCTTCGGTAAGAAGGACTGGATGCTCTTCTGGTGCGACACGAAGTTCATTGTAGAAAGTGTGATGCCAGATCTGAAAACAAAATAAACACGATGATATCTAGCTATTCCGTAAACCTCGTGAGAAAAACAATTAATAATTGAATTTAGAGTTGCTTTCACAAATCATTGATGATCTGAAAAATTTTACAACAGAAGACACTCCCACTTTTCTGAAAACAAGCAGTAAAAATTTCACGGCGTAGTATTTAGCAAAACATTTTAACTTACTTTCTCCATATCATCCCAGTTGGTGACGATTCCGTGTTCGATTGGGTATTTCAAGGTAAGGATACCACGCTTGCTTTGAGCTTCATCTCCAACATAGGAATCTTTTTGTCCCATACCAACCATGACTCCCTGATGACGGGGACGTCCGACGATTGAGGGGAAGACAGCTCTTGGAGCATCATCTCCAGCAAATCCAGCTTTGCACATACCAGATCCATTGTCTACGACGAGAGCAGCAACATCATCATCGGCCATTTTGAGTTTAGTTTTTTACGAAGTGTAAGAGAAAAAAATGAACGTCTTGTCAATGTTACTTTAAGTTCGTAATGAACCTGGTGAGGGCGTTTTGTCTCCGGGCTGCGAATTTAAGCTCATACACGATAGCAAGTTTTCTAACCATATATGGCAAAAAGAACATTCTGCGTGCAAGTTCCATTGTTTGACTCAAAACAATAGAACGCTTTTGATTGTACGGGGGTTGGAAAAACAAGAAAATTATGTCGAGTATTTAAGTGTTCTTTAATTTTTTCTATATTTTTCTAGCAAGTGATTCTAACTGCATTAAAATAATATTCGAATAAAAGACCATTTTAATTATGACTTGTTTTAAATTTCAACACAAAATAATTTTTTTATATACCCCCTGAATATGGACAACAACCCTCGAAAGCTCATAACAAACATGCAGAAATGTTGAATTTTTAATGAGATAGCGATTAAGGTGGTTTCTACGAGCATCATATAAATGAACAATGTTCCGAAGACCATAAAAATATTTCTTCCGGTCGTTTTTTTTTTTCTTTTTTAAGTTTTTAAGCTAATCCCTGCCGGTGCTATTTTCTTCTTTTTTTCTCATACGTACAAGTAAATTTTTCCTAACTCATGTTCGACATTCTCAACAAGATCATACATTTTGGAAGATCGAAATTTATTGGAAAAGTTTAGTTGCAGCATAGGTTACAATGCTTTGCATTTTTTTGTCTAAAATATATCAATTTTTACCAGAACAAGAAAGAAAACGTCAATTTAGTTTCAACAATGTACAAAACAAGACCTATTGTATTAAACGCTGAATAGAAACCATGTATCCAAGCGAAAGTTGACTCCTTCGCAGTCATTTTTAAGTTTTTCATTGAAACAACAGACACGATGAAGGAGAGAGTTCAGCAAAACTATTTATGGGCATTATAGAACGCAACCGTTATGTTTTTTATGTAAATTTAGATTGTCCCTGACACCATCCTGTACAGCACTGTTTGTTGTTCACGTTTCTAAACAAAAATCACACGGGGGCAACTTTACAACGTACGAATAAAAACCTCAATACTGTACGCATGAAGAAAGTTTTAGTTTGAACGTGGTTTTCAATGAGTAAACTCTATATAAACTCTCGTTTTGACTAATTTAAAATGGTTAAAGTTCAAAGAACGCTAAACAGACATTTTTCTTATGTTTTGAAAGTACAGGTGTGTCTAGCTTTATAACAAATATATAACAAAATTGAAAGTATGAAGCACTAATCCACCCCCTTAACAGTTTTATTTTTAGCAGCAAACGGATTAGAATTACTTGAAACATCAAGCTGTAAACAGCTGACAGTTTTAAAAAATAACATTCAAAACAATCTCAGATTGTTGCACGCAGAAAGAAAAAAGGCCAATATATGGACACTCTTCTAGTAGCTAAGAGGAAAGCTACTAAACACACGAGATTTGGAAAAATTGCAGTAATAGCCAACATAAAGAACACGAATCATGATTTTAACATTAAAAAAATTAAAAATTAAATAAGAACAGCCTGAAAACTCAACACCCATTAGTTTCAAAACTAAACACAAGCCCATCCTCGTTCCCATAGGGTAGATTAGCATTTGAATTAGAGAAGACTAGAATTAGCAAATTTCCTACTGCGATCTATTTTTATGTGGGGTATATTTGCCTAACGAGCTACGACTCCTGCACACAACCTCGTTCCCAGAGCTTTTTGTCTGTTCGCCGTCAGATCTAACAAAGAGAACACAGGCCATGGGGATTAAAGTTTCGCCGCCACGATGGCGCTTCGCTCAACGGAAAAAAAAACATTTTGCGTATTTAACGCAAGTAAAAATTAACTCATGTTGGCTTGACTTTTGAAACAATCAGTGCGGGCAAAATTGCTCCTGATGCGCAATATTGAGCACTTATATGCCTGCGACTTTAACCGCCTTGCTAAAATATCGAAGTGAACATTCGCCTTCTTAGGGAGGGAGGAAGAGGGACATATTCTTAACACCTAAGTATTTTATCCAAGAAGCATCGATTTTCTAGAGAATAAAATTATTACGAACTGATTTGTCGTTTACACACTTTACAGAAGCATATGTACGTGGGATTGTGCTTTGATAATCGTATTTCTTGGTTTTAATAATCAGGGTAGGTCGGGAAGAGGGTAAATCTAAACATCGGAGTGACGTCGAGATGACACTTTTTGTGAAACATTCCTTTGCTTAATATCAAAATCATTCTTTTTGCTTAATGTGAAAATAGCAAATATATAAAAAATAAAACCAGCAAGAATATTTCATCTTTGTATGAATAAAATATCGCTTAGAAATTGGATATAAATATCATTAAACATTCTCATATTTCAAATGAACAGTGAAATAAGTCATAGTTTCAACGAACAGTGAAATAAGTCATAGTTTACGAACAGTGAAATAAGTCATAGTTTACGAACATAATTTATAATTTTAATACACAGTGAAACAAGTTAGTTTTAAAGAACAGTGAGAAAGTCATAGTTTCAACGGACAGTGAGAAAGTCATAGTTTCAACGAACAGTAAAAAAGTCATAGTTTCAACAGTGAAATATAAGTCTTGTATGAGAACAGGGAAGGAAACCGCAACGTTTATGTTTTAAAATAAACTTGCATTGAATATTTTCCCTAGAAATATTATTCTGCCTGTTGCGAACTTGATTGCGAGATCAAAATGACGTAACAACGGCACAACGACAACGTAACAACGACACAACGACACAACGTAACAACGACACAACGTAACAATGTAATTAAACCCGTCAAAGTGTTTATTGTAAATTGTTATTTAATGTTTTTTCTCCTCTTATACGTCTTCTTCTGCTTTCGCTTCGGTTTGCGTACACAAACTTCGCCACCATTATGAGATTCGCCAACTCGATCAAAGTGGATATAACAGCACCGCCGAGCTGCCCAACCCAGTGATAAAATATGAAAAACATTCAATCTGCTTGCTCTTTCTTATGCCGTACATTTAGCACTTTACCGATAGCAATTGTCTTTCCTAAATGAGAGAAAATGGAACATTACAAAAACACGTGACTCATTGTTTATACAGTCGCCATAAAGTCTCACTCTGCGGACAAACAACAGCATATTATCTAGTTCTATCAATTGTCCAAAGAAGTTTATAGACCGCTATACCAATCGTCAGCTTTCAACGTCGCATTCGATGGAGAGAAGAACAAAGAAAAGCTTATGTCAAAGAAACATTTCTCGATAACTTAAACAGAGAATTTATCTGGCTTTTTTACGCCTCCGAGACACGAGCAATTTCATACGCATGCACTGCAATCTGCTGCGTTGCATGCGCCTCAATGAAAAGATTGCACCGTGTACCAGGTATTATTCTGTTGCACATTTCTGCAGCAACATTGTTGCATCAGGCAATTTTTTCATAGTGGCCGGAGTTGAACTTTTTATCTATCGACGTGTGCCACCTTAGAAATGTTAAATAAATTTTGTTTGCATAGCGTAGCCAGGTACTGCTACATTTATTTGCAGCATTTTTATTTCAATCAAAATGGATTGAAACGGTGATATAAAAAACTGGAAATTAGGGGTATTTAATTTTACGAACGACTAGTAATATTTGCTGAGAAATTATTATCGCGGATTTAAGTAAAAGTCACACAAAATCTTTCCGAAGTAAAGTTGGGTCAGATGTAAAAATGATTTTAAATTATTTACAAAGAAAATGATATGTGAAGCCTACCGCAGAACAGCTAACTTTTAAACGCAATTAAATTAAACGCAACAAAAATACAAAATCGCATAGTGCCTATCAGGCTACACGAGCGATTTTCAGGCGCATGCGATGCAAGAAACTGCGTTGAGTGTCTCCAAATATTCTTTTCAAGTAATGTGATCCAGGGATGAGGAAATAATTGCAATATACCAAGCAGGCGCACTAAGAATTTACAGTTTAAAACGCAACAATCTTTTACAGTTTAAAACGCAACAATCTTTTACAGTTTAAAACGCAACCATCTTTTACAGTTTAAAACGCAACCATCTTTTACAGTTTAAAACGCAACAATCTTTTACAGTTTAAAACGCAACAATCTTTTACAGTTTAAAACGCAACAATCCTTTACAGTTTAAAACGCAACAATCTTTTACAGTTTAAAACGCAACAATCTTTTACAGTTTAAAACGCAACAATCTTTTACAGTTTAAAACGCAACAATCTTTTACAGTTTAAAACGCAACAATCTTTTACAGTTTAAAACGCAACAATCTTTTTACAGTTTAAAACGCAACAATCTTTTTACAGTTTAAAACGCAACCATCTTTTACAGTTTAAAACGCAACCATCTTTTACAGTTTAAAACGCAACCATCTTTTACAGTTTCAAACGCAACAATCTTTTACAGTTTCAAACGCAACAATCTTTTACAGTTTCAAACGCAACAATCTTTTACAGTTTCAAACGCAACAATCTTTTACAGTTTCAAACGCAACAATCTTTTACAGTTTCAAACGCAACAATCTTTTACAGTTTCAAACGCAACAATCTTTTACAGTTTCAAACGCAACAATCTTTTACAGTTTCAAACGCAACAATCTTTTACAGTTTAAAACGCAACAATCTTTTACAGTTTCAAACGCAACAATCTTTTTACAGTTTCAAACGCAACAATCTTTTACAGTTTCAAACGCAACAATCTTTTACAGTTTAAAACACAACAATCTTTTACAGTTTAAAACACAACAATCTTTTACAGTTTAAAACGCAACAATCTTTTACAGTTTAAAACGCAACAATCTTTTACAGTTTAAAACGCAACAATCTTTTACCTTCATCACGTAATGTAAATCTACCCATGGCTGCAAATTTTTGAAATGTTTCCATGCAGATTAAATTGGCGGTTTTGAATCGTGCAATAGCGATCGTGTCTTGTTTGATAAACCTAAACATGGTGTGTTTGTTAGGATGTTAAAATAAAAAAATGGTGAAGAAATACATCCTAATATTCGCACGATAATATTTCTACTGCTCATACACTTTCCACATAACCGTAGTAGCAAACAAACCTGGGTCTCGTCGTACTTTTTTCGCCTGTCTTTCTGTTGATAGTGCTTATTAATCCCTGTAGAAATAATCAGATATATAATCAACCTGTAGTCTAAATTCTTTCACTCAAATGTAAACACCTTTCCTGACCGCCCTCAACAAAAAAATAATGGCTGATCTAAAAGTTATAGATTTGCTCTCTATCTTTGTGTTTTACATGGTTAAGTTAGTAGGTACTCAAATTTCCCAACTATGAGAAAGTACCAGTGAATTGCTTATGTGCCGTGTGATTTGGATTTATCAAGTTTTTGTTGAGCATTCTTACTGTTATTTCCAACTTCAATGAACAAAGGTTGAAAAAACAGCACACCAACACATTAACTTTGGAAACAGTTTGTCTATATACAGCAAAGATAAATACAGCACGTGTTCGTTAGTACTTCGACTGGAACTATAGAATTCGAGCGACGTTTGTAAGTCTGCAACTCTAGCCAAAAAATTGGCAATCCCTTTCTTTTCGCAATAATTAGCACCCTCTTCCCAGATCTTTGTATCTTTTTCTTCAGATAACGACTATCTCGCATTTAACAAAGTACAACAGACCATTCACATTTAGAAAAAATCTGATTCTTTAAACTTACCACAAGTGTAACTTCTTCAACAGCATTATGAATATGCAAAACAGCTTTGTATCCAGCACAAATAATACTCTTGTGTTCCAAGATAACAATCTGTGCGTCAAAAACTTGACCAGTGTTGCATAAAGCACTTGGATCAGAGAGGACAAAACCTGGTAACACTTCATCTTCTTCTACACCAGACAACTTTAGTTTCACATTCTCGCCTGCACGACAACTATTCTTCTCATTCTCGTCAGCTCCAACTATAGCTACAATCTTCACAGTGTGTTTATTCGGCATCAACATATAACTATCGCCTTTGCGTACAGTTCCTGATTCAACCTTGGCAATAACAATTGTGCCCATATCCTTATATCTCTCACTGATCAATACTTTAACAGGCTCATCAAATGGCCACTCAAAATCTGGTAGTGTGTCGAGATGATCTAGGAAGGATTTACCATTATACCAAGAACAGACAGATGCATCTACTTTGTCTTTCAGATTGGCACCAGTAAAACCAGAGCATGGCATAAAAGTCATTTCTAAAAAAATCAAATTATTACAACAAAACCATAAACTTTTTGAATTTTCACAGAAAAAATTGTAGCAAATAGAACACGCATTGTTTAGGCAAGCAGATCGTGTTACTTTTTTTCAGCTAATCCAACTTTTATTCATTTCACATATTAGCCTTTCTTTTTTTACTCTTCCTTTCGTCACTAAACTTTTACACAAAAATAAAACAAAAATTACCACTTGGTTTGAATCCAGTTTTCTTCAAATAAGGTGTTAACTTGGAAATAACTTCTTGATACCTAAACATTCAAACAGCTTACTTAGACACGGCAAGTAAAATAAGAAAAATTACTGCCACACAGAAGCAGAAGCCACTCATGAACCTACCTGCTTTCAGCCCATTCCACGGTAGGATCGTCCATTTTGTTAACAAGTATTATCAAATATTTTACACCAGCTGTTTTAGCTAACATAGCATGCTCTCTAGAATAGAAGAAGCATGCAAATACATGTTATTTGCAGTAGGTCCACAAAGAAAATCATGTACATACTTTAAGAGAAGAAAGGTTTGCCAAATAAATTTTGTGGTTCAGCTTTTACACAAAATGTTTGCAATCTGCAGAAAAACTTTTACAATTCTACAAAATCAATTTTTTTGCTGGAAAAAAGTTTTGCAATGGATCAAAATAATAGATATTTTTCATTGTGTATTCGTACCCTGATAACTATATTTATGTTTTGTACTTGCTTAAATGCCCTACAAACCTTCTGTCCTTAAATTATTATGGAAAGAAAAACCTTGCACTCCAGCAATCAGCGAAAATCACTTCAGTGTAAATAAGAAAGTAAAAAATTCTCCTACTTTCAATTTTTTCTTAGCTGAATGACTTTGCACATTACACATACCTTGTTTGGCCACCTCTTTCAAATCCAGTTTCAAATTCACCCTTTCTTGCTGATATAACCTTTAACAAGAAATAATGAAGCAAAAAAGGTAGAAGAATGCGTTTCTCTGTTTCAAGCAGTTTGATGACTAATCATATACAAGTTTCAATACTTATAGTCCTACACAAATCAACTTACCAAAACAGCAACATCAGCTTGGGCGGCACCACCAATCATGTTGGGGACAAAGCTTTTATGTCCAGGTGCATCAAGTAAAACAAAATGTTTTGATTCTGTATCAAAAGAAGCTCTTCCACATTCTACAGTCTTTCCCTAAAAGGTTAATTTGATTAGCTTTTAAGATCTGCATATAAACAGTGTAGAAAATCGTTTATTAAGCTACACCTCCATAGTAACTTGGTGATACCTTATCTCTTTCTTCTAAATTTGTATCTAATGCCCATGAAAGATACCTGTAGAGAAAGGACAGTAAGAATAGCACACAAACAAATCTTGGATACAAGAAGTTATGCAACCAATAGCCAGAAAACAGGAAACGTGGGGTTGGAAGAAAAAAAAACTATAACAACTCCACCCTTTGCATTAATAACCTAAGAGCAGGGAAAAACTCTAAAAACAACAAATTGTAGGAATATATACCAAGTTTCTCTGTTCTTTTCTTTGGCTTCTCTCTCATATTTTTCTAGTGTTCTTTTATCTACTTGTCCTGTTAAAAACCTAGAAAAAATGGTGTGTGGTTTATAGTAAGTGTATGATTGAAGTAAATGACATATTCAAACAGGAAAACCACAGTGGACATATTGTGGAATATATACAATTTTCATCATGAAAAACTAAATTTCACAAACTTCTTGAAACAAAGAAGCAATTGCACTTTATAAAACTCCTAAATAATGAAGCTGACTAGATTTTAAATACTAAGCCAATATAAGCTCATGCCTATCATTTGATGTTGCAAAGATCTATAGACCTTGCAAGGACAATAATCAGAACAAATTGTAATGATATCATCAACCACTTATGGTTGATGATAGTTTTCGTTGTGATAGAAAACTGATTGTGCACACTGGAGAACGAAACTACACAAAACTTACAATAATTGGCCACCAATTGTTGATTTTCCTGCATCTAAATTGTGAGTTTTGTTGAATTAGAAAAAATTAAAAAATTGACACAACTTAATAACAAATAGTGAGTTCCTTTCTCATTAACTGATTCTGATTCTCATGACTACGGTTTCTTAGCTTGCTCATTTGCGTTTTTCATTTACAGGAAAAGCTGGTGTTTTGATAGTTCATTATGTGCAAGGTAATCAAGTGTAATTAGATTAGTGGATAAAGCTAAACTAAACAGAACCAGCTAAACTAAACAGAACCAGAAAAATAAACAGTTATTGTTCAGTCAGGGCTTGAAATCTGACCCTATTTCTGGCATTGTCTTTTTAGACTTCCACTGAGTCAAAAAGATTCACATAAAATAAGTTTTTTAAGTCTGAATATTTGATATTGATATTATTTTACTTATGCTCAAAACAAATGACATAAATATCACACATTTAAATAAGATAATCTGAAGAAAGTTTACTTTTAAAAAAAACAATACTTATTCAGGCCTCTTGATGAAGAAAATAGTACCCATGGGATTTAACGCTAACACAACAGCATAGGCTTACTTAAACTTACTTCACTTACTATATTTAATTATTCCCCTTCATTACAATTTCCACACACTCTTTATAACACAATCCTTGAGAACATTTTCTTCTTCTGTGTTGAATACTATTCTAATCTATCTTTGCTATTTATATCTTTGCTTTGGTGTTATTGACATGTATTTTAAGTTTAGTGCTCAGGACTTCATTATTAATTGCTGTTGAAAATATTAAAAAAAAATTCAATTCAATTCTTTCCTTCTTTATCTTCGCTACTTTCAAGCAACAAAAAATTGTTTATTTTTATGCCAACAAAACTTACATTGACATAATAAAAACAGAGATTACTTTAGCTTTAACAAAACTCTATTTAAAAGATCTAAAAATTAATTTTTAGATCTTTCAAATTTTTATTAGGGGCATTTCTTTTTATTTCTTCTTCTATTTTTACTTTGTGGTCTCTTTGAATTAAAAGAATCAGCAAATTTATATAAACATATATTTTTTTACTATGCGATTTTCTACGTACATCAAGTTTTAGTGCAAGCCCAAATGGAATCATGTGTCCGCAATTTATGGAAGTCTTAATGCGAGTTGGACTCACAAACTTGCGTGGGATTTCAAGCCCTGGGAGTTCTGCTGAATGATCTAACAACCAATATTTCTGCAGTGTTTCTTTTTATTTTGTCATTTTTGTTACACAAAATAAGCTGAATACTTACCAACATGTCCAATAAATATGATATTAATGTTTTCTTTACCATCTCCAGGTTCTGGAGTAGGAGGTTTGGAATCTTTTTTAGGTTTTGAAATTACTTGTGACTTGTCTAAATATTTAAAAAAAATATACACAAAATTGATGCTTCTAAAATTGCCAAGCCAATATAGCAAACGTGTAACTCCAAAACTTGCATTTTAAAATTAGTTTTAGAAATGTGTCTAGCAATTGATTTACAAGTTAAAAGATAATCTTTTTGTACTAAAATCTGAAGAAGATAAGGCTGTTTTAATTTTTATTATGAAATAAGATTTTTTTTTGCATCAGATTTGACAAAAAATGGATGCTTCCTAAAAAATTTTAAATGATCTCTGTTTAAAAACATTGAATTAGAGCTTTTTTATTTTGACATGACAAAATATTGAATTGCAAATCTTAAATGAAATAAATATGGTAGTTAACAATATCAGTACAAGCTGGTGAAAATTTAAGTTACATGACTTTTAAACTACACAATTAAACTGGTCTCAATGTTCATCAGAGTCATAAAAATTATATAAAAAAAAAATAGGAAGCATTGTTGCATTCAAAAGAAATTTAATTATATACTTCTCTCACCAGGTTTTTCCTCTTCATTTGTTCCCTCATTTATTTCTTCTTCAACGGGTTTTTCATTTGTTTCATTGGATTCATCTTGAACATCATCAACATTATCTTCCCAGTTATCTGAAGTATCTGCAAAAATATAACAAGGCTGAAATAGAAAGATTCCAGCACAAATTTTGTCTTTTTTAGCCTTCTGAACTTGGGTAAATCAATGGTTACTAAAATTTTATTCATTTAACTATTATCGGACACTTTTTTTACTTTATATAAGGGGCCACTCACATATCGATTTTTTTCCACGCTTTGCGTCGTTCCGACGCTAACTTTAACCCCCCCCACCCCTCTCCTTCGCGTCAGAGCCCTAAAGTACCCAAAATTCAATAAATCTAAAATCTGATATTTATCTTAAAATTCCTTAGCAATCATGGCCCCATGGCCGTAAAACGGGGCGGTAAATATATTATTACATTCAAAGTCAAAATGCGCTGTGATCGAGATTGTAACTTAGTATTCTATTACATACTGTTAACATAGAACTTTATTTTTTATTTGTTACTGTATAAAGAAAAAGTTAAATTTGTAGACTTTTATTATGGTAAAAAATCGATATTTCTCTTGAAATCTCTTAGCATTGTTCTGACCCAACTACGGACAAAGACGGGTCGGTGCGTTCGCAGTTGGGATGGCCCATCTATTGACGGGCCTGGCCAAACTTTGGACAAATGTATGCAAATTCGTCTTAAGTTGGTCCAGGCCCAACTATTGACAAAGGAATCTCTCGCTTTTAAAAACTGTGTCATTGGATGGGACAAACTCAACTGTACACAAGACTCTTGCAATTTTAGGAAATGTGTCATAAGATGGGACAGGCCTAACTATTGACAAACAATTCCCATGCTTTTAAAAGACTGTGTCATAAAGATTGGACAGGCCCAACTATTGACAAAGGACACTTGTGCTTTCAAAAATCTTACCAAAAAAAGGGACAGGCCTAACTATTGAAACTTTTTAGAAACAGTTACAACATGGGTCAGTCTAAAAGGCTCACAGACTAAAGTTAAACCCTGTAACATGGGCAACACACTGTTTCGAATTTTGAAAAATTGTATTGGTTGATCAAGTAATGAAAGTTATTGAAAGAGTGATTGATAAGTTACTTAGAGAAAGGATTGATATAGATAAGATGCAATTTGGTTTTGTTCCAGGGCGTGGCACTACAGATGCAATATTTTTACTCAGACAGCTTCAGGAAAAGTATTTAGGAAAGAGAAAGAATCTCTATTTTGCCTTTGTAGATTTAGAGAAAGCTTTTGATAGAGTGCCACGTAAAGTTATTTGGTGGGCTATGAGAAAATTAGGTGTGGATGAGTGGCTAGTTACGATGGTACAGTCTATGTACAGCAATGCTAGAAGTCGTGTCAGGATTAACGATTCACTTAGTGATGAATTTAGTGTAAATGTTGGTGTACATCAGGGTTCTGTACTTAGTCCTTTGTTGTTTGTTCTAGTCTTAGAAGCGCTGTCGATGGAGTTCAGAACAGGTTGTCCATGGGAGTTATTGTATGCAGATGATTTGGTTCTCATAGCAGAGTCGATGGAAGAATTAGTTGAAAAGTTTGAGAAGTGGAAGAAAGGACTAGAAGAGAAAGGGCTAAAGGTAAACACAGCAAAGTCTAAAGTCATGATTAGTAGCATTGCAACCAAGTGTGACCTTGTAGTTGGAAAGTGGCCTTGTGGAGTTTGCAGGAAAGGGGTTGGTAGTAACTCAATTTTTTGTCAGACTTGCAAGCATTGGGTACATAAGAAGTGCAGTAGTATTAGTGGAAGGTTAAGAGCTGACATTCAGTTTGTATGCAAGCGTTGCAAAGGTGAGATTATAGAGAATGAAGTATTTCCAGCTTTAATGATGTACAACAGTGGCTCGTTAGAGATAGTTGAGAACTTCTGTTACTTAGGTGATATGTTGGGCAGTGAAGGGGGTGTTGGAAGAAGTGTTACTTGCAGGATAGGTTCTGCTTGGAAAAAGTTCAGAGAGTTACTTCCTTTGTTGACTAGCAGAGTCCTGTCAATTGAGGTAAAAGGTAGGTTGTATGAGGCCTGTGTAAGAAGTGTTATGTTGTACGGTAGTGAGACATGGGCAGTGAAGCAGGAAGATCTTGACCGTTTAGAAAGGAATGATATGAGAATGGTTAGGTGGATGTGTAACGCCAGTCTGAGAGACAGAAAGAGTTCAGATGAGCTAAGAAGCAGGCTAAGTCTCCGTAGAATTAAAGATGTTATCCAGATAAGAAGATTGAATTGGCTGGGGCACTTGGAAAGAATGGAGGAGGATAATTGGGTAAGAAAGTGTAGAGACTTGATAGTTCCTGGGGCAAAGCCCAGAGGCAGACCGAGAAAGACTTGGCAGGAGGTTATAAGGACAGACTTGATACAGAGGAAGTTGAGTTTAGATCTAACACAGTCTAGATCAGATTGGAAGAGGGTCATTAATATACCCCGTCCAACCCATGCTAGCATGGAAAACGGACGTTAAGCCGAGAATGATGATGATGATGATGTAGACAGGCATGGCCCAACTGTGGACAAATGCAGTGGGTATAGGAGAGGACCAAAGAAAACAAAAAATGTATGGAAAAGAATAAATCATGAATTCTCTAAATATAATCTATTACAAATATAGCTAAAGTAATGAGCAATACAAATGCCATGTCATAAATTCTGCTCTTCTTAAAAAATGAACAAACACAGACATAAAATGACAAATAAATTTGATAAATGGGAATTAGTAGCATCACCAGTCAGTAGAACGTTCGACTCATGTAAGTGGTTGTGGGCTTGATCCCCACATAAGGCTGTCGTCCAATTGGGCAAGAATTTCAAAAAGGTTTCTGTATAGCTCAAATGGGAGCTTTAAAGACTCCGCTCGAAACTGGTGAGACTGATCACATAAAATATAAATTAACACATAATATTTCTTTAAATCATATTCATAGTCTCTGTTTCTTGAATATATAACAAAATATTTCAATCGTGGCTGCTCCAGCCAAAACGATTCTGCCTCTCAAGTTATGTAATAGGTCAGGTTGCAATAATTCCATCGAAGATTATCTTGAAAAGTCAACTTAAATAGCTTAAACAATAGCTTATAGCTATACCTGTGTTATATAAACACCACATTACACTGAACTGAATGTTATATCTTGATATCTGAGTCATAATTATTTAGCTAGTTATTATGCACACAACAATCCAGGTAAAAACATCTCCAATCATGCAACAAGGAAGTCTCTAACTGCTTTAAAAATTGCATTCGCTGATCTGGTCTTGCACCAAGAGTTGCCAAGTAGTGTTGTTGTTGTCTACCCACAACAAACTTGAAATGCATAACTCGATTTAATCTCAGCTAGCCATATACAACAATACGCCAGAAAAAATTGCAGCAGTTCAGTTTTTTCACTTTAAGGTCTTGATGTATGCAAACATCTTTTAATGCCATGTCGCAAGTTGGTCCTGGCCCGTCAATTGACAGGACAGCATGTCAAAAGATGGGCCACCGTGTCAAAAGATGGGCCACCGTGTCTAAAGATGGTCCGTCCCGTCTTAAGACGAGCCATGTTCTAAGTTAGGTCTGAATAGCATCGCCCCTAACCCCCCCCCCCCGCGCGATGGCGTTGCAACGACGCGAATCGTGAGAAAAATCGATATGTGAGTGGCCCCTAAAATGCACAGCAAATATTCGCAGAGTGAACCAAGTGATTTACAGTTTTGTTTCTTATTTGATTTTTTGACATTTTTTTTTTTTACATTTAACTGTTCATTATTTTTAACATAAATGCTTACCATCTGCCTCAACGTTCTTTGTTTCTTCAACTGGAGTACTAATTTGAGCTGCTTGTGGTGGTGGTGGTTGTGATGGTGCGACAGATTTTTGCGCAAATGATGGAACAAATGTAGTGGCATGAACATTTGGAACAAACGGTTTAGCACTAACACTTAAACTAGACACTCCATTAAGATCCATATCTGTATTAGAATCCATCTTTAACTTTGAATTTTTTCCTGTTTTAGAAAAAAATTGTCATCACGTATTACACCATTTTTACCGACCACACATGGACAAAATGTGCTATTTATTATTGAGCCACACTTACTAAAAGAATAATGTGGAGTTGAACTATAATTTTTGTAAGGTCAGTACGTCAACTGCTAGAAAAAAAATCATGGCGAAACATTGTCTCGATTATCTTAATAATCTCCAACAAAACTTTTCAAAAATAGAAGCGGTTTAACGAGCCAAAAAAAATTCGTAATGCATTTGAGTAAATCTACCATGTTTGTTGTCAGGATGCTTTTTCCCAACATGGTGTTTTTGTTTTGATTTCACTTCACGTGGTATTTGCGTTTGCGCAGTTTAAGAAACATTAGTTGAAATGCACAATGTTGTTATCTCAACCTATTCTTCTTCAGTATCGCTCAGGTCAAGGAAGTGCAACTGCAACAGTATTAACGAACAGAGCTAAACACCTGACTGTCATATCGCCTAAGACTAGAATTTCGCCAAATGATAACAATGTAAAACGAGTTAGAGGGAAGGGTCAGCAGCGTGCCATGCACAGAACTACATTTACATTTGAAACTCAACCAGTTTTACAGTCGTATGTATCAACAACCAAAAGGGTAAGCTAGCTATGTTTGGCGAAATACGTACAGAAAAACTTATAATTTAAAATAAAACTGCAACACACAGGGAAGATACATGGTGGTGTATTTTCGCATCTGCATTGCAGATTTTATAATTTTATAGCTAGCTACAATGCTCTAAAATTCTTGTTCTTTGAAAGATCATATCTGCGTATTCGTGTTGCAGCTTTTATATGATGCTAGAAAATTCTATAAGGTGTGTAGGCTGGCTATCTGTGTTGCAACATGTCAGCTAGGACCTGCCAATGATCAAATTATTTTTTTTCAGAATTCAGCTATTCTGCTAGAAACACTGCACTGATCAAGAAGATGTATAGCATCATGTGCTTATTACAAACAGTTACAAAAAACGGTTTCCAAAATGTCACCACCCTGTTTCCAAGTTATCTGGCCTCAAAGTTTTAAGTGCATTGTAATGGCTATAGTATAGTATAGTGTATTCTGACAATAATTTCAGGTTACAACAACCTCTAGGGTCAGCTCATAATAAATAGATAAAAAAACTAAAAAACCAAAAAAAAAACAACAACCCAG
Source organism: Hydractinia echinata (assembly GCA_030067915.1). Taxonomy (NCBI): domain Eukaryota; kingdom Metazoa; phylum Cnidaria; class Hydrozoa; order Anthoathecata; family Hydractiniidae; genus Hydractinia; species Hydractinia echinata. The sequence continues at coordinate 344,117 of JASGCC010000150.1, forward strand.
AAAATAAAAATAATTAAATAATGAACTCCCTGGACAAGAATGGAAATTCAGTAAAGAACATGGATAAGATTTGAATAAACCTTATAGCAGCTACCTAAAAGCAATTGAACAAGAAGGCTTCACAGTCAATTTGAGTAAACACATTTACACTGCGATTTCGAATACATCTGTGTACCAGGCATGAAATACTATGATTTTAAATTTTTAATACTTTTTAAAATGTAATTGGTAAAATATTTAACTTTGCTTTAGATTATAAATAAAATTTGAAAAAAGGCAATTAAAAAAAAAAAAAAAAAAATAATGATCGCAAAACAATCAAACAAACACAAACAAACAAGAAAAGAGTATGATAATAACGAAATTACCCCATACAAATTGTTCAAACACCCCATTCACAAAGACACTCCTCCCTATCTAATATATGAAATTAGTAATATCCAGATCATAATAATATAATTGGTCTTTATCAGACCATAATTTGTCTAGCTTCATTTTAAATTGATTCACTGTGTTACATGACACTGTGTCCTCAGGTAAAGAATTCCATAAAGCCACTACACGATTCGTGAATGAGAACTTTCGCAAATCCAAGTTACAGCTTCTTTTAAAAAGTGCTTTATCGTGTCCTCTGGTGTTAGACAATTTTGGCAATAACAAGTTCTCAGTAACAGCTTCGTCATAAACATTATTAGTTATCTTGAAAGTCTCAATCATATCTGCTCGATATCTTCTGTAGAATAATGAGGGAAGTTTCAGTAACCTGAGCCTTTCATCATAAGTTAAATCCTTCATACCTGGGAGCATTTTCGTAGCTCTACGTTGTACGTTTTCCACAATCAACATGTCCTTTTTCAAGAATGTACACCATACTGTGTTAGCATACTCAATATGTGGTCTGACAAGGGATGTGAACAACAAGACAAAGTTTTCATTATCCATATAGTCAAATGTCCTTCGAATCAAGCCCATAATCTGATTTGCTTTTTTAACCTTTGATGAAATGTGGTTTGAAAATGTTAGATGGTTATCTATTAATACACCAAGATCTTCTTCACAACTTGTATTTCTAAGGGCGGAACCATTCATAACGTAATTGCATGGACTTGACAGTCTATATTAATTTAAATTAAGATTTTGACGTTACTTTAATGTTATTCTTGTTGTGCTGTAACATCAGAACATTTAACATTTAAGACATAATTTGGCTACATCAAAGAAAAATAAACACATCCACTTTACCTGTTACAGACACACAGACACACTCATCATATTATTATATAGATATCAACAAATAATCAAATCAATTTAAGTCCCTTGACAAAAATTCATCATATAAAATTTTATATATAACACTCCTTTTGTTCAGAAAAGCAAATAAATAGTTTCTGGTACTTTTACAATTTATATATATGTCACAAAGTTATACAGATGTTTGTTTTTTGTGATGTTTTTTATGCTTTTTGTGACATCTATTTTTCTGTACATGATTAAAGTTAGACAAACATAAAATAGGTGTATGGTGCTTCTTAAATTTGTATGTGGTACAGAAAGCCTAATACTCTTGTTAAAAATGTTTATAAATTCTACACTGGCTTTTACTTTTTTTTGTTTTAAACTGCACTTAGCAGCTAGCATGTCACATTTCTATTTAGGAATTCAGCGGAAACAAGAACTTGCCAAAGTCGTACAGGCCTCCAAGATGTCCATCTCAGCATAAATCACATTTCTCACTTGGGGATACAAAAGATACTCCAACTAGGGATAATAGTTTGCTTAAAGTAGCCACTGTAAGTTTATTTCAACTGTGGACTGTTTTAGATGTACAATAGCTGCCATATAGATAACATTAACTTCAACAAATTTCAGACGTATTTATTTTCGGACAAATGTGCGTCCAAAAATTGTTCGATTTTTTGTAATTGCCATAAAATCCAAAATTTGCTTGATAGTGTGATTTTAGTCTTTTTTTTAATAAATTATGTAATTATTAGCTGCCGAGAATTTCTGAAATTATCATCAAGCCAATAATCCATTAAGCATTAACTGGTTTCATTACAATAAGGTTGATAACCTTATTGTAATGAAACCAGTTAATGCTTAATGGATTATTGGCTTGATGATAATTTCAGAAATTCTCGGCAGCTAATAATCAAAGGATTTGTTAAAGCCGGCATATCAGAAGCAATTGATCACAAGCTCAAAGCAGGAAACTCATTTTCAGATTTTTGATCCTTGTATTCTATTAGATATTTTATTTTTTAAAGTTATGATACATGTAGATTCTTGATAGATATTGTTTTTTTGTTTTAAATCCATCATAAAATTAATTTTTTTGAAGCAAAAATTTGTCTGAAGTTTGTCCGAAATCGTTGAGATAGTGTCTGAAAAATAATGTCCGAAAATTCAATATCTGAAATTTTTTAATGTATTTTCTTTGGTGCAGGTATCTTTGAATCTCTAGCATAATAAGAATGTCACTCAACATTACGTGTTTTTAAAGAAATAACAACAATAAAACTACCCTAACTATTTTACACAAAAGTTGTGAAAGCTTATTAGTGAATATGACATTAGCATTCCCAACTGTTTCGAATATTTTTTTTAAAACATATCAGGAACATGTAACATGTGTGTTTGAATGTCGAGATGTAAAAACATTTAGGTTAAAATAGCAACCAGAAAAGATCATTGTATTGATTACAAAAACTTTACAGAATGGAAATTTTTCATAAAGAACTAAAATTGCAGTAAAGGTTTAGAACTTTTAAGATAATCAAAGGCTCAAAGAGAATATTTGTATCGGCCTAAAACAACTAAAAAAATTAGGGAAGCGTCAAAAATCATACTGAAAATAAGGAGATCATATGTCAGAAAAAATAAACCTTTTATAAGACCCTTGTCTTCCGTGTCGTTTTCATATTTCATAAAGTAACTCTACCAATGTTTGTCATGTCGTACAATTATAACTTTGTAATATGTTTTCACTTTAATATATTAACAATGTTTTTTTTCTTGACATGTTTAGGAAATGCCTGTACATGAAGATAGAGTCAGGTGGAAATCTCAAATGGCTGGGAAAAATATGCAGAGTGTGTTATCATCTAATATAACATCATACAACATGGTAGATACTGTTTGTTTTGTTAAACTGTTTGTTTTGTTAAAGAAGAACTACTTTGCTCATCACTAACATACTGCTTGGCAGCGAGTGGGATTCGATCCGCAGTCCCCAGGACTTGCCTAACAAGTCCTGAGGACGAGGTTGAGACCATCAGTAACAAAGTATACAAAGTAGCACTGTATTAGTTTCAGGTTCTTGTTTATTTGCATATTTTATCTATCTCACTATTTCAAAGGTACCAAGAAGTACGACTTATGACGAATCAAAGAATACATTTTATACACCTTTTCTATACAACCATTTACCAATGGAGAAAGTTGACATAATAACAGGTGATTATCATTTGTTTACAATTTTATTTGTTTACGTTTTTGATTTATTTATTTTTCACATTTTATTCAGTCAAATAAAAGTTATTTTAACTTTTTTAGGTGCATCTTGTGGATACTCGCATAACAGAGATTATCGGCTGATTTCTGGAAATCGTGTCTTGCAACATCTACGAAACAATTCCAGGGATCCTTTGTTGGGTTAAATTTTCAACCTTGTATTTTTATATTGATTTTGTACAATTTTGTTTGCGAGGATTGTAAATACACAAAATAATTTTATACCATAATTGTGCGGAGATGACGTAGTGGTAGCACATTCGACTTGTAATCTTAAGGTTTCAGGTTCGAGTCCCCACTCCGGCGCACTTTAAATGCAGTGTTGTCAGCCCATTTGGTGCCATCTACTGACCGCTAACCGGCTTGTGTGGCAGGCAAGCAAGTTAGAACAATGCTATACGTATCTCTGGCGGCAATGTAACATATTTACAGTCGGAGGGGAGAAAGAGCCAACCGTTAGGATGGAATCCCCAAGGACTTCCTGTTACTTACTTATATTTACTTACTTTATATTTTTAATTAATTGATTATAAAACTTTTCTGAATTTGTTTGTTGTGAATTTTTGGTTCAATTTTCCCCGTTAACTCGAACAACCAAGGACGAGGAATATAGTTCCACTTAACGAATGTTTGGGTTAAACGAAGCCCCTGTTAAGTCGAATTTAGTCAAAAATGAGACAATAGTTCGAGTTAAAAAGATTTTTTAAAGAGCTGGAGCAACGAATTTGTCCACGAAGTCAACATTCGATATCTATATTACGTAAAGAGTTAAAAAACATTACAGAAATTTAGAATCTGACATTCATCTAGCCTTTGATTCTCTTTTTGGGTTAAAAGTTCGAGTTATTCAAAGAAATTAGCCTCGGTTGAACCATGGTTGAACTAAAAAGTGGGTCGAGTTAACAAATGATCGAGTTATCTGACTTTCGAGTTACCGAGAGTTATTTTTTAGATGTTTGAAAACTTTTCTGCTTATATACCAACTTGTAAAGTCAAAAACGATCACAAGAAATAAATACAGAAAAAGATTTGTTTAAGAATCTTTAGGTATGTGGGCGGGTTGTCGTTCTCTACTAGCAGTACACTTCAACCTAGTCCTCAGGGCTACTAATTTAAAAAAAAGTCCTGGGGACAAGGTTGAGTACACTCAACATCTTTGTGTAAATGTACTGGCACCGGAGGCACTGGAATTTTTTCGTGAAGAAATTTTTGCGGACTTATTTTCTCAAAAAAGGACCTAAAATTATTTTTTTGCGTAACGTATTTTCAAAAATTAGACCATAGGAATGATTGTCTTCTCATCAAGCTTAACAGCAGGATGAACGAGTTTTACAATCAGATTAACTAGAAATTGTTTGCTCAACACGGCTGTTTAGCACACGTTGCGTTAACCAAAGGAACACCAGAAAACTTTAAATTGACTACAATAGTCCTGTTCGAGGATGCTATATATCACAAACGGCATAGCGCTGGGAACATATTAGAAAGCGAAAAAGAAGCTCTGGGAACGAGATTGTGGTGTTGCGGCAGAGATAGAATAGATGATGGCGTATCGACGCTCTTACCACCCCGCATGGAGGTCGTTCCGGAGAAAGTAGAGCAACATCATCAACAGGATCAATTTTTGAACTGTTTTAACCATGTATTGTAAATTCTAAGTAAAAACACTTTTTACTCATACAACGGTAATTTAACGAAACAGAAAAATCTACCTTCAGAGAATTAATTTTCACTAGAAGAGATTGTCGTGAATTGGCGGCATTTCGTGATTTCCAAACCTATTTGTAAAAATTCCTTATTGCAAAATATAGCAAGACCCAGTTCGCGAAAATTGTCGGTTAGATATCCCTAATATTGCTCAGATTATAAACTTTTTTGCCTTCACGCCTACTTGAGTAAGCCTAGAGTCAGACATGTCCATGGAGTTGACCAATCAGATTCGCCTAACCGCAGAAGCATCCCCTCCCCCTCTGATCTTAGAGACACGATAAGATAGCAATTACCCAAAATTTTAATGACAGCGATATCTATGAAATAGTTTTCTATTTGAACATCTAATAGCCGCAAAGAAAGTCAATCCTTCCATGGAGGTATACCTCCATGATCCTTCTAATGATAAGGATGGTCTGAAAGTTTGTCATAAACAAGTTAATCACATCAACCAATAAAAAATATCTTTGGGTGGAATAATAAAAAGAAAACACGAATTATATATACATCCATATATATACAGCTAAGATTTCAAGCAATACTTTTTGAAAAATTCGTACCACAAATAATTTTGAAATAAAGAAAATGAGTCATATACTGTACGAAACTGGTTATAGATGTGTTAAACAGAAACAAAAAATCTAAAAAAAGAAAAAACACAAAAAAACACTGATATAAATTGCAACATAAAAAAATCAGGTGATATTAGAAACATGTTTTACACATAATTCCTGCCACCAAAACAACTACAGAATATGGTAGCAGCAATAACGGAACAATGATTATAATAAACTTTAGACAGACATGTCAACTGTTCAGAAAAACAAAAGAAAAAAAATCAGAAAGGTATGAATTGATTTTGACATTAAAAAGACAAATAAATAACATAACACATGAATGCATAGATCAACAATTTCTAGATTTTGAGGTAACGATAAACGAAACATCTGTAACCACATCTAAATTGTTTCAAAAAGTATCCATGAAGATCTATAAATCAAAATTCCATTTGAATTCACGTGCAATTTTCACAAAATCTTTTGTACAAAAAACAACAACAACTTTATTAACAATTCTAACTCTCTCCAAGTATTATAGCCTTTTTAGGGCACGTTTCTTTTCTAATTTCTTTTTGTCAAGTTTCTCTGCTGCACGTTTTTTACTTAGTGCTGAAGATTTAGAAGAAACGCTCTGTTCACAGGCAGCTTGACTGGACTTTGGAGGACGTGCATATACTTCGGTCATCAATTTCGCTTGTTTTGAATATTCCGTATACTGTTCGAGTAATAATTTCCCTGCTTCTTCATTTAACGCAGATTCAGGGTTTGGATATATCAATAAACATTTTACAGTCTAAAAAAGACAATGAAATATACATTAGAAATCATTGTTCTTGATACATATTTTAACTGTTTGGGGTAAAAAATGTTTAAGGTACCAAGTAGCTGTTTACGTATATTAATTGTCACAGAGACGAGAATCTTTTCAAATAGTGAATAGAGTGGAATGAGAGGGAAAATTAATTTGAATTATAGAAAGTTCGAATTGGACTATTTGCGACAATATTAGTCATCTTAATCATTTCCAATTAGTATCTATGCACTTAATTATTTTAGCTAGGATTTATGAGGGGTAGAAATAATCTCCATACAACAATATTTTCTTCTTGAAATTATTTTCTGTAAAGAAATAAGAGCTAAAATAATAAAGTCTGATCCAATATGGACATTTTCTTAATATCACATTCTACTTGACAATATGGACATTCGATTAGCTTTAAAATAAAGAGAGGAGATGCTTCATGAGATAGAAAATTGTTCAATTTATGGAAAGTTTCATACATTAATCTCAAATCGTTTTAACGTGACACACTTTCCACCAAAAAGTTATTTGTTTTTCATGTTGTTTTGCAGTCTCAAATAATAATAAAAATGTGGGTTTTGGTCAATTTTGTGAAAATTAGTTGGAAAACATGCTATTTGTAAAATTAATTTCAGCTAAATTTTTTTCCTTTTTAAAAAATGATTTACACTAATTTTTTCCCTTCTTATTTGCCTCAAACTATATAAAATTTATATATGAAATTTAACTTCAACAGTTTTTATTTTATGTCTCAAACCCTTTTGTGAAATGTTAGGACTTGCCAATTTCCCGAAAATTAGTTCTCACAAAAATTATTTCAAGGTAATTGTTATGTTTATTTCAAAAGTTAAACGAAATTCATTAGAAATATTCGTTCTGGTTTTAGTTTTTTTTCTTGTTTGTAGTTTAGCAAAAGAAACATGACCTTCAACATCAAAGTTTGTTTGTTTGCACTTGTTACGTCGGTATTTACATTTTTTTTCTTTGTAATTTTTCTATTGCTTTGTGTTTGGATTGTTTCCTTTTTTCAATTTTGACTGAAAATCTTGACTGAATTTTTGTGTGAAAACTTTTTGTACCAAAACATTTGGTGATTAAAGTACGTCTTGTACTTTAATCACCAAATGTACTTTTTGTTAAGGAAATTTCACTGTGCAAGAAAATTGTTTCAATAAAGAAGGGGTGTTCTGATTATATGGAGTAGAATTACAGAGAGTCCACTGTATGTACTTGATATTTCAGATATACACAATCTATATAACATCTCCAAAACATTAAAAGTTGAGATATGGATTGTGATTGTAAGACAAACAAACTTACTATGAGAATGTGCTTTAAACCAAGATTAGCCTTCCAATCTTTTTTTAGTGTGTTAACACAAATTTCTCCTTTTGCTGACACATTTGGATGAAATATTTTTGTCAAAAAGAAACCTACAAAATAAAATCTTTATACATACATTCATAACAACAATAACAGGAAGTCCCTTCTTTGTTGTCATCTGAATTGCAACTAAAGTGTCACACAATTCTGGTAAGAACTTTGACATTTTTTGCTTTTTGCTACTAGGTCATTTACATACACTTACCTCTGGGTGGTGATTGTGGATAGTCTTTTCCCAAAACCAATTTCATTTTAAATAGTCCTCCCTCATAAGGTGTGCCGGCTAAAATTTAAAGTTATAAAACAAACTATTTATTAAATAATAATCTGTTACTGCATTAAACATGTTATTGGGTTACATTTCTAGGGTTTCCACGTTTATGTTTGGCAAATTTATCTAGGGTAATAAATGATGTAGAGCTTAGAGGTGTTTAACAGGTCTTTAAATTTCTGAAGAAGTACTTTTATTTTTTAAAGGCATTCATGTTTAAAGATTTAAGCATTTAGTTAGTTCTATCTATCTATCTATAATTTAGAGATTAAATTAAAATTAAAAAAACTTGCAGAGCTCTGTAATATAATTTCAACATAACTTTGGATTTCCTTAAAAAATGCAAGCTTACCAGGACCCTCTATTGATGCTTGTATATCTGTCATATCTCCTTCATTTACAAAGATTTTAATTCCTTCTGGAGCCTCTGTTTGCAATACATGTAATTGCTTTGCCACCTCACGTAATACTTGCGGTGACAAGTTCTCAGAGTTTGATACCTGAAAAAAATGTAAATAACTGTCAAGAAAGGTCTTCACTTGAGTGTCTGACACTATGGTTGTCATTGTAAATATTGTATTGAATCATTGTAAATATAAATGCAATGAAAATGTAATTATGAACAAACCAATTATACAGTCTCATTGCATTGTTTGGCAGTTTGACATTTTCAAGGTAATGTCATGAGTAAAGAATAAAATTTTGCTGTACCATATAGCATTTTTTTATGTACTTTACCATATATATAGTTTGGTAAAACTAAAATTTAAGAAATTAAGGAAAAACTTAAAAAATCTAACTTTAGGTGATTTGAGGAGTTTTAAGAAGGCGTGGCAACCCTGGAGATTTTGATGACTAATGACAAATGGCAAACCCATACAACAGCAGCCATGCTTTTATTATGTATATATACCTAAAAACACCAATCAAGAAAATGCATAAGATCATCCGCTTTGGATAAACGGTTACAGAAACATTGAGATTTTTTATGGCAGCATCAACCTGTCTCATTCCGGGAAGTTGACCTGGCTTTAGAAAATCGGTCACATTTTGGTCCATAATCCGGTGGTCCATAATGCATTTTTATGAAAAGCAATAGTATAGCATGGTACTTACCATATCATTTCACTTAATTTCTCTTTGACAGATTGCCCAACTTTCACGGGAATTTCTAATTGTTACAGTTTTATCTTCCTTGAAGAGATAGACATGACCAAATTGTTACAATATCGACTAAGATACTTAAAATGATAATTATGTAACATACACCCTAAATGTTCACAATTGGCCAAAAAACTGCTTCATATTTTTGAACATGTCCATATATTCCACCACTGCATGTAGCGATGGTTAAAAAAAAGGTTCACAGGCCTGGCGGTCACAGAATATTGTGTGATGGTTGTATAAGATTGTCAAATCAGATTTTAAATATTAGACTTTTAACCCTATTGTTGTTTAGTGTGTTCTGGTTTTAAATAATTTTACTGGAAACAATTTTAGAATCAACTGTTAATAATTATTAAGTGGCTGCGTGGTGTTATTGCTATATACATGATAGCTGCGTGCCTGCGTGGCTACAAACCCTAACCCTTGCTTTGACGTTGGTTTGATGACCCTGCATCCAAGCAGCCAGGGCAAGTTTAGGTCAAGGGTTTCATAATTTATTGCACATGTGCAGGGTATGGAATATTTGATATTTGATATCAAAGAATGTAATTTTGAATATAGCTAGGTAATTTTAGTATTTGATTTTTGAAGAGTATATAATATTACTGTTTCCTATTTAAGCTAATCATATTTAGCTAACCCCTTTCCTCTGGATGACATAAAAATCAGTGTTGACATACAGGACCCCCCCCCCCCTCCTGGAGAAAAAAATACTTAAAAACGTCAAATTTACATTGTTTGTGGCAACTTGTAACACTGCCCATCATAAGTTTTGTTTAATTAAGATTTCTACTGTGTAGAGCGAGCTAGCTAGCTAAAGGTTTTACCATGAAAAGTTTATTCTTCTAAAAAAGTCCAGCCTATTTGTGATATCTTCCTAGGTGAAAAAAAATTACAAATCAAAAGGAATATCTACATCTAAGGTATAAAGTTTAAGGAATATACTTACAGACGTCATGTTTAAAGGTTGTAAAATTATAGCTTGATAGCCGGCTTTTTTGGTTGTCACTGGCCTATTTGATATCAGCTGTTTTTTTCTGAAAAAAACAACAAACGAAATTTCAAAAACAAAATAGACGACGCGTATTTCGAATTTCGTTAAATGAGCCTGGGTTCTATCCACTCTATCCAATGACATAGCAGTATTTTACTAATCGCCTACCGCTCACAAAAGCTTACTGCAAGAGCGATATATACTTATTGGGCTGCATTTAGAAAATCGTTTCCTGGTACTTGAATAACATTTACTCTTCATAAAGTTATATAGTTAATTCCTAATCAGTTTATTAAAGATAACAAAAAAAAAAAATTACGATTTCGTAAAACATTAAATCATACCTTTTAAAATCTTTGCCATTATTGAAAAGAAGCCGGTTACCGATAAAGTAATGTGAAGCAAGCCGCAAGATCCAGATCAGGTCGGATAGGAAACAGAAGAGACAGAAAGAAATTTGTGGTTTTACATTTTGATTTAAAGAAGTACCTGTATCTCAAGTATGGGCAGGAAGAAGAAGAAGCAAATGAAACCATGGTGTTGGTATCTTTTCAACTAATTTTTAGAAATATTTGCTTTTATTTTGATGAAAGTGGTAAAAGCTAGCTATCTAGCTAGCTACAAACACATGCTGGAAATTTTCACTATTCATTTATTGCCAATCTGACTTTGTGTATCAAGTAGGGGAAAAGAGCAAGTAATTTAGTCTATTATCCAGTTAGGTTAGGTGAGAATCTCCTATTTTGACGATTCTTATCAGGAAATATTCAATATTATTTCAATATTCCGTTCTGAACACACTGCGGTACCGTTAATGCAGAAAGCCCCAGGATGTGTTTCATCAAATTAAACTTTTTTCGCTTTGGTGAAGATGAAACCATTTGATCGATTACCATGGAGCACGTGGGAACTTATAAATATGACATAACGGCAGCCACGTCACGGCTGTTTCGAAGCGGACAAAAATGTTACGAAAAAATAATTCGAATTACCCTCTCAGTTAAAACAGGATATCTCAAGAACGAATTAAAATTTTTATATTCTGTAAACAGAATAATAATCTCAGATAAATTGTCCATATTATTAAAAGAAAAAAAATTTTGGACACCTGTCCGAAATGGGTAAATTTAGGCTAAAATGTCTAAAAATGACTTAAAAATTATCATTTAGATGAATGTCTTCCACAATATCTCTGGAATAAAGTTAAGGAAACATGTTTTTTATGGTCCACAGGTTAGGTTAAATATCTGGAATGAAAATTACTTAATTTTATTACTGTCCAAATTGTCCAACGGGTTATTTTTGGGCCAAATGTGAGACCTATGTGAAAAACGGCCTTTAGAACCTCTTAGGTTAAGTCAAATTTAATATTTCAAACTCAATATTATTGTCACCCTAGAATTTGTCAGTTCAATTTTTTAGTTTATTTAAAAATTTTGTAAAAATTTATTTTAGTTTGAACATATTCACAAGTTACAAACAAGTCAATTCTCAATAACCCAGTCCGCATTACATTCAAACAGAACTTGCTGTTTGAGTCAATGCTTAAAGTTTGTTTATTAACTGAATAAAAAACATTACTTTGGATTCTGATGCCATTAAAGATGATGTAGATGAAATATTTAACTGTCTGAAATTGTCCAAAGGGTCACTTTTGGTCCTAAGGGTTTTCGGGCCAAATATGTGACATCTATACATTAAATAAAACGTCATTCAGAGTCGACGGTTTCAACATTCTAGTTTATCATGCTAGTAGAAAATATCTCAAGTTGTGCATAAATAGTTTATTTATTATATACATTAAATATATACAAAGCAATCATTTTGTTTTTCTTTATAAATTGTATAAAATACCACTCAATCTTGTGATAAAGCCGAGATTTAGCTAGCTAGCTAGCTATAAACATCTTTGATTTCAATCTGATTTCATCTTGAGAAAGCCCACCAAAGTCTTAACTAAATATAAAAAAGAAGTATTAAGTCACTTAGCTACAGAACACGATGCAAAATGCAAAACTGTAGGACCAAAAAATAGCTACTCTTTAGAGAAAAATACAAAACAGAAGAAAAAAGATAACAATTAGCCACGCTTGAAGTTTTAAAAGCTATAAAACAATTTCTTAAAATCAAAGGTGCTCTTATACCAAAAAAATAATATTAAAATCCCTGCAAAATAAAGTAGTTTACTGTTTTGTCCCTTACCTCGTGGTCTGCCAACCTTTAGCTAGCTTCAAAATTGCTATGACACTGTTGTCTCGCTTATTCCAACATTTTCGAAAAATTCCGGTTTCGAACTTAGGATTCCCGGGTCGAGCAATCAAGTCCAAAGTAAACACCCCGAGCCGCCGTAATTTTTTTTGGAAAAACCATACCTACCAAAACATTAAATGCCATCGCTGTGACTTGCTTAGAAGTTTAGATACTTATTTAATTAGACAGAAAAGGGATCACACTACATCAAATTGCCGTGTACCACTTTGGCAACTTTTCCCCCTCTTTTTTAGCGCTTAAAGACTCTAACTTTAAATTTAAGTAGTTTATAGTTTGCGAGACGAACGGTACACGGTACGGGCCGATAGAACCATGTTTCCAGCCCCCACCCCCCCATACCAATTTTCAAGTCCGTAGCTAGTAGCGCGGCGTTGGCACAAGGTTGGAAAGATGGTATACTTTCGCCAAAAATAATGTTTTTTTTAATTTTGTGTGTTTTGTTTGACGAAATAACTCGAAATCCATACCAGACATGTATAACATATATATATATTTAAAAAGGAGAAAAGTAGATTGTTTTAATACTTTTTATTTCAATAAAATTAAAACAATACAAAAAAAGTTTCAACAACTTAAAAAATGATAAAAATACAAAATTTCAAAAAAAATTGTGGAAGCCATTTTAATTTTGTCCGCGGTTTGACCGTAGCAAAACAGCTGTGACGTATAGCTAGTTGCGCTATGCTTTTTGGCTATTCAGTGGCTTGTCAAGTCGTCTTTGCTCAAGCAAAATTTCGTGTAATTTGCTTTGCAGTAATAAAAACTATAGGCCAAAAGATTGGTATAACAAAGAAAATGGAATATTTTTTATGGTGTTTGTGTTGTTAACAAGTTTCACTTTTTTCAAGTGAGGCCTCTTGTTGGCATGGAAATGTCAATGATGCTAGTACGAGAGCCTTCTAACGCATAAGATACAAATGCTATCAAAGTTGTTGTGCCTCCTATATACAAACTTAATCCAGAAATTTTAGACATTTCTTCCTAGCATAAGTAAGACATTCCAATATTTTGAAAGGAGTATCTCATATTTATCGTTTTCATCATCAAGGTTCATCTTTCTCAGGATTTTCAAGTAACATGAACAATGAACAGGCTTGGACAGGAGTAAAATCTCTGGCGTAAAATCTTGTTGACGAGTGCAACAGACCGCACGCCATAAAGTGAAGTTAGGCATGCGTAGTACACGCCTTAAATTCTTGGCGTGCATACGTTGGGTGAAAAATCAACTTTCATCGGACAAAACTTCCGATAGATTTCCATCTTGATGGGACACTCCCATTTGCTTAGATCTCAGATTTATTGAATAGTCCTGGTCCTTTTTTAATCCAGGAGTAAGCCTATTCATAGCCAACATGACCATCCTAGCTAATTCACCGACTCCTGACTTAGTTAAAAGAACTACGTAGACATGAATCTCTATTGCCTGGCCCCTTTGTCGTTGGTAACCAGGTCTTAATGCAGAGGTGAACGCCGACGGAGCACGGATGAAGCAAGTCTGCAAAACTGCACTTACATGCGGAACAGACACACATAATTATTTTCAAGCACAAGTGACCAACGTTCTATTACCAGTTCTAACAATTTTAAAAACGAAACCCACATGCGGTATAATTTTTTTTCTGTATAATTTTGTTAAAATGTAAAATTTTCTGAATGAATTTTGAAGTTTTATTTGAGCCACTTGGATAAACTTAAAAAATTTTCTTTAATAATAATACAAACTTAAAAACTTATTTTGTTTTATATGTTTTAAGTTTTCTTCAGCGACAGCATTTTTGTGATTTAACAGCGCCCTGATACATTTATTACTTGTGGTAAGTGTGATCATGATTACGAAACTTCCATGATGGAACATGGCAGATAAAAAGAAAACGAAAGAGATGCGGAACGAAGATTGATTAAAAGAGACAGATTATATTTGAATTATCTCATTATTTTGCATGTTTGGATTTTTAATTTTTGAAGTTATAATAGGGGAGATGTAGCTACAGAAACGTGCTTATTTTGTTTTATATGTTTAAAGGCTTTTGCAGTCTCCAGTGTTTGGGGTTCACTGGTTAAATCGTCCCTACATTTTAAGAACACGCCAAAATACTTTCTAGGCGTGCGATCTTACGCACTCCAAAAACAGTAATGAACTTCTTGTCCACATGATCCATTTTAGTAGTGATTCATCAGCAATTTTGTATGATTATGACACTCTGCAAATCTGACAGATATCGGGGAAAAAATTCTTAATGTTGTTTACATTGACATTGACTGTGGTAAACTATATGCTAAAATATTTCTGGAAAAGCCTTTTCAGAAATTTGCAATGAATGAGTGTAATATTGTGGTAATGAGACAAGAAACTACTCTTTTAACCATAGAACAAGTTGTAAATTTGCCAGCATAATCTTGGCTGAAGCAATATCTCAGGCCATTCCTTGAGACGAGTGCGATCGCACGCACACTCGCCCGCACACTCGTAAAAAGATTTACGAGTGCTTTTTATCGCACTCGTGAATTTTTTCTTTTTCTAAAATATTATAGAGCGATGAAAAAGGCTATTACGCTGATTACATAACATTCATTTCTTCGTGATTGATTTGTTTAAAAAGTATAGAGAACATTAAAGTCGGCCCCTTTCCTTCATGCTGACACTCTTATGCTCGGCTGGTGCATTACACTGAGACTCGAACGAAAGACGGAAGACTATTTGGAACCATGCCACAAGTCAGTCCGACCTTCATCGTCACAGAGAATACTGCGAGAAGAGTGCGCACCAATACAAGTTAAATATAACCAGAACACGGGAGAGGTTAGGTGTCCTGTACCTTAATACAGCTTTTGGACGAATGTTTTCGTGATGTAATACCAATGAAAAAACATCTTGAATAAAGTTTAAAAAATCTTTTTAAAAGGGGAAAGAGAAATCAAAAATGTCTAGAAATATATTTAATGCCAAAAACATATAGCGAATCTGCCAACACATAATCGCGTTCAACGTTGTTTCAACCTTGCACTTGTGGTTAATACGTTTTACAAAATTCATCTCTACACAGCTTAAATAACATATAACGTTGCGGTAAACAAAAAATAGTTAAGTGTGTAAATTTAACTTGTAAATTTTGCTTACGAGTGCGATTTTTTGCACACCATAGCACTCGTAATTTTTTTAGCGGGTGCTTTTTGTAGCTCTGGCATAGTTTTATTCAAGAAATGGCCTGTATCTGAGTATCTTGTATTTCTTTTCATGGTTGGGTTTAAAGATCCTGTTATTGAACTTCTAATATAAACACTATTCACGAATGCTGAACTTGGATGTGTTTTAAATGCATGACCAGAATGAAAACCGGCTTATTACCAACTCGACCAAGGACAACTTGCTACCCAAATGGATTGCTTTTTTCAATAGACTTATACCCAGCAATAAATCTTTTTATCTGTAAAAAATTTGCAAACGAATCTGAAAAAATTAATGTCCCCAAATGTACTTTTTAAGTACCATGGAATAATATTTTTTATATTATCCTTGTTATCCTTAACCAAGTAATGTAGGTATTGCAATCGTGACTTTGAGGAAGAGAAAATTCTTATCCAACATCAAAAGGCAAAACATTTCAAGTGTCATGTTTGCCATAAAAAACTCTACACTGGACCTGGGTTGGCAATTCACACAATGCAGGTATAATTATATTTTTTTATTTTTTTATATTTTAACAGATGGTGTTTATTTTTATCTTTCAATTTTAATATATAGGTACACAAAGAGCCCATTACTATGATACCCAATTCAGTCACAGGACGGGGAGATATTGAGATAGAAATTTATGGCATGGAAGGTATTCCAGAAAAAGATATTGAAGAAAAACGCAAACACATGAAATCAAAAGCTAGAGGTAGTTTGCGTTTGCTTTATTTAGTTTCTATGGTTCCTACTGTAGGGTTTATAGGCAGGGAGAAAGTATCCAAGTAGCCAGGAAAAGTCAGGGTAAAATGAATAGTATAAATTATCATGTCATGAACAAGCAGGCCCCCACACACGTCACTATTTATTTAGGCTTGTGATAGAACGCATGCTTTTGTCTTTTTTTGGTCTGCGAGGTAAATTTAGAAATTTGCACTGCATTACACTAGTAGGAAAGATAATTTACTAAGCTATGAAATAAAGTAGGTAGGGAAAAAATATTTCAAATAAAAGCCTCTTAAGAAAATAGTGCCCACAGGATAAAATGCGTATGTTAAAAAGCGATTACGTAACCTTACTTTCCTTAAGCAATTTAATTTGCTGCTGGTAATAGAGTAGTACTACAGTGCCGATCGCGAGTAACTATACATGAGTATATGAGTACGGGTACATTAAATGCCGAGTACAGTGCAAGACGAGTACGAGTGATGGACGAGTATACTACACCACACCCTCGAGTATAGCCTTTTGCGCATGCAAGTACAATAAGTGAATGATTTGTGAGTACGTGTGCGAGTATAAGATAAAAAACGGGAATTTGTCGTAACATAATTTTTATTGATAGCTCACATGTCTGCTACCTTAGACATTGTGAAAACTTTTACTTCGTATTCGTGTCGAAAGAAAGAACATTTTATTTTACATTAATTCTCTTTAGTTTACATAAAAATGTATACTTTTCTGTAATGGCTTTTTATAACTTTACATTTAAATACTTAATTTCTCACCGACGAGGAAACCCTTTGCTATTTACATCTGCTATCTAAATGCTTTTTTCTTCTAGCTAAATGTTTTGTTGCTACATTCAAACATTATTCCTTTTTCTTGGCAAGCACAAATTAAACAATGAACTCTGGAGACTAAATTAATTTTAGTGTTTTGTAAGTAACCAAAAGTAAAAACGTGCCTCACAGGGAAGTCTTTGATCCAATGAGAATGATGTGCACCCAAATTATTCACACATGCACATTTTGTTGTCTTTATGTCTGCGATAGCTTTTTGAAATTATTGAAATTACGAAAAAAGCAAAATATAAAGTCAAAGAATGATTTAAGAAGGCTTTACAACCCTTATCGTTAACTTAAATCTTTTTCATGTACGTAGAAAACTGCGTAGTTAAAATGCATAAAAAGAAACAAAATAATGAATTATTACAGAGCGTCTGTAACAACGATGTACGGAAGATTCTTTCTCATGTTTTTATAATTTTATTATTCATTTTCATTTACCAATAATAGTGTGCATAATAAAATGAGTGGCAGTAATGGGGAGGACAAGTTTCATGTGCCTTATTAATTGTATTTTTAATTTTTTTTTCACATTTTTTGTGGCCACCTGTTGTTTGAAAGTAGTGAATATAAAAAAGAAAAGAAAGAATGAATATCATTCTAACTAAATTGTTACATTTTTTATTGTTTTTTAACAGCATTTATCAATTTAGTCCTGGGCACTAGCTTGTGAAATACATGTCAATAACACCTAAAAATGATACCTGTCATACTGCTCTATTACCAGAAGCAAATCATTTCAATATGCTCAATGTGATTGCAAAGATATAAATTGATTAGAATAACAGTCAACACAAAAGAAAAATTGATCTCTAGGTGTTTTAGAGAGAGTGAGGAAATCGTTATTGAGAGAAAAAAATAAGTACGTAAGTGAAGTAAGGTCATAAGTATTGGGTTCTTTTAAAAAACTTTAAATTTGTGTTATTTGTGTCATTTGTTAAAGGAACAAACGGCAAATATTTATATGTTCTGTTCAGTAGGGTTTTTGTGATTTTATAATTCAAGCTTTATATATTTATAATCGTCGTTTGAAGAAATAAAGCTCAAAAATAACTAAAAAAAAATAAGTAAAAAATAAAAAAACATCTTGATAGTAACGGAATATTATTTTAGTAAGGAATTTCATGATCCATCCTTAGCATTGTAATGTTAAATATAGTTATTAGCCACACTTGAACTTTTAAGATCGCACGTCCACTGCACGCGCGGAATTATTGAGGCGTGCGATTCATTGCACGCCTCAATTTCTTGTTTAATTATACCGTTTGCCTTTCGTGCACGCTAGGAGTATCGTGTGAGTACGGTACCAAAAAGGGCAAGTATTTTTGGCGTACTCGTACGTTTAGTATACTCGCCGCGTTCTCGTGGAATACCCACAGAAGAAATTACTTGTACCCATAGTTTAATACTTGTGTATAGTTACTCACGATCGGCACTGTATAGCACGCCGGGGTAAGCCACAAGTAAAAATGTTACCCAGCATTGAAAACCCTGTGGAGCAATTATTGTGAACCGTAAACTGTGCCACATATTCAGGTGGAGCACTCTAGTACAGGTATGCAGTATGTCGGTGAAAGTTCAAAAATGAATGTTACCCTGGGCAGCGCGCTTAGTACAGATAACAATGTCGCACATTCATGTAGGTACAATACCTTTTTCCAAAAAAAACTTGATCGCAACTTCGGTTAAACAGAAACACAGGAAACAGCCCGTCCTTAACACTGGACTGAGCGCTTAGCACAGTTTACAACCCGTTGTTATAGCAAAAAATTTAGTGAATATTATTTAATTTTGCAGAATAAGTTTCCGTAAACATTAACAAATTAAACATGACATCAGACCAGGCACTTAGTACAGGTAAACTGTGTCACACATGCGTATAGGTGTAATAGCTTTTTTCAAAAACAACTTATCACAACTTCAATTTAAATAAAAAGACACAAAACAGCCTGTTGTTAACACTAGGTTGAATGTTTATTACAGGTAAACTGTGTCACACACGAGTAATAGGCGTAATACCATTTTTCAAAAAAACTTTATCACAAAGGTTTAAATAAGAACACAGGGAACAGTCCATCATTACCCTGTCCAGCTAACAAAATTTACTTTGTGGAAGAAGTTTTAATGACAGTAATAAAATGTGTAGTTACCTAACTACATTTAGCATCCTAAAAATTATTGAATAAGAAATTTGTTGTAGCAAGCCAAAAACTGTATTTGGCTACTTTCACTTTTTAGCCAGAGGTAGCTAAAGAGTTAGGTAGATAGCCAAACCCCAACATAAAAATAAAAATTGACATACCAAACTGAATAAAAACTTTAAAAGAATGGGAATAAATACAGCAAGGTATAGCTAGCTAGCTTCAGCAGAATGGTGCCTCGAAATCTACATTCCTAGCTAAAATCTTATAATTGGTTTGTTTAAGATTTATACATGGCTAGAGAATGTGAGAAATATAAAGGGGTGAAACGTAAGGTGCTTCAAAGAAAATGGGAAAAGATTGGGAAAAGATAATGTGTGTAAAAGCAATGAAAAACCAATCCTTCCTCATGGCCTCGTGGTTGCGATATTCTGATGAACTCGTGAAAGCCCGGCCTAAAATTAAACGCCAGGTTGCACAAACACGTGAAACAAATAAGGTTTCTAATTGGTTAATGAAGTGAAAGTCCGGTGCAAAAGGGTTGACAGGCTTAATACTCTGGATTAATGGTCTGGATTAATGATCGGGGTGGCTAGGTCGAAAATGTGGATTTTTTGCAGTAGCGAAGATCGTGGTAAAAAGGAACATGACTTGTAAAAGTTGTATAAAAAGGTTGGTAGGACGATGAAAAGGTTACAAAAAAACAAATACTATGGTTGTTTCAGCATTGTTGAGGCGTGGTAAGAGGGAAGCAGTGATGCGCAGCTAAGCTACCATTTTGCGTGACAGACAGACGTATACGGGTATTATAATATAGATAGCAGGTATCATTTCTTGGTGTTATTAATATGTATTTTACAATCTAGTTCCCAGGATTTAATTATTAATTGCTGTTGAAAATATTAAAAAATGGTAAAATTAAACTTAAATAATAATATTCTTCTTTTTTCTTTTTACTGCAACTCATTTTATTATACACATTGTGATTGCTAAGATAAAACAGATAATAAAATTATAAAATATCAAAAAAAGAATGTTCTGAAAATCATTGTTACAGACGATGTGGGATAATTATTATTTTTGTTTATTTTTATGAAAAAAAACTTTCATAGACATAATAAAAACAGAGATTTAAGTTTAACCCTAAAGAAATCCTAAGTCACATTAATTTCACTTTCTCGAAATTAGTTTTGAATGCTAGTAGTCTTGCTTTCTTTGTTTGTTTGGTGTCACACTTTCATATCATATTACAAGAAACAATCAAAAGCAATAAAGGTGTAGATACATTTGACAAATTCTTTAGGCCTGTTGGAAGATCGCATATGTGTAAAGATACACCTTAAATTACGAAAAATACGAAAATTTTTCTTAAGCCAGTTGAGATGCTGGGTATTCATATTACTCAGCTGGTAAAAGCTGATAAAAATTGTTGATTTACACTATAATGCAGGTTAATTTACGCGGAAAATTGTTATAGGCGTAAAATAATTTTCAGATGGGGGTTACGGTGAGCAACACTACTTGTTTTAACCGCTGTAAAATTGCAAATATATGTCAGCCATTGTGAATTTCTAGCAATCACAATGATCATTAAGGCTTTATACAGAATCTTGAAATGAAGAAAATACTGACGACTATGGCAGTATGTACCGTTTCTATGTTGATAATTAGCTTTGTTTTTTCACACTTTGCTCAACATTTTTACGACATGACTTGGGGCACACGCCATTGTAAGATGGCGTGCAATGTCCATCGCATGCCATGTGCCATTTGGGAGTGCGATGTACCACATGCCACCAATTTTCCTCACGGTCAAGCCTGAAAAAGCGAGTTTATTCTAGGCTATGTTTTGACAGCTACAGCTTTCATTGTCAGGCAATGATCAAAATTATTTTTGGCTATTTATTAGTTAAGCAGATAATTAGAGGAACAAAATCAACCAATCAGATCACAGCAATTAAAGTAATTAAATTTTTACAGACTTAGGTGGAAACAGTAGATGGATTAAAATCTGCAGTATTTGTTTAAAAGTTAGCTTTCTGTTACGTTTGTCTGGAACAATTTTTCACTTTTTATAAATATTGGCTTTCTGTAGTATGCGTGACCACATTTCTGGAAGTTGATATAAAATACTATTGATTGAATATTTTTGGATCCTTTCACATTTCTTGCTGTTCAACTGGACTATCGGTTTATAATTATCCCAGACTATAATATGATCATTCTTCCAGCTGTGGTCTGCAATTTTATTTTTGTCTGTATCAGGGTAAAATATTGTTTTCATTCAGTGGTCAGGAAAAGTAAGGAAATTAATTTTTACTGTCAATATTTTTTCAAAGTTTTAGTGTTAGGGACTTGTTGAAAATATTCTTTTATAAAGCCTATTGATCTGAGAATATGATATAATTTCCTTGTTACTTGGATAACTACTATGAAACCTGTGATAGAAGGGAATGCATCAAATTTCAATTTGGAAGTGTTTGAGTTTTTCAAATTTGTTAAAGAATAAGTTCGATGTTATTAAGAAAGGCTTTGTTTAAAGCAAATAACAAAACAGTTTCAAATTTGATAATTCTTTTGTAGTCATATTGTTATTAAAATATTAATTATTAGTTTTGGCAGTAAAGTCGTTTTCGTTTGAAAAGGTTCCCTTAGATTTCTCAACAAATTCCTTTGAAAATAATAAATTATGAAATTATGCAAATAATAAGAAAAGAGAAAATATTATATGTTTTTTTTTTGTGATATTGATAGGAATATGTTTTGCGACATGGATATTAAGAATACTTTTGTGTAATTTTTTTTTAATCTCTTATGTTAATACGCAAAATTTGTCTCTGACTGAAAATTTTTGAATCAGACCAAAATTCTGTATTCCAAAGGAGATTTTTATTTTCTTCAAAAAAAGCGCAAATTTAAAAAAATATGTCTGATTTAATTATTGCATATTTAAACGTTACGTAATTACAAAGATAAACGCCAATAACATTAAATTTAGTGAAGCTATAGCATTGCAGTTAAAACTCTGACGCCAAATAACTTAGAAACAAGTGGAAATAACTGATATGATTTCCTGCATGAGTAAGTAGGGAGCATGCGGGACCAAAATGAGACCAATTTTCTAAAGCTGCGTCACCCCACTCGTTTCGAAACAAACAGGTTGATGCATCATCGAAAAGTTTATGTTTAAACTTCTTAATTAATTGAGTTTGCTTTTTTTTTAATAGAACATTGATTTTAGGTTAGCAACATTTCTTCTTGTCAGTAGTCAGTGTAATCTTTCAAGTTCTAATTTCGTTGTAAGTTGTGTGTAAGAGTATATGAAGTTAAGGGGTTTGTTTGATAACAAAGTTAAAAATTCAACTGGTAAACCAAAAAACAATTTAGTAGTAATCTTTTACATATTACTCTCTTTTTATCTTCACCCTCCATGCAATGTAATTTTATCATAAAGTAGAGCATGACAGGTTCTTTATTTTCATCACAATTATTTTGACAACTTTTTTTTCAAAGATGACAGTGACAGTGATGATGATGAAACCGAAAGAAAGAAATCGAAAAATGCAAACCCAATGATGCCCATGCATGGAATGATGCCCATGATGGGGATGCCAGGCTTTGGAATGCCATTCCACCCAAATATGATGCCACCCATGGGCATGATGGGAATGCATGGAATGGCACCAATGCCAACTATGCCTGGAATTCCAGGTAAGAAGAATGTATTATTTATAATAACTATTGTTTTAAAAACGTTTTTCAATAATTTTTTTAATTTCTTTTTCTTTTATAGGAATGCCACCAATGTTGCCAGGGTAATCTTACTATTTTGTTATTTCACTATTTTTCAGCGTAATTTTCAAGTAGAAATGGAGGTGGAGAACGAATTTCAAAATTGGGATAAGGACCTGTCTGAGTGTAAATGGAATATTTCCTTAAAAAGGCTCTTTTTGTAATAAATACATTTTCCATAGAGGAATAAGGAAAATTGTCAGCTTAGTCATGGAAATTCGATGAAAATAAAAATTAGCTCCCATCTATGTGTTGTTATTTAAATTAACATTGTGAATTAATTTTGTTTCAGTATGCCACCGATGGCAGGCATGCCTCCTGTTCAACCTATTTCGTCTGGAGCTCCTACAAGTGACATATCTTCAGTTGCTTCTCAACCACGCCCTCTGTTTCCGGCAGCTGCCTCTTCACAGGTACCAGTTTGTCAGCACAGATTAAACAAGTTATTAATGTTTAGTTACAAAAAAAATTTCTCGGTCATAGCATGTTTTTCTTTAAGCTTAATATGCTTAGTTTCCATAACATTAAAGATGTTTGTGTTTTTATAAAGATTGTTAACGCTAAACGCTGTGAACTGTGGCCAAAAAATGCGTTAATGAAAGAACTACCTTAAGTAAGGCAACGTCTATTTTTATTGTTGTTTTGCTGTTGATACAAAATAATTTCCTTCGTTTTCCCAAATTTAGAGCAATGATAATAAAACTTCTGGTCCTGTTGGTGCAGATTTTAAGCCGCTTAACGCTCCGCAAACAGGTTAGTCTTTTATTTCCACTCATCGTGCACTAAGCTAGCACTTGATACAATCTCGGTAGAAAGCGATACTTTTCTTTTTTAAACAATTTATTTATTCGCCCCCTTATACTATGTTTTAAAAGTCTAAATTGAAATAAGTAAGCGTATTAAAAGATTTGATTTTCACTTTTATTGGTACTTTTTTAATCATTCTTTCCAGATAACTCGTACTGGCTTACACAGGCCAGAGCAGAACAGTTGTGTGTAATAACAGTGAGTCAAATGTATCATATTATGTTAAAGAGAGAGTTCTATCAACTCTATTGTTTCGTATTGATTTGTATTAAGCTGGCCTTGTATACTTTAAATATGATTTTGTGTTTGCTTAAGTTACTTTCAATTTTGCATGTGTCTTGTTTATGAAAGTGAGTGATGGTTATACTACAAATTATATATGCATACCTTAAGGGACATATTTTTGCAGAAATTTTTTTCTCGAATTTCGCGTTTTTTCGTATAATTTTGTGAATGTAATTTCCGCAAAATTTTCTTGATAAACACAGTTCGCGAAAGCTTTTTTTAGTTTATACTGCTATGTGCTTAGTCAGTGTTGCCACCCCTCCTCAGAACTCATCAGGTCGCAAAATCTTGTATTCGTAAAAATTTGTACCGTGACATTTTTCGTTTCTTCGCTCTTCCATTCCATGTGGAACCTTGTCATTGAGTTTTTAATTGCACGTGAAATCTTTGCAAATCTTTAAGATTATTAAATCATCAGCATCCACAAAAAATTATCAGCAAATTAAAGCAATTTGGGACGCAAAAATAAATAATGTTCCCCTAAGGTAAGTGCATACACACAGATTTTGTATAATCTATAATGTTGCACTCTCTGTCCACTTAGCCGTCCTTCCCATCCACCCACCCACCCACCCACCCTTCCCTTTTTTATTTATTTATTTTTTAATAATTTACCTTTTATTTACCTAATTTCATGTAATATTTTCTCCAGTCTAAAATATGTCTGCCATGTGTATAGTATAGATTGATTCACAATTTAAACTGTTTTAAGATCTCTTGAATAACGTCTTTTGTAATATATGTTGTTTCTTGTATTTTGACATGTAACAGAATCAGGAAACCTGATATTTCAAATTTACAAACCTTAAAATGAGATTAGTCACCTTGAAACCTTATATGTCCATCATCGAGAACTCGTTTTGTGTACCTTAAGGGGATTATATTGTCAAAAAAAGTTTCGCAAAATTGATAAACCCTCAACAAACAGGGTTGTTTCAACATTTTATTTGTCAAATGCCATTTCTGCGTTTTTTCACATTTGCCTTGATTTGTTTTAGGGATTTTATTTGTGTTTGTGTGCTTAAGAACCTTGCAAAATGCCAAAACCTTAGCAGACACCCTGTACATGGATAGTATAGAATAACAACAAAATACCCACGTTGATAAATTACATCTGAGATAGCAGAGTTAAATACGATATAATGTTTTCGTAGCTGCGCTAAGCTCTATATTTTTTCCTTTAGTTCCTTCCTCATCTTCTCAAACATCGAGCTACGTGGCTCCTACTGCTGCTGCGATACCTTTACTGTCAGCAACCAGCAGAATTATCCATCCGTCTGACGACAACTCACTAGTAAGTCCTATTTTTTTTATGTCAGCGTTGTATTGATGCGAAATTGGGAAAATCACATTCTGTGTGCAGCTTACTTTTCCGCAGTGTTATAAGTATTTATATTTTTTTCACAAACAGAGTTTCCATGTTGTGATTTTCTTTTCAGGAAGAAATAAAGTCCAGTCTGCAAAAATACCGAAAAGAATCAATTGAGCTCGTGCCTTCACCGATTCCTAATTCAGGACTGCCCGGTCCTTTTGGACCTCCACCCAGTATGCCGAACATGCCCCCAGGTTCATCGGCTCCTATTCGGATGCCTCCATCACTTATGAATAACAATGCTGTGCCAGGAGGTAAATTGCATTTGTTCGGCTCACCTTACCTTAGTGTGCATAAAATAAGTCACCTGCACAAAATGGCGTCATTGAATTTTACAGTCATTTTTTGCTGTTACTCAAAACATCCAACGTTTGTTTCCCCATTTTGAACGCAGTTGGGTCCTTACTGCATTGAAATAAGGAAAGTAAAAATTCTAAAACATTTGAAAAAAGTAAATTCAGTACAAATGGATTGTCGGTAAAAAAATATTAGTCGCTGTGGTGTGACAAATTTTGGTCACTTTTTGCGTATCGTTTATCTACATGTTATTTGCGTATTTATTTGTACAAATGTTTACTCTTACTGTTTACCTAATTATGATTTAGGCATGCCACCAAGAGTGGGTCCGCCAGGATTGCCACCAGTACCACCGCCTGGAATGCCACAAATGAATCATCACAATGGGCCTCCCGGTCCGCCAAGACCTGCGGGTCCGCCAGGTCCACCACCTTGTCCACCTAGGCCACCACCTAACAGATTTATGCCACCCAATATGAACGGATCGTTTGGTGGAGGACCGCCGCAACCGCTAATGTCAGCACCGATGAATATGCCGCCACGTCAACCAATTAGTCAACCGCCAGGGGCGCCTGGACAGTGGAACCGCCCTTCCCGGCCGCCTTTTTAATATTTTTTGTGCGTTTGACTCAGTTGTGTGGACAAAACACGATTTCAATTCTTTGTCATCATATACTTTTGTGATCGCGATGTGATTGTCATACGAAGATTGATATTACTTCCCACCATGTTGAACTTTTTCTGCTCCTGATTGTATAATACGTTATCTTTAGAAGTATTGGTTTTAAAATATCCATTCTCGTTTTTTTCTTCTGTTGTATTCAATACAAACGGTCAAGTTGGAAACTACTTCCCCTCCTTTGGAACAAACAGCACACCCAAACTAAACAGCAGTTTTAAAATATTCTTTTGGAAAAAAGTTTTTGTCATGTGGACCATTTCGCACTATCCAGATCTTTTTGGACAAAATATTTAAAACAGATTCCTCTTTCTTCATCGGCCCACATCGAGACAGGATTCTTTTTTTTCCTGCTATGAAAGATTCAAAAATTTTGAGCCAGTAAGCGCTTTCATCCACTTCTTCTTTATTTTGGCGGATGACATTTTTAGGGATTTTAACTCGTGCAGAGCTTCTTACCTGTCATTGTTCATCATAAGGGAAAAATTCCCTAGGAACGAGGTTGTGGCTTTGCTATATGATTTCTTAGATCATGATGTCTGCATTAAAATGCAGTAGAGATTTCAAACGTTAATCTTGAGGGACAGGATTTTTGTCAAAGATATTTTCAGCTATTCAAACGAAATTGCTTTCTAAATTTTGGTACTTACAGTCAACTCGATCCAGATCTCCACGATGACAAGGTTGATCCACATTGTAAGTTAAAAAGAGATAAACCAACAGGGAACAATGGATGTTTTAGAATAAGTTATGTTTTTGTAAAGCATAATACATTCGAATTTCAAACTGGCCGCCTTGTCCTAGTAAGTAAGAAAGAGCATTGCCTGGTGAAAGAATTCCACGGATGAAGCATACTGACGGTGGCTTTGATCTAAGGGCGTTTTGTGGAAAGAATGCAGTAATTTTCCACTCTTTTCGCGATGTTTTGCATTATTCTAAATCAAAAATTTTATCTCACGAAATTACATTCTCGAATCCGCTAAAGTTTTTTACCATGTTTTTAAAGTCAACTCTCTGATCTCCCACCTTGTTCCCAGGGCTCTTTTTCACTTTTTGGATTGGGATGGCGTACCTATAACTAAATTTCATAAATGCCTCTCTTCCATCCGTTCTTGTCCCTTCCATGCTTTCTTGTCCCCAGAGGTCTGTAAGATAAACCTCGAACGTTCAAAAGGCTCTGACGACGAGAGAATTCCTTTCTCTCAAATCATGATGAATGTAACGATGATTAAAAAGAAGTTACTGAAAGAGACGATTGAATAAAATATATCAAACATTTGAGTTTCCTGTCCCACATTTTACATTCATTACAAGTTACGCGAAAATAAAAACTAATATTTACTCGCGAAAATATTTTCCGCAAAATTTGCAAAAAAACATGGTCCCTCGCTAGTT
The DNA here is from genome assembly GCA_030067915.1 of Hydractinia echinata. Lineage (NCBI taxonomy): Eukaryota > Metazoa > Cnidaria > Hydrozoa > Anthoathecata > Hydractiniidae > Hydractinia > Hydractinia echinata. The sequence continues at coordinate 372,293 of JASGCC010000150.1, forward strand.
TATGCCAAAAATTTCGCGTTTTTTTCTGGCGAATATTTCTGCACTTTAAAGTAACTTCAGATAAAAAAGTCTGCTGGTTTGTGAATTCAGTTAAATATAATGAACGTGCAACCACAGGGGTTCTTGCTTTCTTGACATCGAGGCCAGACATGTTAAAACCGTCAAGTAAGCGCTCTCGACTTTGACAGACAGATAGATAGATAGAGAGATATCTTTATTCTGTCAAAAAAGCCAAAAATTACAACAAATAATTAATCTAATTGACAAGGAGACCACCCCAATAGTTAAAAACTAAACAGTGGCGATGGCCACCATTAACACAAGAGAAAACAACAATAAACAGAAAAATAAATAAAATAAACGTTACTGGGGAGAAAAAAGAAACGTTTTTTGAAAAGTACATAGCCATAAAAATAATATAGGTCACCGTTTTGATAAAAGCTATTAAATGAGGATTTAGTCAATATTAAAATTCTATGTGTACTTGTAGAGAAAGTAGGATGTAACCAGGGACTTCAATTTACATAGTGTAAGATTTGATAATTGGGCGTTGGGGAAGAGTTGCTGAAAAAAGTTCCACTGAGAGATTGACTGCGCACACAGTGAATTACTACCATAGAATTTAGAGTTAACTTTGGGAATTTTTAATGTACCCAAGGCTTTATTTCGGGTACTATAAATGTGGTTAATCTTTGTGAAATTGAAAGTATTATGAAGGTCAGTTGGAAGTTTAGAGTTAAGAAACTGGTGAACAAAAATAATATTTAGAACTTTAACAAGGTCAAAGATTTGGAGTACTCCAAACCTTACAAATAGTGGAGATGAAGGAGACCTAGGTTCAGAAAAGGAAATTAGTCTAAGAGCACATTTTACACGGTGTTTTACACGGTGTACCTTGTGGTACACCGTGTAAAACGTTTTGAGGTCAGACTTACAATTGGCAACAGAAACAAACTGTGAACGAGATGGGAGATAAGAATGAAACCATTGGTTAACAATACCTCTCACACCATAATGTGAAAGTTTAGATAGCAAAATAGAGTGGTCTACGGTGTCGAATGATTTTTGTAGATCGACAAATACACCAACAGCGGCAGCAGCAGCGACATCAGGCAACAAAATCTGGGGACGAGGATGATGAAGGTGTGAATAAGAAACAGCGTTCCTAATTGCTTGTGTGTTTAAATTTGACTCGTTTCCCAAATTGTTTTTTCTGGGACTGTAGTTGTGGTTTGGATTGTTCCGTAGGCTTGAGGGAATTTTATGTTTTTTTGCATAGCGTTGTTGAATAACTTACAGTGTAGTGGAGGATTGTTTTCACAGGATGTGTGCAGTGTCAGCTTTCTGTTGTGAAATTGTCAACACAACAAATGAAAAGTTTTCCCTGGTTATAAGAGTGCGGGCAAAACTCTTTAAATGGGTTTTAATTCTTTCTAAGGACTACGGTTAGCCTTCTTGCATAAAGAAAAGTAGGATTTTATTCATGCTATTATTTTTTTTTGCATAACATACCATATAAGGCAAATGATGTAGCGTACCAATTACCATTTGTCTGACGATATTGCCATGAAACCGTAACAGCGCAATCTCATTAAGAAGAGAGTCAGACGGAAAATGCCCAAACCCAGAGACTGTCACAGTTAAAGTAGCAAAGAAAGACGTCAAAAGGTTACATGCCGTGGCAGTTAGCACAGTGCGCGTAGAACGTTTGTAACACAATGCCGTATTGTCACATCGTGTAACACGGAAAAGCAGTGAATTTAAAGGCTCCCGCGGTCACAATGTTAAATACAGTGACAGTTGACGCACAGTGTGAACCACTGGTAACAGAACGTCAACAGCGAACAAGACTACATGTAAAGGCTTCCACCGTCATAGTGTACCTTAATTCACAGCTAACGCTCAGTGCGTTGACTGTGGTGCCACGAGGATAGACTGTCACAGAAAACTAAGACGTAAGAAGGCCAATATCATAGGCTTCTACTGTGACAACGTTACATCGCGTGGCAGCTGGAGCAAAGTACATCAACGTTTGAAACACAATACCGTATCGTCACAGGCAAGAAAGACAGAAAAGCAGCGAATCCAGACGCCAACGATCACGTTACATACGGTGACAGCTGACGCACAGTGCACCACAGCGTGAACATAATTACAGAACGCCAACAGCAAACACGACTACATATAGAGGCTCCCACCGTTATAAAGTTCACCTTCATTCACAGCTGACGCAACGTGTGTCCATGTCCGCTTCAAACTACCATAAAGTTTTAGCGGCCCCCGTCCCGACGTAGAGGTACGTCATTTCGCAGTCAGGCCGCGGGCGGTTCTGGCAGGATGCGGTCGCGATGGTTCATGCCAAGGGGAATGCGCATTTCCGAGTCATCAGTATTCCAAGAATACAAACGAACCATTATGCCAGCCTTGTCCTCAGGAGTTTTTTATTTTTTTAAACTCGGACGGCTATAGAAGAAACGAGGTCGCCAATAAGAATTTGTTTCCAATCTCCGTTCTTGCGACTTGCAAAAACTGTGAAACGCACAAGAATTTGTAGAACAAAAAATACACGTGTATTTTTAAGGCGTCATGTTATCAAAATAAATTACATTACATTAATTTTCTAAAGACAAACACAACTAAAAAATATAAATTCCAAAATAAAATTCACTCGAGAAAGAGCTCGGAGTATGACACAAGATGTAATCAGAAAGGGGGAAAATTTGCTTACTGGAAAATCGTATTGGAATTTTATTTCGTGTTATTTTTTTTGTTCAATCCGTTAAAATAAATCCGCACCAAATCTTTTCCGCAAAGAACCCAAAAAACAATTTAATTTAAAAAATTTTAAAAATCGTACAAAACAAACTAATAAAATGTACATTGTTATAAAAGAAATATTCTGAACCTAGACAAAATGTAAGAATTTTATTTTTTTACAAATTTGAAATCTCGAACAACTAAAACAGCTTGCAAGGAATAATTCAACAAGCTTGGTCAGATAAGATGATGTTTGCCTAACAACCAGAGCAACTAAAAATTCAACTCAAGACGAGGCTATTTTTCAAATACGGCACGTAGTTTTTTATGTCGTCCAATCCTTTTATATTTTTGCACCGGTCGTGACATCCATAACGTCGTTAATCAGCTAGGGAAGTTAAATTTCGGTGAGATGCAAAAAGAGCTAGTCATTCATTACACAGAATCGAATAGGTAATCAAATTTGTCGATGCAAAAAGACCCTGGGAAAAGGTTGTTAATTTTACTAAAATCCAAAATTCATATTCTATAAGGCGTTATTTTAATACTCCAACACAACACAGCAGTTTCCAAGATAGTATAGGATATCAATAGATTGAGTGTCACGGCTTTAAACACAACACTTTAGTTCCCAAGATATTATATGATATCATTAAGTTGGTGTGGCACGGTTCTAACACAACACTGTAGTTTCCAAGATGGTATAGGATGATGTGTTACGTTGCGACAGTGGTATAAATAAACGCTAAATTTAACACCGTTACTAACCGTTCAACATACTGGAAAACTGGTTGATCGGCAAACGGTATTTGGGACCAGATTAATTAGCAAATCGTATCGGGAAACGGATTAATCAATGGATGCATTCATCGGCAAGCGTAAAAACGGATTCATCGTTGATTGGTATCGAAAAATTGATTCATAATTAGTAAATAGTTTCCCGCCGTTCCAACACTTTCCCTTGATGAAAATTTTTACAGAAGTCAGTAGTGATAGGAACGCAGTTAAAATACGTCACACCACTCGTGTTTATATCTTGATACACGTAAAATAAGATGAAACCGATGATAGTAATAATGATCAAGACAACAGCAGCTATCACTATTTGTATCTGTTTTCGGCGCCGGTCCCATTTCCCGAACGTCACGTAAGGTAAGAAAATAAACGCTAAGAAGAAGCCGTGAATGAAACCAAATATATGTGCAAAGTTATCAATGTATGGTAGCAAACCAAGTAAAAATAACACTAAAACTACTCCACATAGTTTGCCGATTGCTACAAAAGGGTTTCTTATTAATTGCCAACTTTGAATAACTTCTACAAATAAACACGCGATAATTCCAAACGAAGAACCGGAGGGACCAACCTAAAAACAGAAAGTATAACCAGACTGTGCAGCAAACAAAAACTACTTTTTCATCGAAGTGAGAAGGTTAGTTGTACAGTGATAGAAAATGTGTTAAAGGTTTAGTTTGATGACTAAAAATCTAAAAAAAACTCTTACTTCTGGTTCATAAGGTATCAGTATGGAACTCCACAGGTTTCCACATATGCCACTTAGTATAAATATTAATCCAGTTCGTAACCAACCAGCCATTTTTTCAATATCTCTCAGAATGGTAAAATTGAAAATTAAAATTAGAACGACATGAAGGATGCTGAAAAAGAGAAATATGTAAATCGTATCCGGTGAATTAGACTGCGCAAAAAGGAGAAACTCAACAACAAACTATTTCACACGGATCAAAATAATTTTTTTTTCAATTATTTAAAAGTCAAACGGAGACAGGTCATCATAAAAAACAATGTTGGTCAGAGAACAAATTTAAAATCGCTTACCCAGCATTTAGAAACAGTGACAGCCAAAGGCGATAAAATTGATCAGGTTGATTTTCATTTGCGAAAGGTAGCAAGCCACATGTTGAAGACAGACAATCAACCTAAAACACAACAACCAACACCTGTTATTTATCCGGCAAGTATTAGGGAAGCTGATAACATCACATATTATAACAATGTTGCATAGATGGAAAGTTCTAGCGAGGTTTAAAAATAGAAGTACTGGAAACACTATAAAGAGTAATACACGTCGGTTTTTATAAGAAACCTTTTTTTTAGGATCAGGCCCTGGTTTGATAAGGGTAGAGAGACTTGCCCTTTAAGTCGCTTAGCTTAGAATCCATTTTTTTCCTTCCTTCGTACGAACGAATTCGAATTAGCGCCCCTTCATATATGCGTCACTTCGAATGAGCACCCCTTCAAACAACCAATAATTATATGATTACTCAGACGGTAGTTTTGATAAATTTGGTCGCGATGTTTCATAATATGCTGGTACCAAAGAATTCGATTTTCTATTTAAGGTAATATTAGAACACGTGAAATGGTAAAGTTACTATTAACATGATTTATAATCTGCCTATCATAACAAGTTGATGTAAAGCAGGATACCTGTGAGCAAAGAGTCCTGTCGCTATGATAAACACCATCTAAAAATTCACAGTAAGCCTGACTGGTGATGATGCACTGCGCTTGTGTTCCAATACAACATGGCCGACCAGTTATTTCACACGTCATGTGAGGATAATTTTCTTTGTTGATACCTGTTAAATTGACAGTCTTTCGACACACCTGTGAGGGAGAGATCAGAACATGAATGAAAATTAGTGTTCAAAAGTACAGTAATAACGAAACGATAGAAAAGTGTTAGAAAGAAGAAAAATGTTAATGTAAAAAATATATACACTGCAAAGGTAAGAAAATAAGGTACAGAAAGTTTTGCAAGAGCGACAAAATTGCCAGTCAAAAGAGAAATAAACATGGTTGCGCAGGTATTACATGCAATTCGAAAGAAAGCAACCCAAATACTAATATTCGTGTGGGCTAACGTATAGTAGAGAATATTAGTGAAGGAAAGTATAGTTAAAAACATTCAAGCACAACTTACTGGCCAGTTTATAATACTGTTCTTATCCCATTCGTTCGGCGCTTTTGAAGCGGGATTAAGACACATACTAAAAAAAACAAGAAGAAAACATCACGAACACGCAAAGTGCTAGTTTAGTAGAGTCCAATAAAAAAGGCTTGACTTCTCAATGTGATGAAAATCATGTTTTCATTGCTGTTATGAGCCGTAAAAATAAGTGGTCTAACTTACTCAGGGTCTTGTCCACATACAGTTTTAGGTTTAAACTTCGTAAATGAGGTCTATGTTAAGAAAAACAAGAAATCAGTTTTTGAAAATGCACCCAGGGCGTAACAAACTGTAGGGGGATATAGAAGGAGCATTTATTTCAAAACTGAATTAGTGAAAGTGTAACTTAGAATCACAAGAATTAAGAATGTCAAAGAAATTAAACAAGGAATAAAAATTGAATTAAACAGATTAGCTGAACAACCCTGTAAAATTATTCGTATAAATATGTGCACCCAATTAGCACCCACTCTAGTACAAGAAAGTTTTTTATGCACATTTTTACGACTTAAATTGACTTTGGCATGACTTTCCAAGATCTCTATAAAAACATTTCATGATCACATATAAAGAAAACAACTGAAAAAACTGAAACGACTTATCTTATCAAGTTTTAGAATGGAACATAATGCTCAAATGAACTAAACAAACCTACCCTCATGAACCAAAAGAAAATTGTTTCAAATATGTTAAGTTTAGAGGGTTTGTATGAATCGAAAGTAAATGTTAGAATTTTAAAAACATTTAAACAAAACAAACTTCTCACTATGCGCTTAAACAGCCTAGCTGATTTTTTTTACGTTAACGTGTTATAATGCGTTTATCAAATAGATTGAGGGTCTCTTTAAAGAGGGTGTGATTAAAATATAACAAGCTTTCGCACTTACACTACACTCTGACTGTTGTCGCTGAATACAACCAGTGTTTAACGTTTGCATGCAACAACCTGTTTTGTTTTCAGCCAAATTCTCTTGAAACAGTTGCTTGTACAGCAGCTTGTCGTGTCTCATACATGGAGCATACTTCGCTCCTAATAAAATCAATGTGTTCTAAAAGAAAGGTAGATCACGTGACAAAGTATTCTACTAAAAAGTTTGCATCAAATGTAGGAGATGATGTTCTTAAGGGTGGCGCCCGTCTTTGTTAGAAAACAGTCTAGGAATACAGGATTACCAGTCAAAATGAAAGCTGATAATCCAGGATTTTCTATACTAAATTGTTTAAATATTTCAAGACAAGAAGATATGATTAAATATACACATAAAACAATTTTGTTCCATATATGAGCAAATACGAATAGATTCTTAGCATTATAAGATAAATGTAGTGTGAAATTCTAAATCACCACAGGATAATGAAAAATAATCAAGAAATGGAAAAGCTGTCATGTTCGTTGCAACGTTATTGTTTATATTGTTTCTTATTGACCATTTAACTGCATAAAAAATAATAATGGAAGTTGAGATTAAAATTCCAGGATTTTCCAGGAAAGGAAGCATCAGGAAAAGAAATGAGAATTCTGTATATACTATTTTTCAGTTTGCATGGACATTGAGATTATTTATTTAATTCTTGAATTTGAACTAACAAGTTGAGCTTCTCACATTAACATACTTACAAGCCTTGGTCCAATCCAAAAACTTTCCACAATAACTTTTTTAACATTTTCATGCTGTAGAATTCCATTCCTACTTAGTACAACCTAAGATGGAAGAAAAGGGAAATAACATGCATGTCATGCATGTCATGCATTACATGAAGAGACTTTTCAAACTGCCTGTTGTTGAAGGAAAGGACACTCAATGCTCAATTAAAGAACCATTTATCATTTAGTTTTGAATTAAAGTAGCAGCAGTTTTGAAATGTTTTAACCCTCAATTCTATTGCACCATTTTTTATATAAGGCAAGCTGGACCAGTTAAGCAGGCTGAGTTGACAAGCTGATGTCCATAAACACATTCTACCAACCTAGCCCACCTAGGAAATATGGTTCTTTATGCTCACATAATAAAAAAACCAGCCTGGTAAGTGAGCCAGCTTTGGTTTGCCAAACCCTTCTTCATATAAACAACCCCTAAGTAAACCAGTTTAAATGAGCCCATACACATTTTCAAAAATATTGTCAGAAAAAACATCTCAAAACTAAACATCTCAATACTTACATTTTGTTCAGTTTTCATTTGACTTACACCAATGGGTGCGAAAGAATACACACTAATCATAACAATCAATATGGTTACTTGCACGAAAGATAACCAATAAGTGAAGTAAGGTCTAAAAATAAAGCGAATGCTCTTTAAATTAGTGTTATCCGTAGAAAAATTTAAAATTAAAAAAAATGCTTGGACAAGAAGTATTATTGCCAAAGCAACTAAACAAATTAAAAAACTTTAGTTACGTAATAATCAGAAGAAAATTATCTCTTTTTGTATTATAAAAACAAGGGTCACATGTTAACCCTATTTTGAGGGGGTGGCAATCTCTGTTGCTTAGGGCCAAATGTTAACCCTATTTTGATGGGGTGGCTCTGTTGCTTCAATTTCAATAACTTTTGTTCCATACTACATGTATAGGCTAGAAATTTTATGACCATTATTTCTTTCCTATTACAAGAAAATTTGGAAGTTTATTTCTGTTGTTAAAACAGAAACGGATTTTTTTATATCTTGTTGAAGCTGGTTGGAAAAATTAAAACACAAAAAACATAAAAAAACACTTCTAACATATTATAGATTTTGATAAATAAACATCTATTCTGATCTAAATATACCTGCCCTTGATATATTGAAGGCAAACTGGGCAAAAAATAAATTGAAAAAATCCACTTTTTAGAAAAAATGATGACAAATAATGACGTCAGCATTAATTCTTTAAAGTCAATTTTTTTTATTTTGGTTGTGTTAAGTTTCAAATACATAGCACTCGTCCTTCCTTAAATTCAATGTGGGTGGCAAAATTACCACCCGCCCTAAAAACATGACCCCAAATACCCCTTCCCACAAATAGGGTTAAAATCTCTAAGCACAAGCTTGTGATTTTGTGACCTTTTAGGTTTGGGTGAAATTGATTTGCAGGTGATCTGTCCTGTTTTGTTATACATTATTAATGAAAGTAAATTCTCAATAATTTTAAAAAGATTGTATCACCAATATATCAGCAACAGCATACCTATGATCGCTGATATCCTCCATTTGTTCTCGCACTTTACTATTTATGCGGTTACGATTGAAAGTACGATTCAGTAAATTTCCAACTAAACCTTTGCCAAATTCACGTTTTAATATTTTTTTCTTTTTCTTTTCTTTCTTTACCGGTTTTACTTGCATTCTTGAACGACGATCACTTGGTTGGCGAATATATTCTGGCTTACGTCGTTTTGCATATGGGCTTACTGATTGAATTGTTGGCTCAGGACCAAGACTTTTGTCCCATGGAGTTACTCTAAAGTATGGAAGTTAACATTGGTTATTTAAAGCTGATAAGAAATGTAAACTTTTAAAGCTGATAAGAAATGTAAACTTTTAAAGCTGATAAGAAATGTAAACTTTTAAAGCTGATAAGAAATGTAAACTTTTAAAGCTGATAAGAAATGCAAACTTTTAAAGCTGATAAGAAATGTAAACTTTAGGACTTCAGAGAGAAAACTAACTTGGCATACATTCTTGGAGAAGGGGTAGATGGAGCAGATATTTCCTGCATGGTAGGCGAAGGAGGTCTTCCGCCATCTGTCATATCCAGACTATCTTCTTCTTCAATTGTTGATGGATGGTAAGTATCGAAGTGAAAGAAAGATCGGTCATCAATAAATGATGGTGTAAGGAGTGGAGTAGGAGTCGGAGTTATAGATTTTCTCTCATCTAAGTTTGAGGCTGAATCAAATACAGAGATATCATCATCCATTAAATCAGCTGGAGCAAAACTTCGTCCACCAAAACTTTGAATAGTGGAAACATCATACTGAGGCTAAAAATGATAAAAATTAAGTTGTTGCCATGATGCTTTTTAAAAAAATAAGTTTCTTTTAAAACTCACCTTTGCACTGAGTCTTCTGGATGCTGTTTTCCAGAGCAACTTTGCAGCATTTTCTCTTCTGGCTTTATGTTGCCCAATATAACTCCGTTGCATGGCATATTCAACTATTGTGGGGAAGCGTAATCCATCTGGAGTATCAGGTGTAGTTGGTGCAGAAACTGATTCTTTCATGCGACCTGTTTGATTTAAAGAAAAAAATATTGCCACAGTTCAATACAAATTACTAAAAATATCGTAAATCCTTGTTTAAGCACTGCAATGCAAACTCAAAAATTTTAGTGGCGCACTGAATAGAGGCCTATGCCTACACTAATTTTGAAAACAAAAATTTTGTAAACTTTTGTAATATTACCGTTTTTTAAAACGGTAATATTATCATCTTCCTTCTTATTGGGATCTTCAGTCGGCATGGATTATACGTATGATATTGTTTATAACATACCATACAATAGTAAAAGTTAAAAAGAAATCTGTTTCGAATAAGCACCAAACGAGTTTCACAGATGCTTCATATAAACAGCACATTTCAGTTTCAGGTGAGGCACTGATTCCAGAAAGGGGGCTTATTAAAAATGTGATGTTTATTGAAAATGTGATGCTTATTGAAAATGTGATGCTTATTGAAAATGTGATGCTTATTGAAAATGTGATGCTTAACCAAGGATGCCACTTAATTGAGGATTTATTGTATTTCCCCGAAAAAAAAAAAAAGTTCTAAAAGAAAGGGTACATAAGCCAAAAAAGCATATAAAATCTTTCAAAGACTTAAAAATTGAATACCTATCCTTCTGCTGAGATGTCTTATTCTTCTTTGATTCCATTTCTGACGTTGTGCTTCTTCCTCACTTTGTTCAGCGACACCAAAGAAGTCCAATGTGCCCTTTGCTCCTTTAGCAATACTCCTAAAACGAAACAAAAATTGAAGACACAGCCTTTCGCTTTGCATTGAAGTCAGGAAAATTTATGTTTATGTAATAAGAAGTCACAGTTGATTTGATGTAACAGCAACAACCTTACTTCAATATCATACTTACTGCCTTATTGACCTAGCTCTACTGATTCTTGGTCGGTTAGGTTGATTTATAGTGATATCTGCATTACTTCCGAAGATACTGCTTGCTTCTGAGCCCCCACTAACAATTCCAATTGAAGGTCTGGAAAAAATATAATCGATTTAAAAAATGTAGCATGGTTAGAGGTGAACTGTGATAAGAACATACAGATGGTAGGAATCTGTAATATCAGGGCTTTTTTAGTTTAAAAATTATTTTAAAGTTGTCACGGTTACATTTTACTGCAGATTGATAGTGTTGATCATTATGTTTATTATTTGTTTCTTTATAGTGTAGCATTATAACTGGTGGGTGTAATAAATATATGTGTACATCGTTTCACTATCTATGGTCATTATCAGTTTTACATGGTAGCAAAGGGTAGTTGAAGAATTTGAAGATGAGTGGCTATAAAAACCCACCGGTGTTCAATAGCAAAGACAAACCATATGACAGATATTGTGAAGAGTTACGTGCTTGGTGCATTGTTACAGATTTAGATAAGAAGAAACGAGGAGTTGCAGTAGCATTGTCTTTTCCGGAAGATGATCCAAGTGGTGTTAGAGACAAAGTGTTTAATGAACTGAAACTGGAAAGTATTAATGCCGATGATGGTGTAGAGAAACTTATTGATTATTTGGATAAACTTTTTAAAAAAGATGAGTTAAGTGAGGTATACGAACGTTATACCATATTTGATAGATACGTAAGTGAAGCTAACCAGAAAGTTGAGACTTTTGTTTTGGAATTTGAAAAAAGGTACAACCGAATAATGCAAAAAGATATGAAATTGCCTTCTTCAGTCTTAGCATTTAAACTACTTGATGCTTCAAAACTTTCTCACAAGGAGAGACAACTGGTGTTAACAGGTGTTGATTACTCAAAGAAAGAACAGTTATTTGATCAAATGAAAACTGCTCTCAGAAAGTTCTATGGAGAACAAGCTATCCCATCTGAGAGTGATGTTTCTGGCATTGCGTTAGAATCCAGGGGAGCTTCAGCTTCAGAAGAGATACTTTACAATCGTCCAAATAAATATCAACATAACCGTTTTAGCAGACCACAGAGAATTTTTAAACATGGTGAAAATGAACATTTTCGATCTAGAAACACTGACACTAAAACAAACCCATTAGGTTTCAATGGTAAACCTACGAAATGCAAAATTTGTGAGTCTATTTTGCATTTTATGAGAGATTGTCCTCACAGACGGTCCATGAACTCTGGGGAGCATATCACATTATTTACTGGATCAAATGAAAGTGAGTTGTGTTTACTTACTAGTGAAGCAAGAAATTCAGCAGTTCTTGATTCTGGCTGCACATCTACAGTTGCAGGCAGGCATTGGATGGACTGTTACCTAGAAACGTTAGATGCTAGAGAATCTAATCTAGTCCAGCACTGTGATAGTTCAACAGTCTTTAAATTTGGTGGAGGAGAAACAAAGAAATCCAGAGGTAGTGTAACCTTCCCATGCGAGATTGCTGGAAAAAGCATTTTCATCAAAACGGATGTGATTGATAGTGAAATCCCATTATTATTGAGCAAAACTGCAATGAAGAATGCCAAAATCAAATTAGACCTTGAAAATGACCAAGCTGAAATTTGGGGTAAAACAGTAGACCTTGATAGTACTTCATCAGAACATTATTGCATTCCGCTTGACAAGGAAGAAATACCAATTTCTGATTGCCTTTATACCTTGGAAGCTGATGTATCCAGAACAGAGAAAAAGAAAACGCTTGTCAAACTACACAAGCAATTTGCCCACCCTTCACAAGGTAAACTGAAAGCCTTACTGAGTGATGCGAATGTTTGGGATGATGATTATCAGTCTATATTAGATGAAGTTTATGCCTCTTGTGAGATATGTCAAAGATTCCGTAAAACACCACCACGACCAGCAGTTTGTTTACCTTTGGCAAATCAATTTAATGAGACTGTAGCTATGGATTTAAAAAAGTGGAACAAGGACGTAAACATTCTATATTTGCTTGATCTCTTCAGCCGATTTACCACTGCAAGAATCATCAAAGATAAAAAACCATCCACTATCATAGATAATGTTATGCAAATGTGGATTGGTTCTGGATTTGGAGCCCCACAGAAGTTCTTGGCAGATAATGGTGGCGAATTTGCCAATGAAGATTATAGAAACATGTGTGGAAACTTAAACATTCAGGTCCCTAACACAGCTGCTGAAAGCCCGTGGCAAAATGGAATCTGTGAGAGAAACCATGCTGTTGTCGACAGATGTCTGGAAAAGATTCTGGCAGACAATCCAACAGTGTCTTTGGAATCGGCTCTAGTGTGGGCAATAAATGCAAAGAACTGCCTGCAAATGTGGAACGGATTTTCTTCCTATCAACTTGTATTTGGACAAAATCCTAATCTTCCCAACGTAATGAGAGATTTGCCGCCAGCTCTTGAAGGTACAACAATGAGCTAGAAGAGCATACATAGAAGCTGAGTCATCATCAAAAATCAGACGTGCCTTAAAACATAAAATTAAGGTAAATTGTACTCAATTTGACAGAGGTTGTAAAGTCTTTTACAAGAGAGACGAATCCAACAAATGGAAAGGACTGTAATAGGTCAAGATGGAAAAATTGTCTTTGTGCGACATGGAAATGTTTATGTTAGGGTATCAACCAACAGATTGATTAAAGTTGGGCATGAATTTCAAGAGCCAACAGAATCAGATCCTGGCCCTGAAATGAAAGTTACCTCCGGTGAGGCGAATTGCATTCGTGAATCTTCAGACGAAGGAAGCACTAATCAAAGACAGCATGCCGATGCTGCTATACACGATGGAGTACAACTTGACGATGCCACCTTGGACCAAAACATGACTGACAACGTTACGGGTATGCCAAAGAAAAATGATGAAATTCGCTACAAGCAACCAGGTGACAACATTTGGAGAGAGGCAACGATAATCAGCAGAGCTGGCAAAGCAACTGGGAAGTATTTATTCTTCCTGGTACAATGTGAAACACCCAGATGAAGAAAATCCTATTTGTATAGATTTTCAGAGTATTGACAAATGGGAAAAGGTAGAAAAGGGAAGAACTGAGGTAGTAAACATTGTCTTAGTGCCACAACAACGCCATTGTGACAAAGATGTTATCACTGCCAAGGAACGAGAGATACAGAACTGGAAGGATTTTGAGGTTTTTGAAGAAGTGAGAAATTCAGGACAAAAGACAATTTCTACTACATGGGTAATTACAGAGAAGAAAACTGGTCCAGAAAATTTTGTAAAAGCCAGACTCGTTGCAAGAGGCTTTGAAGAGGAGCAAATTTTACAAGTTGACTCGCCTACTGCCTTGAAAAGCACCCTAAGAATTCTGATAGCAATTTCTAGTATAAAAGAGTGGCAATGCAAAACCACAGATATCAAAGCTGCTTTTCTTCAGGGATGCGAGATCCAGAGAAATGTATTTTTGCAGCCACCAATTGAAGCAGATGACCTAAGCAACCTTTGGAAACTTAAAAAGGTTGTGTATGGATTAAATGATGCTGCGCGACACTGGTTTTTTACTGTGAAAAAAGAAATTGAAAAGCTTGGATGTGTACAATCCAAGTTCGATCCAGCTATGTTCTATTGGAAACGTGAGAATATTCTAGAAGGGCTTTTTGTTATCCATGTCGACGATTTTATTCACTCTGGAACAACATCTTTTGAGAAAGAGGTTGTTTATAAATTAAGAGATGTCTTTCGAATTGGGAAAATTGAGGAAAATTATTTTAAATATGTTGGATTAAACATACAGCATAACAATGGTAACATAGAAGTGTCCCAGAATGATTTCATTGACTCGATGCAACTTATACCTCTATCTCCGAAACGTCAAGCAAATAAGTTTGAGAAACTTAATTCCACTGAAATTGCCAGTTTACGGAGTTTGGTTGGTCAAGCAAATTGGGTGGCCAGTCAGACCAGGCCTGATGTTAGTTTTGATGTTTTGCACTTTAGCATGTGTATCAACCAGAGTGCAGAAGTAAGACATCTCATTGAAGCTAACAAAATGGTAAAGAAAATTAAGTCTGATCAGTTTAAACTGATATATCCAAAAATGAATGTCAACCAGGAGCTTCGATTAGTCGTATTCACAGATGCTTCCCATGCAAATTTGCCAGATGGTGCATCTAGTGCAGGTGCACATATCATTTTATTAGTTGGAGAAAATAATGATTGTTGTATCCTAAATTGGTCATCAAACAAAATTAAAAGGGTAGTGAAGAGTACCACAGCTGCAGAAAGTTTAGCATTATCAGATGGGTTGGACGATGCACTGTACCTATCTGAATTACTGGCGGAACTGCTAAGAAAAGACATAAAGAAAATCACAATAAATGCCAAGATTGATAATAAAAATCTACATTCACTTATATATTCAACGAAAGTAATAAGTGAAAAACGACTGCGTATTGATATTGCAGCAATAAAAGAGATGCTAATTCGTAAAGAAATCAGTACAGTGGAATGGATACCCACCGAAAGACAATTGGCTGATTGTCTGACAAAACATGGTGCTAGTTGTCAGAGTTTACAAGATATTTTGTCGATTGGAAAACTTGATGTGTGACATTTTAAAATTGACTATTATCAAAGTGTTTCATTTTATTTCATTGTGCACACAGGTTGTGTACCTTCTTTTGTTGCAGACATTTCAAACATTATGGACGTTCTACGAACTACAAGAAAAAGGGAGGCGTGTGTTAGTGTTGATCATTATGTTTATTATTTGTTTCTTTTTAGTGTAGCATTATAACTGGTGGGTGTAATAAATATATGTGTACCAGGCCATTCCTTGAGACGAGTGCGATCGCACGCGCACTTGCCCGCACACTCGTAAAAAGATTTACGAGTGCTTTTTATCGCACTCGTGAATTTTTTCTTTTTCTAAAATATTATAGAGCGAAGAAAAAGGCTATTACGCACCCATGCAAGTTAAATATAACCAGAACATTGGAGAGGTTAGGTGTCCTGTACCTTAATACAGCTTTCGGACGAATGTTTTCGTGATGTAATACCAAAGAAAAAACATGTTGAATAAAGTTTAAAAAATCTTTTTAAAAGGGGAAAGAGAAATCAAAAATGTCTACAAATATATTTAATGCAAAAAACATATAGCGAATGTGCCAACACATCATCGCGTTCAACGTTGTTTCAACCCTGCACTTGTGGTTAATACGTTTTACAAAATTCATTTCTATACAGCTTAAATAACATATAACGTTGTGGTAAACAAAAAATAGTTAATTGTGAATCACACTTGCAAATATTCACATCGCACTTGTAAATTTTGCTTACGAGTGCGATTTTTCGCACACCATAGCACTCGTAATTTTTTTAGCGCGTGCTTTTTGTAGCTCTGGCATAGTTTTATTCAAGAAATGGCCTGGTGTACATCGTTTCACTATCTATGGTCATTATCAGTTTTACACAGATTACCTCAATTTAAAGGGGAAGTTAAACCAAAAATATAACTTATAGCTCCTGAACATTGTGTTTTCTTTGTAAACTAGCTTTGTAAATTGTCTTAAGCTTGGCTAACCGACTCATTTCAGAGAGGATATGTTGAGGACAGCATAAAACGTTTAAACCATTATCTTCTTTCAACAGTTCATCAAAAGCAGATGATCCTATACAATGCCAGTGTTTCAAATTTTACATGATACAGACAATGGTTAAACAAATTTGAAAATTACATTTTCCACAGGACCTACAGCTGGTGTTTGTAATATTGATCCCTTTCTCAAAACCTCTATTGCTAAAACCAATATCACTAATTTTGTTATGGGATATTTCTCTTTTTTTTTGCCAATCCTTCTTCTTGTCTTTCTGTATTTCAACAAATTTCTGAAGTTTGGCATTAGCAGTTTGGCATTGTATGTTTGGTGCTCAACATCATGTTATGCAGTCTATATTCTCAAAAAATTATTGTACTTACTGGTCAAAATCATCCCTTTCCTCTTCTTCATGTTCATACTTTTCCATTTCAACTTCGAGAGACGGAACAACACGAGAAGGTGATTTTGCTTTTTTTGATGATTGCTTTGTATTGCAAGTTTTAAATTTCGTTCCACATGAGACGTTCTGGAGTGATTCTAAACTTACTGTTGTCTTTTCATATAAATTGTTCATGCCCTAACTTTATGAACAAAAACATTTTGTGTAAATTTGCACCTAGACATGTTTATATTTACAAGCTGCTCTCAAAACATGTTTGTTGACTTCATTAGGCAATAAGTGAAGTTTAATAAAAGAGGGCCAGATAATTTATCAGAATATGAAGAAAATTATTATTTTCAGGTACCACTATACAAAATCTCACATTGAAACTGCATTCACAATCATATCACATATAACTACATAACTTCATACACAATTTCTGGTAAACTTTAACAACAGATTGCATATATAACATAAAAAACCTTGCAGCTTCTTTATCATTAAAATATACCACAATCCTCCAATTAGTTACATTCCACACTAACAACAGTTAGAGAAACTTTCAGAACTAAGTAAAGATTATTAAAACCCTTATAAAAACACATAAATAATTCCTGAATTTTTTTCTTTGATCTTTTATGAATCATACATATGCCAAAGGCCATAAAAACATTTGTTTTTAACAAAAAGATTTGAAAAGACTTTTTCCTGAAATAAAACATTGGAAACAATCATAATTCAAATGAGATGGTTCAGAATATATTTAAATGAATTTAATTTTAGCTGAGAAAAATTAAGCCCTTAAAATTAACATTGTAAAAATGCAAAATGTTGCAGTTGCGTTTTTTAATATTTTAATATTAACACAACCCACAATTTAAAATTTGCACAGTTGGTTTCACAAGTTTGAAAACTACTTTTGAAAAACCTGTATGTTTTATACTATTGTTAATCTTCAGAAATCTTTATTTCTGCTTTTGGAGACAAGGGAGTCAAGACCGAGAGAGACTTGACTGCCCACTACTAAAAAGTTTATAATTATTTAATAAATGTTAATGCGATGTCATAAAACTGTATATTAGTGGAAAAAGGGCAGTAAAGCAAAAAATCTTGACCGTTTCGAAACGAAATATATGAAAATGGTTAGGTGGATGTGTAACACCAGTTTGAAAGACAGAAAAAGTTCAGATGAACTAAGAAGCAGGCTGTATTTGTAACATCTCCGTGTTATTCAGTTAATTTTAATCGCTACAGGTCTGGAAATTTAGCAGAAATGATTGTTTTTTATTTGTGACGTTTCTGTGAAGCAATAAAGACCATTTTTCAAACTATATTAATTTTACTCATAATCTTATTTCCATCCTTGCCCTATTTATGAGGCAAGAATTTTCAATGACAGTTTCACGTTTCTGCGTGATGTGGATAGGTCTGCCATTATGAATTAGTATACACAAAATCTAGAAATAACAGTGCTACAAAATACCCTCAGTAGTTGTGTCAGTAAAAGCAAGAATATTTTAAGGATTTATTATGAATTTTTTACTATCATGCTCTTTTGTCAGCGACATATCCAGTGAGAATTCGATACCCATAGACCAGTATGGGCGCCCCAACTCAGACACCCAAAAAATAAATTTTACTTGAATTTTTGGGATGAAATTTCTCTTAAAATGATGTTTATTGCTCCTGTTATAATAATATTGCATTATTTTATATATAAAAAGCATAACAGTCTTCATTTTCTACTTAATGCTGTCGTTGAATTAAATTCAAAAAGCAAGAAACAAAACGAATGAATTCTTAGCAGTTTTACCACCATGTTTATTTTGTTAGATAAATTGAGAAGGCCCTGAACCTACTGGAGCTGTCACAGCCGCCTCAGACACCTGCTGTTTTATACGGCAGTCCGAGATCCCAAAAAAAATCCTGGATATGTCGCCGTTTGTATTTTTATTTAGAGAATAATTGTGGCTTGTTAACCATTGATCTATCCACATTGTGATGTCTTTTGTAATAAGGTGTTTAATTACTACTGATATAGACATATATGCATATCACATTAAGAATATATACTTCTGCATTCATTCAATTTTTAAGATCACAAACAGTTGTCGTCTTCTCTGTCAAAAGGGCGCTGGGTTCCAAGGTATTTATGGGTTTAGAGCTAATTGTACCATCGTTATCAGTATATTTTCACCAAAAAGTCTACTTTGCAGAAATGAAAAACGTTTTAATCGTTTCCGTCAGCTTAAAATCATGGTAACGATGGATCGTTTCTCCAGACTCAACAAAATTACTGGATAACGCAGGACTGCATTATCCAGTAAATTGTTTCCAGGAGGGACCACAAAAGCGGTTTTAGAGTGTTTAAAGCTCCTATTTGTGCTACAGAAATCTCTGCCTAACTAGACAACATATAGGGATTAAACCCAACAACCTCATGGAACATGAGTAGGACGTTCTACCGACTTAAAGAGATTAAGCTGATGATGATGATGATCCTGACTTAAAGATTTGGGTAAACAGGTACATTTATGTGACTCCATTAACAGGCAAGCCATAAACAATATCATATCATTTAGCAATAAAAGTTCCTTTAAAGCTTACCTACTTTGATAAAAAAAAATATTTGTTTTCCTAAAATTTGTACTTGGTTGAGATATAGAATACAAAGTTTGTCTGTTTTTTGTTCACTCACTCACTTTTTGTAATTGAGCTAACTTTCGGTATATATTTGACGCAGTGGAGTATGCGAAAAAAACCAAACTTCTTAGAAATATTGTTACGCAACTGTATAATTCTGAATAAAAACCCAACCAGGAAAATGTTTTAAGAGGGCAAGATGTGACCACATGGTTTTATGCTCATTGGTTGATTTTAATTTGGGGTTGCTCTGAGAAATTATTTTGTACTTATTGGTGGATTTTAATTTAGGGATTTGTTCTGACACATTGGTTTGCGACTAAACTTTTGTATGAGAGAAATTCATTTAAATGCTTCGTTAACCAGATTAGGAAAGCTGTATGTTATTGTTAGATTGTCTAACAATAACTGTTTATGCTGTTCCAAAGTAGTTGGCTCATATGGAAATCATAGGATTGCTTTTTCTCAGTTTTGATATTTCTTTTCTTACTAAGTAATCTGCCATCATGGGCCAGAATTCTTTAACCATGACTTAAATATTAATTTTGTGTTTACTTTTTTCATAGGGGTTATATATATGTACTGCTTTAAGACTACAAAATATAGCACTCCACTACGTCTTTCACAACTTTGTGAGGGCATTAATCTTGCCAAGTTGCAAGTTTTAAGCAAAATAACTTTTTTAATCAACACATTATTAGTTGATTTAGATAAACTTCTTTTGAGACGAGAGATAAGCTTTAAAGCATTGTGCCTTCTCTTTTTTTGCTCTACCTAGCTCTGCTACCAGCCAAAAAAGGCTGATTATTGGTTCTCCAGACTCAGGCACTAATCTAGAAATTGGAGGCAGCGTACCTATGCTTACAAAAAGGGCAGTGGAAAAAATGGCCCCCACCATGGTTGGGGGCCAAAAAAAATTTGGGGTTTGTGAACGCTCTAGAATGGCTAATATAGCATTTCCCAGGCTTATTTTGATAACATTCAACCAAGTTGTTTCTTCTCATCAGTACTTGTTTCCATTAGTATTCATTTAGAAACACAAAGCACAAGCCCAACTACATCACAACCATCAACGATAGTCGACGAAACAGTCACGCCGACTACGCCGTTGCCGGTACCATTATGAACGAACGAAGAAACAATGATTGCGTGATTAGCAAAATACTGACCACAGTCCCTTTCTTAAATTGTACTCAAATTACAACAAAGTGTATTATGCATAAATCTTTCTCGGCGAAAAAGTATTGTTCTATATCATTCCGAAACTTTAGCTTATTTTCACAGAGACTTTGTTAACAATTTTTTTCGTTGAGAAAGATACTATATTTCCGATGAAAATATGCGTCTGTTACGATTTGTTTTCCAAATCTGTAAAACTCTGTCGACTTCCCTATTGGATAGAGGATTTGTTGCATGCGAGATGCGCATCAAGGCATCTAAACTTTTTTGGTCGAGATTGGTCCGTTTGTCGTTCATGATGAGCTTCATACGAGAAAAACCACGTTCCACCACAGCCTCTGATTGAGGCACAAGAGCATATAGACGAAGCAGAGTTCGAACATTCGGGAAGGCAGAAGAAACAACGCTATCACGCAAGAGATCGATTGCTGTTAAAGGTGATCGTTTCTTGTCGACAATACTTTTTAAGTCATCCTGGATTGCCTTAATCTCCCGTTTTGTCTTCCGCTTGTCAGCTTCAGCGTTGAGGAGTTTGGCTTTAGCGCTCTTTTCTTCACGGGATAATTCGGCCCTCAATGCAATCTTACGAGTTGTGACATAATTTTTATAACCCGCGTATTCCATTTGAAGAGACTCGTTTGTGCAATCAATGATAGGATTGCTTAACACTGTTCGGCCTTGATAGGTATCTTTAGCAGAGTTGCCGTAAAAATCAAACGCCACTTTTAAGGAATCGTTGCCATAATTAAGTCAGCAGATTTTTGGATCCTCTCGTCAGTTTGTTTCCATAAATACTCGTCCAATGCAGTGAGTAATCCGTCGCATGTCTCATGAGAAGTGTATTGGGCATTCTTAGCGCAGTTACGGAGATACTGTTTTATGATAGGCTCCTCCATTTCGTTTGCAAGGAAGTCAATCATCTTAGGATATAACGCCTTGACTGGAAGATTGTTTCTTGCAAGAAAATGCACAATGCGAATCAATTTTCCTACATACAAGGAATTAGCTTCCCGTCGGTCTGCTACTGAAACTTGTGGGGCATTACCCAAGGTATCGGTGATACGGAGATTTGTCATAGCATTGACAGCGCTGATGTGCCTACTTGCCTTCGAATGGCGTTTCAGTTTTTTTCCAGCATTTTCATTGAAATGGACTCCTTTGTGTGACCATGCCCCTCGATCACCCCCACTTGGACAGGCCGTAGTAGCGTAATACACATCGCAAATTTTACACATATATCCATGTATAGCTTGGTTGTAGTAAAGCCAAGGATATATGTTTTCGTATTTACTTTGATCGTAAAGACGGTGATCTATGTGAGGCCGTTGTTCGTTTTCAGTCGGAGCAGGAACAGGGTCGTTTAAAACTTCATCTTCATCTTCGTCTGATTTATCCGTAACACTGTCCTCCTCGCTACATGTTTTTTCTAATACTTCTTCATCGGAAGAGTCCTCCGTGATCAATTCACTGAGAGAAATGAAAAGAAAACATAATGAGCGCTAGATTATACGATTTGTAAAAATCAAGAAAAACAAACAGATACCTATTCTCGACAAGACTTGACGATTGTGAATTGGAAGCTTCATCTTGTTTATAGCTAAAACATTGCGCAATAGTTTTTGAGCCTTTAGCAGCCTTTAACTTCTCTATGTTTTTTTTCTTTTCTAATCTTTTTTTCGTTGGCATTTTGAACCCGAACTGTGAACTTCACGAAATTCAACTTCTTTGGATAAATAATCTTGAAATCTTCTTTAAGTCGATTATGTAATTACGTAACATAATAAGACATTAATAAATTATTATTTCATTGTTTCAAAACAATTGAAAAGAATTCGAAACACATGGAAAATTATTAACTCATTGTTTCAAAACAATTGAAAAGAATTCGAAACACATGGTGTTCAATTCGTGTTTTTGTTTAAAAAATCGAAAATAAATACGCACATGTGTTGGTAATAAAACCAAAATAAAACAAACAATTTTAGATAGCGTGGAAGTATATTTAGTGTGAATGACCTACGGAAACAACACGAAATGTAAACATGGCAGCGCACACGAGTTTTTTCGCGAAGATAAGTATATGTTACGTGAAGATTGTTGACGCTGTGGTATATTTTCCTTTAGGGCACCGTGAGTGAAAAAAGGGCACTTTATATCAGAAAAAGGGCACTGAATCTTGGGATTTATTGCTTCTGTATCGCCCCACCCCTGGCCAGACCTCGTTTTTGAGGTTTTCAGGGAAAAATAAAATTTCTGATTTTTTTTCTCTATAGGGCAGCGTCCGAATACCGGACGCTCTTTTGCTCTAGATTAGTGCCTGTGACTGCTAAATAATAAAGAACTTATAAAGTTTACTACGTTGGCACTAGTGTAATATAGGACTAGTTATTTAGTAAAACATTTAAAGTAAATTATTTCTTTACCAATTTTTGACAGGTGCTGTACATAGCAAGACGTCTGCCCTGTCATATGTCTGCCTGCATAAAACATCGCCAAAAACATTTTGTCAAGCAATAATCACCAGGATGGAGAGTACAAAGTCTTGGCGGGTGCTTTTCCACGTATCCTTTCATAAGTACATATCACGTATCCGACCTATATATAAGAAGTATGTCTACATTATACCGGATAGGTTTTGTGTCGATACGATAAATCATATCGGATAGGCCTTCTATTCACACTATACATGGTGTTTTGCAGCATGATTTCTTTACCGGATAGGTATTGCATGCAACGCAACGATTTCAAAGGTGGAGCGTTATGTACCGGATAGGGGTTTATAACGCAATATTTTGTAGTGTGAACAGTTAAAAATGGCATTTTTGTGTTTATTTCACCATTTTTTACAGACGTTTTTTTACGAGTTTGTGGAGTAAATATGGCGATACCAAAAAAAATATTTCTTTTTAATGCATTGCAAAACCTGTAGAGCTGTTCAGTCGTTATTCACCACCGAATTTCGAACAGCATCCTAACAAATATACGAATAAATAGACTTCCCAGACTTAGTTTGTTTGAAAAAACTGGAATCAATGTCTTAGGGAAACGAAGAACGTATCAAACAAAAAGGAGAACATGGGTTCGTCAAAGTCTTTTATAGGCAATGAAGTTGTTGCTGAGAAATGAAAAGAGAATTTTCGTATGCCAAAGGAGTCGTTTATGGTATTTTGTGATGAACTTCGTGCTTACATCCAGAAAAAAGATAATCAATTCCGTAAAGCCGTCCCTGTAGATACACAAGTAGCTGAACACTTTTTTATCTAGCAGACGAAGGAAGAATGCGAAAGATTGTCAATGCTTTCGGACAATTTTAAATATTATTCGCCGCGTTACTAGAGCTGAACCGATCATCTTGCATCAAAATAGATAAAACTTGTTCTGAGGAAGAGATTAAAGAATTATCTGCTCTTTTTTACGCCAACCACGGGTTTCCACAATGGAACACATATATCTATTAAAACGCCTTCTAATAATTCGACAGGTTATATTAATCGAAAAATTCGTCACACATTGAATGGCCAAGCCAGTTGCTGATCATAAAAATATTGTTTTAATCAAATGTGAAACAGCATTTATTTCTCTCCACTTCCTTCACATAATTATTTTGAAAAAGTCCCTTGGTAGGAGTGCGACGAACTATCACTTTAGGCTACTAGTACTACTCATGAACGTCTAGACATTCTTTCTCGTCGTGTTTTTTACGGAGTTTCATACCGCGCAGGTCTGGGCCCGAGCGTAGGGACAAATTTTCAGAACTCCCGCAAAGTGTAAACATTTAGCTAGCGTTTGTACACACTTCCAAGTTATTATATTATAGTTATTTGCTGTTTAACACTTTTACGTATTGTTTTTGCAATAATGGAAAAGAAAGATTGTGTACAATGGCTTATGGAACGTGGCCTGTCCACAGGAGGAACAATACAAGAGCTTAATATGCGTGTTAATCGATTCAAATTATACCCATCACTTGCGGAAAAATTGAGAGTCAAACGAGAAAGAAATTTTAGTTTTGGTACAACATTAGATCCCAATCTTATCCCTCCCATTTCAGCTCCCTGGTGTCCTAAAGAGGAATTGTATCCAATAGTTACAGCATCGATATTTAAAGCATATAGTTCTAGAAAAAGAGAAGGTAGTTTAGGTCAGCAACAGAAAGCTTATGCTATGTTGACTAGCAGGAAAATAGTTTCAGTAAAAACACATGTTGCAGGTGATAATAATGTATTTGTTAGAGCTCTTGTTAAAAAATCATATGGTGAATTAACAAGACCTACAGTTATTCTATTTAGTAGTAATTTCTTTCTTTGTAAAGGCCAAACAGCATTTAAAATTGACCAATCTCTTACTCGTCCAATGAATCTCTCCACATGAATTCTAGTAGATGCAATATCAAAATTTGCAGCAACATCAGCAGGTGAAAATTGATCTGTATCTTTTTGGGCAGGTCGATTTAAAAAAACACCTTTTATGGAACAATGATCTTGTACGGAAAAACCTCTATCTGACATAAGTTCATGTTCAGGTCGCACCCATTCAAGAACAGCAGTTTCTTCAGTTATAGCGCTGTCACTAATTGAACCAGGATATATGTCACTGAAAAAAAGGCCACTACCATGTGCTGAGATTCCGATTAAAGCTTTACCGGTGACAGTGTTTTTATAGTTAGAAAACATAAGGGAATTAAGTTCAAAGTTTGTAGCATGTTGAAACTTAAATTCTGTACAATCAATAACTAAGTCGGTCAACCCATGTCCTGTTCGAACAAAAATATCTGGCATTTTCTTTAATAAAAATCCATCATCTGGTTTTAAGTCCAACTGACTGAAAAGTGTTTCTAAAAAAACAAGCCATCCAACAAATATCCTATACATTGTGCTTTTACCAACACCTGCCATATAAGCCATAACGCCAAGATGAAGAGAATGACGACAAATTGTTAAAACACATAAAAGTTCGGTTGCTTTGTTTAATGATCTTTCCCCAGTTCCTTTACAGTCAGGGTATTTTATAATGTGTAAGTATGGTGAAACAATTTGAAATAGCAAGTCAAATTTTTCAACGGGCAAACCAGATAAATATTCTATATTGCTAGATTTCTGTTGTAAGTTGTCATAGGAAAATATATACTTTTGAAGGTTTAGAATTGTTCCTGTTTTTTCAAGAATTATTTTATTTCGTTTATTAACAAATGATTGCAGGTAGTGGTTTTTAATTTTTAGTAATTTATTTTCATGGGTAAGATTCTTTATTTTATTATTTGATTCGTTTATTTTTTTTTTAAGTTCTTCAATAATTTTGTCTTTAGATATTAATTTAGCAGATAACTGTCTCTTTGAGGGTTCTCGTTGTTTATGTACTGGCGTAGAATATATTCTTTTAGCAGGAGGTTTTCTCTTTACACTAGATGGTGTACGAAGTGTTTGGATGAATTCAAATTTTTTTTTTAGCTCCTTAACTTTCATTTTATTTGCTGCACTTTGGGTTTTTTCAAGTCTTTCTTTTGCTCTATTATATTTTTGCTCAATAATAGGAATTTGTGACTGGGGTACTGTAACATCAGGAAGAGTTTCATTAATTTTATAACCAGCACTCCAATGTTCACAACATATGTGTCCGTTTTTCCAATTAACTCCAGCAGTTTTAATAATTTTTTGGGTACTCCATTTGTAAATCCTTGGTCCTTGGCAATCTGTAAAATATAAGCTTTTCTCCATTTGAATTTTGTGTTCGAAAGTTATTATAGCAAAGGGATGACGAGCAGAACCATTTCACCATGTTTTAGATAAGTTAAATGTTGTAGAAAAGTATAAATATAAGGAAAGAATATATACTAAAATTAGCAATTTATGCCTCAACTGCGCCCATACGGTATAAACTTTATGAGCAAATGACCGGGAAACCAATAGGGGTAATCGAGTGCAACATAAACAAGCTAAAAATTTGTCCCTACAAGCGTTTCTCTAGTGCCCAGACCTGCGCGGTATGAAACTCCGTAGTCGACATGTAACTATTTTTGCTCACACCATACCAGATAGATTTCCATATCGGTATCAAAACCTATCCGGTATAATGTAGACCTGGTCTAACACGTCCAACCTCTCCTAAACAGCAACACATCTAATAAAGAATTAAAGAAATTATGTAAGTTGTATGCGCGTTAGTTATATATAAAACATATAGTTATGATAGATACGTGAAAGAAGACCCGTTTTGGCGGATGAGTTTTTTTTTATTATTCTTTGAATATTGTATACCATACATAATATAAACAAACAAACATAAAAACAGTTGACCTAAAAAGACACTAAAACATTAAAAAGAATATTTTACTTATACATGTACCATCCACGATGACCGGTTACCTTAAATGTGTACTTCTTTCTGAATATCGTATTGGGTCTCGCTGTGGGGTCGCGGGTCCCGGTTTGCTCATACGCACCAATGTTTAGGTGTAGATGGAGGGGCGCATTGGCGGAACCACAATGCGCCTTTATTACTTTCAGTCTTTTTTCTTGTCCTTCTGTCCTGTCCTGTTTTTATATATTGTATAAATACATGTTAAAAGTCGTATTATTTATTTATGGTAATGCGATTTATTTCTTATTAACTGGATCAATTTTTTAAACACTGAAGAGTATAGCTAGTTGGTTGTGTGCGAGCGACACCTCTCCAAGCCCTTTGATTTTCCTCTCTCATCTATTTTTTTTTTATTTATTAACTGTCTTTCAGGCACTTCCATATTTTACAATGGCTATTCGTCCTATTAAAATAATAATAATATTTAAATAAAGAAATAAGTTATTCTATAAAAAGACACTGTAAAACTGTAGACAAGATTAGCAGAGTTCAAAGTGGCGAAGGATTGAAAGACATCGATATAATAGATTCTGACGGAGAATTAAGACCAGAACATATGAAAATGAAAATTATACACCAAAATATATAATAAAAAAAATATACATATATTAAATATATTTATTAATCGACGGGCTTAAGAAATAAAAACAATCGAGCAAATGAACAAATGAACAAAAATTGAGACTAAGTAGAGCAGAAGGAATAAATCAAAGCATAAAGTATTGCTCATGGATTGGTCTCAATCGGTCAGTAGATGTTAAGTTAGGATATTGAGATATTGTCGTTATTTATCTAGCAGCTCTGCACTCAGGGAGAGATTGGTAATTTAAATGTGGTTAGCCTCACTAATTTTGAGCAATATTCCTTGTCAATTGTTTGAGATGAGAGATAGATAGAGAGATGTTTCCTCTGTCTGTGTGTGCTTAGTGGTGTCTTACCAAACTTGTTTATTGGCTATATAATGCTGAAAGTATGTATGTAGTATGTTACCTTCCCAGGTGATAAGGACATTGCAGCTTTATAAAAGAGTTTCAAATGTTAAAAATACAATATATGTGAGACTCCATCGGTGTCAGAGTCCACAAAGTCTCTTGTTTAAAACCATCCAGTGTATATGTAATTTATTTCTTGCCAGTTTCTTACTGTCTTAAAATAAAAAAATTGAGGTTGAGTAATTTTAGTGCCAACACAACCATTTTTAAAGGGGGACTAAACACAAAAATTATTTTTTGATGTATTGTTACTACTACTATAAGAAAACGAATTCAAGTAGTGTTACTGTTTCATATGACTCTGAAGTTCACACTTCCCTTGGTCAACACGGAATTTGGCAAAAAAGCCTTACCATTTAGAGCTGCAAAAGTATGGAATAATCTTCCAGACCAAGTGACCTGTGATGGAAGTCTGCTTTCGTTTAAGACTTACATCTATAATGTATTTGGCAAATTCTAATGGAGATCACTTTTTAATTTTTGTATTTTATTCTTTTTCTTTTCAATTTTCACAGATTATAAATGTTACTATGTTTGATTGAGCTGAGGCAGTCTAAGGTTTATCATTTTTTGTTTCTTTTTTGTTCTAGTGGCCTCCAGTGGAAACAATCCACTAACTATAGGTTTTTGTGATTTTCTGGGCTGGCCACTTTATATATTTATTATTATTATTATTATTATCATTATTAGTGACATAATACGAACTTTATCACCTCAAAAATATGGCTAGAAATCCCAACCCCTACTTCTCACTGCAGTTTGCTGAATGCTGCAATTTGCGACGTCGTTTTTAATACTATATCCAGTCTTCTTGTTTTTTTGCGGCCTGTTGAAAAAAAGGTATAATGTTGGCAAAGAAATTGCTGTATATATTAAAGGGGCACTCCAGCGAAAAAAAAAAGACAATACATAAGTATATATATCAAAATTAACCTTTACCGTGTCTGGAAACATCTTTAATTTCAAATAATTTTCAAGGTCGCATAAAGCAGAGAGGACTAGGTCCTAATAAATAAACACATGTCACATCGTGCAGAAAGTCCGTAAGCTCGGCAGCTCGCCTTCTAAAAGTTTTGTTTACTTACTGTTTCCATTGTTCATTGATAAGATGTGTGTTATAATGACAAAGATAATAACTTAGAAAGCTTAGAATCGGATAATTCTCTTCATGAAGAAGACTTTACAAAGCTACAGCCGACTACGACTTCGAACCTCTTAACGATGTAGAAAGTGACAAGGTGTCTTTTACTGACGCAAAGCCACGTTCTTAGCGAAAGTTTTCCTTTTTTTAAAAAAAAAATATATATTCAATCGCTTTTTTTTACATTCTTTTCGTCAAAAAACTTTATCATTTGCTTCAGTAAAAAATCTTTTTTACTTTACAAGCCAATTTATTTTTATTTCACAGTTCAGCAATATCTTTCCTCCACACGTGCTTTTTTGCACACAAATGCACACAAATATTATGTAAGGTTAAAATATTCTTCGTGATGGGGAACCATTAAAAAGCGTGATCGAAAGATCGAATAATGTTCGTGTCGTGAGAAGTTGGTAAAACAGGGGTTTTAATATTGTATAAATAAAAATCACTTCTCATTATCGCAGGTCATAAATGCGTTACAGAAGCTACTGATTTTCAAGTGGTTGTTTTGACAAAGCTGTTTTAGAAACTGCTTTATCTGCATTGCATGCAGCCTAAACAGTAACAAAGATTGAAAGTAGTGCCGATGAAATGATGTTAAGAAAAAGAGCACATTTAACCCTTGAAAAAATCCGGCAGGTCCTCACATCAAAAAAGCTTCTTTTTTGAAAAACAGAGAATAGAAACTGATGAGCACTACGAAAAAATCAAGTGCAAGTAGAAAACCTTTTTATCAGTGTTTTCTTTTATTTTTCTTATGACTATGGTGTTTGTATTGGAAATTGGTATAATGTTCTGCTATTTAATATAAAAATGTACAAAACATTATATATTTGATTGTGTTGTGTGGATATAAGTAAAAATAATGAAATAAGAAAAAATGAGAATCTTCGACCGCGTTGACTAGCTTAAAAAGGCATTTTTACGAATTGTCATTATTTTATGGAACTTTATTTCCTGGAGTTGTTTTTTAAAAGAAGTATATATGTGTGAAGTGCGAAGAACAAATATAAAAACTTTGATCGCTTGGTAGATCACCTCCACGACGTATTTTTTTAAGCCATTTTTGTTTGAGTTCATTTCTTTTTCAAAGACGGGATTCTGTAAAAACTAACTTCTTTACACTTCTCTGATCGATTGGTACATCCAAATGCAGAACAACTAATCATTTTTTAAAGATTTAAAGGTAAAGTACATACAAAAACAAGCGATTTTAATGTAAACTATAAGTTTAACATGAATGTTCTCTGCGCTCGCTCAAACTTTCTGCACAATGTGATGTCATTATTTATAATCGGGTCCAGTCCTAAATGAAATCGCGCCTGTGTGTTTCTTTTATGAGAAAAACATTGAATATGCGAAGGCTAGTACAACAATTTTAAATAAGGAAAACAAGTAAAGTAAGCTATTTTTTATTTTTTATGCTTTTTCAAGTACGTATAAAGAAAAAAGAAAAAAGTGATTTTCACTGGAGTTCCCTTTTAAGGTAAAAAGAGACATAATTAAGGTGCACTTCCATATTTTTTGAAATATATATACCACCCATTTTTGACAATAGTATATCAAAAAATAATTTTGTGTTTAGTTTCCCTTTAAAGCAACACCAACATGTATTTTCGACACCCGCATGTACTTCCAGATATTTCTATTTTGTTTTTTTTGATAACAGTGTTTAAAACTGTGAGTTGTTTTCAGGCAAGCAAAGCAAACTGGATTTCTTCTTTGCGCAATGTGCTTTCTTCACTGTTCTTTTTACCATGTGAATGATACATTTAATTAGTATTAAACACAACTACTTTGTGTTCACAACTACTAAGCTTTCTGAAATAGTTTTGAATGTGGACTCATAGATATATAAATAGACAAAAATGGGTAGAAGATCAACAAATACGACAAAAAGTGGGAAGTTTATGAATCCAACGGATCAGGCAAGAAAAGAAGCACGTAAACGAGAGCTTAAAAAGAATAAAAAACAACGAAAGCTTGTACGAGAAACTGTATTGAAACTAAAAGATCCTACCCAAATAATTGAGGAGATGTTGCGACTTGATCTGCTTGGTGAGATCTTGTATTTGATTTGATTTCACAATACGAAGAACCACAAATCAACTCTAATGACAAACAAATTTTCCACCTGGTGGTGTATTAATTTGTTCAGACAACGGCAAACAACACATATTTTTAAGTCAGCCTGATTGCACTGTGCTACTTAAGTTAATTATGTATATCCTGTCAACATTTTCATTGTGTTAGCATAGGATCTTGGAACTGGGATTCAAGTGATGTTTGTGTCTCTTTGCTTGCATCAAATTATATGTTTTGTTTTAGAAATCGAGGGACTCACTGATGCAGTAAACGACAAAGTTATTTCAGACAAGAAAAAGAAACTGCAAGAAACGTTGACAAGAATTCTGACTCTGTATGTAAGTGTTATTACTGGAAAGTAAGCATTGGATTACATTAGTCATGGTGTGATGGTAAACTTATTTAATATACTGACATGAAATTTTTGTACATTGCAATTTTAAACTAAAATAATTGTGCTCCACTGAAGAAGTACAGGTACATGTATGGTGTCTTTTATTTTTATGCAGGCTTTTTTCCTGGGGTGAGATTTGTCTCCATTTTACAAAAGAATAAGTGGAATTTGTGTTTTGGGTGTCAATAATTTCCTGTACCTAAAACATAAAACTAGATGCATTAGTGATAACTATGGCTAGTATTTTAGTGTACTTGTCTGAACTTGTCTGAAAGACCCAGCCAATTCGCTTTTCCCTTTAAACAGATTAAAACAACAGAATTCATTTTTCCTCAACATATCCATTTTTTTTATTTCCACACTCCAGGCCTTGTCATGAGTAAAATGACTGGCGTACGGTAGGTCACACTCCTAAAGTTGCGATGGCGTGCGACAAACATCGCACGCCTGAGTTCTATTTAGGGGTGCGATGAAAGATAGTAGGCGTGCGATTCCTAAAAAACTTCCTAGAAGGCAGACCTCAAAATAATTTTTGGAGACTCGTCAGACGAAATGTCCACAACATTTCCAGTTTGGTCGGACATTCCATAGCTCTTTCGAACTTTCGTCGGACAAAACCTCCAATAGATTTCCGTCTTCAGACACTTCCATTTGTTTAGATCTCAGAATTATTGAATAGTTCTAGTCCTTTTAATCCACGAGCAAACCTATTCATAGCCAACCTGACCATCCTAGCTAATTCACCAACTCCTGACTTAGTTAAAAGAACTACATAGACATGAATCCCTAATGCCTGGCCCCTTCGTCGTTGGTAACCAGGTCTTACACAAGAAATCCAGCCATGCGGTTCTTAACTAATGCGGAGGTGAATGCCGACTGAGCACGGATGAAGCAAGTCTGCAAAACTACACTTACAGGCGGAACAGACATTATATCATGGATTTAATTGTAGATAAAACCTGTTGTTATCAACTGCAAATAATTTTCATTTTAACATCGAAAATCAAACTGTTGATTTTCTATTTTGTACATCGCTCTCCACACAGGTCCTGGGGCGTGCGAGACATCACACTCCCAAGTTCCTTTTAGGCGTGTGACAAGGCGTGCGCGTGCGATTGCACGCCATTCATGACCAGGCCTGCACTCCTCCCACAATCTAAATGTGTCTTATCCGTTCTTTTTGTTTCATAATGACATTCATTAATTGCAGATGTAAACGCTGATGTGGTAACAAAGCAGGCAGGCAAGCAAAAAACAAAAATAAAAATTTGATTTAGAAATAGAAATAAAAGGACTTTTATCTAATCCTCAGTATTCCAGGAATAATTAAAAAAAGACCAAACTATGTGTCATCAAAAATTGGCACTTAACTTTAAACTCCTGTAAAAATTATTCATATAAAATCTATGTGGAAGTTGATCTATATTTTGCCTAATGTGCTGGGGGGGGGGGACGGTTTATTCTGATAACTTTACATCTATATATCACAATTCTTACTATATTTTGCTTGTAATTGACTTTTTCGTCTTGTTTTTGTAATAGGAGAAGCAAGATAAAGAAAAATTTGGCGAAATAAAAAAGTAGGTGTATGAAATCTCTGTAACTGCCAACATTCGTTTAATGCTGCTGACATTTCGTTCTAGGAAAAAGGTGTGTAGTTTATAGTTTTAAGATTTCCTTTCTGAATAGATTTCAAGCAGAATGTGATCGCAAACGTCATAGAGCGTACCTAACCTATCGTAAGTTTTAACATTTATTTTACTATTGTTTTGTAAGTTTTGCCAATTTGTAGCGTTTTCTTCATACCATTCTGTAAATTAAACTGTGTAGTTAACATATTTTTATTTTGTTTAGAAACACAACGGATGAAAGAGGTGACAAGTTTGTTTTTCTTTTAATCTATACAAGCCTGGTACAATGCTTTTTAATTAGGAGGTTTTAAATAATTGATACTAGAGTTTAAAGCTTACCTCCTGTGAAAAAACAAGTTGGCTTCATATGAAAAAGCTTGAAAAGCTGCCTCTGAATCTGATCGGTTCTCAAATTTTTTACTTAGAAATTTTGATAATTATGCTAATTAATGCATAACATCATGTATTTGATATAAATAAGGTGCTGTTTTAAGAATCAAGATATGTAGTGATATGAAATATGTTTGATATTTTTTTGATATTTTCAACATATTTACATGAATAATAATAATTAGTTATTCTGATTATCGTTCATACTAGCAAGTCAGCGTTCAAATTAATGGATCGCGAATCACGATTACATTTTCTTTTTTTCGCATATCAAATATACCTACTTGACATAAAATTTGCAGATAGAAGTTAATATCTTAATAAATATATCACATCACACATCTTCATTAAAAAAATAATAGCCAAAGTTTGTTTCACTACATCAAAACGCGATTGATACAATGCAGTATTTTGTTCTAAAACCGTCAAAACGTGAATGTGTAAAACTTAAACAACGCTGTATTTTGTTCTAAAATCAACAAAACGATAACGTAAGAAGCTAAAACAACGCTGTATTTATTCTAAAGTCATCAAAACGCGGTTGTAAGAAGATTTAGCAACGCCAAATTTTATTCTAAAATCGTCAAAACATGATCGTAAAAAGCCTAACCAATGCCAAATTTTATTCTAAAATCATCAAAACGCGATCATATGGGGCTTAAACAACGCAAAATTTTATTCTTAAAGCATCAAAACGCAATCTTAAGAAACTTATCAACGCCAGATTTTATTCTAAAATTATCAAAACACGATCGTATGGTGCTTAAACAAAGCTAAATTTTATTCTAAAATCCTCAAACCAGGATCGTATAGAGCCTATAAACAACATTGTATTTTGCTCAACGTAAGCTTCATAGGCAAAAAAAACTTTCGCTGATCAATTTTCATATTTAATTTGAACCCTGCAATTGTTTCTCAACAATTAACTAATGATGTTATAATTCTGAATAACTAGCTAAACTTTCAAGACCTCAGAAATCAATAAAGATTTTTCCAAGAGTTAAAAAAATCATAGATAACTTTGTAGCTCTTTTGTATAAAACGGACTTGTTTTTTTCATGGTAAGTAAGCTTTAAAGTTCAATGCTGGCCCCTGTTTATAAAGTAATTTTTTTTGTATTATAATTCAGGATATTTGTAATCACTCTTCAGGCTGGTTTCCATTCAGTGCTTTGTTGCTAATAGCGCAAAAAGTGTGGGCTTACTTTGCATGTATGATACAATGAATTTAATTTCTAAGAACTGAAAATTTAATAAAGTGTAGTGCACAGGAAGGTTTTAAACAAACAGAAAAATATCTGCAGATTTACCATTGTTAACCTGACATTGCTTAATATCCAACCTCAAGAATAGCCAGAAAGGAGGTAAGGAAATTGAAATGAAAGGGGAATAAAAGTTGTTTTAACTCTAAATTTAAGTTTTTAATATTTTTTGCTCGTTCAGAAGTTTTTTTGCTGCTATTTTTTTTCAAAAATATGTACATGTATTTTGTACTTAACCAAATAATGTTGGATTAGTTCAAGAAAAAGTTTGATGTTGTCAGGAAGTTGTAATGTCGTTTTACTTTGCTGTTATGCGTATGTATGTATATACAAACATTGTACAGAATTATTTTTTTCTTCTTCGTTTTGATTGGTATAAAATGCTAAAACGTCAACTTTCTAGATACAAAAGTCAGATTAGTTTAACTTTTTAATCTACGCTACAGCGTATTGTTTTGTGCTGGATAACGGTAATTTTTTTCATTGTATATGTATTGCGCAAGACGAGTTGGTTTTTTTCCCGCTATGGCAATAAAAGCACTGAATGGAAACCATCCTTTAGTTTCTAGTGTTCAACAAAATTGTTATGTGGAGGACAGGTCACGCTTACAGTAATAAGTAAAGAATTAAAGTACGAGGTTGTCCAAAACATCTGCTTTTATAAAGTATGATTTTAAGCAAAGACGTTATAATATTTGGTGGACTTTATGGCTGGATCTTTTTTACTCCCTGTCTTCGTTTGAAAATTTTACAGAATTATCTTAGAATTTTATTTAACAAATTATAAAAAATATTTAATTTAAATAACTTCACGTCCTCTAACTCTTAACAGCAAGAAGAAGTACAACGACTGAAAGATGAGTCGGAAGCCACATTTCAACTTTCTGATGTTGCTCTTCCACATTCTGGTATGTTATATATCGTGATTATTTACTTGCGAAAGTTTTTGCATCAAAAATTTTTTATACGAATTGGGAAAGTTTTTGCCACAAAATTACGTCAAGATCGTGCATTCGCGAAGGTAAAAGCCCAAGATTTTGCATTTTTTCTTCTTTGGGAAACTTTCTGCCCTCAAACGTTTGTGCTCAAAGGTATGTGAAACGTATGATATAAACTTTAAATATAGATTCTATAATACTCTTGTTAAAATCAATAGGAAACCTTGCTCCTGATGAGATACCTTTACCTCACCAAATGATGCCTGGTATGCCAGAGTAAGTGCTTCTCAAGTTTGCTAGCAGTTTAAACTGACTATAACCTGATGTATGATGTGTAATGTACAATTTCCTATAAATTAAATAAGTTTTTTCACAAGAAAATACTTCTATATTAATGAGTTAGCAATATGTCTTTCTGTGCATCTCTTCAACACATGTTAATTTCCCTAAATCCCTAAAATTCTTCTGTATTTTGTTTGTGTTTTTCTATTGTAGAATGCAGCCACCTGAAGTCCCCATGCTAGGTTCTCATCTTACAACAGAACACAACATTCCACAGATTCCTGGTCTCCCACCAGGTCTTATACCTCCAGGACCACCTCCGGGTTTACCACCACCTCCAAGTCCAGAATATGAGGATGATGATGCAGAACATGAAGTACGTCTATATGATGCAACCTTCAAATGTTATCTCTTCCTATTTACTTTGACTTGAAACACACCGTAAAAAATGATTACCAGTATTTATGGTAATATTAGCATGACAGGTGTGTTTTGTTGTTATTTAGCAATCTCGCATCCATGGAAAAGCTGGAAGTGATCCAATTGCTGAACTTGAAAAACTTGAACATGAATTTCAAGATATGGAACATGGAGAGAGTAATAAGGAAGGTAGAAAGTTTTTTTGAACTGTTTATGTTTATTTTTGCACAGGACGTTATAGGAAGAACTATATTTTAACTGATCTTATAAATCCTGTATAAATTGAATTAAAAAACAATGAGTCTAAGAATTTATTCCTTAAATAAATCAAATTTTAAATTGCAAGTTTGTAAGCCTGCAAAGAATTCACATATTGCCACTTTGAAAAATATTTTCAATACTTTTGTAAGACATTGTAATGTTATTATTATTATAGTACACATTCTCACTGTAGTTTATATTTAACTTTTTAGACAGTGGTTCAAGAAGAAGTAGGAAGGTCCATTTCGAGGATGAAGATGGTGATGATGTTGAAATGGATGATGATGGTTCCATGACTATGCAGAAAAGACTACTAAAACTTGCTGGACATGACCCAGTGAGTTTGGCCACTGTTTTTCGTTTCCTAATACAATAAAATAATGTACATTATTATTTGACTGAAAAGTTTGTCATATCATCTTTTTGTATTGTTAGAATCAAGCAACTGCTACACAAGAAAATTCTGTACAACCAGGAGGAACTCCAGGGCCTCCTCCCGGTGCTCCACCAAGAGTAATGCCACCAGGCCCACCACCAGGTCGACCTCCTGGTAATGATTTAGTTCTTGTGTATTTTTAACATCTTTAAACTAGTACTTTACTTGCCCTAAATGTTGAATTTCAGGTGAATTCTACTGTGACAAAAAAAGAAATTTATCATGTTTTTATCATTTTGTTTTTATTATATTGTTCTGTATAGGTCCACCACCTGGTCTACCACGCCCACCACCTGGGTTACCACCAATGGGATTACCACCAAGAATGCCTCCAGGTAAATGCTTCATTGGTCAATCAGGGTACAATTTAGTTTTCTAGTTAGCTTTTTGTTTGGATTGTCTATGAAGTTTTCAAAATATAAAAAAAAACGTTTGTTGCAGCATTGATTTTTCAACAATTTTTTTTAAAACTGGTATTAATTTTTTCATTTTTACAGGTTTACCTCCACCACCTGGAATGAGACCACCATTTATGAGTCCTGGTCATGTGTTGTTTAGTTCTAGAGCACAAAACCCTGGTCCCCAAAATGTTATTGAGAAAGGACCAGAGATCAAAAAGGTTGCTGGTAAAGAAGGTAAGTACCTATGCAAATTGTGTTTTTATTCTTTCTTATTTTATTTGTGATTATTTTAAACCTAATTTTAATTTCACCTATGTTAGGAAATGCACCGATTATTAGTGCTGAACCGCAACTTCGTAATATTCGTGCTGAGTTAACAAGATTCGTTCCAACTGCTGTTAAAATTCGACGTAATCCATCTTCCACAAAATCAAAGGCACCACCGAAGGTTAACCTGCCCAACACCAACGAAATTAAACCATTACAAAAACAAAACCAGGGACCTACGAAAGACGATGTGTACGCAAGCTTCATGAAAGAAATGACTGGTTTTCTGTAGCATGGCGTCTTACTTCACTTTAAATCGAATCGATACCTGCTTATGTGAAGCTAGTGGCTAACAAAACTGAAACCGCCCCATGATGTACACTTATAAATGACACGACAATGATTATAACACTCTGTACACAAATAATGTTTAGTGAAACAAAATTTGGTTGCATATTTTATTAATGCATATTTTTAATCTTCAATTTGTATATGTGCTTGTTGATCTTTTGAGATAGATTTTGAGCCATATCAAATGTTGCAACACTGATACCACAACATGTAAAGAAGATTTTAAAAGTTCTTTTGATTAAGAGGAGAGGAGGGGATAACAGAAATGGGGAAATGAAGACCTTTTAAATTTCCTTGACTGTGAACCTCTGTCACAAAAATTAACTATTTCTTCTATCCTTTCTTAATTTTATTCAACACAACAGAAGACATTACAAACTTCTATTTCTTTAGTTGAAAATTAGTTAAAAATAGAATACAGCTTGCGTTTATACATTTTTAATTTACAGTCATCCCACAAAGTCCCAGATTCACCATATGCCCAAAACTGCAAGGAAAATA
Organism: Hydractinia echinata; assembly: GCA_030067915.1. NCBI lineage: Eukaryota > Metazoa > Cnidaria > Hydrozoa > Anthoathecata > Hydractiniidae > Hydractinia > Hydractinia echinata. The sequence goes on from JASGCC010000150.1 coordinate 411,000, forward strand.
TGATTACAAAGTAATAAACGCTGAAAAAATAAGTAATTAACTAAGATAGATAGATAAAAATTGACGAAAGCAGGGGGTGTACTTTTTTGGTCGTCTGTGGACTGCTTCTTTGTGATTGCAACGCGGCAACAAAAATTTTTCTTTGGTATTCAATAAATATTTTTCTTATTTTAGTATTTCATAAAATAAAAAAATGGGCAAGAAAAATAAAGTCAGTAAAACAGTTGAAAAAGAAAAAATACCAACAAATTCTGGTTAGTATGCTAAATCTATCCTTTTTAATTATCTGAGTTCTTAAAAGTCACCCTTTCAAAAGTATCTCCTGGTCTATCCTTTACATGTTTGTTATTGTTGGTAAATATTTTTTCCCTTATATTGGTATGTGTACAATCCATATTGTGATTCTAGTGATCAAAACATAATAAATTTTGAATAAGGGAATGATCGTCAAATCCTCTAATATGGGAAAATTCTGATTCAGTACATCATAGTTTGCCTCAATGTTTTTTTTGTTTTTCAGAGTTAAACGTTAAGAAGAAAAGAAAAAGGAAGAAGAAATCTCATAAGGTATGGAAAAATTGTATCATTATACTAATTTATTTATGAATGTATTTTGCTGACTCTTCTAGTCAAACTTTTTCTATCATGTAAAAGAAAAAATGCAGTAGCTACCTTTTTGACTAATTGAGGTGTGGATGGATAAGCAACAAAGAAAAATGGTTGGTCAATGCTGTTTGTTATAATATTTTTAGAAAGAAACTGAAACTTCTGACAGCAGTAAAGATATTCAGGAATGTAAGTTGGTAGCTGTGTATGTCTTTGTCACGTGACAAAACAAACCATCTTCATTTTTTATTAACTTAATAAACAGCGGGGATTTTTGCACCTTTTGACAAAAATTTGAGTGGGAAAGATATATACATCGGTATATATTAGAGTGAGGTGAAATTTAGGTGTACATTTATCTAGCTATTTCAAATATGAATGTTGATGCTGAAAGCAATGATAATAACAAAAAAAGAAAAACTTGTGAAGACGTTGAAATAAAAATGGTGTCAAGAAAAAAGAAAAAGAAAGAAAAGGTGAGTTGTGTTTACATTGTTGTCGTTGTCGTTGTTGTTGCAGTGACGGCGGTCATGTTGGTGGCAACGATGCTGCTGCTGTTGTTGTTGTCGTCGTCGTTGTTGTTGTTCTTCTTCCCATTGTTGTTGTTGTTTTCGTTGTGGTTGTGGTTTTGGTTATTGTTGTTTTTGTTGTTGTTTTTGTCGTTGTTGCTACTATCTTTTTTGTTTTTGTTGTTGTTTTAATGGCGGTGTTTGCTTCATTTCTATCGTTCTTATTATTTGTCTTAGAGTGAGGAACTATCTATTACATACGACTTAGATGATTTGTTCTCACTTAACGGTAAAAGACCTCAAGGTTCTCACTTGAACATGATTGACATTCGAACATTAATAATGTTAACAGTCCATGGGAGTGAATTTCCTTGCTTACCAACCTGGTGTAATTTCAATGCATGGCAAAAAGTTTTAAGGACTGTTGTTATACTGGCAGGTTATGTTTCAGAAGAAGACTATCAGCAAAATAAAAGTTGCTTCAATTTTTTGAACACAAACTTTGGAAAGGTATCACTTTGAGCACCAATATATTTTTTGTATGACACTTAGTAGAGCGTGTTACGTTTGTTTGTACTGAGGTTTTTCTTTAACTATTTCTAATGTCTTGTTTTTAAGTGAAAAAAAATTATACAGAATCATTTGTTAAGAAAAACCACTATTTTCTTCACTATTAGCCTTTGCCTGTTTGGAATGATGGTTCCAGCAGCATGATTAGATCACCCTTAGAATGTATGTTGCGTTACCGTATGCCGAAGAAGTTACAGCAGAAGAAAAAATCACAGTTCAATTTGGGTGAGTGATTCATTACTTTCTTCTTTCTGTATAGATCAGTCACTGAAGCAACAAATAAATATTTTTGTCATTGTTGTCTGTTTGAATATGATCTCCGCTGCAGAATTTATAGTACAAAAACCTGTTACCATTGTGTTAGTTCAGATGATTCTTATCCAGTTAGGTGAAAACTACCCAATGCTATACAAATATTTTTTGCTATACTGTTTCTTGCTTCTACATAGGAAAATTTTTCACTGATTCTATTTAGAGAAGCCTTCATCAATGACTACATTTCAAGACTTCATTCTCTCACCGAGTCAACTAAGTGCGAACGATTTCCCAGACTGGAATTCCGCAGCAAAAGAGCATGGTTAGATAAGTTCATACATTTGCATAACCAAAATGTGTTGTTTGTTTAAATTTGAACTATGCTCGCCCAATATGCCAGGCTGGCTTAGTGAGATGGAATTCACCATGTGATTATTTTAAACTGAAGAGATTTAGTACAAAATTTCCCCTACCCCAGCTGGACTGACGTGGTCGTATGGAAAAGTTTTATCTAACTTTTGTGCGATCTCAATTAAGGTCTCAATTAGTGAGCCAACCTGCTTTTTTATGAATAGAATTATTTTTATAGAGAGTTTGATGAGAAAGCTGTTAGAACGTTGATCAAGGGACTGGTCATTAATTTATTTTATTTCCAAAAAATGTCTGACGCAGCATTAACGTGAAGTGAAATCTCAAACCGAAGTGAATTGTCGCTGCATAAAGTTTATTTTTGGGGTATCTTAAAAATTTCAAAGCTTCTCAACGTCGACCAAAGTGGTTTCACTTCATTTTATTTCAGGTGGCGCACCCAAACATCTCAAGTTTTTCTTACAGTTCATGGTTCTTAAAAAATATAATCAAACGTGTTTTTTATTTGCAGGCGACCATTTTTTTAACATAAAAAATTTGTGCACGTCTTATATAGATGTTTCACCTAGGTGTGGTTTCTACTAGAAGATGTGATGAGAGGACAGCACCAACCGAGACAAGCAAATTGTTAGCAATCGACTGTGAAATGGTAAGGTGGTTTCATTTTCTTTATTTAAACGTATCTGTTCCTACGTTAACTTGATTTGTTGCTTCAGTTATTTTTCTTTTGTAGTGTAACACTTCCAGAGACAACCGTGCGTTAACTCGAATATCAGTTGTTGATCAAGACTTAAATACCGTTTATGATAAGCTGGTCAAACCCGATCATCCGATAACCGATTATTTGACTCAGTAAGTCAGCTTTATAACTAATTATTTGACTTAGTAAGTCAGCTTTGTAACTGATTATTAACTTTGTAACTGATTATTAGGCTCAGTAAGTCAGCTTCGTAGCTTATTATTTGATTCACTAAGTCAGCTTTATAGGCTATTTGACTCAGTAAGTCAGCTTTATAAATTATTATTTGAGTGGCTACACAATTGACTAACCAAAAAATACATCATTGAGCTTTTCTAATTTCTTCATTTCTTCAGGTTCAGTGGTATAACAGCTGAAATGTTGGAAAATGTAACGACACGATTAGAAGATGTTCAAAAGGATTTGCTTGAGATCATTCCACCTGACGCTATTCTAGTTGGCCATTCCCTGGATTTTGACTTGCGGTCCTTGAAGGTATAAATTTTGGGTAGAAAATGTACTACAATAATGCTATCGCTTTATGTCGTCGACACGTTGCTTAAAGGACATATAATTTTGTCTCTTTTAGCTTCACCATGATAATATTATTGACACTGCTGTTTTATTTCCCGACCAGCGTGGACCAAGGTTTAAATCATCTTTACGATATTTGATGAAAACATACTTAAAGTAAGGATGGTTAGTATGTAGTTGCGTCACTGTTCTAAAAATCACTGAATTTTCAAAGACTTAAAACATGCACGAATACCCTGCAAAATTCAAAAGGCGTTTATCTCGTGTCTTTCTCATCTGGCTTATTCTGGAAAGTTCTTTATAGTAAAAATGAATTGACATGGAGTAAGGGTACATTTTCTGACAATTCATTTTTTTTTTTAGTCGCCACATCCAAAACTCAGTGGATGGCCACTGCTCTATAGAAGATGCGAAATCTTGTATGGAACTTGTGCTCTTAAAACTGAAGAAAGGTGAATGGGTTTAATGATATTTTTACTTAGGTTTTCTCACCAAGGTGTTTAGTAAGTAAGTAAGTAAGCATGGTTAGGCTTGATGATTTATAAACCGACTGTAACTTAACCTCTCTTTTTCATCACATGGTGTCTGGCAGATCAGCAAAATCAGGGAATTCACATGCCTTCAAAAATAAGGGAAAAATCGGGATATCTTTCTGAAATTTTAAAATAAAGCTGAACAAAGTTTGTGCATAACTAATACGACCAACTTTATTATTACAGAAATAAATAGGCGAGTCTGACTTACTATAGTACTACTACTTCGAATTACAAGTTGAATCTGCTACCACACTGGACCACCATCTCTGTTTATACATAAATACGTGTGAAGTCATGTTAACCTACCTTACTTGTTGCTGTTTAATATGTTATCGATGATGTATATGAGGGAAGGGCTAGGTTTACTCAGAGAGTTATTATTTCTTTTATCCGTTGGTACTAACACAGGCATCAGACGAGCCTTAAAAATCTTAAAAATCCTAAAATCAGGCTAGGTGACCTTAACAACCTTGAATATCCATCCCTGGAGGTATGAATACTTTCAAAAAGATTTTTGTCTGCTCATGATAATTGTGTCGTGGTAATTTCTTGTGTTCGCACTTTTTGCAAATAATTACCTTCTCATAGGTGTCAGTGTTCTACACTATAATTTTTTTTAAATACCTTATATTGTAACTAGATATTTCTCGTATGTTTTTGTGCTTTGGAACTTTTGGGACCAGCAAAATTATCTTAAAAAACCTTGAAAAGCACCCCCAAAATGGCGGAAAACCCTCGCAAACCTTGAAATTGGAATTTTATTAAAAAAGAAAAAAGCACCCTGTAACAGTCTTTCTGACTAAACACCGTGTCCAGGAGATCGTTAAAGTTAATCCACATAAGAAGAACTTTTGCAAAAGTTTATTGTATGCAGATATACAGATGACCATAAATGCACGAAATAAACAATCCACTTTTAACTTTGTTAAAAATTACGTACGTCTGATGATTTTCTTGTACAAGACTGATACACTGTTTTTAGGAGCAAATTTTGGCAATCCTGAACTGGAGAGTGAAAGGTTGGTAATTGATTAATTAGTGTTGAAATAAATCTTGCGCCTATAAATCGCCATCAATTTGTGCTGTCGTATTAAAGAGAGGGAAAAATTTAAACTTAATTGAAATAACAAAAAGCGTCTCGTTGAAGTTCGATGCTTGCTGCTCATATAAGCAGCGCTTTTTGAGTCCTTATCGTTTCGTATTTATTTCATTTGTGTTGCGTTATCACTGTGTTTTCTTTTGCTAGTGTATACGAAGCCTTAACAAGAGTTGGCAAACGAGGTAAGCTTACTGTGTTGTGCGGCGAACTTTTACGCCAAGTACTGAACGTAAATCTTTTCAGGTGAAGCTAGCCTTTTTGTGATTTGTTAGGTGACAGGTTTTATAAAATTTGTATTGGATTGAATTTTTTCATCATGACTTTTTGCCTGGTTAAGACATGGATTGCGACGACCACTAAAGATATAATTTACTTCGTCGATAATGAACAGAAATACGCATGCTGGGATTTTCATATGAGATTTTTATTTTTCACCGTCATCGCTTAAACGGTATATGTGAGACACAAAAATATTCTTTTTTAGGAGCTTTGGTTGATTCGAGTTATATTATCCGTCAGCACTGCGATGGAGATCACCATGGGTTGCCATGTGAAACAGATGAAGAGGTGCGTCCCTTTTAACAACCTCCTTTCCTTTCTTCTTTATTGTTGTCAGACTTTTTTGTTTACAATGAAGCATAGTGGAAATTCGAATGAAAGATTAAGATGCTTTAAAATTTAAAACCGTTTTTCTCCAGCACAACTCATTTGATTAAGCAAACGTGAAACAGGTTTTCCATTTTGCTTATTGAAGAACTTTTTGCGTGCTATGTGTTTCTGTTTTCTAAAACATATGGCGTTCTCAACCACTGATTCAATTTTAGGCGGTGGTGAAGTCAACACGTATCATGAATCACGCTGACTTCGTCTTTACTCATCTAAAATCATACGAACAGTTTTTAAAAGGTGAAATTTAAACTACAGACCATTGGCCCTGCTTCTCTATTTCTCTCTCGGGTGTTAGTTATTTGTAAATGATGATACCTTTGCCATTTGGGCATCGTGATGGATTTAATATTAATTTTTTAAATCAATGACAGGCCTGTTATTTCGTTTTTTTACCATTTCTTGAAATCAACGAACAGCATCAAAAATTCCATATTTGCATACTACTAGCAAAACAACCTTAAACATCAGCTTGCCGCAGTGTACAACATACTCTCATCACGGCATTTATCATTTGAAAAAAAAGGTTCGGGAGAATTTGCAAATTTAGGTATTTATGCTGATGTCAGCATAAGTTGAGTAAAGTTTAGAATTTTACCTATGCTGTTTACAAGTTCGTATTTTATTTTGTGTATTGTTCTGTGTTTAGGCCAGGACAATCCGTCAGAGGAAACAAAACAGGTGTAAATTACTGTTATTGGAATTTTTGTGCATTCTTATGCAGTAGAGTACATGTTATGGTAAATTCACACTGAAAAAAAAGTTATGCGTCGCAGCGCGTTTTCACCATATATAATAGCCGCTAAATGACGTATACTCGCTTTCGGTTTGCCGCATGACGCTGCGGCAAGTTTGGATCGAATCCAAACTTTCCGCGGCGTTTTGCGTTGCTGCATGCTGAATTGAGCATTTTTCATTGTTATTCTGGAATCACCTGTTTTTTTCTATTGTATACAAAAATAAAACGAAGTATTTTAAGGAACTGCGTTTTCAGTGTGAGTTTAGCTTCAATCTGTGCGTTCTTCTTTAAATTTGGTGTTTTCCTGTTTCAGGTTATGTTGAAGCAAATCGATAAGTCTATACAAGAGATTGTATCAGTTGTTCCATCGAGTTGTCTGGTCGTTGTCTCGCTTAGCAGTGGCTTCATTCCTCCAAGCATAGTAGCGTAAGCAGTTAAAATCTTATTTTTTAAATTTCTTCTATCGAGTCTTCTTTTATAAATTTTTTATTTTATCTTGCAGGTTAGCGAAAGACAAAGAAAAACGAAATTCCACGATAGTGCAAAACGCGGTTAAGAAAGCTAAAAAAGGACTCTGTTTTGTTAAAGTGACAACATAGTTTTTAATTCATAAAAGAAGAATGTTTTAAATTAAAATACGTGCTTGAAGTTGTTGTAAATACCACTGAGGGCTGCTGCTTTGCATTAAAGCGTTCATACCCGCTCCTCCTAGCGTCTCAATTTTCAATACATTAAAGATGGTAGCGTTTTCTAATTTTTTATTGGTTGTTAAAAAAGTCTGCAAATGATTGACTCTTTATTGAGAAAGCTGTCAAAATACAGGCGTCGCGGCCGCAAATTCTAATGCGCGTACCCAGATATTAAACGCTGGGGGACGCTAACAAAAACGCGTTGATGGAAAACGACCTTTTTTGCTAAATTCACACTGAAGGTAAATTTACACTGAAAAAAATTCTACGCCAGGGCACCTTTTGACCATACATTTCAGTCGCAAAATGACGTATACTCGTTTTTGGTTTCGGCCGCAGCGTTTGCGTTGCAGCGTGCGCATATAAGCATGTTATGATTTTAGAATTACGTGTTTCCTTTTGAAATTGGGTTTAAAGAGGTTCCGTTCCGCATAATAAAGCTGGACTGATACCGTAGTTGACCTGTTTAAGCCCTTAAAAGCCAAACTCTAAAAATCAAACTAAAAAACAGCTCTCAAATTGGGAAAGATGTACACTTAACCAAGAACTTTAAGAGGTCATTCTAACTGTATTATGTATATGTACATATGTTATAAATATATACTTCCATATTATATGTGCTCATACAGAAATAAATAAATCAATGTATTCAATATCGTTCCTGGGGGCTTCTTTTTGGCTTTCTGATGTGTGGTTAGCGCTGTGAAAAAGAAGCTCTGGGAACGAGATTGTCAATGTATTGTTTGTTTATTAAAATTTATGTAAAAAAGTCTGGATTCGAATCCTGATTCATTCTCCGTCTAGCTGGTTCTCTATATTTCGAACTTTCGAACTCTATATTCTCGCAAAACTAAGGGTGAGAGTTTTGTTTACGCCATATTTATAGTTACGCACTCTCTAAGCTTTACTGCTTAATTTGCTTCGGGAGTTGATTTTCGTAAAGGCGGACAGTACTAATAGTTCTTCCTCTAACATTGGACTTCCATTGATGCCAGCTTATGATAACATCGTCCATTGATGGATTTCTGTTGTATGAAGCATGAATATCTGTTTCATTTAAAGCTCGTTCATACAACATGAAGTGACTGATCCATCCTTGGAAGGCTTTGTATTCATCTGTGATGCCAAATGGTACACTTCTATCGTCTGTGTCTTGACCGAGAATAACTTTCCCGTTGTTGTTTGTAGGAAAGTAAATTTTGAATAGAAAATATGAGTAGTAAGACCTATCAGCATTGAACTGTTGACCGTTTCTCCAAATTGTGAATAAACCTAGAATAAATAAATTAGGTGTATTATTCAACAAAATTTTGCACCGCATAATTGCCAAGTTTAAGGTAACGCTTCAGTCTTGTAGAATTTATTTGTATGTTAATGTCCTTTATATTATCTTCCCCAATTTTTCTACACCTCAAAATTTAGCACTTTGGGCGACAAAGTTAGGGTCTACACGTTTTTTTTAAGAACACGAGTTTAAGAAACACGATGCTCAGAATGCCAAAAATGTAAGAAACATTAAAAAAACATTAAAAAAACATTGCCAGTGTGATGTTAGTAAACAAAACAAAAAAGACATTCTAAATTGCTACAAAAAAAGGACATTTTTCTACATTCAACAGATAAGAGATTATCAAACATGATAATGAATGATGAGATTATCATAAGAATAGGATAAATAGAGAGAAAGAAGCTTATTCATATATATATGTAGCATAATTATATGTAGCTTATTAATGCAGCATAAGAAACGCGCGAGTTTAAGAAACCCGAGGTGTAAAATGCTTAAAAAGGTAAGAAACAGTTAAGAAACACTTCAGGCTCAAATGGATAATTTTTTAAGACACATCAAGCCTGCCGTGCAAAATGTGTATATGGTATGTTTTCGGATAAGGGCCAAGGTAACGAAGTTGCTTCACTATATATGACTTTTCTTAGAAATATAAGAATACAAACCTTTGTTCCAAACCACACAGAGATGTGTCCAACTCAAATCTTTTGTTTGATAGCCATTAATAAATATAGAATATTTCCCGCCAAATTGTATTTCTAACTTCTCTAACGGAAAAGCATGCAACCAAACTTGAAATCCTTCCACACGTTGTTCGGTGACGTATTGAAACAAACTTCTTGAAAATGGAGAGGGCGCTTGTGAGAGTTTATACCAAGTACACATAGAAATACCGTTTGTTCGTTTGTTCTTAACGTTAAATAAAATGGGCGTGTCTCTTGTTCGGGTACGCTTGTTGAAGTAAATAGAGTACGTCATATCTCCTAAACAAAAAGGATGTAACTTTATTGTCAATCCAGGCTTTCACTTCACAAACAAGTCAGACAGTATGAAAGAAATGTCGTGTGCTGAGTTGTCGGGAGGTATCACCACCTCATCAATCTCATCCTCGTCCCCAGGGTCTCTTTAGCCCTGCACTGTTATATACTGTTATAAGGGAGGGTCTTTTTGGGCGTTATAAATTAATTTGGAGGTTGAACAAATCCTAATTCAAGGCCCATCCCCTATTGACGATTCAGGATCCCAATAAAAAAAGCTCAACGCTAAACTTTTTAGCTGAATTTTTCTTTTTTGTAAATTTAATTTAATTTATATTTCACAGCTGCTTTAGTAGGTTAATCACTACAAAAATGATTACTAATAGTTTTCTTGTAAGTCCAAATAAAATATGTTACTAGGTCAAATAACAACCTCATTTTCAGGAATAATAATAGAATAATGATTTTTGATTAAATAGGTAAAACATCCTGGGAACGAAGTTAGTATAATCAACTTTTTCTCATTAAATGTCTCTGGTATATTTTTATACTTAACATTGAAAATAGACGAAACATTTTGCAGAATTGATGAAAAACGTTTGATGAAAAAATTGACAAATTATAAACTTAAACACAGGACAGAATAAAATTAAACTTACTTCGATCTTGACATGTGTAACTACCCACAATGTTAACACATCTTTTTCTCATCCTTCTGCAGTGATCGGTTTCTTGTTTACATTCATCCACATCTTGGCAAGTTCGTCCATCTCCTTCGTAGCCTCGTTTACATGTACAAGCATACGAACCTTGTATATTCCTACATACAGCATTGACATCACAAATATCTCTTCTTTGATTACACTCGTTGATATCGGCGCACGATACTCCATTGCCTCGATAACCTTCTTTGCATCTGCAGGTAAACGAGCCTATAGTGTTCACACACTTGGCGTTGCGTTTGCAACTGTTTATGTTTTCGTCGCATTCGTTTATGTCAGCACAATAATAACCGTTTCCAGTGTAACCTCGCTTACAGTTGCACGAATAAGAGCCGACCGTGTTAACGCATATCGATGTTTTCGATTCGCATCGATTACTTCCGAGCAGACATTCGTTTACATCCGCGCACGTGTAACCATCTCCTGAGTAACCTTTGTTACATTGACATGAATATGAACCAATTAAATTCGTGCATTTAGCGTTCTGTTTATCGCAAAGATGTTTTCCTTGGCCACACTCGTTTACATCATTACACACATATCCATTTCTTATAAAACCTCGCTTGCATTCACACCTGTACGACCCTACATCGTTAACACATCTTGCATTTTTGCTACAATTATTTTCTTTTGATATGCATTCGTTGATGTCTTCACAAAGCAAGCCATTTCCTGAGAAGAAATGAAAGTTTAGAAGGGCAGGAAAAATACACAATTTTGGTCCGTTGCTTAAACGCCAACTTTGCACAACGTTTGTATCACAAGTTCTTCATGGCATTTGCCCACTCATAAAATAAAACAATATTGTTGAACTAGTAAGCACAATGAGCGCAACAAGAATTAGAAATTGAAAAAAATAAACATAGCTCTACCTACCAATAAATCCTGTGTTACATTTGCAAGAATATAAACTGTTTGATTTGGCACACGAAGCGAAACGATGACACTTCATTTCTTTACAGTTATCGAGTTCTTTTCCACACGTAAAACCAGTACCAGAATATCCTTGGTTGCACTTACATTGATAAGATCCAACTATATTGATGCACTCTGCGTTCTTGTCGCATTTGCTCGAACCATCAACACATACGTTTTTATCTTTGCATGTATGACCATTTCCAACATATCCATTCTTACATTCGCAACTAAACGAACCGATATTATTAACGCAGTTGGCGTTTTTGTGACAGGCTTGTGATTTCTCTTTGCACTCATTTATATCCACGCACGTGAGGCCATTCCCGTTATATCCTTGTTCACATCTACATGTGTAACTCCCTGGTTGGTTCTCACATACTGCACCTCGGCCACATTTGTGTGATTTACTTTCGCACTCGTTTATGTCTTGGCACGTTCGTCCATTTCCAATAAAACCGCCCTTGCATACACAGGAATACGTAGTTCCTGTGGTCACACACACTGCATTTTCGTGGCAGTCATGAGAACTAACATCACATTCTTTCAATCCATCTATAAAAAAATACGACAAGTATGATTGACAGATAATCAAGCAATCTTTCCCTGGCCACATTTCCTTCCTCAAAAATTGGGTTGCAGACTAAAAAAGTACTTTTTTAAGTTAAAGCAATAAACTTAATTTATGAAAAATGATTGACAATCTGTCGGTCATTCTCGTTTGTTTGGATTATAAAATGATTTTCTGTATGTTTATGTTGTTTTGATTATACGGAGTTCTGATCCCTGTGAAACCCCTAAAAAATCTTTTAGTTAAATATTTGGATTACTTTATGTATGTTTTTCGTGGTGGTCTCAAGGGATTAGCTTATGCATTTATCAGCAGTGGTAAAAAAAACAGAGGTGACAAATCAGGATTAAGTGGTAATTAGAAAGACTTCGTTTGTTTAAACCATGGATTCACAACACACTAACAGTTCAGATTTAGGGCGTCACCAAAGGAGTTGTACATTTTTACCATTTTTGTAAATTGAAAACAAAGTATTCCAAAGGTCATTATTTAATGTTATCTATTTAAATTTGTTAATTGTTTTTATTATACAAAGAATACAAGCCTTAAGATAAATATTAATAAACAAACTTAGTGCCCAATCTTTAAATAAGCACGCCTGAAGTTGAGATACGAAATGAAAAGAATTTCTTAAATCACTCACGACCGTGGCTATATTTTTTTGGATAAGGCATGGAATTTATAAGAAAATTTGTTTTTTGATTTGTATTTTAAATATTTTTATATACTACATATGTTTATTAAATATATTTTTAAAAAGCAGAAAAAAACCCAGCTCTGACTGTGCGATTGTAGATACTTTATATAATTTTATGGTGTGACATAAAAATATGTATGTACTATGTGACAGTTTATATCAAGTAATGACACGTGTTTTGATTAACTATCAACGTATTCTGCAACTTATAAGAAGAACTGAGTACTAAGTTGGTTGTAAAGGAATAAACAATAGAATTATGGTTGATTACTAGTAGTCAAGCGAACAACTCGGACAGTTTGTCCCCGGTCTTTTGTCTTCCAGTCTTTCCAATCCATTATAACGTCATCAGTGGGCGGTACCTTGTTGTAAGCATCTTCGATGTCTTTCTCACTCAGAGCACGTTGCCACAACATGAAGTGCGTGATGAGACCTTGGAAGGCACGCGAAGGATCATTGATACCGTAAGGAACCATAAAATCATGCGAATCCTGACCAAGGATCAACTTCCCAGTGTTACTGATCGGAAAGATACCTTCTTTTAAAAAATAAGTATCGTACGTGCGGCCATTGTTGTGTGATTTTCCATTCCTCCACACACGAAGTTTACCTGAACGTAAAAAGCGATTTTTTACTCGGTTTGTATGCGAAAGTCTTATGAATGGTCTATTTAAGGGATGGCGTATCTATATTGGCCTTATCGACAAACTCAAAAATCAGTTGTCCTATACAAAAATAATAAAACAAGCGACTTCCTTACCAGCTTTCCAGACAACGCACAAGTGAGTCCATTTATAAGATTTGACGGGAAATGGAATGAATAACGGAGATTTTCCCCCAAAATGCACTTCGAGTTTTTCTTCCGGTCTTGAATGAAGTATAACTTGAAAGCCTTCAACTCTCTGTTCGATAACATATTGAAATAAACTTCGTTCGTAAGGCTGCGGGTACCTGGATAGTTTGTACCATGTACACATTGCTACATTTCGCGTTTGTTTGTTTTTGACGTTATAAATAATTGGCGTATCACGTGTGATAGTGCGGTCAGCAAAGTGAAGAGCAAAGTTTCTGTCTTCTAAAAAAGATAAAAAATGTTAAAATATGTAACAGGTTTACCAATCAGTATACTATTATCTCTGCTAATTTTGTTTTCAATCTGTACCACAAAATCTTTATGGTCACGTTACCATAACAACCGACATCTGTGTCGATTGACAGGAAGCCTTTGGTCCAACCTCTTATCTAAGCCTATTTACTTCTCAATACCACTGCACTTTCTTAGTAAAGTGCCAAAGTCCGCCTTGCGTCACTTAATAAAAGTGTAGCATCTTTGTCACCTACTTGTCTGGCATACAAGTGGAACTGCGGCTAGTTTATAGTTGTTAATAGACTAAAAACAGTTCACAGAATACACTGCATTTATATAAACATGGCATGTGGAATATAACCTTGAAGAATAAAGTTTTATAAGTACAGTTAGAAAGTCCTCAGCGTGGATAAGAAAAACAAACTGTACCATTTTTCCTGCAGGTGTATCCGCCGTCGAGATTCACGCAGTTTGCTGTGAGCTTGTTGCACGCATGTGTACCTCTTGAGCATTCATTTATATCGGTGCAATAGAAACCATCTCCGTCGTAACCAGGCTTACAAGAACACGAATAAGAGCCAAGTTTATTTCGACAATACCGTTTTTATGGCATCTATGGCTACCATCTTGACATTCGTTGACATCGTTACACGACGTACCGTCACCTAGTGAAGAGCAAGATGGTCATTGTATAATATGCGCGAATAAACTCCTTTGAGGATAAACAGTTTCAGTACAGTAATTTGCTTGCCCGGCCGATCTTTTGTTTTAACGAAACTTTGAAATTTTATCAGGAATAACCTAAGTACAATCAAACATAAATTTTACGCCGAGGTTAAACAGCCGTTTTTCAAAAAAGTTTAATATGCACCAACATTGAATCTAAACGTTATATAAACTCTATCGTTAAGATTGTGCTGCTACAGAATTGCATAAATTTAAATTATGAATATGGTTAACACTATGTAATATGAGAGAAATAGGGAGGTCCGGATGTCTGACCTTGGTGTGGAATGCAGATAATTTACATTGCAGTTACCGCAGAAGAAATTGTTGATAGTTATCACCGAAGATTTTTATGACAAATTGATTAATTTTCAAAAAACTAAGGCGAACTTAACTAAATGTTACTTATGAAAAAAACGTGAATAAGGTTTTACTTTCTCTTGGTATTGCAGGGCGTATACCAAATATGGCGCTATAAATAGTATTGGTATTGCAGGGCGTATACCAAATATGGCGCTATAAAATAGTATTTGGTATTGCAGGGCGTATACCAAATATGGCGCTATAAAATAGTATTTGGTATTGCAGGGCGTATACCAAATATGGCGCTATAAAATAGTGTTTGGTATTGCAGGGCGTATACCAAATATGGCGCTATAAAATAGTATTTGGAAAACTCCACGTGAACAAGAACAAACTAAGTTTTGCTAACTTTTGTTTAAACAAAGTTCATATCTCTGTTGCGAATAATTTATTTTGTTATTTCTAACCTGTAACGACGCCATGTTTGTCCGTGTCAATAAGGATCAAGCAAAGTGGATAAAACAAGAGCGTTTTTTACAAAACTGACAAACAGAAAATTGGGCTGACTTAGAAAGCTGTGTTAAAAGTGAACTTATTTGAAGGTGGTTTCCATACTCACCTTTGAATCCTTCGCGGCATTTACATTGGTACGAACCAACTGTATTCAAGCAATCAGCATTTTTATCGCAGTTGTCTGTCCTTCGCGTACATTCATTCAAATCAACACATTCCGATCCATGTCGGTCATACCCACTACCGCATGTGCACTTGTATGTTCCTCTTAAGTTTACACAGACACTATTACGTGGACATCTAGCCACACCTGTTCGACACTCGTCAATATCAAGACAATAGAAACCATTCCCACGATAACCGCGGTCACACCGA
Source organism: Hydractinia echinata (assembly GCA_030067915.1). Classification (NCBI taxonomy): domain Eukaryota; kingdom Metazoa; phylum Cnidaria; class Hydrozoa; order Anthoathecata; family Hydractiniidae; genus Hydractinia; species Hydractinia echinata. Next base: position 426,485 of record JASGCC010000150.1, read on the forward strand.
CATTTATACGAACCATCCGAGTTCACACAGTCTGCGTTATGGTGACATCTATATGACAACTGTTTGCACTCGTTGATGTCGAGACATGACACTCCATCGCCGGTCCATCCTGAGTGACAGCGACAGGTGTAAGAACCAATCGTGTTGCTACAACTTGCGTGTGCGTGACATTTATGCGTGCCTCTCTCACATTCATTAACATCTGTGCACCTATACCCATGCAAATCATACCCTGGTTCACATCTACATCTTTCCTTTCCGTCTTGTTGTGAACACATAGCGCTCACTGTAGGACACTGAGCTCGGCTGCAATCCCGCGTATAAATACAGTTGTATCCGCTCCCGAAATATCCTCTTTTACATCTGCACGAGTACGAACCAACATTGTTTATGCAGTCTGCGTGTCGGTGGCATTTATTTGCGTTGTTTCGACATTCGTTTACATCTTCACAATGTAGTCCATTGCCTGTAAATCCCGGTTTACACTTGCAGGTATGCGAGCCAATAGTATTTTCGCATTTGGCGTTGCTATGGCACGCATGCCCTGCTATACATTCGTTGATATCGGTACACTTAAAGCCGTTGCCACGGTAACCACTTTTACATTCACATTTCGGTGTGTTTCCATTTTCGTCACAATTAGCGCCCCTATCACACTTAATTCCTCTTGCAGAACAAGCATTTAATACTTCGCACGTTTGACCATTGCCAATATAACCACGTTTACACTTACATTTAAACGAACCTGGTATGTTTTCACACAGAGCATTATCATCACAAATATTTAAATCTGCGGAGCATTCGTTTATATCTTGACAAGTGAAGCCATTACCTTTAAAGCCGCTGTTACATTTACACATAAAATCTTCGCCTGGCAAGTTCGTACATTCAGCATTTTTATCACATCTTGCGGTACCATCTTTGCATGGATCTCGTGATACACACGTTTTACCGTCTCCGATATATCCAGGTTTACACCTACACTTATATGAACCAATAGTATTTCGACACGTAGCACTTTTATGACATTTGGCGCCAACTAAACATTCGTTCAAATCATCTATGGAGAAAAGATTGATTTAATTTTAAACTTCGTAATGAGTAGTTTAATATTGTATTTTTCCAAGGCGAGATTCACAAGTGATTTTCCCATTCAACAACTTTTAAAGCAGGCATAATTGGTGCCCGTGAAAACATCCCCGGTTTCGTCCGTTGGGCATATTCTGGGCATCGCCATTTCGTGCATCCTCTACACAAAGTAGCGATTCGGTTACAATTTTGAACAAACTACGGCTATTATTATTATAGAGAGACTAGTTGGTAGCCCGTGGATAAGTCAACTTTATAATTCGAATTCCATGTTTCCGTAGCACGACTTTTTTCGCGCATAGACGGAGATTATTTTCGTGCTGAAAATAAACATTTCGTGTGTCAATTGCACGACATTTTTTGCGCAAAGACAGGACAGACAGTATACGGGTATTATTATAGAGGACTAGTCGGTAGCCCGTGGAAACATCCACGGGTCTGCTTGTCCTTTATATATAGTATTCGTGTTTCCGTAACACGACGCTTTCTCGCACAAACAGACAGACGGAATACGGCTATTATTAAAGAGACTAGTCGTCAACCCGTGGAAAAATCCACGGGGTCGCCCGTCCTTTCTATATCGCCTTTCGTGTTTCTGTAACACGACGTTTTTCTCGCGGACAAACAGTCGAAATACAGCTTTTATTAAAGATATTAACTGTCAGATGAAGTGTGCACATTAAACTCTTCATCTCTTGGCTATCAATACACACAAAAATTTTTAACATTTCAACTTACATTTTCGACAAAATTTATCAGATCCCTGACATGCGCATGAAAAATTGGAGGTGAATCGAGAAGCAGGTCCATATAAGGGTAAGCACGGAAATCCATTAGCACACGGATTCGGTACACACGGCGTGTATGCTGAAATGAAAATATATGTAGTGATATATATACAATCGTTATGCGTGGCTACACTATCCTTGTGGCATATTATATAGTGCTTTAAAAAAAATCACAAAATTCGAACAAGAACCACTACGTAAAGTATTTTTTTTTTCTTATAAGACGAAATATTTAGCAAAGAGAAGAGAAAATCGGTAATGTTATTGGCGACGTAAGACGCCGCCTCTTTAAATGTTTGGTGATCGAAGTGGCTTTTTTTATATTACATCCCGTCAAGGTTTCAATGAAATCATAAGAGAAATTAGTTTGCTTACCATCAACGACGAGTCACAAACAAAATGTGGAACATTAAGGCAAATAATTTTGTCTCTCCTACCACTAACGTGAAAGTGTAAAAAACATAACAGGTGGAACAATCTTTGTTGATAATTATCTTACTTCTACAACGGATTCCTTCATGACCGTGCTCACACTGACACGAGCCAAGAACCACCATCATTTATGCACTTTCCCACACCAGCGCATGTGACCACGTCAGTATCAAACGGTGTTTCTGGAAAACATACAAGTATAAAAAAAAAACAGATGGAAATTGACATAACAGCAAGGCTGAATACAGATAATGCAATCTAATAGCCATAACTCGTAATCACTCAACGTTGATATATTCAAACTTAAATCCATATGAAAGAGAATTAAATTTCCTATTTAGCAGTATATTTTTATATGAAAGGCGCATCCACCCATTTTTACACTCAAACCCACGTCTCTGTAAAACGCTATAAATCGAGGACTTGTTAAGTAATTATGAAACATAAACATACCTATAGTATTTCCTGCACATGCCGCCCGACCTAGAAAAGAACAAAACGCATTCTTTTACTTAACCTTTTTCTGCAAAATACACGAAAATAGAGTCTTGTTGCAATCGAATTATTATCGAAAAAATATAAGTCTTGTTACTTTCGCAATGTTCGCCAGGAAATCCATTGGGACAATCGCAACGGTAGCCGAGAACAACATTGTTAGCATATTTTGACGACATCAACTGATACATCAGACTTGGCATTGATTTCATTCGTAGCAAAGCACTTTTTGAGTAACGTGCATCAATGCTTTCTGGGATGCATTTCCCACCATGCTTGCAGGGATTCTGATCACAGGGATGCTCTAAAAATGAAAATAAACGCGATATCTTGATCGTCAGCTCGCCACACTAGCAATAAGAAGCTAAAAAATTATAAGAAGTTTTGTTTACCTTGACAATTATTGCCATGGTAACCATTTATGCAGTTGCAAAAGGTCGTGTTGTCCGATCCCATGATGCAAATGCCATTCTTGCATTGAGAAATACACCGCTCTGTGAGAGAAATAAGTTAGAAATTTTATGAGTAGCTTCATTTCTATTTTCTCAAGCTGGCTTTCAAAACAATCCGGCTTGGAGTACGTCATTAGTTAATATTAAACCTGGTGTAGAGAATCCGAACCCGAATCTGGCAAAACAAAATATGATAAATCCGAATTTATTAGGTATATATACAAACACAATTCTTGCGTTACCGTAGACTTTGTATGAACTCATTATTTTGAGAGAGCGTTCGAAATAATACCAGAGTAATGCTAACGTCAATAAAACGTTTAAACTAAGGGAAGCTTTTAACGTTTGGTGACGCGTCAATGACGTTATTTTTTAATGCCGTTGTTTACCTGGACTTTCATAAGTAACATACGTCATCTTCACGCTTGCTACGGCGGACCAACACAAGCTTATCTAGATAGACAAGAATACAGACCGAATTAGAAAGTGAAAAAGTGGTCATAAATAGCAAACTAAACTTTTTTAAACTCACTCCAAAATTTAAATTCCTATTGTTTTTCATAGTTTCAATACTTTGTTTAAGTATTAAAGGAGAGGAATCTGAGTTAGAACGAAAATGTATTTAGAAATGGCATCTACGTATGTGTTGTTTTACAATGCATGGTCACACTTACATCCTCAGCAGAAATGTACATAAATTTCTTCCTTAAGCGAGACCCTCCATAAATATTACTCAGATTTCATTGGTAATACCCACTTAGCAAACAAATATTACTCAGATTTCATTGGTAATACCCACTTAGCAAACAAAATAAAAATCGAAACAAGATGTGATGATGTACTACCCCTGTTTAAAGTTGTTAATTAATACCCAGCTGTCCGTTCGCTTGTTCGCCTGTTTGCCTATTCGCATGTTCGCCTATTCCTCTTCGCCAGTCCCCTTTTCCGTTTGTTTTCAGCTTCTTGTTTTACTTCAGAAGTAGGAAAGCCAATTTCTGTCTAACCTACTTACCTTTCATTGGTAAACAAATATAACTATAAAAAGATTTGACTTCATTGGAGGAAGTTTTAACATTCTTCTAGATTTTTGTCTAACGAACAATACTTTTGAGCTCTGCTTAATTTAAATTACTCTTTCCATTTGCAGATTATCTTATGATCCAAATATTGACAAACACTTTACTTAAGGTCATGGACTTAAATATCCTTGTTTCGCACCTCACGTGTGCGAAATTCCACGATAGTGCAAAACGCGGGTTAAGAAAGCTAAAAAGGACTCTGTTTTGTTAAGTGACAACATAGTTTTTTAATTCATAAAAGAAGAATGTTTTAAATTAAAATACGTGCTTGAAAGTTGTTGACAATACACTGAGGGCTGCGCTTTAGCAATTAAAGCGTTCATACCCCGCTCCTCCTAGCGTCTCAATTTTCAATACAATTAAAGATGTAGCGTTTTTCTAATTTTTTTATTGGTTGTTAAAAAAAGTCTGCAAATGATTGACTCTTTATTGAGAACAGCTGTCAAAATACAGCGCGTCGCGCCGGCAAATTCTAATGGCGCTACCCAGTATGTCAAACGCGGGGACGCTAACAAAACGCGTTGATTGGAAAAATACGACCTTTTTTTGCCTAAATTCACACTGCAAGCGTAAATTTACCACTGAAAAAAATTTCTACGCCAGGGCACCTTTTGACCATGACCATTTCAGTTCGCAAAAATGACGTATACTCGTTTTGCGTTCGGCCGCCAGCGTTTGCGTTTGCAGCGTGCGCATATAAGCATGTTATGATTTTTAGAATTACGTGTTTCCCTTTTGAAATTGGGTTTAAAGAGGTTCCGTTGCCGCATAATAAAGCTGGACTGATTACCGTAGTTGACCTGTTTAAGCCCTTAAAAGCCAAACTCTAAAAATCAAACTAAAAAAAAGCCTCTCAAATTGGGAAAGATGTACACATAACCAAGAACTTTAAGAGTCATTCTAACTGTATTATGTATATGTACATATGTTATTAAAATAAGTACTTCCATTTATATAGTGGCTCATACAGACCTAAATAAATCATGTAATTCAATATCGTTCCTGGGGCTTCTTGTTGGCTTCTGATGGTGGTTAAGCGCTGTGAAAAAGAAAGCTCTGGGAACGAGATTGTCAAATGTTTGTTTGTTTATTAAAATTATGTTAAAAAAGTCTGGATTCGAATCCTTGATTTCATTTCCGTCTACTGGTTCTCTATATTTCGAACTTCGAAACTCTACTATTCTCGCAAAACATAAGGGTGCAGAGTTTTTGTTTACGCCATATTTATATTACCACTCTCTAAGCTTTACTGCTTAATTTGCTTCGGAGTTGCATTTTCGTAAAGGACGCGACAGTTACTAAATAGTTTCCTCTAACATTGGACTTCCATTGATGCCCAGCTTATGATAAATCCCATTGATGATTTCTGTTGTATGAAGCGAATATCTGTTTCATTTAATAGCTCGTTCATACAACATTGAAGTGCTTGATCCACCTGAAGGCTTTATTCTCTGTGATGCCAAATAGCGTAACACTTCTATCGGTGCTGTGTCTTGACCGAAATAACTTTCCCGTGTTGTTTGTAGGAAAGTAATATAAAATATATGAGTATAAACCTATCAGCAATTGAACCTGTTGACCGTTTCTCCAAATTGTGAATAAACCTAGAATAAAATAAATTAGGTGTATTATTCAACAAAAATTTTGACACCGCATAATGCCAGTTTAAAGGTAAACGCTTCAGTCCGTAGAATTTATTTGTATGTTAATGTCCTTTTATATTATCTTCCCAATTTTTTCTACACCGTCAAAATTTACACTTTGGCGACAAAGTCTAGGGTCTACACGTTTTTTTTAAGAACACGAGTTTAAGATACACGATGCTCAGAATGCCAAAAATGTAAAGAAACATTAAAAAACATTTAAAAAAACATTGCCATGAGTGATGTTAGTAAACAAAACAAAAAAGACATTCTAAATTGCTACAAAAAAAGGACATTTTTCTACATTCAACAGATAGAGATTATCAAAGACATGATAAGAATTGATGAGATTATCCATAAGCAATAGATAAATAGAGAGAAAGAAGCTATTCATATATTATGTAGCATACATTATACTGTAAGCTTATTAATGGCAGGCATAAGAAACCGCGGAGTAAGAAACCCGAGGTGTAAAATGCTTAAAAGGTAAGAAACACAGTTAGAAACACGATTCAGGCTCAAATGGATAATTTTTTTAAGACACATCAAGCCTGCCAGTGCAAAATGTGTAATTGGTATGTTTTCGGATAAGGGCGCAATACGAAGTTTGCTTCACTATATATGACTTCTTAGAAATACTAAGGAATACAAACCTTTGTTCCAAACCACACAGAGATGTTGTCCAACTTCAAATCTTTTGTTTGATAGCCATTAATAAATTAGAAGAATTTTCCCGCCAAATTGTATTTCTAACTTCTCTACGGAAAAGCATGCAAACCAAAACTGAAAATCCTTCCACACGTTGTTCGTGACTGTATGAAACAACTTCTTGAAAATGGGAGAGGGCGCTTTGTTGAGAGTTTATACCAAAGTACACATAGGAAGAATACCGCTTTGTTCGTTTGTTTCTTAAACGTTAAATAAAATGGCGTGTCTCTGTTCGGGTTACGTTGTGGAATGAAGTAAATAGAGTACCGTCATATCTCACTACAACAAAAAGGATGTAACTTTATTGTCCATCAGGCTTTCACTTCACAAACAAGTCAACAGTCATGAAAGAAATGTCGTGTGCTGAGTTGTCGGGAGGTTATCACCACTCATCAATCTCATCCTCGTCCCCAGGGTCTCTTTACCTGCACTGCTTATAACTACTGTTATAAAAGGAGGTCTTTTTTGGGACGTTTTATAAATTAATTTGGAGTTAACAAATCTAATTCAAGGCCCATCCCCTATTGACGATTCAGGATCCCAATAAAAAAAAGCCAACGCTAAAAACTTTTTAGCTTGAACTTTTTCTTTTTTGTAAATTTATTTAATTTATATTTCACAGCTCTTCTGTTAGTAGGTTAATCACTACAAAAATGAATTACTAATGTTTTCTTGTAATCCAAATAAAAATATGTTACTTAGGTCAAATAACAACCTCATTTTCAGGAATAATAATAGAAATAATAGATTTTTGATTAAATAGTAAAAACATCTGGGGAACGAAGTTAGTATAATCAACTTACTTTTCTATTTAAATGTCTTGTATATTTTATACTTAACATTAAAATAACGAAACATTTTGTCAGAATTGATGAAAAACGTTTTGATGAAAAAAAACTTGACAAATTTAACTTAAACACAGGACAGAATTAAAATTAACTTAACTTCGATCTTGACACATGTGTTAACTTACCACAATGTTAACACATCTTTTTTTTCATCATCCTTTCTGCAGTGAATCGGTTTCTGTTTCATTCATCCACATCTTGGCAAGTTGTCCATCTCCTTCGAGCCTTCGTTTACATATGTACAAGCATACGAGACCTTGTATATTCCTATCATACAAGCATTTGACATACAAATATCTCTTTCTTTGATTACACTCGTTGATATGGCGCACGATACTCCATTTGCCTCGATAACCTTCTTCTGCATCTGCAGGTAAACGGAGACCTATAGTGTTCACACACTTGGCGGTTGCGTTTTGCAACTGTTTAGTTTTTTCGTCGCATTCGTTTATTGTCCAGCACAATAATAACCGTTTCCATTGTAACGCTTACAGTTTGCACGAATAAAGATCCCGACCTGTTAACGCATATCGAGTTTTCGATTCGCTTCGATTACTTATCCGAGCCAGACATTCGTTTACATCCGCGCACAGTGTAACCATCTCCTGAAGTAACCTTTGCTTACATTGAATGAATATGAACCAATTTAAATCGTGCATTTAGCGTTTCTGTTTATCGCAAAATGTTTTTCCTTGGCCCCTCGTTTACATCAATTACAACACATATCATTTCTTATAAAACCTCGCTTGCATTCACACCTGTACGACCCTACATCGTTAACCACATCTTGCATTTTTGCTACAATTATTTTCTTTTGATATGCATTCGTTGATGTCTTCACCAAAGCAAGCCATTTCCTGAGACAGAAATGAAAGTTAGAGAGGGTCAGGAAAAAATACACACAATTTTGCGTCCTTGCCTTAAAACGCCACTTGCACACGTTTGTATACAAGTCTCATGGCAGTTTGCCCTCTCATAAAATAAAACAATATTTGTTGAACTATAAGCACCAATGAGCGCAACAAGAATTAGAAATTGAAAAAAAATAAAACATGAGCTCTACCTACCAATAAATCCTGTGTTACATTGCAAGAATATAACTGTGTTGATTTGGCACACGAAGCGGAAACGATGAACACTTCATTTCTTTACAGTTATCGAGTTCTTTTCCACACGTAAAACCAGTACCAGAATAATCCTTGTTGCACTTACATTTGATAAATCCAAACTATATTGATGCACTCTGCGTTTCTTGTCGGCATTTGCTCGAACCATCAACACATACTTTTATCTTTCATGTTATGACCATTTCCAACATATCCATTCTTACATTCGCAACTAAACGAACCGATATTAATTAAACGCAGTTTGGTTTTTGTGACAGGCTTGTGATTTCTCTTTGCCACTCATTTATATCCACGGCACGTGAGGCCATTCCGTTATCATCTTGTTTTACCATCTACTGTGTAACTCCCTGGTTGTTCTCACATACTGCCACCTTCGGCCACATTTGTGTTGATTTAACTTTCGGCACCTCGTTATGTCTTGGCACGTTCGTCCAATTCCAATAAAACCGCCCTTGCATAAAGGAAATAGTAGTTCTGTGGTCCACACACATGCATTTTCTGTGGCAGTCAGAGAACTAACATCACATCTTTCAATCCATCTATAAAAAAATACGACAAGTATGAATTGACAGATAATCAAGCAATCTTCCCTGCCACATTTCCTTCCTCAAAAATTGGGTTGCAGACTAAAAGTACTTTTTTAAGTTAAAGCAATAAACTTTAATTTATGAAACAAATGATTGACACTGTCGGGTCAATTCTCGTTTGTTTGGATTATAAAATGATTTTCTGTATGTTATGTTGTTTTGATTATAACGGAGTTTCTGATTTCCGCCCCTCCATGTGAAACCCCTAAAAAATCTTTTAGTTAAATCTTTGGATTACTTTATGTATGTTTTTCGTGGTGGTTCTCAAGGGATTAGCTTATGCATTTATCAACGCAGTGGTAAAAAAAACAGAGTTGACAAACTCAGGATTAAGTGGTAATTAGAAAGCTTCGTTTGTTTAAAAACCATGGTTCACAACAAACTAAAGTTCAAGATTTAGGGGCGTCCCCCAAAGGCAGTTGTACATTTTACTCATTTCTTGTAAAATTGAAAACCAAAGTATCTCCAAAGGTCATTATTTAATGTTATCTATTTAAATTTGTAAAATTGTTTTTATTATACAAAGAATACAAAGCCTTAAGATAATATTTAATAAAAAACTTAGTGCCAACTTTAAATAAGCAACGCCTGAAGTTGAGATACGGAAATGAAAGAATTTCTTAAATCACTCACGACCGTGGCTATATTTTTTTGGATAAGGCATGGAATTTATAGAAAATTTGTTTTTTGATTTTGTATTTTAAATTATTTTTATATACTACATAGTTTATCTAAATATATTTTTTAAAAAGCCAGAAAAAACCCAGCTCTGCACTTACGCGATTGTAGATACTTATATAATTTTATGGTGTGCCATAAAAATATGTTATGTACCTATGAGACAGTTTTATATCAAGTAATGGACACGTGTTTTGGATTAAACTTATCAACGTACTTCCTGCAAACTTATAAGAAAGAATGAGTACTAAGTTGGTTGCTAAGGGAATAAACAATAGAATTATTGGTTGAATTAACTAGTATCACGAACAACTCGCGACAGTTTGTCCCCGTCTTTTGTCTTCCAGTCTTCTCAATCCATTAATAACGTCATCAAGTGGCGCGGTACCTTGTTGTAAGCATCTTCGATTCTTTCTCACTCAGAGCACGTTGCCACAACATTAAGTGCGTTGATGAGACCTTGGAAGCACGCGGAAGGATCATTGATACCGTAAGGAACCATAAAATCATGCGATCCTGACCAAGGATCAAACTTCCCATGTTACTTTGATCGGAAGATACCTTCCTTTTAAAAAATAAGTATCGTACGTGCGGCATGTTGTGTATGTTTCCATTCCTCACACACGAAGTTTACCTTGAAACGTAAAAGCGATTTTTTACTCGGTTTGTATTGCGAAAGTCTTAATGAATGGTCTATTTAAGGGATGGCGTATCTATATTGGCCTTAATCGACAAACTCAAAAATCGTTGTCCTGATATCAAAAATAATAAAACAACGACTTCCTTACCAGCTTTCCAGGACAACGGCCACAAGTGAGTCCATTATAAGAATTTGAACGGGGAAATGAATGAATAACGGAGATTTTCCCAAAAATGCAACTTCGAGTTTTTCTTCCGTCTTGAATGAAGTATAACTTGGAAAACCTTAACTCTCTGCGATTCGATAACATATTGAAATAAACTTTCGTCGTAAGGCTCGCCGGTACCTGGATAGTTTGTACATGTACACATTGCTACATTCGCGTTTGTTTTGTTTTTGACGTTATAAATATTTGGCGTATCACGTTGATAGTGCGGTTCCAGCAAAGTGAAGAGCAAGTTTCTGTGTTCTAAAAAAAGATAAAAAATGTTAAAATATGTAACAGGTTTCCATCAGTATAAGCTATTATCTTCTGCTAATTTTGTTTTTCATCTGTACCACACAAAACTTTATGGTCAACGATTTACACAATAACAACCGACATCTGTGTCGATTGACAGGAAAGCCTTTGGTAACCAACCTCTTATCTCAAGCCTATTTACTTCTCAATACCACTGCACTTTCTTAGAGTAAGTGCCAAGTCCGCCTCGCGTTCACTTAACTAAAAGTGTAAGCATCTTTGTCCACCTACTTGTCTGGCATACAAGTGAACTGCCGGCTAGTTTATAGTTGTTAATAGACTAAAAACAGTCACAGAATACAACTGCATTTTATATAAACATTGGCATGTGGAAATAACCTTGAAGAATAAAGTTTTATAAGTACAGTTTAGAAAGTCCTCAGCGGATAAGAAAAACAACTTGTACCATTTTTCCTGCAGGTGTATCCGCCGTCGAGATTCCGCAGTTTTGCTGTGAGCTTGTTGCACGCATGTGTACCTCTGAGAGCATATTCATTTATATCGGTGCAATAGAAAACCATCTCCGTCGTAACCAAGGCTTACAAGAACACGAATAAAGCCAAGTTTTATTTCGACAAATACCGTTTTTATGGCATCTATGGCTACCGATCTTGACATTCGTGACATCGTTACACGACCGTACCGTCACCTAGTAGACCAGCCTTATTTGGTCTGAACGATGTCATATCGATAATAAATATGTGTCAAAGCGAATAAACTCGCGTTTACAGAAGGATAAACTAGATATTTCAGTACAGTGAATATTTGCTGCCGCGGCCGATCTGTTTGTTTAAACGAAACTTTTGAAATTTTATCTAGGAATACCTAAGTACATCAAACATATAATTTACGCCGAGGTTAAACAGCCGTTTTTCAAAAAAAGTTTAATAATGCACCAAACATGAATCTAAACGTTATATAAACTCATCTTAAGATTGTGCTTTGCTTACAGAATTTGCATAAATTTTAAATTATGAATATGGTTAACACTATGTAATATGAGAGAAATAGCGGAGGTCGGATGTCTGACCTTGTGTGGGAATGCAGATAATTTACATTGCAGTTTACCGCAGAAGAAATTTTGATAGTTATCACGAGAATTTTATGACAAATTGATTTAAATTTCAAAAACTAAGGCGAACTCTAACTAAATGTTACTTATTGAAGAAAAACGTGAATAAGGTTTTACTTCTTCTCTTGGTATTAGCAGGCCGTCATACCAAATATGGCGCTATAAAATAGTATTTGGTTATTGCAGGGCGTATACCAAATTGGCGCTATAAAATAGTATTTGGTTATTGCAGGCGGTTATACAACTATGGCGCCTATAAAATAGTATTTGGTATTGCAGGGCGTATTACCAACTATGCGCTATAAAATAAGTGTGTTTGGTATATGCAGGGCGTTATACCAAACTATGGCGCTATAAATAGTATTTGGAAAACTCCACGTGAACAGAACAAACTAAGTTTTTGCTATACTTTTGTTTAAACAAGTTCATATCTCTGTTTGCGGAATAATTTATTTTGTATTTTCTAACCTTTAACGACGCCAATGTTTGCTCCGTGTCAATAAAGGATCAAGCGCAAAAGTGGATAAAATCAAGAAGGCGTTTTTAACAAAACTCGACAAACAGAAAATTGGGCTGACTTAGAAAGCTGTTGTTAAAAGTAACTTATTTGAAGGTGGTTTCCATACTCACTTGAATCTTTCGGGCATTTAACATTTGGTACGAACCCAATGTATTCAAGCAATCAGCATTTTTTATCGCATTGTCTTGTCCTTTCGCGTACATCATTCAAATCAAATACATTTCCGATCCATGTCGGTCATACCCACTACGCATGTGCAAACTTGTATGTTTCCTCTAGTTTACCACAGACACTATACGTGGACATCTAAGCCACACCTGTTCGACACTCAGTCAAATATCAAAGACAATAGAAAACCATTTCCACGATAAACCGCGGTCACACCCGAACATTTATACGAACCATCGAGTTCACACCAGGTCTGGCTTATGGGACATCTATTGACAATGTTTGACTCGTTGATGTCGAGACATGTACACTCCATCGCCGGTCCACCTGGGAGTGCAGCGACAGAGTGTAAGAACCATCGTGTTGCTACAACTGCGTGTGCGTGACATTTATTGCGTGCCTCCTCTCACATTCATTAACATCTGTGCACCTAATACCCATGCAAATCATACCCTGGTTCACATCTACATCTTTCCTTTTCCGTCTTGTGTGAACACATAGCGCTCAACTGTAGGAACTGAGCTCGCTGCAATCCCGCGTACTAAATACAGTTTTGTATCCGCTCCCGAAAATATCCTCTTTTACACTGCACGAGTCGAACAACATTGTTTATCGAGTCTGCGTGTCGGTGGATTTTTATTTGCGTTGTTTCGAACATTTCGTTACATCTTCAACAATGTATCCATTGCTCTGTAAAATTCCGGTTACATCATGCCGGCTATCCGGCAATAGTATTTTTTCCGCATTTGGCGTTGCTATGGCCCGCATGCCCTGCTATACATTCGTTGTCTCGGTACACTTAAAGCCGTTTGCCACGGTAACCACACTTTACATTCACACTTTCGGTGTGTTTCCATTTCGTCACAATTAGCGCCCCTATCCACTAATTCCTCTTGCAGAACAAGCATTATAATACTTCGCAAACTTTTGACCATTGCCCAATTATAACCACGTTTAACACTTACATTTACACGAACCTGGTAGAATTTTTCACACAGACATTATCATCACAAATATTTAAATCTGCGGAGGCATTCCCGTTTTATATCTTGACAAGTGAAGCCATTACCTTTAAAGCCGCTGTTTACATTTACACATAAAATCTTCGCCTGGCAAGTTTCCGTACATTCAGCATTTTTAATTCACATCTTTGGCGTAACCATCTTTGCATGGATCACCGTGATACAACCGTTTACCGTCTCCGAAAATATATCAGGTTTACACCTACATTATAGAACCAACTAGTATTTCGACACGTAGCACTTTTATGACATTTGCGCCAACTAAACATTCGTTCAAATCATCTATGGAGAAAAGATTGATCATTATTTTTAACTCGTAATTGAGTAGTTTAATATTGTATTTTTCCAAAGGCGAGATTCAACAAGTGATTTTCCCATCAACACTTTTTAAAGCAGCATAATTTGGTGCCCGTGGAAAACCATCCCCGGTTTCGTCGTTGCATATTCTGGTCATCGCCATTTCGCATCCTCTAAAAAGTAGCGATCGGTTACAATTTTGAACAAACTAGGGCTATTATTATTATAGAGAGACTAGTTGGTAGCCCGTGGATAAGTCAACTTTATAATTCGAATTCATGTTTCCGTTAGACACGGACTTTTTTTCGGCGCATTAGACGGAGATTATTTTAACGTGCTGAAAATAAACATTTCGTGGCAATTGCACGACATTTTTTTTGCGCAAAGAAGACAGACAGTAATACGGGTATTAATTAAGAGGACTAGTTCGTAGCCCGTGGAAACAATTCCACGGGTCTGCTTGTCCCTTTATATATAGTATTCCGTGTTTCCGTAACACGGACGCTTTCTCGCACAAACAGACAGACGCGAATAACGCGCTATATTATAAAGAGACTAGTCGTAACCCGTGGAAAAAATCCACGGGGGATCGCCCGTCCTTTTTCTATATCGCATTTCGTGTTTTCTGTTAAACACGACGTTTTTCTCGCGGCGACAAAACATCGATATTACAGCTTTTATTAAAAGATATTAACTGTCCAGATGACCAGTGTGCACATTAAACTTCTCATTCTCTTGAGCTATCAACTACACACAAAAATTTTATAACATTTTCAACTCCCCCTACATTTTCGACAAAATTTATCAGATCCCTGACATCGCCATGAAAATGGATCGGTGAACTCGAAGAAGCAGTCCATATAAAGGGTAGCACGGAAATCCTTAGCACACGGATTCTGTACACACGGCAGTGTATCTGAAATGAAAAATATATGTTAGTTCTTGTGTTCGCACTTTTTGCAAATAATTACCTTCTCATAGGTGTCAGTGTTCTACACTATAATTTTTTTTAAATACCTTATATTGTAACTAGATATTTCTCGTATGTTTTTGTGCTTTGGAACTTTTGGGACCAGCAAAATTATCTTAAAAAACCTTGAAAAGCACCCCCAAAATGGCGGAAAACCCTCGCAAACCTTGAAATTGGAATTTTATTAAAAAGAAAAAAGCACCCTGTAACAGTCTTTCTGACTAAACACCGTGTCCAGGAGATCGTTAAAGTTAATCCACATAAGAAGAACTTTTGCAAAAGTTTATTGTATGCAGATATACAGATGACCATAAATGCACGAAATAAACAATCCACTTTTAACTTTGTTAAAAATTACGTACGTCTGATGATTTTCTTGTACAAGACTGATACACTGTTTTTAGGAGCAAATTTTGGCAATCCTGAACTGGAGAGTGAAAGGTTGGTAATTGATTAATTAGTGTTGAAATAAATCTTGCGCCTATAAATCGCCATCAATTTGTGCTGTCGTATTAAAGAGAGGGAAAAAGTTTAAACTTAATTGAAATAACAAAAAGCGTCTCGTTGAAGTTCGATGCTTGCTGCTCATATAAGCAGCGCTTTTTGAGTCCTTATCGTTTCGTATTTATTTCATTTGTGTTGCGTTATCACTGTGTTTTCTTTTGCTAGTGTATACGAAGCCTTAACAAGAGTTGGCAAACGAGGTAAGCTTACTGTGTTGTGCGGCGAACTTTTACGCCAAGTACTGAACGTAAATCTTTTCAGGTGAAGCTAGCCTTTTTGTGATTTGTTAGGTGACAGGTTTTATAAAATTTGTATTGGATTGAATTTTTTCATCATGACTTTTTGCCTGGTTAAGACATGGATTGCGACGACCACTAAAGATATAATTTACTTCGTCGATAATGAACAGAAATACGCATGCTGGGATTTTCATATGAGATTTTTATTTTTCACCGTCATCGCTTAAACGGTATATGTGAGACACAAAAATATTCTTTTTTAGGAGCTTTGGTTGATTCGAGTTATATTATCCGTCAGCACTGCGATGGAGATCACCATGGGTTGCCATGTGAAACAGATGAAGAGGTGCGTCCCTTTTAACAACCTCCTTTCCTTTCTTCTTTATTGTTGTCAGACTTTTTTGTTTACAATGAAGCATAGTGGAAATTCGAATGAAAGATTAAGATGCTTTAAAATTTAAAACCGTTTTTCTCCAGCACAACTCATTTGATTAAGCAAACGTGAAACAGGTTTTCCATTTTGCTTATTGAAGAACTTTTTGCGTGCTATGTGTTTCTGTTTTCTAAAACATATGGCGTTCTCAACCACTGATTCAATTTTAGGCGGTGGTGAAGTCAACACGTATCATGAATCACGCTGACTTCGTCTTTACTCATCTAAAATCATACGAACAGTTTTTAAAAGGTGAAATTTAAACTACAGACCATTGGCCCTGCTTCTCTATTTCTCTCTCGGGTGTTAGTTATTTGTAAATGATGATACCTTTGCCATTTGGGCATCGTGATGGATTTAATATTAATTTTTTAAATCAATGACAGGCCTGTTATTTCGTTTTTTTACCATTTCTTGAAATCAACGAACAGCATCAAAAATTCCATATTTGCATACTACTAGCAAAACAACCTTAAACATCAGCTTGCCGCAGTGTACAACATACTCTCATCACGGCATTTATCATTTGAAAAAAAAAGGTTCGGGAGAATTTGCAAATTTAGGTATTTATGCTGATGTCAGCATAAGTTGAGTAAAGTTTAGAATTTTACCTATGCTGTTTACAAGTTCGTATTTTATTTTGTGTATTGTTCTGTGTTTAGGCCAGGACAATCCGTCAGAGGAAACAAAACAGGTGTAAATTACTGTTATTGGAATTTTGTGCATTCTTATGCAGTAGAGTACATGTTATGGTAAATTCACACTGAAAAAAAAGTTATGCGTCGCAGCGCGTTTTCACCATATATAATAGCCGCTAAATGACGTATACTCGCTTTCGGTTTGCCGCATGACGCTGCGGCAAGTTTGGATCGAATCCAAACTTTCCGCGGCGTTTTGCGTTGCTGCATGCTGAATTGAGCATTTTTCATTGTTATTCTGGAATCACCTGTTTTTTTCTATTGTATACAAAAATAAAACGAAGTATTTTAAGGAACTGCGTTTTCAGTGTGAGTTTAGCTTCAATCTGTGCGTTCTTCTTTAAATTTGGTGTTTTCCTGTTTCAGGTTATGTTGAAGCAAATCGATAAGTCTATACAAGAGATTGTATCAGTTGTTCCATCGAGTTGTCTGGTCGTTGTCTCGCTTAGCAGTGGCTTCATTCCTCCAAGCATAGTAGCGTAAGCAGTTAAAATCTTATTTTTTAAATTTCTTCTATCGAGTCTTCTTTTATAAATTTTTTATTTTATCTTGCAGGTTAGCGAAAGACAAAGAAAAACGAAATTCCACGATAGTGCAAAACGCGGTTAAGAAAGCTAAAAAAGGACTCTGTTTTGTTAAAGTGACAACATAGTTTTTAATTCATAAAAGAAGAATGTTTTAAATTAAAATACGTGCTTGAAGTTGTTGTAAATACCACTGAGGGCTGCTGCTTTGCATTAAAGCGTTCATACCCGCTCCTCCTAGCGTCTCAATTTTCAATACATTAAAGATGGTAGCGTTTTCTAATTTTTTATTGGTTGTTAAAAAAGTCTGCAAATGATTGACTCTTTATTGAGAAAGCTGTCAAAATACAGGCGTCGCGGCCGCAAATTCTAATGCGCGTACCCAGATATTAAACGCTGGGGGACGCTAACAAAAACGCGTTGATGGAAAACGACCTTTTTTGCTAAATTCACACTGAAGGTAAATTTACACTGAAAAAAATTCTACGCCAGGGCACCTTTTGACCATACATTTCAGTCGCAAAATGACGTATACTCGTTTTTGGTTTCGGCCGCAGCGTTTGCGTTGCAGCGTGCGCATATAAGCATGTTATGATTTTAGAATTACGTGTTTCCTTTTGAAATTGGGTTTAAAGAGGTTCCGTTCCGCATAATAAAGCTGGACTGATACCGTAGTTGACCTGTTTAAGCCCTTAAAAGCCAAACTCTAAAAATCAAACTAAAAAACAGCTCTCAAATTGGGAAAGATGTACACTAAACCAAGAACTTTAAGAGGTCATTCTAACTGTATTATGTATATGTACATATGTTATAAATATATACTTCCATATTATATGTGCTCATACAGAAATAAATAAATCAATGTATTCAATATCGTTCCTGGGGGCTTCTTTTTGGCTTTCTGATGTGTGGTTAGCGCTGTGAAAAAGAAGCTCTGGGAACGAGATTGTCAATGTATTGTTTGTTTATTAAAATTTATGTAAAAAAGTCTGGATTCGAATCCTGATTCATTCTCCGTCTAGCTGGTTCTCTATATTTCGAACTTTCGAACTCTATATTCTCGCAAAACTAAGGGTGAGAGTTTTGTTTACGCCATATTTATAGTTACGCACTCTCTAAGCTTTACTGCTTAATTTGCTTCGGGAGTTGATTTTCGTAAAGGCGGACAGTACTAATAGTTCTTCCTCTAACATTGGACTTCCATTGATGCCAGCTTATGATAACATCGTCCATTGATGGATTTCTGTTGTATGAAGCATGAATATCTGTTTCATTTAAAGCTCGTTCATACAACATGAAGTGACTGATCCATCCTTGGAAGGCTTTGTATTCATCTGTGATGCCAAATGGTACACTTCTATCGTCTGTGTCTTGACCGAGAATAACTTTCCCGTTGTTGTTTGTAGGAAAGTAAATTTTGAATAGAAAATATGAGTAGTAAGACCTATCAGCATTGAACTGTTGACCGTTTCTCCAAATTGTGAATAAACCTAGAATAAATAAATTAGGTGTATTATTCAACAAAATTTTGCACCGCATAATTGCCAAGTTTAAGGTAACGCTTCAGTCTTGTAGAATTTATTTGTATGTTAATGTCCTTTATATTATCTTCCCCAATTTTTCTACACCTCAAAATTTAGCACTTTGGGCGACAAAGTTAGGGTCTACACGTTTTTTTTAAGAACACGAGTTTAAGAAACACGATGCTCAGAATGCCAAAAATGTAAGAAACATTAAAAAAACATTAAAAAAACATTGCCAGTGTGATGTTAGTAAACAAAACAAAAAAGACATTCTAAATTGCTACAAAAAAAGGACATTTTTCTACATTCAACAGATAAGAGATTATCAAACATGATAATGAATGATGAGATTATCATAAGAATAGGATAAATAGAGAGAAAGAAGCTTATTCATATATATATGTAGCATAATTATATGTAGCTTATTAATGCAGCATAAGAAACGCGCGAGTTTAAGAAACCCGAGGTGTAAAATGCTTAAAAAGGTAAAAAACAGTTAAGAAACACTTCAGGCTCAAATGGATAATTTTTTAAGACACATCAAGCCTGCCGTGCAAAATGTGTATATGGTATGTTTTCGGATAAGGGCCAAGGTAACGAAGTTGCTTCACTATATATGACTTTTCTTAGAAATATAAGAATACAAACCTTTGTTCCAAACCACACAGAGATGTGTCCAACTCAAATCTTTTGTTTGATAGCCATTAATAAATATAGAATATTTCCCGCCAAATTGTATTTCTAACTTCTCGAACGGAAAAGCATGCAACCAAACTTGAAATCCTTCCACACGTTGTTCGGTGACGTATTGAAACAAACTTCTTGAAAATGGAGAGGGCGCTTGTGAGAGTTTATACCAAGTACACATAGAAATACCGTTTGTTCGTTTGTTCTTAACGTTAAATAAAATGGGCGTGTCTCTTGTTCGGGTACGCTTGTTGAAGTAAATAGAGTACGTCATATCTCCTAAACAAAAAGGATGTAACTTTATTGTCAATCCAGGCTTTCACTTCACAAACAAGTCAGACAGTATGAAAGAAATGTCGTGTGCTGAGTTGTCGGGAGGTATCACCACCTCATCAATCTCATCCTCGTCCCCAGGGTCTCTTTAGCCCTGCACTGTTATATACTGTTATAAGGGAGGGTCTTTTTGGGCGTTATAAATTAATTTGGAGGTTGAACAAATCCTAATTCAAGGCCCATCCCCTATTGACGATTCAGGATCCCAATAAAAAAAGCTCAACGCTAAACTTTTTAGCTGAATTTTTCTTTTTTGTAAATTTAATTTAATTTATATTTCACAGCTGCTTTAGTAGGTTAATCACTACAAAAATGATTACTAATAGTTTTCTTGTAAGTCCAAATAAAATATGTTACTAGGTCAAATAACAACCTCATTTTCAGGAATAATAATAGAATAATGATTTTTGATTAAATAGGTAAAACATCCTGGGAACGAAGTTAGTATAATCAACTTTTTCTCATTAAATGTCTCTGGTATATTTTTATACTTAACATTGAAAATAGACGAAACATTTTGCAGAATTGATGAAAAACGTTTGATGAAAAAATTGACAAATTATAAACTTAAACACAGGACAGAATAAAATTAAACTTACTTCGATCTTGACATGTGTAACTACCCACAATGTTAACACATCTTTTTCTCATCCTTCTGCAGTGATCGGTTTCTTGTTTACATTCATCCACATCTTGGCAAGTTCGTCCATCTCCTTCGTAGCCTCGTTTACATGTACAAGCATACGAACCTTGTATATTCCTACATACAGCATTGACATCACAAATATCTCTTCTTTGATTACACTCGTTGATATCGGCGCACGATACTCCATTGCCTCGATAACCTTCTTTGCATCTGCAGGTAAACGAGCCTATAGTGTTCACACACTTGGCGTTGCGTTTGCAACTGTTTATGTTTTCGTCGCATTCGTTTATGTCAGCACAATAATAACCGTTTCCAGTGTAACCTCGCTTACAGTTGCACGAATAAGAGCCGACCGTGTTAACGCATATCGATGTTTTCGATTCGCATCGATTACTTCCGAGCAGACATTCGTTTACATCCGCGCACGTGTAACCATCTCCTGAGTAACCTTTGTTACATTGACATGAATATGAACCAATTAAATTCGTGCATTTAGCGTTCTGTTTATCGCAAAGATGTTTTCCTTGGCCACACTCGTTTACATCATTACACACATATCCATTTCTTATAAAACCTCGCTTGCATTCACACCTGTACGACCCTACATCGTTAACACATCTTGCATTTTTGCTACAATTATTTTCTTTTGATATGCATTCGTTGATGTCTTCACAAAGCAAGCCATTTCCTGAGAAGAAATGAAAGTTTAGAAGGGCAGGAAAAATACACAATTTTGGTCCGTTGCTTAAACGCCAACTTTGCACAACGTTTGTATCACAAGTTCTTCATGGCATTTGCCCACTCATAAAATAAAACAATATTGTTGAACTAGTAAGCACAATGAGCGCAACAAGAATTAGAAATTGAAAAAAATAAACATAGCTCTACCTACCAATAAATCCTGTGTTACATTTGCAAGAATATAAACTGTTTGATTTGGCACACGAAGCGAAACGATGACACTTCATTTCTTTACAGTTATCGAGTTCTTTTCCACACGTAAAACCAGTACCAGAATATCCTTGGTTGCACTTACATTGATAAGATCCAACTATATTGATGCACTCTGCGTTCTTGTCGCATTTGCTCGAACCATCAACACATACGTTTTTATCTTTGCATGTATGACCATTTCCAACATATCCATTCTTACATTCGCAACTAAACGAACCGATATTATTAACGCAGTTGGCGTTTTTGTGACAGGCTTGTGATTTCTCTTTGCACTCATTTATATCCACGCACGTGAGGCCATTCCCGTTATATCCTTGTTCACATCTACATGTGTAACTCCTGGTTGGTTCTCACATACTGCACCTCGGCCACATGTTGTGTGATTTACTTTCGCACTCGTTTATGTCTTGGCACGTTCGTCCATTTCCAAATAAAACCGCCCTTGCATACACAGGAATACGTAGTTCCTGTGGTCACACACACTGCATTTTCGTGGCAGTCATGAGAAACTAACATCACATTCTTTCAATCCATCTATAAAAAAATACGACAAGTATGATTGACAGATAATCAAGCAATCTTTCCCTGGCCACATTTCCTTCCTCAAAATTGGGTTGCAGACTAAAAAAGTACTTTTTAAGTTAAGCAAATAAACTTAATTTATGAAAAATGATTGACAATCTGTCGGTCATTCTCGTTTGTTTGGATTATAAAATGATTTTCTGTATGTTTATGTTGTTTTGATTATACGGAGTTCTGATCCTGTTGAAACCCTAAAAAATCTTTTAGTTAAATATTTGGATTACTTTATGTATGTTTTTCGTGGTGGTCTCAAGGGATTTAGCTTATGCATTATCAGCAGTGGTAAAAAAAACAGAGGTGACAAATCAGGATTAAGTGGTAATTAGAAAGACTTCGTTTTGTTTAAACCATGGATTCACAACACACTAACAGTTCAGATTTAGGGCGTCACCAAAGGAGTTGTACATTTTTACCATTTTTGTAAATTGAAAACAAAGTATTCCAAAGGTCATTATTTAATGTTATCTATTTAAATTTGTTAATTGTTTTTTATTATACAAAGAATACAAGCCTTAAGATAAATATTAATAAACAAACTTAGTGCCCAATCTTTAAATAAGCACGCCTGAAGTTGAAGATACGAAATGAAAAGAATTTCTTAAATCACTCACGACCGTGGCTATATTTTTTTGGATAAGGCATGGAATTTATAAGAAAATTTGTTTTTTGATTTGTATTTTAAATATTTTTATATACTACATATGTTTATTAAATATATTTTTAAAAAGCAGAAAAAAACCCAGCTCTGACTGTGCGATTGTAGATACTTTATATAATTTTATGGTGTGACATAAAAAATATGTATGTACTATGTGACAGTTTATATCAAGTAATGACACGTGTTTTGATTAACTATCAACGTATTCTGCAAACTATAAAGAAGAACTGAGTACTAAGTTGGTTGTAAAGGAATAAACAATAGAATTATGGTTGATTACTAGTAGTCAAGCGAACAACTCGGACAGTTTGTCCCCGGTCTTTTGTCTTCCAGTCTTTCCAATCCATTATAACGTCATCAGTGGGCGGTACCTTGTTGTAAGCATCTTCGATGTCTTTCTCACTCAGAGCACGTTGCCACAACATGAAGTGCGTGATGAGACCTTGGAAGGCACGCGAAGGATCATTGATACCGTAAGGAACCATAAAATTCATGCGAATCCTGACCAAAGGATCAACTTCCCAGTGTTACTGATCGGAAAGATACCTTCTTTTAAAAAATAAGTATCGTACGTGCGGCCATTGTTGTGTGATTTTCCATTCCTCCACACACGAAGTTTACCTGAACGTAAAAAGCGATTTTTTACTCGGTTTGTATGCGAAAGTCTTATGAATGGTCTATTTAAGGGGATGGCGTATCTATATGGCCTTATCGACAACTCCAAAAATTCAGTTGTCCTATACAAAAATAATAAAACAAGCGACTTCCTTACCAGCTTTCCAGACAACGCACAAGTGAGTCCATTTATAAGATTTGACGGGAAATGGAATGAATAACGGAGATTTTCCCCCCAAAATGCACTTCGAGTTTTTCTTCCGGTCTTGAATGAAGTATAACTTGAAAGCCTTCAACTCTCTGTTCGATAACATATTGAAATAAACTTCGTTCGTAAGGCTGCGGGTACCTGGATAGTTTGTACCATGTACACATTGCTACATTTCGCGTTTGTTTGTTTTTGACGTTATAAATAATTGGCGTATCACGTGTGATAGTGCGGTCAGCAAAGTGAAGAGCAAAGTTTCTGTCTTCTTAAAAAAGATAAAAAATGTCTAAAAATATGTAACCGGTTTACCAATCAGTATACTATTATCTCTGCTAATTTTGTTTTCAATCTGTACCACAAAATCTTTATGGTCACGTTACCATAACAACCGACATCTGTGTCGATTGACAGGAAGCCTTTGTCCAACCTCTTATCTAAGCCTATTTACTTCTCAATACCACTGCACTTTCTTAGTAAAGTGCCAAAGTCCGCCTTGCGTCACTTAATAAAAGTGTAGCATCTTTGTCACCTACTTGTCTGGCATACAAGTGGAACTGCGGCTAGTTTTATAGTTGTTAATAGACTAAAAACAGTTCACAGAATACACTGCATTTATATAAACATGGCATGTGGAATATAACCTTGAAGAATAAAGTTTTATAAGTACAGTTAGAAAGTCCTCAGCGTGGATAAGAAAAACAAACTGTACCATTTTTCCTGCAGGTGTATCCGCCGTCGAGATTCACGCAGTTTGCTGTGAGCTTGTTGCACGCATGTGTACCTCTTGAGCATTCATTTATATCGGTGCAATAGAAACCATCTCCGTCGTAACCAGGCTTACAAGAACACGAATAAGAGCCAAGTTTATTTCGACAAATACCGTTTTTATGGCATCTATGGCTACCATCTTGACATTCGTTGACATCGTTACACGACGTACCGTCACCTAGTGAAGAGCAAGATGGTCATTGTATAATATGCGCGAATAAACTCCTTTGAGGATAAACAGTTTCAGTACAGTAATTTGCTTGCCCGGCCGATCTTTTGTTTTAACGAAACTTTGAAATTTTATCAGGAATAACCTAAGTACAATCAAACATAAATTTTACGCCGAGGTTAAACAGCCGTTTTTCAAAAAAGTTTAATATGCACCAACATTGAATCTAAACGTTATATAAACTCTATCGTTAAGATTGTGCTGCTACAGAATTGCATAAATTTAAATTATGGAATATGGTTAACACTATGTAATATGAGAGAAATAGGGAGGTCCGGATGTCTGACCTTGGTGTGGAATGCAGATAATTTACATTGCAGTTACCGCAGAAGAAATTGTTGATAGTTATCACCGAAGATTTTTATGACAAATTGATTAATTTTCAAAAACTAAGGCGAACTTAACTAAATGTTACTTATGAAAAAAACGTGAATAAGGTTTTACTTTCTCTTTGGTATTGCAGGGCGTATACCAAATATGGCGCTATAAAATAGTATTTGGTATTGCAGGGCGTATACCAAATATGGCGCTATAAAATAGTATTTGGTATTGCAGGGCGTATACCAAATATGGCGCTATAAAATAGTATTTGGTATTGCAGGGCGTATACCAAATATGGCGCTATAAAATAGTGTTTGGTATTGCAGGGCGTATACCAAATATGGCGCTATAAAATAGTATTTGGAAAACTCCACGTGAACAAGAACAAACTAAGTTTTGCTAACTTTGTTTAACAAAGTTCATATCTCTGTTGCGAATAATTTATTTTGTTATTTCTAACCTGTAACGACGCCATGTTTGTCCGTGTCAATAAGGATCAAGCAAAGTGGATAAAACAAGAGCGTTTTTTACAAAACTGACAAACAGAAAATTGGGCTGACTTAGAAAGCTGTGTTAAAAGTGAACTTATTTGAAGGTGGTTTCCATACTCACCTTTGAATCCTTCGCGGCATTTACATTGGTACGAACCAACTGTATTCAAGCAATCAGCATTTTTATCGCAGTTGTCTGTCCTTCGCGTACATTCATTCAAATCAACACATTCCGATCCATGTCGGTCATACCCACTACCGCATGTGCACTTGTATGTTCCTCTTAAGTTTACACAGACACTATTACGTGGACATCTAGCCACACCTGTTCGACACTCGTCAATATCAAGACAATAGAAACCATTCCCACGATAACCGCGGTCACACCGACATTTATACGAACCATCCGAGTTCACACAGTCTGCGTTATGGTGACATCTATATGACAACTGTTTGCACTCGTTGATGTCGAGACATGACACTCCATCGCCGGTCCATCCTGAGTGACAGCGACAGGTGTAAGAACCAATCGTGTTGCTACAACTTGCGTGTGCGTGACATTTATGCGTGCCTCTCTCACATTCATTAACATCTGTGCACCTATACCCATGCAAATCATACCCTGGTTCACATCTACATCTTTCCTTTCCGTCTTGTTGTGAACACATAGCGCTCACTGTAGGACACTGAGCTCGGCTGCAATCCCGCGTATAAATACAGTTGTATCCGCTCCCGAAATATCCTCTTTTACATCTGCACGAGTACGAACCAACATTGTTTATGCAGTCTGCGTGTCGGTGGCATTTATTTGCGTTGTTTCGACATTCGTTTACATCTTCACAATGTAGTCCATTGCCTGTAAATCCCGGTTTACACTTGCAGGTATGCGAGCCAATAGTATTTTCGCATTTGGCGTTGCTATGGCACGCATGCCCTGCTATACATTCGTTGATATCGGTACACTTAAAGCCGTTGCCACGGTAACCACTTTTACATTCACATTTCGGTGTGTTTCCATTTTCGTCACAATTAGCGCCCCTATCACACTTAATTCCTCTTGCAGAACAAGCATTTAATACTTCGCACGTTTGACCATTGCCAATATAACCACGTTTACACTTACATTTAAACGAACCTGGTATGTTTTTCACACAGAGCATTATCATCACAAATATTTAAATCTGCGGAGCATTCGTTTATATCTTGACAAGTGAAGCCATTACCTTTAAAGCCGCTGTTACATTTACACATAAAATCTTCGCCTGGCAAGTTCGTACATTCAGCATTTTTATCACATCTTGCGGTACCATCTTTGCATGGATCTCGTGATACACACGTTTTACCGTCTCCGATATATCCAGGTTTACACCTACACTTATATGAACCAATAGTATTTCGACACGTAGCACTTTTATGACATTTTGGCGCCAACTAAACATTCGTTCAAATCATCTATGGAGAAAAGATTGATTTAATTTTAAACTTCGTAATGAGTAGTTTAATATTGTATTTTTTCCAAGGCGAGATTCACAAGTGATTTTCCCATTCAACAACTTTTAAAGCAGGCATAATTGGTGCCCGTGAAAACATCCCCGGTTTCGTCCGTTGGGCATATTCTGGGCATCGCCATTTCGTGCATCCTCTACACAAAGTAGCGATTCGGTTACAATTTTGAACAAACTACGGCTATTATTATTATAGAGAGACTAGTTGGTAGCCCGTGGATAAGTCAACTTTATAATTCGAATTCCATGTTTCCGTAGCACGACTTTTTTTCGCGCATAGACGGAGATTATTTTCGTGCTGAAAATAAACATTTCGTGTGTCAATTGCACGACATTTTTTTGCGCAAAGACAGACAGACAGTATACGGGTATTATTATAGAGACTAGTCGGTAGCCCGTGGAAACATCCACGGGTCTGCTTGTCCTTTATATATAGTATTCGTGTTTCCGTAACACGACGCTTTTCTCGCACAAACAGACAGACGGAATACGGCTATTATTAAAGAGACTAGTCGTCAACCCGTGGAAAAATCCACGGGGTCGCCCGTCCTTTCTATATCGCCTTTCGTGTTTCTGTAACACGACGTTTTTCTCGCGGACAAACAGTCGAAATACAGCTTTTATTAAAGATATTAACTGTCAGATGAAGTGTGCACATTAAACTCTTCATCTCTTGGCTATCAATACACACAAAAAATTTTTAACATTTCAACTTACATTTTCGACAAAATTTATCAGATCCCTGACATGCGCATGAAAAATTGGAGGTGAATCGAGAAGCAGGTCCATATAAGGGTAAGCACGGAAATCCATTAGCACACGGATTCGGTACACACGGCGTGTATGCTGAAATGAAAATATATGTAGTGATATATATACAATGTTATGCGTGGCTACATATCCTTGTGGCATATTATATAGTGCTTTAAAAAAAATCACAAAATTCGAACAAGAACCACTACGTAAGTATTTTTTTTTTTCTTATAAGACGAAATATTTAGCAAAGAGAAGAGAAAATCGGTAATGTTATTGGCGACGTAAGACGCCGCCTCTTTAAATGTTTGGTGATCGAAGTGGCTTTTTTTTATATTACATCCCGTCAAGGTTTCAATGAAATCATAAGAGAAATTAGTTTGCTTACCATCAACGACGAGTCACAAAAAAATGTGGAACATTAAGGCAAATATTTTGTCTCTCCTACCACTAACGTGAAAGTGTAAAAAACATAACAGGTGGAACAATCTTGTTGATAATTATCTTACTTCTACAACGGATTCCTTCATGACCGTGCTCACACTGACACGAGACAGAACCACCATCATTTATGCACTTTCCCACACCAGCGCATGTGACCACGTCAGTATCAAACGGTGTTTCTGGAAAACATAAAGTATAAAAAAAAACAGATGGAAATTGACATAACAGCAAGGCTGAAATACAGATAATGCAATCTAATAGCCATAACTCGTAATCACTCAACGTTGATATATTCAAACTTAAATCCATATGAAAGAGAATTAAATTTCCTATTTAGCAGTATATTTTTATATGAAAGGCCATCCACCCATTTTACACTCAAACCCACGTCTCTGTAAACGCTATAAATCGAGGACTTGTTAAGTAATTATGAAACATAAACATACCTATAGTATTTCCTGCACATGCCGCCCGACCTAGAAAAGAACAAAACGCATTCTTTTTACTTAACCTTTTTCTGCAAAATACACGAAAATAGAGTCTTGTTGCAATCGAATTATTATCGAAAAAATATAAGTCTTGTTACTTTCGCAATGTTCGCCAGGAAATCCATTGGGACAATCGCAACGGTAGCCGAGAACAACATTGTTAGCATATTTTGACGACATCAACTGATACATCAGACTTGGCATTGATTTCATTCGTAGCAAAGCACTTTTTGAGTAACGTGCATCAATGCTTTCTGGGATGCATTTCCCACCATGCTTGCAGGGATTCTGATCACAGGGATGCTCTAAAAATGAAAATAAACGCGATATCTTGATCGTCAGCTCGCCACACTAGCAATAAGAAGCTAAAAAATTATAAGAAGTTTTGTTTACCTTGACAATTATTGCCATGGTAACCATTTATGCAGTTGCAAAAGGTCGTGTTGTCCGATCCCATGATGCAAATGCCATTCTTGCATTGAGAAATACACCGCTCTGTGAGAGAAATAAGTTAGAAATTTTATGAGTAGCTTCATTTCTATTTTCTCAAGCTGGCTTTCAAAACAATCCGGCTTGGAGTACGTCATTAGTTAATATTAAACCTGGTGTAGAGAATCCGAACCCGAATCTGGCAAAACAAAATATGATAAATCCGAATTTATTAGGTATATATACAAACACAATTCTTGCGTTACCGTAGACTTTGTATGAACTCATTATTTTGAGAGAGCGTTCGAAATAATACCAGAGTAATGCTAACGTCAATAAAACGTTTAAACTAAGGGAAGCTTTTAACGTTTGGTGACGCGTCAATGACGTTATTTTTTAATGCCGTTGTTTACCTGGACTTTCATAAGTAACATACGTCATCTTCACGCTTGCTACGGCGGACCAACACAAGCTTATCTAGATAGACAAGAATACAGACCGAATTAGAAAGTGAAAAAGTGGTCATAAATAGCAAACTAAACTTTTTTAAACTCACTCCAAAATTTAAATTCCTATTGTTTTTCATAGTTTCAATACTTTGTTTAAGTATTAAAGGGAGAGGAATCTGAGTTAGAACGAAAATGTATTTAGAAATGGCATCTACGTATGTGTTGTTTTACAATGCATGGTCACACTTACATCCTCAGCAGAAATGTACATAAATTTCTTCCTTAAGCGAGACCCTCCATAAATATTACTCAGATTTCATTGGTAATACCCACTTAGCAAACAAATATTACTCAGATTTCATTGGTAATACCCACTTAGCAAACAAAATAAAAATCGAAACAAGATGTGATGATGTACTACCCCTGTTTAAAGTTGTTAAGTTAATACCCAGCTGTCCCGTTCGCTTGTTCGCCTGTTTGCCTATTCGCATGTTCGCTTATTCGCCTCTTCGCCAGTCCCCTTTTCCGTTTTGTTTTCAGCTTCTTGTTTTACTTCAGAAGTAGGAAAGCCAATTTCTGTCTAACCTACTTACCTTTCATTGGTAAACAAATATAACTATAAAAAGATTTGACTTCATTGGAGGGAAGTTTTAACATTCTTCTAGATTTGTTGTCTAACGAACAATACTTTTGAGCTCTGCTTAATTTAAATTACTCTTTCCATTTGCAGATTATCTTATGATCCAAATATTGACAAACACTTTACTTAAGGTCATGGACTTAAATATCCTTGTTTCGCACCTCACGTGTGCAGTGCGCAAGGTTATCCCTGGACAGGAAGGATAAGTTAACGGATAATCGAAATTTCTAAGCAAAGCAAATACACCTTTCTCGAGACTTATTCCTTTGATGTGCCGCAACTTTTTATGTTGAGTTTTATGAAAAACGGACAACAGATTTGAATTCCTTGTCAAAAATGTGATAAACAAAGAAAATTGCGAAACAATGCAGCAAGTAAACAACCTGCTATTCTAATTTAAAGATTTGCGGCATGTCCAACCTCTTTTTGAAAACGAGGCGGGAAGTGGTAACTTGAACATTAAGAAGACTTTAACTGTGATATATATCTCCTCAACATAGCACTTCCGGTTGGCGTATCAAGTTAAACTTTTACACATAAACTAAACAACCTATACTGAATTCAAATATGGTATTCATATTTTACGAGTTTAAAAAAAGTATGACTCATGGTCTCGGGAAAGGTGTATTGAGGTGTTTTTTCAGACATTTTGTTTTCAAAACATAACAACTAAACAAAGTGATACAGTGAAACAACACGCAAATGGGAGATGTTAATAGATTTCTTGTTTTCATATGAAATGACACTTCCTTTCCGTCGAGAGGATGAATCATTTCTTTATATGGAAGTAATTCGAGAAAACTGTAGAATATAACAATATTTCGCTGACTTCACACGGTTTTTAAAAAAGTAAAAAAGTTTTTACTGCTATATAGCAAAAGAGAATTTTTTTTATTCTCAGCAATGAGGAGTGACTTAATTTTACATGCATCTTGCCAGTTCGAACTTTATTAGTCAACATTTTTTTGTCAGCTCTGTTTTTTGTGACTCAAAATGTACTCAAATAAGACTTTTGGCAATGGTTAAATTAGCAACAAAAATTGGAAAATTGTCCATACTTTTTTTCACCTCAAATTTCATCACAACAAAGTTTAGGCAAAATCGGAACCAGAATATGAGCATATTATATTAGCTGAGGTATAGAATGAACAAAACAACGCATATCGACGCTGCTCCTTCCAACAAATTACTTGGACTTGCATCCTCAGCTCTATAAAGTAATTTTTGTCCCTTTTTCAAGTATTGTTATATTTTTAATATTTAAAAGACTGCTGTATATGCAGTAGATATTAAAAACTAAAACACATTTCATCCACTCATTCATTCATTCATCCACTCATCCACTCATTCGTTCATTCATTCGTTCACTGATTAATTCATTCATTTTTTTTAAAAATCACTTACCGTCAGCAACTCGATTAATTTCATTTTTAATCTAAAAACAGAAACGAATGAAATATAATGTACATTAATATAAAATTAAAAAAAGATAGATAAATATTAACAGCTAAACATGCTTTTATGACCTGAACACATAATACATCGTCATGTATATATATTTTATTTCCAATTCCAAGCAAAGAAAAACAAATGCTAAAAAACACACATGCGTGACAAATACGTAAAAAATAGATCTAACATCTCTAAACTAACTTTAAATCATTAGACACTATATTTAAAAAAACATCTTATACTATTTCCACTAACTCTTTCTCAGCAACTGCTTCAGTATACTAGTATGTAAGACGAGAATTGCAGCAAGCTTGTACAAATAAACTATAGCGGATACTGTGGTTTCTGCTTTATCGATTGCTGTACCAATAATGATAATAATACACGAAATTCTTGTCAATTTTGATTGACAACGTATCCGATATACTTTGATTAACTTCAAATGCTTCTTTTCGCAAAAATAAAAATGAAGAGGTACTTGTTAAGCGAAATAAACATTAAATTAATTAACGCACGATAAACAGAGAGCAGAGGGAGGGCATGAAAAAGTTTGCGTGCGAAATTTGATCGATGTTATAAAATTGTCAGCTAGACACGCTCTATGTAACATTGCATACAACCTGTTCAAATTACCCTAATAAGTGACTCTTAAGATTAGGAGATGGTTAGTTGGGGCAATTATGGTACGCTAATATGAAATATTGTTGTGTTCTAAATCTAAGAGGCATATAAGTCTATTTACAAACCAACCTTCACCACGTTGTTTCCTCACCACAGTGAAAGTTCTCTCTTGCCAGCATATAACAGCTCTAGGAAATGAATTAGCACAGCTTGTGTTCTTTTATGTTTATCTATGATTTAAGTTTCCCTGCGTTAATCCGTAAACTGTTTTATAAACACCCTGTCCAATTTGTTTGTCCTGTTTAACCATGACGTAACCGTGTTTTGTTATTGGGTAACCTGACGTAACTGGGCTTTGTGATTGGTTACCCTGATGTAACCGTGTTTTGTGATTGGATACCTTGGCGTAACCGTGTTTTCTGGTTGGGTACTTTGACGTAACCGTGTTTTGTGATTGGGTTACAACACAGCCCTATATCTGTTAAGGGAAAAACCGCGGTTTAGGAAACCCAGTAGAAGACATGCTTCTTTTGCCTAATACTTTACATAAACGTTTTTACGATGTCACTTCAGATGGTTAAACCTTTTAAATGAAACAAAAATTCTACATTCCGATATGTTTATGAAACAGTTAAATACAAATACATAATTTTTTTTGACCTAGAGTTAGAGCAGTTAACTGTTTCCTTTTGAATGGGATCATGGAGACATTCTTTCGTATTTCAAAGCAACAGTTAAGCTCTTAAAAGGCTCCGCTGCACCGCTGCTTCTTCCTTACACTGTTCCAAAACAACAAAGGTCGCCATATATTGAAAATGTTTAGTACAGAAACGAATTAATTAACATAACAAAATATAAAAATAAGGAGAATATTAACTTACTAACAAGTTTGTGATGTTTAGCTATCTAGCTTTAAATATTTACAGACGATAGCTTGATCCATAATTCTAAGTTTTGTTTAAAGCACGTGTGAGAAAAATAGCGACAAGTTGAAGAACTTTTAAGTACCATCAAGCGAACACTTGTTGTACAAAGGAATCGGTTTAAAGATAATTAAAATGTTGCAAATTTCCATGTACCGAAATATTTCCAAGATCCAAATATTTACTATTTTTTAAGACCAAAATGACATGAAAAAATTAAAGGAAGTTAGCTGTTTAAATGTTTTTATAATCAAATCTTTATACTTAAAGATGACGTATCTATGAATAGCATTGGTATGAACCCAGGGTCAAATAAAACATGGACAGAGTACAATATCTTTCTTCGAATTATCAAGAATGATTCAACGAGTTGTTAAAAACAATTTTAATAGATGAATTAATACAGTTTATTTGTTTACTCGAACGATGCATGTCAAACTGTCAATCTGAACTGTCAATCAAATTCTTTGTTTGTTGCCATCATATATGTATTTTTGTTTACAAAAACATAGAATAAGATAACAGCGAAGAGAAAAGATTCTCGCAAGTTCTTACTTTTTATTCTTAAACCGTTCAAACATTTTAAACAAAGGCGTGTTAAATTTTTTATATGAATTGACTGTTATTGTTGTGATATTTTTTTACAATCCCCCCTCTGAGTTTATTCACGTATTTATTGATTTATTGAAATGAGCATAGTATTCAACTTATTCGAAACAATCTAATTTTGCCATTCATCATACAAAAGTCTGTAGAAGACAATCACCAATGATGTTGTACTGCTGCAGTGAATTACATTTAAGTGAAAAAAGCAAAAATATTAACTAAGGACGAGGTTGATTTAGAAATAAAGGTAAATAAAACTCGCATATTAAAAGGAGAACGTAAGACCATGTCACCTAACTTATGTTTGAACATGTCATCAATACAAGGTGAGAAAAAAGATTAGAAATTCTCTCATAGATTACACACATATTAACAGTTCCACGCAATATTGTATCAAAACAATAAGCTTGTGTTCTCCACTGTAATCCAACACAATTCCCGTCTTCTACAAAAAAGGCTCTATATCAAGTTGTATAAATTAGCACATTTATTATGGTGAATTTTTTTGCAAACTATAGACCTCTGTCCCCCGTGGTTGATGCAGCTAGTAAAGATGTGATAAAACCACATATAAAATGACAAAATAATATTTTGACGTAAACATTTGACACATTTATGATGACGTATCGATGGAATATGATAAATATTTATAAATCCTCCGCATTTCTCTCCTGTTTAAATATTTGCAAAGCACTTAAATATTAAAAATAGGGTAAAGTAGGCGGTGGTTCAGAGAATTGCGGTCTTTTGTTTAATTTTAAAACCTGGGAAACATCGTTTTTCACACAACTTGTAGCTCTGAATAGTTAGTCGATGTATCCGTTTAAAAGTCGAGTTATTCCTTTAACAGTCGAGTTATTCGAGTTATTTTAGCATTTGAGATCTAAAGACGTCTTGTTTTCAAGTTATTGACCTCAAACTGCGAATTCTATAGGAGGAAATCTTTTTCGAAAGTCAAATTTTGGTCTGGTTTGGTATTTTCATTTACAGGCAAACTTGTCTTGTCAGAGTCCATGAGTAAGCTTTTCATGGACTTTGTTCACATTTAGTTTTATATCAGGGTTGGGTAAACTGCACTTTCGCAATAACTTTTTCAACATGTGCAGTAGCGGGCAACGTACGCAACAATCCGAGTAAAGATCGCCAAATGCAGGACTTAGGTGACTGATCTGAAGTTACTACGCCTGAAAGGGATACTGTTACATGGCTATAATAGTGAGTTATAGTACTTTGCTAAATAAGATGGAGTCTAAAATTAAAAAACTAACTGAGACTTTAAATATGGACAGCCAATAAAAAATTTGGAAAACGCTGCCATCTTTAATTTAATGGAAATGTTGAACGCTAAGAATAGCAACGGCGATTTGTCGTGGTTTTATCACGACTAGTGGCCAACACAGACGTTCTGATAAAAAAGTAACAAAAAGCTTGCTATCTACAAAATGGTGAAATTTACTTCAATAAACTAAAAGGTTTAAATTTCTTATTACTTCCGACACATAAAGGAAGTTGTACTGGCACACCCAAGTTGTCCTAGCGAAAACATCCCACTCATCAGTTTGTCCTGGCGAAATCATCCAACTCATCTTAGCGTGCTAAAGCGGAATCCTAGTTTGTTGAAACAATTTTTACATATTGATGGATGGTAATTTATCTATTGAAATTAGCCATGAGGGAGTGGTCCTCACTATGCCACACATTATTCTCTATCAAATCAGTAGCAAACGCAATAACCAAGACGTTAGTTGACGGTGATAACCTACGTGCGAGCTGACATAACCATCTTAATTTTTTGACTAAACTATTTTTTTATTTATTTATTTAAAATATTACTTGATACAAACGTGAACGCATATTCGACAACAACAACAACAACAATTACACCGACAAAATCATCAACAACAACAACAACAACAACAACAACAACAAAAATCATCGTGCTAAAGCCCAGCTCTATACCATTATCCACCTCGCCGTTCTTTTCTACCTTTCTTTACTGACGCTTTCTAAGTATTACTGTCCATTCACCGAAAATGCGTACCCCATATGCTAAGAAAAATATTACTTCAACTAATGTTAACACAGAAACACCTGACCATAAGCCAAGTTGTCCACCAATATCGCTCAACAAATTCTGAATCATGTAGTACTCTTCGTCTTGCATAACAACTGTCTGACGCCTTCCAAAAGAGAAAGCAATTCCTAACTTATTCTGCGCATCTGTCTCTTTTTCATTCAAGGGAAATTTAGCCGACGATATGCTTAACTTATAGTTGATTTCATCGCAGGGAAATCTGCACCCCGCTAGACATGACAAATTGCTGCGACTGTACTCATAATCAACATCAAGGGCACATTTTGCGTCACTGAAAACGCACCTTCTGCTGCTATTCAAGGAAGGCAACCAAAATGGTATGCAGTTGCATCTTTTTATTGCAGTTTGAGCAAAGCAGACATCCATGCATATTTTGTTGGTATATTTCTTAACAATTCTTTGGTCATTGAACGGCTGCTTTCCCAAATCAGTTTCATAATGCTCTATGCATGTTTTATTTTTAAAAGGATCAGCTCTCTTTCGTTTTGTTTTTTCCATGGAAACAAGATGCTCAAAACCTGGAGACAAGTAGTGGGACTGTGACGTTATATCTTTTGCTACATCATGATCACTAACATGAAGAATAATTCCAGCCTTTTTCGTTAATGGCAAGTAGTAATCATCGAAGCTTATATCAAGCTCTAATAGGAGTATTTCATTAATGTTTGTTTGCGATGAGTGCAAAACAGGGACAGTTTGGTTGTCACGTGTATAACCGCTATTGAAAGTAAAACAGTTACCATACTTCGAATGCCAAAATTGTGTCCGGTATCTCAAATTCTTGCAATCGTAGTAGAAGTTCCATTCACATTTGGATAGGATATCCTCAAATTGATGTCCATATTCGAAAATCTTATCCCCTAAGTTGAAACTTAAGTTGGATAGTATTGACTCTTTGGCAGTCTTATCCTTCCCTAACGTTATTTCAGTCATTTGAAGGGATGTTGAGACAGACGCGTAGGAAGTGTTGGTGTTATCGCTATCCACTTGAAATTCATCAATGCTAGCATTAAAAATTGCATCTGCGTATTGTTTTCTTACGGTATTCATATTGCAAATTGTAACAACAGGAAAGGTCATTGAATTATCAGTAGTTTGATAAATCTTTGTTACAACTGGTTTCTTTGCATATCGTGTAAGTAAAGGTTCAATTTGAAAATAAATCCCTATGTGACAAGCAATAATTGCCAGTAGCCAAAACAATTTAACCCGGGAATTTTTGGTTAGTGTGATCTGAGCAAAGCCATGAGCTGTGGTGTTTTCAGCAAATCTGGATAATAATTTCTTTGCAGACGATATATGGGTTTCTTTCGACACGCCACCTTTCAATTCCATAATTACGTCTGTTTTCTTGCTAGTAAAATGTAGGAATGAATGTTGAAATTTGCTCACCTGCTGAAATAATCAGTATTATCACAAGTGGTTTCTGATTGGATGAGCTTCGCTATACTCACTACTGATCCTTTTAAAAAATCTTATCAAAAATTTATGATGATTTGTTACATAGTAATTAATAATAGATATCTATTCAGCGCCGTTTGAATTGCTCGGTTTTAATTTCAGAAGTCTAAGCATAGCTACAAGAAAATATATGACTCTCTACCCCCGGCAAATAACTCGAATTCCTAGACGTTTGAGTACCCAAATCACTTTTAAAGGCCCCAAATAAAACGGCGTTGTGGAAATGTTTTCTGATGTTGGGTAAATTAAGATGATGTATGTTTTGTACATGTAATAAACGCTAACAAAATAATTTAATTATCTCAATATGTGGAACTCATTAAAGTCAGCTAGCTAACCTTAACATAATATTTTTAGAAATGGCCATTTTTGGAAAACAAATGTTCAAATATTCCAAATGTTCCTATAAATACAATTCTTCACCGATGATATAGTATTGATCATTTGACGCTTTTGTCCATATTTAAAAAATGACGAAAAAGCTGCCCTTGTTTCAACAATTTTGTTTACAATGCATGAAATTTCTGTATGGAAGAGAATAGGGTAAAGGGATTACCGTAAAAAACTTGATCAGCTTAAAATTCTTGGAAGCTTAATTGACGCTAATTAAACAAAGTTTTTTTAATGATGAGCAATGTTGTTGGATCTTAAGTTACAATAATGATAAACATTTTTAGATATAAATGCAAAAACTAACTCTAAGCTATAACAGTCGAACAAAACACGATACAACCTAGCTGCTGTACTCTATAATAATAGCCGTACTCTGCATGTGTATTTAAATGGTATCTTATATTTCAACATATTTTAACGACTTTGTATTGGCCACTCGCGCCTAGTAAACCAATAAGGAACACCGTTTTTTGAATAACCAACCCAAGTCATTAGGACCTCGACATGCTGACAAGCAAAGGAACGTGCAAGGATCATAGCATGTTAATTTTTGAGTGGTTGCATTGACGTTTTGACATTTTTCTCTTCTAAATACTTTGTATCTATAGGAATATTTATTTTCTGTGTTTTCATATGTTAAAATGAATATATTATCACGTCTTTTAACCACAACAAATCTTAAATACACCAATTTTAAGATTTTGTCTACGAACGTACATTATGCTATGATTAGATCAGCAATTACTAGCCTTAGCTACCGTAATTATTTCACACATTCGTAGAAATGTGTGATTTGGTATGGGCTGCGTTCTGTCATGGTGGTAACGAAAAGTTGAAAGGGGCGCGAATAGTATCAAAATCAAAGCCACCACAAATAGCGCGCTATATTGACCAAAAGTTTGTTTATGTATTGTTTTTTTGCGTATAGCAGCGATTTTTTGTTGTTTTCTTATTATCGTGTAGCTTTATATAGTATACACAAAATAATGAAACCAGTAGATATATATTCTATTCGAATTTCGAGAAATCTCGCATCAAATGACGGTGTTCATTGTCTAGAAATGATTGTTTTGATTTACTGTATGTTGACAATGTTAAAATGTTCGAAATTGACTCGAGTTGTGTGCTCTCCAGCCATATCTCAGTTATCGAAAAATAGTCACAACTTTTAATATGATTCAATTTATCATCATCTCTTTCTCTAAGTTTGTGCCTTAATATTTTTATACCAAATTTTATCATTGTATATTTTATATTTTAATAAAAACATTTTAATTATTTATCATCATAGTGTTGTGTGAGTGTTCAAACCGCTTCAGTTCTTGTTGTTTTTACATCAGACATTAGAAATTCTATTGACAATATTTTATGTTAAAACGTGGACATCCATGTGTATGTGTACAAATTAAAACGACGTTTCAGGTGTCATACACCCATTTTCAAGTAAAATATAAATTATACAACAGGTCTATATAAACAAGAACGTTGCCATAGATACAAGATATATAAACATAATCAATACAATATTTAAGTATAAAGTATGTGTACAATACGAATGTGTGATCAAACCGGACGGTTTTCTTGTTCTAATTAGTGCGGATGGCCTTTTTTTTCGAAAATTGAACAATTTATTTTCCTCTTATTATTAGTGCGGATGGAATGTTGGTAATTTTCAATTTTCCTCTTATTTAGTGCGGGAAGGGTCAAAAATTCCTCTAATTATAGTGCGGGTTGACATTTTTCCTATCAGAGAGGAAATAAAATGGACACATTTATAAGTTTCTTTTTTATCATCTTTTTTGTATCAGAAACTTCAACTTTAACTATAAAAAAGATTACAAAATGAAAGGGTCTTCTTCTTCTTCGTTGTCATCATTTTGGAGATGTGTGCATGCATTCTCCATGCAGCTGGCGTAAAAGGCACCATTTCTGACCTGGTTTTTGTCTGTGGTTGTAACATGGTGGTAAGGTTGTAATCGAAGATACTCGGTGGACCTTAAACAAGGTGGCTTGAGTTACCAGCCGAGTTTTATTTCAAAACATCAAACGAAACTTTATTTAATCAAATGAAGGAAAAGACATTGGTGGAAATTGAAAAGTTTGAGAAGGAGAAAGCAGAAAGAAGAAGAGAAAAAGAAACCTAAAAAATAAAAACAAAGAATTAAAAAAAAAAAAGAATTAAAAATTTATCAAAAAATAATATGTGTATTTTTTCCCCTCTTATTTAGTGCGGTAATGATAAAATTTTCCTCTTATTATTAGTGCAGTCTTGAGTTGATTATTTGATGGTAATTTATCTCCTCTAATTATTAATGCAGCATGTCCAAAATAATTATTTTTTCGGCCGCACTAAATTAGAATAATTACGGTAGCTAGCTAAAGTTTTTCGATGGGTTTGGTGTAAATTCACTTTTTCCTTGCCACCTTTTATGCTTTCTCCTGTGTTATCTTGACCACTAGCTACAGCAATAGACAGAGATTTATGTTTGTAATATAAATAAACTGCCATCAAATTTCTTGCTGTTATTTTCATGTTTAAATATAGCATGCTGGATTAATATAGCTAGCTGGATTAATATAGCTAGCTGGATTAGCTACATCTTTTAATTGTCAATGCAACAACACTTTCGATAGCCTGTGATACTCACAATTATTTTTGAATCACGAATAATTTTAGAAATTCCACAGGAACTTTTGTGAGACAGAAAATGTTTCTACCATATTTTTGCTATTACACGATATCGACAGGCTGTGGCCTGTGTTTGTATTTAAATCAAAGTTGCGAAAATCTAATTTTTTAAAAACGCTACCTGGAAAAGAGCGCTTCTTACGCTCCTACACAATGTTAACGACATAGCTTAACATACAAAGCCCTCACACCATTTTCGTTCTTGTTTTTTTTGAATTTTCATAGGATCTTTGATCTGCAAATTAGAAAAGGCTTGGTGACGGTTTTTGCTACGACGGGTTAACGACAGGCCTGTGTTTCCCATTTGTTTGTAAGTTTTTATCAACACGAGATGAAAGATTTGTTTCTTCTTCTAAGGTATATTTTACACTGCTCAAAAATAGCTATTCACGTTTTTTTAACTTAAGGCCACGTTGTACAAAACAACCAATCGTAACCTATTTAAACCGATGTTACGATTCACTTTTGGAACTTTCACAGAAGCATATTCGCGAAATAGAAAATCCTGGGTGTCCTGTTGTTCATATATAAGGTTGAGAATAGCGGTAGTTTGTACTTTATATATACTTTGTTTCGATTTAAACCGTTGTTACAGGAAACTTAATAATAATTCAACAGTTATGTGTCGTGTAGTACACATGTACTAAGCGCTCTTAAACTTAAACGCTCCGACCGCTGGTACGGCCCCATTTACCTTAACTTAGTGCCTATCCTGGCCTTCAACCTTGGATTACCCAATTAGCTTCCATATATTACTTATAAATGCCACGGGTTACCAGTCATTGCTTTAAAAAAGTGTTGGCAGAAACCTTACCTTCTATTCTATTCTCTTACCAGCTAGTTTAAACTTATCAATTCAATTCTGCAGATGAAAAAAAATTGTGTCTGACAAAATGTTTGTTTTCACTTTCAGCAGAAACTGAATATTTCAAACATAGTGTAAATTAAATTAAGGTGTTCACCATCAATATTCACTTCTTATTTTCTTGATTATTTCAGTTCTTTTTGGCCTAAAGTTCACACTCACTGATCACCTTAAAAATGTTAATTAGATTAAAATCTTATGGATAGAAATAACTGTAAACAAAGCACTTCGTCATGAAACATCTACCTTCAGTGGTTTTACTTTTTCGCCTATTGCCACAGTTTGCCATAATTCGCGCAGACTTACTTTAAGACAATTAATTTTCGCGGAAATTAATTTTTTCGCCAATTTTTCCAATCAACAATTTGACAAAAATGTAGTGTTATTTACATACCGCTAACTTGTACATAAATCTATCACAATTCGTCTGTCACGATTGGCAGCTACAATTTTAACATACACACAGGCAGACAGACACTTCAAAAGTCTTATGTAACCAAACAATTTTTTAGCAAATTTTGCGAGAATCAATTTTTGCCAAAATCAATCCCCTAAAGTAATTCCTTTGATAAAAAGAAATGACTTTCACGTTACTTTATCGTGACTAAATTTAAGGGATCAGAATTATCGAGGTGGTTTTGATGAGCGCTTTATTTTTCTGATAAGTGTCTTAAACCAAATCATTTTAAAGTAAATGCTAGTTGGTCAGGCCTTGGAGGAAAGGTCAGGCCTAGAATCAAAATACAGAATGAAGGCCCGCTTTACACTTCTTTAACCCTGAGAAAGAGGGGTTAAAAATATTTACTTTTAAAACACTTATTTACAAGGTAACAACATAAATATTTCTAAATAAAAATCTGAAAAACGTAAAATAAATAACAAAAATATTTAAAAGTATATTATAAACTGTATTGCACTAAGCTAGATACTTATTAGAAAGCATTTTATCTACAATTATATGCTACTAAAAATGCTCCAAGATTTGCCATGCAGCTGTTTGATCGCGTTAAGAACTCGCAAGCATCATCAGTATCGAATGTGTTTATTTCTGGAAAGTAAGTCCAGTGCAATCATTGTTCTAATTAAGTAGAGTCAGTCTGTCCCTAAGTATACATAGAGCCTACTTGTAATAGATCTGATTATGGATCAGGAACTGATATACGTAAACGTGTATGCACTTTTAACAGCGTGTATGTTACGAGTACAAAAACCTTTTTTGAATATCTGAATGTTTATCACTACGAAGTTCATAGATGCGATGTTTATAGTTTACGAACGACTTCTAACGTACCAAACGTGTAACGGCTGATGTAAGTAAAGGCAGCATTGTCACTGATCCATGCACTTACATATGACAACAGCGTAAACGTTGATTGTCACGTGTGGTATTCACGTGCGTTCAAATAGTACCCTCAGTCTTAGCCAACATGGCGGTGCTTGCTTCGTTCCAGCCATGAAATGCGAGATCGTCCGTACTGGTTGTGCAAGATTTTTCTCTTTTTTTACGAGGTAGGGTTAATGTTGCAGCTCTAAAAATCACAAAGGATAAAAGTTCCGTGCAATTAAAAAATAAATAAATATAGGACCAATACAGCTGCTCAAGCCACAGCCGCTTACTTACTCGTATATTTTTTCGGCTATTAATCTTCTATATAAATAAGTAAATAACGCTGCCACCACAATTAAGACAATCACACCCAGGACAATACCAAGTATAAGAGCCAAGTTGCTTTCTCGTTTTCCTAAAGAGAAAACAATTACAGTGTAAAAGCCAACTATTATCGGCCGAGAGACTTACACTCCAGCGATATTTGTATCTAACGACCGCATGGTTGGTGTTGGTTCGATGTTCTGCCGGAAGCAGGATTTAGGAAAGTAAAAAAACAAACAAACAAACAAAGAAAAACACAAACAAAACATAAGCTACATACTTTTTATTTTTTTCCCACCAAATGTGGATGTTGTTTGAGTTATTCTTTTTGATGACGTCGTCGTCACCGTCGTGCTTATTGTGTCGGTAGTTTCAACTTTAACGTGACCGCCCGCTTTTGTTGTGCCTGTACATGATGACGACTTCTCTTCAATGGTGATTGGAGCTGCAGTTGTTGACGGGACTGTAAAAAGAAAAACCTCCTTACTTAGAAATTTCCACAAGCGAGTGCAAGCGAGTTCCTTGCAATATTACGTTGTGTGAAAATCA
Source organism: Hydractinia echinata (assembly GCA_030067915.1). NCBI lineage: Eukaryota > Metazoa > Cnidaria > Hydrozoa > Anthoathecata > Hydractiniidae > Hydractinia > Hydractinia echinata. The sequence continues at coordinate 470,046 of JASGCC010000150.1, forward strand.
ATCGAGCAAAACAAACATTAAGTCTGTATTAGAATACGTTGCAAATTGATAAAACATTATCTAAGATACTCACCGCAGTTCAATTCCATCAATGCTTCAGATACAGTTTTCGTTTTGTTATTCACACAGGTGATTTGGTTTATGTCTTTTAGTTTCGCTTTGTATGCACTATCAGAAAGCAGCTTGTGGAGGGTACAATCGCATTTGATTGGATTTTTCAGAAGTGTTCTATATAATGAAACATCAGAAGTGTATTTCAACCGCAACGGACATGTGAATCTTTTTCATAAAGGCAAGGGGTGGAAGCAAGAATTAGGTCAACATTTTTTTTGACAAAGTTACTCTGCGTGCGGAAAACAACATCAACCACAAGCAGAAACAAACCAAACTTACATTGTTTTGATATGCTCAGGAATATAAGATGGCGGATAACTGAAGTTGTTGAAAATCAAGCGTCTATAAAAAGTATTTCAAAAGTTTATTTTTACCAAGTGTTGTTGTTGTTGTTGTTATTGTTGTTGCTAAATGCCGATCAACAAATCTTAAAAGTCAACATTTAAGACAAGAACACTCACAAAGTTTCTAGTTTCGGGTTGGCTTCAAATAAACCCGTTGGTATTTCATTAATATTATTTGACGATAAATCCCTACAAAATAACATAAGATTCATTTCAATCAGAGGTTACAGAAAAATGTCACAACGTACAGGTCATTACATTTCGTACGTTGTTATAAATTTGCATTTGTTTTTGTATAAATACAACCGAAAATTAATTGACTATCTTTATTTTTTTTGCGACATTCGCGAGTGTTAAAAGGACAAGCGAATACTTACAAAGTTTTTAAATTTTTTAAACCAACCAAAACATCTTTACGAATGTTCTGTAGCTTGTTATTACTTAGGTCTCTAAAAAGTAATTAAAACTAGTTAAACATACGAAAATGAACAAACAAACAAAAACAAATCTAAACAAGTAAACAAGCACAAACAAACAAAGACAAAAGAAAACAAACAAACAAAGACAAAAGAAAACAAACATACAAAGCAAAGAAACGAACAAACAAACACAAAACAAATAAACACAAATAAATATAGAAATAGAAACAAATAGATGATGAGAAATGTATCTACTCACAAAAACCATAAATTTTCTTGATTTTTAAATATTTCTTTAGGTAATTCTTCGAAGCGGTTTCGTGCTAAATTCCTACAAGACAACAAACATTTTAAATGGGGGAGACTATATTTTTACACCAAATTGTTGAAGCATAGGGGCGTAACTTTGTGATAGGTGAATCCTCACAGAACGTCTGAAACAGTGTGTAATTAATTTTAGAGATATGTAGGGCGTATCCTGGACAGAAGAAAAAGTTGGAAGGTAATTAAAAAAACACATTTAAGAATGGTGTTTATGAAGTCAACTTTTCGCATGATGAATATTCGTGGATATTATAAGTCAAATGTAAAATCTTCAAATTCTGTTTTTTGTGTAATTTGCTCTCATACGAACACTGCAAGACAAAAAAAAGTTTATTAGAGAAGTGTATTTACTTGTGCTCGTAGGAATATACAGGCTGTGAGCGCAACAATATTATAAGTTAAAAAGTTAGCAATCACGAATTTCGAGAAAAAAGAATTTGATGACATTTTTCTGTTCTATACCGCATTTCATTGTCACTTATGTGGGAGACAATGTTAAAATTAAAATTCACAGTTACTTATCATAAACAATGCTACGTAAACAGCAGAAAATATTACCATTATTTAATTTTCGCGAATTCTAGCGAATAGACAGTTTCCTAATAATTTTTTCGCGAGAATTCATTTTCGCGAAATTGATAAAACCTTGCGATATTTGTGAAAAAGAATTTCTTCGGGCAACTCAAAATTAATTAGTTTGTATGCCCACTGTATTATTACGTCATATATACATGAATAACATCATATTATGATGTCAGTCGAATTCTTTTTTTTCCGCCGTAGCTAAAACAACTTCATATTTCAAATTTTTTAATGTCCTATTAATTTAATCATCTCAATTATTCTTACAAAATGACTTATGACAAAATTAGTCATTAAACTGTTGGCAGACATGTTTAAAAAAGTTTACACAAATGTCGCCACATGAAGCAGGGTCAAGATGGGGCAAGCTTAGACCCCAGATAAAGTAGGCACCAAAAGTTTTTTTGACAGTTTTTCTCGTTTCGTAGTTCACATAAGTCGGACAATAATAAAATCTGTAAGTGAATGAAAAAGTTTGAACATCAAAATTTACGAAAGGAAGTTATCGAATCGTAAAAAATTCCGTCAACAAGAGGTTTTTTTTACTATGACATAATTTTCCAGGATAGAAAAATTAACTTACAGTGTGATAAGACCACGCAAATCTCGAAACGTGTTCCGATGGAATGTTTTCAACGAATTCTTGCTGAGGTCACTAAAAAGAGCGTATAATAGAGAATTGAAACTTCACTGAAAAGAGAGTACAAAACAGATTATTATTTCACAAAATTGATAATTGTCAATTGCCTCGAGCATTATGAAAAGTTATGACTTAACATATCGGATAAAAATGTCAGACAAGTGACGAAATTTTCTCTAGGTGACGAATATTTTGCCCAATGAATAATATTGTGTGACGATAAATATGTCCAACGTTTGTTGTCCGATAAAGTACCTTATTTCGAAAAAACAACAGGTTTAGTGTGAACCACATTTACTTAGAGCTATCCTAGCTTAAATTTAAAGTTTTAAAATTAAAACGAATATTTATTTCTAACATGCGACAATTTTTTAGTAGAAACAAAGTTAATATTCAAGTATGTCGAGAGATCTCATCACATGTAGTAGCTAACAAAAAGTTTCTTAAATATCACTAGCTAAATGCGTTTCGTATGCATTTAACTCAAATTTGTGAATAACCTTTTTCAAAGAAAAACAGTATTCATAATTTTGAAGTGACATACATATCTATATCGGAGTACAATCCAGCAAAAGCATTTTCATGAATACGCGAAATATTATTGTCTTTGAGATTTCTAAAAAAAGTACGAAAATCATGTCACTTACAAAGAAGAAAAAAAGAAGAAAAAAAAAAGAAAAAAATATCCAGGTAATTATTAAAAAAAGTCTACACTTAGCGGTTGCACTTACAACGATACTTTCAATTTTTCGATTCCTAGAAAAACATGATCGTCGATTGTATTAATTCGGTTCTTAAACAGATTTCTAAAAAAAAAAGAGAGAGAAATAGCAACTACACGTACGCGCAAATAATATTAACCAACGAGATACTTTCTCGATCCCAACGTTATTGGCCCTAAACTGACCAAAACAAGGGCCAGAGGAAAATTTAGGCCAATGACAAGAAGAACTAATTCAAAAATATCGTTATGGATTTGGAGAATGCTAAAAACATTTCTCAGGTAGCTAATGACAAGAGAGGTTAACATGTTTGTCACACTCTCTATGTGACGAACTTGTGAGAGGCTTATCGGGTAGGACAATACAAGGAGCAGGGACACGATAATAAAATGAAGGGAAAAAAAAGAAAACAATTTTTATATCGTTTTGGTAAAAAGAGTTGTGCACGAGAAGGATTCGATTCTTCCTTTTTTCTATAGAAACAAGTTGCCAGTAGAATATTTAAAAAAAAGAGAAAAAAAAAATCAAACATAGCAGAAATAAAACAAAGAAAGAATTTAAAGTAATAAATTACAGAAAACAGTTTCTGTTTTATAAACTTTGAAACTTTAAACTAAACTTTTGTAAAAAGTCGTCGATAGGATACGAAACGAAGCAATTCGTTCACAAAGCGCGCGGAAATTAAACAAAAAAATATACGTGCGCCATTTACGGGAAATTAGATGACAGCGTCGTCTTGTGTTGTGGTTTTTGCGGTTACCTAAACTGCCTCCAGCTGGCCAACCTTTGTAATTTATTGCTAATTTATTTATATATTTAGTATTTACGTCACCATTATTAAAAGGGCCGCCTTCAAATGATGTAATGGTTATTATACAACGTAAAAACGTCGTCGGAAAAATAAAGATACCGAGTTTTTTTTACGATTTTCCTGTAAACACACTTCGTCACCAGGGAAATGTTTTTGAATTTCATAACCTTTACCGACGATAATATTTTAGAACATTATACAACGAGCCCAGAACGGAAATCAAGCTAGCTGAGTCAGACGTTTTAAAATAGGATTTTTATCAACGAGAAAAACATGTATATATCAGGACGTCTTTAAAATCAATTATAGCTGAATTCTAAATCAAACAGTTTTGGGTTGGGAATATCTCTGCAGGGAAGGAAAAAGGAGAAAGTTCTTTAGTTTATAAATTATAAAAAAAAATATTCCCAACGGAGTCTTTTCCCAGATAATACGCAGATCATCAGAAGAAGTTTTGCACGAAATTATACACATAAACCTACATTGTTGATAAATTTTTTAAATTGGCGAAAGCTTCAGATTGCAGTCTTGTTAGTTTGTTTTCTGAGAAATCTCTATAAATGAAAAGAAGGACATTCAAGGCAAACGAATACATCTATAAGGAGGTATACAATGTTTTAAAACACATCAGTAAACACGGAAGAGTTATTATAATTTTTTTTAATTCAACATAAAAAAATTAATTAGGTTTTCATAACTCGCTATACAAGAGAACACAACAAACAAAGTTAAATAAACACACTCACATTTTTTGTAGATGAGGAACTATTTTCCACAATTTATCTGGAAGGGAAGATATTTGGTTGCCTTCAAAGCGACTAAAAATGAAATGCACATAAATTTACCAGAAAGACACCGATAAATACAACGATATTTTTTTACTGCCTGAGCCGAGAAATCTTGAAAAGTTCTTAATTTTTTGCAATTTTAAAACCTAAAAATGTTCCATCTTCTACGAAAGCAAAGATTTTTAACAATTTGGATTGACATACCTTTTTCATTTATGAGAAACAGGAAATTTGGATTTGGAAGTAATTTTTATTCTTTACACGTGTTCAGCTTAAAATTTTATCTTGCTTAGATTTCGTTATTTTACAGTATACAGTGAGACACAAAAAGTTTTCCAAATTCGCATGAATTGGTTCTGCGAAAATGTAGCTAACTAGCTATGTCTTGAAAGATATTTTTCTTATTTTTTTTTCAAAAAAAAAGAAAAGAATAGAAATCAATTTCAGCCACCTAGTTTTTTTTCATATTTTTTAGCAGTTACATTATTCTTATCGCTAAATGTAGACATCTCTACTTCAAATTATGCGCAAAACGATTGCTACACAACCACTAAACACACGCACACGTCGCAAAAGGTGCTAAAAATGTTTAAACGACTCAAAACAAAACTCAAATAATAAAACCAAACAAAAGAAAAACCCCCCCAAAAATACACTTACAGAAATTCTGTATTGTTGTCTATACCGTTTGGAAATTGTGTAAAACCTTTTCTGTAACATATCAATGTCTGCAAACCTAACAGCGATCGACAGCTACAACTTTGTACACATTCAAAACAAAGGGTTATGTCAACATAACATAAAAATAACAAAACATAACGTAACATATTTGTTTATTTAGTACGGCCTACGTGAAACCAATCGAAAAATATATCTATCTGTAAAAATTTTAAGTTTTAACTCTCTTCTTTCATTTAACACCTTTTCCATTAACTGTACATATTTCTATTGTGACTCCACACTTGTGCTCATAAATAAGTAAAAAATTTTCAGTTGCTTTGCGGTATATTTTGATCACGTGAATATTGATGTCACGTGTTAAATTTTAAATAAGTCATAGGCATTAAATAATGCAAAGAACGAAAGACGTAACACCTTATGTGGAAATTGAATGTCTAATTAGATTAGAATTAAATAGAACAAAGGATTCGAATTTGAAAACAAAGAACACGATTACCTATTGTGTTTTAAATTGCTGAACATATTATTAAACACAAGTTTTCCCGATTATTGTCTGATAATGTGAGCGTAGATTTTGAGAATAAAGTCGTTTTTTTGTGCTCGCTGAAAAAACTTTTGGGCTATGAATAGTTAATGAGGCAAACAGCACCTGACGAAATATATCGCTTTGATCAAACGATCATTCATATATTTTGCCTTGCAAATATTTTTAAACACGTCTTTATCGCCTGAAGATGTCATTTTACATTTTACATCCCAAAAATCATGGAATTTGACTTAGCCTGAAGTGTTCTTACCTTTCTTACATGTTCAGCCTTCAGCATTTCTTATTTCTTATAAATTATGTTGCATTGTCGATCCAATTTTAATCTAAAAGTTTCGCAGAATCTTGCCATTGATTCTACTTGTGTTCCTATTTTTCAACAAAAAAATTGTAAATTTCATATTAGAAAAAGTTGCTAGTCATTTTCTCCAGCAGAAAACAACCTTATTAGCGCCAACTTAAATCTCGACAAGTATCACTTTGTCCCCACCTCCCTCCCTCCCCCCTCCTTTCTTTACTGCCCCTTCTCCTCAAAGGACTTTTTATAGAAATGAAACGATAAAGAAACACCAAAATATGTTAATTTGGGTGGATCATTTATTATTTAAATCTACGTATGATACCCATGATACCTGGTATGTATATATTAGGATCATTTAAGGGCTAAACAATTTTGCATTCTCTCGCTAAATCTTCTTCTCAATCTCGCCCTATCATTTTCCAGGACGATTATTCGATAAGATGGCTGAACTGATAAACGGACAGGATTAAGAATTACAGACGTCTAAATAATCGGTCGAACTTAATTTTGAAATTTTTAATTCTTAAAATTCCTTTACAAACGACTCACATGGTTTTTTAATAATGGTCATTAACACAAAAGAACTATTTATGAGAATTGCATGTCAACAAATATTATAATGAAATAAATTAATTTAGACGCAAAATAGTTTGCGTGTTTATATGGTGACACAGCCAATCCCATCGGGAAGTTTAATAAACAATACGCTCTCCATCGCTTTGAAAACAGTTTTTTGGTACATGACGTATCTCATAACAGATAAAAGTTTTATGCTTTCCATTCCATGGAGAAGAGTGTTACAGATAATCGCCATTATAAGAAAGAAACAGCTGGAATTATAACACACTGCTGTGTACGAAATTATCTTCTTGTGTTGGTAGGATTCAGTAAATTGAAAAGAGTTTTCTCTGCAGGGCAAGTTCTGCTCTGAAACCCGTTGACACAACCACACAAGCAAAATTACATCAGGATACGCTTGATCTCTCCGGCACCTTGCATTGTAGGCTGGTGGCAGAGCGCAATGCTTTTTGGAAAGAAAATAACTTCTTTTGTCCAAGCCTATCAGAAAGCAACCTCGATCCCAGAACCAGTTGTCATTTTGTATATCTGACAGCGAGATTAAAAAGCGCAGCACCGGTGGTATTAACAAAGCCTTAAATTCTACAGTTTTAGACCACTGTAGCCATATATGCTCTTATGTACTTTGTTCTTATAAAAAAAATACATTGAGTTTTTTTAACTGTAAGAACTTCCTTATAATTTTGTTATAAACAAAAACTTTCTTATCAGCCACCGTCGCACAGATATCCTCGACTCTAGAAGATCTAGGACTAGCTTCTGCTCTTTTGTTTTAAAATACTGCTGAAAAAAAGAAATGGGGACGAGGTTGCTTTTCATACGGTATATGCGTTATATTATATCCTAAAATTAATTGTGATCTCTTTAAAAAAATATGGCGAAAAAAATGGCTATACGAAAAGTAAAAAACAACCATTCCTACTTTTCGCTAGCCTAGTTAACTAAGCTTTCTTCGATGATCTCATTTAGCTTTCTTTCAGCTACTCTCATACGAAAGCTTAGATAACGCAAACAAATGTGTTCGATCTTACCCTCTTGAATAGTACGAGAATATTATTTATACTTGTTCAGGTGATTGAGGCCATGCGCGCTTACAACAAAGAATTTCCCAATAATATTCAGGTGAGTAAAGATTTAAAGTAACCAATTAAAAAACGCGGTTAGTATGCTAACCGCAGAAAATTCGTTTGCGAACCCAACGTTAATTCTTCCACCTTAATTCTTAAAAATTACCTGGCTTTCGCAGGTCGCTTAAAAATACAACCAAACAAGATGCATTGAATTGTAAACAAACTTATTTTCAAAGACGTTTTAGCCAAGGAGACCCAACACATTTTTTTTTACAACCAGGAAATTGGAATAGTTAAGGTGGGAAAAATTACGCTGGGTCTCAAACGATTTTTCTGGCGGTCAGAATACTGACCGCGCTTTTTGATTGGTTAATTCTATTGTTCTTTGCTCACGTGATCACCATCAGGAAATCCTTTGTTTTAAGCGCGAATGGCCTCACTCACCCGAACAAATATAATTAATTCTTAAATTATTTAAGATAAGACGTGACTACGACTTAGTTTCCATTAGACGATTGAGCGAAGCGTCGCGTCTTAAAAATCAATACGATATTTTTGTTTAATGGAAACAGTTTCTATTAATTACTATCTCGCCTGCGAGGAGTATTCATATACAGCTGTCCGTCCCAAAATGGAAATTTTTGGCTCTCTGAGCACCGACACGGGAGTAGTCGTGTGTTCGAATCTCATCTTGGTAACTATTTTTACTTTTTTTTTTTCTTTTTACTATCTCGCCTGCGAGGATAGGTTTCCAACTCGTAACTAACTAAATGTCCCAAATGGTCAATTGCAACGTCACAGATTTAAACTTCGTACCTAAACTCTCTAAGTACTTGGAAGTCATCTAAATGACGTTTCAGGCCAAAATTGGTATTTGTTTTCGACAAAATTTGGCACAGTTAACAAAAAAGGTATGCTGAACATAATAGTGACATCATAATTTTGATTTTTGTCACCTAAATGTCATTTTAGGCCAAAATTGGTCCAAAAATTAAAACTACTTTATTTTCGACAAAATTTGGCACAGATAACAAAAAAAGTATGCTGAACATGATGGTGACATCAAAATTTTGATTTTTTGTCACCTAAATGCCGTTTAAGATCATAAACGTTTCAATCGCGCGACTTTTAACCATGGATGATAGGCTGTATTTTTGTTAGCAGAAATTGTAGAATTGGGTCGCATTGTGGATGTTTCATAGTTGTGCATTTTTAATAGCGAGATAGTTTATGCAGCGCCTGCATCTTGTTCGTTTTAATACGGTAAGTGATGTTTCCATTAGACGTCTTCTATTAGTATGCGTACTATGATGATGAGTTTCGTTAATGATCTTCACCATGGATACTATTGTCAAAAAACACGTGTTCGGGTACCAGATAAAAAATAAATCAGTGGGACAGTCCCATTGATTTGAAGATTTTCTGTTTGATATCTTTTTGTGAAGCATATATTACTTCTACCAGGTCTTGTCCAGTATCTTGGAAGTTTTCGTTCTTTTTTCTTCTTGTTTCTTCTTTTATTTGAATCAGCAACCAACATCTTCAAAATAATTTGTCTTCTGCGTTTGTCTTTCAGTTAAAAATAAAATCACCGAACCGATATTACATGTTGAAATCCAAATATTTTGAAGTATAACAATTTGCTTACTCAAATCAACTTTACTCGACACCATTTTGAGCAAAAAACAAAACTGAACAAGTTTTCATTACTTTTATTATGTTCAAGCATGCCGAAACGTTTATTCACCTGTTTCCATTTAAAAAAATATCGTCTTAAGAGCTATCCGATACATGTTATGTCACTTTCACGATCGACATGGAGTGATAGCTATCCGATAGCCAATATATGCCGAAACAACACACTTTAAATGGAAACAAAACCCCTATCCGATATGCTTTTTAAGACGCTGCGATAGCAAATCGTCTAATGGAAACTAAGTCTACGCCGGCTTTGTGCTGATTGATTGTAATGCGGGGTTTGCTATGACATTTGTTTGCGTGAATTTTCTGTCTCTTGCACAGAAAAAGAACGACTGATTGCGATAAGAGTTAGAAGGCCGAAGGCGTGAGAAAACGTGAGGAGGACTGGGGACTAAGAGAAGCGAATATAAAAACTAAAGAAAACATAACAGTGAACCCATCAGAAACCTTTAAAAACATCTCCTGATTGTGCATACCGATGTAAAGTTTATTAGTGTTAGCTTTTTTTCTACATACTAAATGTAATGTCGCAAATGCTTTGAAATTTCGCGCCTTAGCTGCTTCGAAAAATAATCGCCCGACTTTACATTTTATGCCTTGTGGAGGCTCGGCTTAGTTTTGTTTATAAAAAGCGTGTATAATTTTCTAAATACTAATGTTATATGAGTGTGTTAGATTAAGTTGTTTTTTTCTGCTACAAGCCATAGTCATAAGAAAAAGCCTTATTATCTTTTCACAAAGATATTTATCTTACTTCTAAGAAGTACAAATATTAGAACCAATCAAAATACAACCAATCAAAATAAACAAGACATCTAAAGAACCCGTATGTTGCTCATGTGAAGGATTTTATCAGACGAAAGGCTACAGAGAAGTGTGTTGTTAAAAAGCAAAAGATGGCGACTTCAACAGTAAGTTTCTGTTTTAAGTTTAGTTTTTATTGTAATAAGTTTTCCCTAGTATTCACAAATAAACGTTTCTTCATAATTCTTGACTTTATTTCTGTTGAGTTTTGAACACTTCGCGTAATATTTTGTTTTACAACGTTTTCATCAAAACGAAACAAGGAAATATTAATAGTCAGGGCGCCATCGGCCATAAAACTGGACGAGTACTCGTGGTTTTTGCGGACAAATTAAAACATGTAAAAATCAATTCCCTACTACACAAAGAAACAGATTTTCTTTTCTCAAACAAATCTGGCCGCGCTTTTTGATTGGCTAATTCTATTGTTCTTTGCTCACGTGGTCCATGTCGGGGAAAGCCCTTTTCATCCGAATATTCCAGCGAGTGGTTTCACTCACCCTAACAAACATTAGTAAACTATAAAGTTTTTACCAGAGTAAGATGTGGCCAAGCTTGGTAAACAACTCATAGATAAATTAAAATGGCCTCCGAAGCGATTAGTCACATTGTCCAATTTAAACTCGGGGTTTCCGCTGAGTCATTCGTTTGCGTCTAAGCTTTAGTTTGAGAGAAACTCATTTTATCAACTCGAAGAAGAAAGCTTAGTTAACTAGGCTACACACTATACAGTTACGACCTTAGAAGATTGTGACGTCACGAACATTTCAAACGACTGGACAGAGCCAACACTTGATTTAAAATATATAGTGTTTATACATTTTTTGTTTCTTTTTACATCATTTTTCAAAAAATCAGATTGTTCTGAAAAATTAATGTTATCAAATTTTTTCCCACTTAGTGACGTCATCAAAACCTATAAACGCCCTGGATTGGCACCACAAGAAACTTCACACCCTCGTCCCCAGGGTTTGTTGCCTAAGGGCCGCTAGCGGTTACTTGACGGCTGAACAAGACCCTGGTACAGGCTGCTTTTCATAACCAGTATATGGGTTACTATAAATAATTAAGGGAGCTACGGAACGGCTGTTGGTTTTCGACTTAAGTGACTTACACGAAAGTCGAGCTGATTGCGGCGAAAAAACAAACTGGTTATTTTTCCGGCATGTATGTAATTTACAGACTCGAACATATAGATATATCTAGAATTTTTATCTTCTCAAGCCTTGGTCATGTTTTCATCCAGAATGAGTCTCGCTGAAATATTTCTTTGTAATATACTTTTCGAAAAAAAATATTGAACCAGCGAGCAAAGTGCGCTGGTCTGTTCATTGCGCAAAACGCGTTTGCCGGATTTTTAATATTTGGGCGGGATATACGGAATGTGAGCATTTTAACCGGTTCGTAGCCCCTTTAATGAGTTTGTCTCGCTGTTACAGTTTTTCCGGCCAGTAAAAGCAATTTGATCGAGTCCTTCACACATGGCGGAGACGATGTCTTTTGGTTGTTTATATTTTTCAACGCTTGACTTTAGAAAGTTTTATTTCCAACCAACAAAATGTGGTAACGTGTGATTAGATAAAGTTGATTTTGTTGGGACAACCTAGCTCAATTTAGCTGCTATTTTACAAGTCAAAATGTGTAAGTCTTAGATTGTGGCATGTAGCTAGTTATATGCTCAATAAGGAAACAAAACTAAAGCTAGCTTAGATAGATGGCTAGCTAAGTATAAAAGATGTTTTCAATGTCTTATAAATGTTAGCTAGCTGAATAATTTTTTATAAGCAACCCAGTTGAAAATATTAGGTTTAAATTTGGGTCAAAATTAACATAATTCTTAGCAACCTTTAGTTCCTATATCTATTATATCGATATGATCCCTTCCCTTCCCTCAGCTATCAACTTTCCCAGTTGAACTATTGTTTGCTAGAAGCAATATATACTGCGTTTAAGCAGCAATATAATGTGACATGAAGGGTCAAGGTCTGGTTTACATTTCCTGAACTGTGTTGGTAAAATAAAGGTGCTCGGCGCTAAAAACAATTAGCTAAGAAACTTGTATTCAGAAAGGCCTTAGCAATTTAATGCTTGGCCCAAGAGAGAGATTAAATCTACTATTACTTAAATGTGTTACATATTGAATAGCAATACCATTCAATATATACATAGCACCCAAATTAGTCACTTGTAACCCATTATAACAAATCTAGTACCACACACCCCCTTTTTACATAATATTTCAAATTTTAAAACCTTTTCTATTCATTTCCATATTCATTCCATACCAAAGGCAAACTAGTGTTCTAATATGAGAAAATAATATATCAGGGCCATATATTATATTTCGCACACAAGATGACATTTTTGGTACTTTTGTGTAAGTCCAGAGGCAAGAAACAAATTCAAGATATAGATCGTACACTGAAATAACTAAAAATAGTTTCGAAACGTGGCATTTTTCTACCTATGACTGGTGTGGTAAAATTTTGCAAAAGTGTGACGTCTTTGCTTGCTAAGCAGTCACATCAGTTGTTTATAATAATTGGAAGACACATTTTGCTGGTCTGACTAAAACTATAATTGTGGAAGAGCACTTGTTTTTTTAAGTAGAAATATGAATAAAAAATAAGATTTTTTTTATTTAGTAATGCCTTATTATGCCTGCCTATGTACATGTTAGCAAGATTAGCTAGCTAGCTATACATGTATTTTCTCATCCAGCTAACTGCCAAAGTGATGTTTTTTTACTGAGCTTAAGGAAGAACCTTATTATTATTCAAAATGTCAACAATAGAAACCTGCCAAAAAAACATCTGTCATAAAAATATTTACTGTTTAGCTCACCCTTTTTTAGTCAATCTTTTTGGACATTTTTCATAATCCGCCATTTTTATATAACAAAATGTTGGATATATTATGACGCGCGAATAAATTATCTATGTCGGATGTAAGCCAATCGCATTACAAAACTCACCAGCCTGTACCAGGGGTAATTTCGCCGCCCGCCTCGATGTCAAAAAGGCAAAAACCCCTGGGAACGAGGTTGAAATTTCACAAAGGCCAGTAAAGTGATTTAATATCCCATACCAATATAATTTCCATTTTAATTAGTCCCAAAAATTGTCCGGGTTGTTATTAATAATTTTTTGGCTTTCAGCGCCCTGACTATATTAATAGTAATAAAAGAACAATACCTCTGATTTTAACATAGTATTAGTAATATAATCATTTCAATAGAAGAATAACTTGATTTATAAACAAAAATGTGTTTTATGATCACTTTGATAGGTTAAATTCCATCAAAATTAATTAGATTCAATCTCTTCTTTTTATTGATTAAAAAAACTTTAATTTTGACAACAAAATGCATAAATTTATAACATTTTTAATGTTAATTATGCGTGATTATAACATCATACATCCTATTGCTAAAAACAATAGCTTGTATGGATAATAACCAGAATAACTCCTTATTTATGTGTATGATTTTTTCATTAAAATTTTTACTCCCATACATGTCATCAAGTATGGATGCAAGGGTTAGCTAATGGATGCGTTTTTTTTGCATTGCATTCTGTATTCTTGCTGCGAGTTTTTCGATGAAAAATACAGTTTGTTTATAAACGATTTGCCATACCGCATTTGTAGCATGTTTTTGCTGATTGCTTTACAACCTTTCAAGAGTCCAGAAAAGAATTTCTCTCCACACTTTCGCCATCGTTTTGCTGTTTATTTTGTAACGATAATTAAATTTACCTCGAACACAATTTAATGCTTCGATTGAATCATCTTGATTTACTTGTTCTTCAATCGACTCATCGGTGGGGTTTTTCATTTCGTTTGCTTGGGACAACGATATTTCCTCATTTCTGGCTAGTTTTAATAAAATATCCATGGTTAACGCGTCTTCACGTAGAAGTTTCTTTTGTGAGAACACGAAATGTTCTTTTATGTCTGTATTAAATCGGCATATTCACATGACTCACCTAATCGTTTCAACCTTGTGACATAGTTAACTAAACTTTAGCCATCCTTTCGCTTTGTTTGTTAACGAATCAAGTGATTTAGTTTGAGAGAACTGTCAGCAGTAAAAAAAAACGGCATGCGCTAACTAAACAATGGATTTTTTACATCTTGGCCTGCCTTTTAAAAGCAGCGCAGATATGTACAGGCTGGCTTTTCTCAAACGAATCCATGTGCATAGCTTAGAATGTGACATCAAACACTCCTGCATTTAAACACGCAAAATGTTATCACGAATTTATAAGAGCAACATTAATAAATAGTCACAGGTGCGTAGCTGTATATCTATCAAAAAGTAGAGAGATGTAAAAAAAACATTGTACTGTGGTATTGTGCTGATCCTCTGTCAGGGGAATAAGAAACCAGCGCCATAATTTTATCATACGTCGCCACATGTTATAGAGAATAATAAAGGTAGGTTTTCATACGACTGCTTTTCCACAAGCATGCGCAATAAAGCAGAATCACCACTGACTCGACGTAAAAAGATGCTTCCGAGCTTCTCTCAAAAAGTTAAACTCATTTGATTTTTTTCAGCGCGTATTGTGAAATTGATTTCCATTAAGTTCAAGCTCAAGAGACAACATTTGTACGACTACATTTTCCGCTAAAGCAGAAAAAGCAGTCGTATGGAAACCTACCTACCACTGTCTATCGTATGCTTAACATAAACTAATTCAGAAATGCAAAGCTACACGCTTTATGTGCTAGCACGTGGCATATAGTACAAAACACAGACTCACAAGAAAGCGCTCGTGACACAATAGGTCTGTACAAGTTGCACAAATGTTATAGACGTGTACCCCGAAAAAGCTGCTCTGCTGAACGTGCGAGAGACATCAGTAGCTGCCTGTACTAAGCGCTCGACCCAGATAAGTGGCATGCTTTACCAATATTAAGTGCTTGATTGACCAATAATTTTTTAACCTCGACGAATTTTTTTTCTATGGAATTGTTTGTCGATTGTTTTAGCAGGTAACAAGCCGGTGTAACCGTAAATAATTACTCCCCGAAAAAAATTACTCCCCCAGTAATAATTTCCTGAGAAATTATTACTCCTGGAGTGGTAATCTCCCAGGAAATTATTACTCCCACACGGAAATTATTACTCCCTTGAAATCACTCTTTTATGAATGGAGAAGTACTTTCTTCCCAGTAAAAACTAACTTTCCCAGTAAAACTAACTCTCATCATGGAGGTATCTCTCATGAAGACATTCCATTGCAAATTTGAATGCGCGAGGTTCCTTTATTCATAATTTTTATACTTTGTTTTATCGATTTCTAATTTTAAGCAGTTCTTTTTCTATGTTTTTCTAGAGTGTCAAGCTCCAGTTATTTTTACTTTGTTTGATACATTTTTTAAACTCAAACGTTTATTTTATCTACAACAAAATACTATTATTTACTTTATCCGATAAGTTCTTAAGCTCAAGGTCAAAAGTTTGTTTTTCTATTATTTAAAGCTCTTATAATCTATTATTTATTTCATTTATAAATTTTGAAGCTCAAGCAGTTCATGTTTTCCAGATTTTATAAGATTTCAAGCTCCGAAAATTTTTTTCTCTCCTGATTTGTTAGCTATAATCATTTTGTTTCTAAACTCAAAACCGATTGTACTTTTTTGTATTTGTTAAATTTATTTCCTATTCATTTTATTACAGTTTTTCGTTGTAAGGTTGTAGTTATCGTGAGAAAATAGATTATCAAATGATCTTGAAATGATTATTCTAAAGTCAAGTTCCAGCTGCATATATACATAGAGATATCTTTGATATATACCAACCATTTATAAGAAACAATTAAAATCATTTGATTCTGAAAGCTTTTTGTATTGACATTTCTTTAAACAACTCTTGCTTCTTATAAAAGCTTATATATAGATTTTAATGGTCCCACTGAAAAAGAGAAGCCAGACCCACCCCACCGGATTTTTAACTCTTTCGGTAGTCCACTGTAAGTTCTCTTAATAAATTCTTTTTATCAGCAAAATAATGGTCATTTTTTATTTATTAAGATAGGGGAGTAAAAATTTCCTGCGGAGAGTAATAATTTTCTGGTAAATAGATACTCCAGGGAGTAACAATATCCCGGGAAATAAGTACTGGGGAGTACTTATTTCCTAGTAAATTATTACTGGGGAGTAAACTTTTAGGGGAGTATATTTTTACGGCGACACCGGTTTACTTGGTAAAAGTACCCATCCATTATATCACAATAAATATAAAAGTGCTTCTTCCATTTTTAAAGTTTCGTTAATCGATAACATGCAGGTTTTTAAGACTTCTGTTTTTAAATTTGTTCTTATTTTGTCAACCTCGCCCCCAGGACTTTTTGCTTCAAAACGATGCTGGGCTTTTTGATGGGAATGAGCTTGCTAATTTTGTCTTACAGTTTTAAGCATCTTTTGTTACATTGCAACTTTTGTTTTGCTTTTGTCTTTTTTGCAAAATTGCTAAAAGTGAATCTTTGAAGATGTGTTTTGTGAAAATCAGTAAAATTACAGCCTTGCCATAACTCTAATTTTTTTTTTTCAGCAATTCCCAGACGTTGTTTTTTCGAAAAATGTGCTAGATTAGGAAAAAGGTATAAAATAACTCTGGCACTAAAATGATATTTAATAGCGATTTTTCGCTTAGTGTTTTCTTGGTGAAGATGACATAAGTCGGTTATGGTAGGTGTGCAGAAATTGAAGTCGCTAAATACGTTACTGGAGGGCTTAGTTTCGATATAAAAATAATTAGAGGTTAGAGCAATTAACTACAACGCCGAGTACAGATTTTATTTAAAGTATGCCACAATGTTTTTTAGACACCTGAATTCGTCGACCTTCCGAAAAACGATGTCGAGTTTTTGCAAATCCTCCAAAATTTCTTGGAAGATGAAGAGTTGGCAAGAGCTTTAAGTGGTCAGTTTCAGGTTGTACTTCCAGATAATGAAACACTTCAGAAAATGATAAACTTTATCAAAGCATCGTATCAAATTGAACGATGTATCAATCAAGCGACCATTCTCGTCGTTGGCGCAAGTGGTGATGGGAAAAGCAGTACCATTAATCATTTCTTTGATCAAGAAATATTTCCGACCTCTTCTGAAACATCATGCACCAAAGCAACAGAAGAAAGATTTGTTGTATCCTCAAGCGATGAATTGAAAATCAACAATCTTAAACTAGCTGTAGTGGATTCACCTGGATTCCACGACGTTATCAGCTCTCGAATGGCAGGGAATATCAATAGCATTCGCAATTTTTTCAAAAATTATCCAAATGATGAAAAAAAGTTCCCCAACGTCATTTTGTTCGTTTGCTCCATCATGGACACGAGAATGGATGGACCTGATTCAAAACTTGCGAAATCCCTTCGAGAGTTGGCAAAACTAGAACTGGTAGATCGCCTTCATCCTAATATTGTTATCGTTTTCACATTTTCCTGCAGTGTACCAAAGAAGCGATTTGCACAGAGGAAAAAGGAAGCCAAGAACATAAGTCAAAAACTGGCTGCACTTTATATTGGTGTTCGGCCACGTGTTGTGTTTATTGAAAACGAATTTGAAGATCATGATCTTAAAAAATCTGGGTGTTGGACAGTTTTGCCAGACAAGACAGAACAGATACACAACTTGTTTCACGCCATGATGGAAGTACTAACTGAGAACAATGACTCTCTTGGATTTCAAATTATATCGCATTTCTTTGAAAAAATGCCTAAAGATGTTAGGACTGGAAAGAAAGTGGATGTCTCTTTATATGACGCGGATAATCCAATCCTTGTAGCTCAAGAAACGGAGATTGACAAAATCATTCGTAACCATGCCACGCAGCATCCAGAGGATGCAAGTGATGCCATGACCTTGGGATTGGCTCTTGCACAAAAGAACTTTAAACTACCCGAGGATATCAGGGGCAAGACGATTGGAAGTGTCGCCACAGCTCTCTCTCCCTTTCCATTAAACCAAAACATGGAGAAGATACTCAAAAAATTATTTGAGTTAAGAGAAATGATTATACCAAGAAGAAGCATAGCGGTTGGTCGTTGTTACAATGTGTTCAAGGATGAGTTATCAACAAAGTCAATCTGCATTTTTAACGACGAACAAGATACCGTTGCTGGTTTTCAAATCCCAAAAGGCGTTGATATCGAAGTAAAGAATGAAACAAGAGAAACGAGTCATGTATATAATGACATTACCGAGTATCGCGCTGAAAGGCTTGCAAAGTTGAATGTGCATTGCGATTTGACCCAATTCATAGCAGCGGCTAAACCTGGTGTTAATATCTCAAACAACTCAACAGGAACCGAATCTGGAAATCAGAGCACTTATTCCTTTTTGTACGAAAGGTTTTGTTATACATTCAGGTTAAATTCTACCAATTGTGTTCTCAATAGGCAGTTCTTGACCGCTGTAAAGTCACTTCCAGAGAAATTTAACGAAAGCGATAATGACAGTTTGTACAAATTCCAATCGTTTTTGCGCTCGTGGGGTCATTATGTGCTCATTCGAGTTTACTGTGGTGGTGCTATGAAGGGAAAAATCAATACAAGTGCAAACCTTAAAAGTGATCAGGAACAGGTTATGAAGATTAAGACAGAACTTAACTTGAAACTGAAGATCTGGCTGGACGCAGAATTTCGGAATGATGGCAATGAAAATGCTCATACATATACCGAAAATGCTTCGGTTTCCCTCCAAGGTGGTGACATTCCAAGCAACCTTCTTTCTCTTGGTGATTGGACACCTGAAGCATGGTCAAAATGGTCGGATTCCCTTGCTGAGCAATCGAGTATATTGGAAAATGATATGGAATTGCAAGCAATGCATTTGGTTGTAAAAGATCTTGCCACTCGAGATGATGTTGAAATTAAACCAAATGAAGCTAACAAAAAAGCAAAAGCGATTTTTCAGGCGCAATGTCACATTTTGGGACAATCGTTTAGCGATTCCTATCAAATCCCTAATTCAAGAATTGAAGCTGTAAAGATGTGGATGAATAAGTACAAAAAACAAATTGGATATTGTTTGCTGGCAGCAGGTTGTGCTGTAGCTTCAGTGTTAGTTGCTGTAATAAGAAATGTTAAATAAACTTAGTCGCTTTCAACGATTGGATCGGCGAATAATTTTCAACTTGTCGTTATTGATTTACAAACGGTAAAAAGGTCATAACCAGGTAGCAGATGACATCAAGAAATAGAAACCAGTACAAAGTTTGCGAAGATTTCAAGGATTTTAGTCCTTATTGATCAAAAAGTTTGAACAAAATTTGCTAGCGTTGTTTTTTCCAAAAAATTATACCGTCGTGTAGAATATTCTCATTAATTAGAGACATTTAATTCGTTTTAGCGCGTTCTAAAATCAACATCCTTTGACGTGGTCGTGTGCTACTTTTTTATTGGCTAAAAGTAATTAAATTAAAGTCGTGGGCTCAGTTTAGAAATGAAAGTTTTGAACTAAGTGGAACAGACCCTGTGTGCCGCATCTTAAACGTTCTCATAGTTTAACCCCCTTTTATTATAAAGCTCTCGCAAATTAAAATTTCAATATTTTTTACAATACATTCTCAAAAACGTCGCGACTATTTTGATGAATTTTGATGCCACCTGTTGATGACGTCACGACTTGCAGGGGTATTTTTTCTAATCAAATAAGCGTATGAAAAATTTACAAGATATTTGTTTTAATTTCAACATTGCAACTAAGATTTCACTATTCTAATCAGTTCTTCACGACTGTCACGATTGTAATAGGATTTTCCAGTACGCTCTAAAACGCGAATAAAATAATCCGTAGTAGAATTTCGGATAACGTCACGCAAATATTACTGACGCCAACAAAAAATAATTGCTACTTTCTATTGTCTCATGCTTACAATTGTGATGGGTGTTATGTTGATGGTAACACACCGTCAGAATCCATGGAGAGAGGACACTTTATGCCTCCCACACTTTTATCAAAATTATTCGCCGACCCAAATGATTTCGCATATTTTACATATTTTACATATTTTACACACCTTAATTTTTCATCACCTTCTAAGAACTTTGACATTTTGGAATTAATAATTGGTAAAAAGAAAGGTCAGGACCCTTTTTTATTTTTATTTGTATTGCTTCTTATCAAACTTCTTTTGAGAGATTTTCTTTGTCACGAAACATATTTATGAAGGGTACAGATTTTGTGTTTTATTTAAGCTATTTTATTAGTTTTTATAGTAAAGAAAATTTTTGGTAACTATCTTAAGGGAAGTTATTTTTGTGAAGAATAACTTCTCGAGACAATAATACTTAGAAAAAATATTTCCTTCACATTGAAGCTCGATACTATGGTTGTTGTGATTTTCTATAAAAAAAGGTTTCAATCGCCAGAATAGATGCGTTTAGTATTTAAAACTTCCTAATTGCAAAAAAGATTTCGTGGAAACTTTATTTTAACACCTATTCTGTAAAAATTTCTTCACGCAAGGTAATGTTTTTGTAATAATATTTTTGTCTGCGCATATGAAGTTTTTAATATTATGGAATGTGTGTACTACATGCTTATTATAAGAATTATTATAACCTCAGCGGGCTAAATTACTCTTAAAGTTTATCAATTTTCAGGTTAAAATTTCCCTTAAAATATTCTTACATATGAGTGTTGTATAAGTGAAGAAAGTGATTGGAAACCTGTTAGAAGACATTGACCTAGTAATTAAAGAAGGCGACATGTTTGATGTTTTAATTGTTTAGATGCGCAGTTGGAAAAACGAAACAAAACAGGCTTGACAATAATAAGTCGTTTTATTCTCCTTTCTATGGAAAATCAACCAAGGATTATTCCTAAAACATTCTTAATTTTTTGAGTAAATCCCGGTCTAATATTCTTACAAAACATGTTCTTATAAAAACGCGTGTAAATACACAATATTGAAATATATTTTGTGCAAATGTTACATTAAAAAACTGATTTTCTTAACAATCGAAACTGGTCTAAATTTTTAAGCCTGGAACAGTTATTTTAATTTGCCGTTAGAATAAAGCTTTCTGCTTTATAGTTTATAATTTAATGCACGTTTAGTAGTATGCATTGTTAGTATTTAGAAAAATTCATACAGTATGCATGTGTTTTTACTTAGAACGTCGTCTCTCTTGTATCCGCACGATTGGGATCGAAGCATGCTTTGTCAAGTTGCTTACTTAGACTACAATAATGGACATGCTCTTCAGAATAAGTATGCAAGATGCAGCACGTAATTTTACAGCTGTGCTAGTCTGCTTGTAAAAGAAGTCCTGATTATTAAATGATATAGATATTATCATGTCATGAACAAGAGAGTTTATTCTAGGTACGTTTCGACGCTACAGCTGTCATCGACGGGCTATAATCGTAATTATTTTTGGTTATTTATTAGTTGAGGAGATAATTAGAGGATCGAAATCAACCAATCAGATCACAGCAATTAAAGTACTGTAAACCCACGAATAAGCACCACGGCGCTTATTAAAAAATAGACTTTTTTAAGTGCTGGGCTTAATCAAGGGCGGCACTTATTGAAACTTTACGGGTAATTTTTAGACAAATCCAGTGTCTTATTCCTTCGAATAATATAAAAACCCTACAAAATAATAATATCTTCGTCTCCTTCTTTATCAGGATCGAGTTGTTGACGTTCATAATTCGACATATAGTGTTTGATAAGACAAGATGGCAATATATTGGTATACTATATCAAGTGCCTCTTATTTTAAAATCCTCCTTGATTAAAAAATTCCTGAAATAAGCGCCACATTTCAAATTTAAGGTGCAGCGCTTATTCGATGGCGGCGCTCAATTAATTTACAATTAGATAGGCGGGGGTTTCAAGCAACGGTGGAGCCAACGCCTTGTTTTCCAAATATTTTGAAAAAGGTAACGTATATTACTTTTTCGTACTACAGCAAATTTTTCGACGTATTTTAAATTTTCCTTCTGTTGCTTTTAAAAAACAATAACCGGTGTTTCAACAACATAATTATCGCATTTCTTAGCACATTTAAAATAACCCCCCTCACTCTAGTAGTAGTAGGGGGCCCTTATAACCAGTTTTTCAAAAAAACTGGTTATAATTCTGCAAATTCTGTAAAAGGGAAATTCCCTAATAATGCTGACATCAACAAAAATCGACGCATGCGCAATCGCACGCAATTGAGAATGGGGAATTCCCTAATAATGCTGACATCAACAAAAATCGACGCATGCGCAATCGCACGCAATTGAGTAGGGGGAATTCCCTTACTCAAATCACGACCGCTTAGTTGAGGCTGGGCCTGTGATAAAGATGGACCAGCTTTACTTCAGGAACGCTATCGGTAAACTAACCAGCGAATTCTCACCGTCAAGAGCAGCAACTCACAACGCTCTTACGGATCTATTGCATAGCATGACATCAGAAATAGCATTTAAGCTCGTTGAGGAAATGCCATGGCTACTCGAGTGTGTTCCAGACCACTGCAAGACACAGGAAATGTGCACCATGGCGGTTGGAAAGGATCTCCAGCTATTCAAGGCTGTCCCAGGCCATTTCAAGACGCAAGAAATGTGCACCAAGGTGGTTAGGGAGAACAAATGGATGATCTGGCGTGTTCCAGAGCATCTTAGGACTCAGGAAATGTGCACGAGGGCCGTTCAAGAGGATCCCAGTTACTCCAGTTTGTTCCGTACGCTTTCATGACACAGGAAATGTGTATGAGGGCGGTTGGAAAGGATCCTGATGTACTCTGGTATGTTCCGGAGCATCTCAAATAAACGATGAAGGAACAATGCGATGACTGTGAACGCGTGCTCGACGAGTACGACAGGTGTGGCTGCGGGCGCAGACTTCTGATAAGAGCCAAGCTGCTCTGCTGGTACTGCTATCAAGAGTACATCACCTACAATGGAGGCAGTTGCGATTGCGCAACGACATAGAAGACCCTGGTTGAGGTTTTGTCTCTAAACAAAAAGATGTTGATGAAATTTGGAGACAAAACTGTTAAGACAATGGAATTTTACACTAACGCAGCTCCGCTAAACATCGAAGAAGTGAAAATTGAAAACCTTGTACTGAGCGACCCCATTCCAGCAAACAAAGACAAGGATGAGCGCTTCGTGATAGGCTACCAGAACCAAGACGGCAACATAGCAACGCTGTTGCTAAAAACCCCTAAAAAGGTCTACTCAAAAGGTGTCTCATGCTTCAGCGAGGGCTCTGCACTCACGATGTCGTTCGATCTTTGTGAATATCCTGAGTGGCTAGAAAAATACGAGGAGATCCTGAAGAAGGTGGAGTCCCTGGAGGGGCATGGCTTCACCAACACCAGTGTGAAAAAGGGCCGCTACATCAGCGCTAAGCTGAAGGAGTGGGATAGCAAAATCAGAACTGATTTCCATTCCAAAAAAGTACCACAGGAAAGCTGTGAGTGTACGGCTATCATCAAACTGGCGAGCATTTACAGGCAGGGAGGAAACTACTATGTGCAGACCTACCTAGAAGAGTGTATATACAAAGAGGTTGAAAGGTATCGCGCTCGCCACCTTATCTACTCCGATGAGGACCTTGAGGATGAAATTAGCACCATCGCCTAGCGGCTCCACAGGAGTAGCATCCACTGAGAACTGGCTTTATATGGTTGTCTTCAACCATACAAACAAACATGAAGGTTGACGCACTGAAAAAAGAAGCGAAAGCACTGAAGATTCCTCGTTATTCAACGATGAATAAGGCCCCTCTTCTTGAGGCGATCCGAAAGGCCAAGTACAAGGACGTCTCAATGCAAACGGACGGCCCCTATTGCGAACCGTGTACCAGGATTAGCTGGCAGAAAAATCTCGAGCAATACCTGAGAGAGATCGCTGAAAAGCAGCGACGTATCGTATATGATGGTGGTCTTATCATCGATCAAGACACGGGAGAGGTACTCGAGATCGAGTAGCATGTGATCTAGTGTGTTGAACAACACACTAGGCTCGAGAGATCTATGAATAGGCAGGCGGGGATTCTAAGTACCGGTGACATACTGTGCAGATTGAAGTTTTTTCAACAGTTCATCCTTCGCCTCCTCTCGGCCTTTCGCAACAAGCTGCTGTCGCTCCCGTTCATTGATCTAGTCAACAATTCTCTTTGTTCGTTGACGTACCTGCTCCTTGAGTATCATGTAGCGTTGCTTCTCCTGCATGATCAGGCTAAACTCGTAGTCGCTAATGACTCCATTTTCCACAGCTCTGCTGATCAAGTCAACGACAGAGTTGAGCTTAGTCTCGGCGAGTAGCCTGATCCCCTCATGCTTTTTGCTCTTAGCACCCAGCCTCTTCCCAGCATTCCGCAGACCGGCTTGGCCGAGCCCCACGGCAATAGTGATACCGCCCATGGCTATGCAGAGAGGAGCTCCAAGACCCGAGGCCAGCGCCCATATTCCGACACCTGAGGTGATAATGCTGATAATGAGCAACCCGTGGTCGCAGAAGCGCACCCACGTGCCATGCATCTTGAATTTTTTCGCTAGCTTGTCACGCTCTTTGATCTCACCCCGCAAATAGAGTTCTACCTCCTCAATTTTCTTGAGTCTGTAGACCTGGGAACTCTGTTCCGCGTCAGCCTCTTCCGCGTGAGGTGCGCTCGGTAAGCTCGGATATAGCTTCATTATGTCACTCATCTTTATTTTATAAGCAGCTGCATCTTGAGAGAGACGAACGAAACGTTCTTGTGCGTGTTGTACTCGTCCGTGAGCATGAACTCGAGACGATCAGTGCTACCCTTTAGGGGGAGGTAAACAGGAGTGTCAAAACTCCACGTCAACATATCTCCCCAGGCACTTAGCTCTTTGGTGGGAAGTAGGGCCAACATCTTGGATTTGCTACCATCCAGTAGGCAGTCATTTTCATCCAGCTGGGGGCAGATGAGTCTCAGTCGCCGGTAAACGTCGGTCCTATAGAAGCTGTCATAGTCGCCCTTGGTATAGTACTTTTTCGCGGGATCGTATGGTAAGCCCATGACCTCTTGCAGCGATCGAAGGATTACCACAGTGTACCCCGCATTGACACGAAGCCTGCACAGCCCATTCTTCAGCACGAAGAGCTTGATCTTGTCCCCTGCTTGACTGTTGACGATAGTCGCGAGATCCTCGATCCTGTAGAGCCCGTTCATGATCTCGATTCTCTGGAGCACATCCGTGGATCCTTCCCTACGGATGGTAAAATCACCGTCGGAGTATATGTTTAACCAGGTGGGTCGAATGCTGATAGACTTCAGAGCGATCCTCGTGTCCTGCCCCAAGTAGTCCTCGAATATCGTAGGCTTCCCGATACCCGTAATGTAGAGTTGCTTCATCTTTATTGTTAGAAGAAAAGATGAGCATTTACTCGTACAACCCGAGGGCAAAGTACGCGCCCAACCACGGGAGATATCTGGAGAGGCTCAAGGGAGATGACCTCTCAGTGCAGAGCATCGTCATTGACGCGAAGGGGTCCTCGTTCATGGTGAAATTTCCAGACATCTTCGTCGACTACGAATTCCACTCAGGCACAGCAGCCCTCGTCGGGGAGTGGCAGAGCCACCCCTTCAGTCTCTGGTCTACTCAGCTTAACTTTGCCACCTACTGCGCAACATCTGCTTGCGGTATTTCCATGCAGCATCTTACCTCCGAGCTGCCCCTGGTTCGTGCCGTCTACCGCTTCCACGTCTACTTCTAGATCCGCAAAATTCTGTCGGAGCTTGACGTCTCTCTACCGGGCTCTACTAGGTTTTGACGTCTCAACAACCCCTTCGACAAGCAAAAATTCCGGCAACTGGCTCGCGAATTTGGGGTAAGCGACAGCGAGCAGCATTAGAGGAACGAAACCATCTTCAGTACCTGGCAACTTCATCGCGTGGACTACCCTGGTTCAGGCCCTAGCTATCTCGACAAGGACTCGTGGAGTCGGTGGATCCTCGAAAAATCCCAAGGCCTCACTCGTATAGGTCTCGAGCGGCTCTCCCAAAGCGTGCGCTTCTACGCCAACCTCATCCTCGAAAGCCAGGCAAATGCGAGGTCGGGCATCCTCGGAAACCAAGGAAGCGCTATCGATGCACAGCGCCTGTACCTGACGACCTTTGAGGAGCTGATCATTAGACCTAGCGACACGGGTAAGGAAATCGCCGAGTTCCAAAATGTGCTGAAGTACGCGCGGTCTTAGGTCGATTTTAGCGTTGCTCATGGTGTCTACATGATCCCCAGTGACATGAGCCTTCACATTGGAAGTGTTATGAATTTCACGAATAAAATCCTCATCAGCAAGGAGTACTTCTCCATCGGTGTTAACCCGAAGATTAACGCGAGGCAAGAGGGAGTAAACCCCTCTCTTGGAAAGGCTAGCGAGTCGACGAAACATCAAGCACCAAGGTCTGAAATAGGGGTCATTAGTAACCAAGCCCTTGGAAGGAGAAACCCTCACGAGGACACCAAGGCCACCTTGGTTACGGCAGGAGTAGGCCTTATCCTTGCATATCTATGGCTGAAGAAGACTTGAGCTGAGCCGCCAAGGCGATCTAGTGTGTTGATCAACACATTAGACCTATTTTTTACGCTGTTTTCCTCTCTTCCCAACGTACGCGACAACAACAGCGACGACAGCAGCGATGGTCATGTACAAGTGTTTCGCTGCGAATTCGACGACTCTCGCCACAACTCTGAAAAAGAACGAGACAACGCTGCCGATGATCCCAGGTAGCGCAGCACCTGCTTTGGCTGCCAGGTACTTCAAGAATTTTCCGAGTCTTTCCAGCTGCTTCTCTACAAAGCCTTTCCCCCCAGCGGCACCTCCTGCAGCACCCGCTCCTCCACCACCTCCCGTAACTGCGAGCACGATGGTGGAAATCAGTAGACCAACAGCTGAGATGATACTCGCTATAGTCAAGCCTTGTTCCTTGAAGAGAATCTTAAACTTTTCCACGAGTGACGTGTCTTCTCCAGCAATCTTCATCAGAGTCTCCTTGATGTGTAGCAGTTGGCTCTGGGTGTCGGAGGAAAGCAAACCGTGCGCTTTTCGTGCTTCTTCCTTTTCATCGTGGATCTTTTCTAGCCCTTCCCTAGCCTTCGTGAGGTCTTCATCCCAAATAGCTAGCTGTTCCTCGGATGCTCCAGGCGTGGCCTTCTTGCTCTCGAGCCTTTTCACCTTAGCTTCCGCTTTATCGATCTCGCTATCGTATAAGATCATCTTACCTTTCAAGTGCTTCAGGTTACCCCGCAGCGTTTGAAGCTCAAGGTTTAGCCCTCTTTGTTCAGGCTCCGTGAAGGCTTCGCTGCCACCAAAGGAAGTATCTTGCATAAGGCTCTCCGTCTCGTCTAGAACATTCTCGAGCAGCGGCATCATCTCGATATCATCAGCCCTTTCCTCAATATGATTCAATTCATTCATAAGTTTCCGGGCCCTTGCCCCTGCCTTGGTATAGTCGTCGAACCCCAGGGCTTGTATGCGGCCCTCACCTAGACCACTCTCTATCGCGGAAGCTCATCATCTTGATTCGTAATCACTTTTTCCTTCAAGGTTTTTTTACCCTTCACTATCTCCTTGATAATGAGCTGGTTCCCGTCGAGCTTAAACCTGTCGTAGTGTCTCGCGCTTGACTTTAGCCCCAGCTCCTTCTCAAGAGCTTCGTAAAGGCTATCAACATTAGATCTTAGTAGCTCCTGCCTTGCCGTGAGAGCTAGCTGCCCCGTCGTTCGTGAAGGCGTGGAGCTGGATGGAATGTCCTCAGGCCTACTGAAAGATCCCTCCACGTCCTCGTCCCCGCGGTCAATGTCTTCCTCTGGCGTAAAGTCACCTCCCTCGTATGCTGGGTTAATAGACATTTATTGAACGAAAACCAGCTACTAATAAACTATGAGTTTTGGAACTAAACTTGATCCTTATGCAGAAGTCAAGACGATGCTGGCGATGAAAGGCAAGAAGCAGCGTGTTAAAGTAAGTCACGTGCCTTCGACAATCAACCAGAACGAGGACTTGTACGTGGATGTCCCAAACATGGGGCGGAACGACGTAATTTTCCCCGGCTCTCTCAAGCTCCTATTCGACCTGGAACTTACTGGCACGAACACCAAACGTACGATTGTCAGCAACATCGGCAAGGCGCTGGTACAGAATCTGCGCATTACCTTGAACGGCAACGAGGTGCAAAACATTAGCGACTACAACGTGCTGGCAGTCTACAAGGACCTCTGGATCCCCAAGTTTAATCGAGAGAACAACCTGATCTTGGAGGGGATCAACCCCAGCGATGGAACTATCAGAGCCCTACAAGTCAAGGCCAGCGACCATGTAGGAAATGTCGAGGAGAAGGCGATCGCTGAAGCCTATGGCAACACTTTCTGTATACCGCTAGGCAAGATGTTCGAGTTGACGGCAGATCTACCCTTCTACCAAGCAGGACTCCACGATAGGCTACAGTTCGTGTTACACTTTGCACAGCACAGTGACGTCATCAAAGACGCGGGAACAGCTGCCTCGGGGTCTACGGCGGCTAAACCAGCTGATGCTGCGTACAAAATCTCAAACATCTCCCTGGAGTTTGACAAGGTGCATCACGAGGGGCTTAGCAATGCTATGATGTCCAGATATTCGAGGCTAGCGCTACCCTACGAGCAGATACTTCGCAGCAAGGTGGTAACCCTGAAAAAAGCTGATACTGACTATAACCTCCAAATCGACACTCCCGCGAAGTCTTTGAAGGGTGTTCTACTGCTGTTCGTTGACCCCGCGAAAGTCAAGGCCTACGCCGGTGCCAACGAGGTGTTCTACAACCCAAAGATCGAGAAAATCTCGATCACTGTCGAAGGTGAGCCCAACGAGCTGTACTCGCACGCCATGCTACCCAAGGACCATCTCGAACAAGTCGTGAACCTCTTTGGTAGCCACGACTCCTCGGTAACAATCGGTCAATTCTTCAACGAGAGATACGCGCTGTTCATCGATTTTCGAAGTAGCCCGGAGAATACCTTGCACGGGAGTGGTAGGCCTCTACAAAGGCTTAGTGATGGCATAACGCTGCAAATGACGAAGAAAGCTGACGGAACTACCGGCGACATCCGCTGCTATGTATACTTGCTGCAGGATGCTCAATTGAACGTACTGGATGGTAGATTCTATACTGTGGAGTACTGAATAAATGGCAACCTTGGCAATCATGGCAGGGGGAGCGTTAATCAACGCACTAGCATTTTCAGGGAGCAATTATCTATTCAGTAAACTTTCGGGGCATGGGGAAGAAGAGCGGAAAAGGCACGATAAAGCAATCGAGAAGCTCCAAGCAGCCCAGACACAGTGGGTTCGAGACAGGCAAGCGAGGATAGACTGGTACAATCAGCAGCGAGAGCTAAAAAGGCAAGCTGGAGAGAGCCTGAAGGAGCTCGACGAAGGTATGAGAGAGTACTATATAGCAACGATCGAAAAGGCTCCGAAATTGTCTGATTTCTACACACCTTCCAAACAACAACAAACAGAAGAGCTGACGTTCGTTGTTGGCTCACTAGCCCTCCTCGGTTTCGCTGCGTACAAGTACATGTAAGGGCCTTCGCAGCAATTTTTTCGACATGTAATAATAAACATGTCGAAGGCACATATCCCCACAGAGAAGGAGGCTGAAAAGCTCAGCCAAATTACTATACTCCAGATACTCCAGAGCATCTCTGGACTGGTCGGAAGGCCGTTAAACTGCTCGCTGAGCAGAGCGGTCTTGCCCAAAAGAAGGCCACCCACTGGCTGTCCGTCAACTCCTATGGCTCCGGCATATTCGAGGCCCTAAAGCCATCAACTACCCTCATTTCACCATTACGAAACCGAACGAAATGCATCAGTTTGACTTGCTCTATATGCCCCATGACAAAGTCTATGGTAACGTCTACAAGTACATCCTCACAGGCATCGATGTAGCGTCGAGGTACAAGGTGGCGAGACCATTGAGAACCAAAAAGGCCAGCGAAGTTACCGATATGCTCAAGGATATTTACAAAGCAGGACCTCTCCGCTATCCAAAGATTTTTCAGTGCGACAACGGCTCAGAATTCAAGTCGGACGTGACGAAGCTGTTGGAAGGCAAAGGGGTTGAGATCAAGCGGGCAACTACCAAGTACCACCACACTTTCACGGTCTTCGTGGAAAGCTATAACAAGGTGCTTGCGGAGAGGCTCTTCAAACCTCAGGATGCGCAAGAGTTGGTCTCTGACGATACTAGTAGCACCTGGGTCAAACACTTGTACAGTATTGTGAAAAGCATGAATAACACCAAGACTGCCATGATCGGGATGAAGCCTTCGAAAGCGATCAAGCTCGAGGAAGTCCCACTTGTGTCAAATCAAGAATACCCCGAGGAAAAGCCGTTACCTGAGGACGGTCTTTACTTGTATCTGCTACAGCCCGGAGAAGAGCATGGTGATCAAAGAAGACGTGCCACTGACGCATGGTGGAGCAAGAAAACGTATAGACTCGATCATATCGTGGCTGGTACCCGTCTGCTGTACTATCTCGCAGGTGGGCCTGATCGCAGCTTTGTGTCAGAGGAGTTGATGCTGATCCCAGAGGATGTTCAGGTACCTCCGGAGCATGTAAAACAATGGTAGATGTGTGCTAGCGTAGTCTGCGTTGCTGCAACTCTGTTTTTGTAGCTCGATCGAGTTACAAAAATCTCGCTATCGCGCTTATGACATATCAATGTCGAAGAGCTCCTCAAACAGCTCCCGCGTATCAGTGTCCGGTAACGTGAAATGGTTCCTGTGATAATTTTCGGTCCCGAGGGTGTCGTCCCTAAAGCGGTTCCAGGCGTGCACAGCGTTAGGGTCGTCGCATGCCGGTTCTCCCACAGTCATCTCACGATACATTGCTCTTAGCGTGCTAATCCTTGTGCTAAGCACTCTGCGTTGACAACGTATCATGTAGTGGGGATGTTTACCTTTCTTTCCACGCTCGTTAGGATCGTTCTTGTCAACCACCTGGAGTATCGTATCGTAGGGGTAGCGGTGCGGGACGTGTCTTTCTCGTAGTTCAACGATTTCTTCGTCCCTCTCCTGGAGGTCGTCCTCTAGGTTGGCGATGGCCACGTCCCTTTGTTCGAGGTCGTCCTCCATCACCACAAGTTGTTGGTCCCTGTCTTCGAGGTCATCTTCAAGGAGCGCCAAGCTCTGGCGCTGCTCCCTGACCTCATCTTGTAATTTTTCGACGCCTTTTCCAGCTAGCCATTTTGTCAAATCTACGGCCTTGGGCTTTCTTGATCTGACGGTAATCTCGATGGCCCCTCCTAGCGTAACGAAGGCATCATGCGGATTTTTCCAACCTCCTAGCATACCAGACCGGGTTTGGTTAGTAACCAACGCCGTTTCATGACGTGAAATGGTCGTGATATCTCGATACGACTCTGCAATTTTTCCAATCCCCAAAAACCTCCCGAGATCGGCTCTTTTGAACATGGGCTGACCCCGGTTGTTTACCAGGGTCTCGATGGCTCCCGCGGGCACTGCGTTGAATAGGGTAATTTGCGAAGACATTTTGCTTGCAATGTTTGGGAATCCGAAAATCTTTTGCATGGACGCGAGGCGATGTTCCGCGTTGCTGCCAGCCTTAACAAATGATGAAACTGACGAAATTGATCTGGATGAATGACGACGAGTTCAGAGACATGGTAGAGTCTGTCCCCAAGTTTGGAGAGTGGAGCCAGAAATTTTCGAGTCATCGCCTGATGAAGCCGTTCACTCGCGACATGGCCATTTCCTACGTCTTCCACAGCAACAAATTCGAGAGCACACTTCCCCTCGGCATA
This sequence comes from Hydractinia echinata, assembly GCA_030067915.1. Classification (NCBI taxonomy): domain Eukaryota; kingdom Metazoa; phylum Cnidaria; class Hydrozoa; order Anthoathecata; family Hydractiniidae; genus Hydractinia; species Hydractinia echinata. The sequence continues at coordinate 502,268 of JASGCC010000150.1, forward strand.
AAGTACGGAGATACGTACAAGATGCTGTCAAACCTGGGGGATGCAGACCTTCCCGAGCTGTGGGACTCTGATGGAAAGTCAAAGTCTTCGGCAGCCAACAGGACTCAGCTGGCACAGCACCTGCGCGCGTTAAACTACCTGCACGGCCTGGAAAGGCTTTCGCTCGAGGGGGTGCTGAAAACTCACGGGGTGCTGATGAAAGGGTCCATAGACTCCCAGGGTAGCCCAATCTTGACGGGAGAGCTCAGGACCTTTGGCGTTAATAATGGCGTCGACAACTACATGGACCACATGGAGGTGGAGCAGAGTCTTAAAAAGCTCATCGACTGGTACGAGACCGGAGGCGTGCGCAAGGCCCACGTTGACGAAATGGGAACAGGCCACAAGCTGTTCTGGAACTTTTTAAAGATCCACCCTTTCCACGACGGCAACGGGAGAATGGCCAGGTTGCTGTTCAGCTACCACATGTTTCGGACTGGCACGCCTTTTGCCGTGTGCATAACCAGCGGAAAGTCAAGATCGAGAAATCACTACAACATGGCGATCAAGCGAGAAGACTTCATCAACTTTAACACGAGCGATCTGTACACGCTCCTGACGTATTCCAAATACTTGGCCTGGAAAAACTTTATCGACCATATCACAAGGCCACGATATCGATAGAGGGATAGGGAGCTAAACGGGTGGATCAGCGATCCACCTGTTCTTTTACGCCTCCTTCATCACTCCAAAATCCTCCAGGATCTGGGGTGCTCAAGTCTCACGTACAAGCAAGCATGCTTGGACTTTTTAAGCTCGCCCTTAATAATGGAAATTTCTCCCCTACTCGAAATAACATCGTTCTCTTCATGAATGAGATCAAACTCCTTCCGATTCTTCGGATACCAAACAAAAAGCTGCTTCATTTGGTCTCTTACTGTTATTGGGATCTTCTTATATCTTTGTGTTAGTAGCCACAAGCTATGCCCTTTGTGTCTACCCGAAACAGCTAGTTCCAGCAACGCCCCACGAGTTTTATCGAGAGATTCGTCGGCGATCATGTCGTCAACGATGAACAACGTCTCCTCGCCCGCCAAGAGCGACGACAGTTTTTGGATCCACTCGAACAGCTGCTCCTTGGGGTCCACCGGGAACACGTAGTCATCTTTCCACAGCGAGGACCTCTCGAGATAGGTCTTGTTCCAGCGGAGGGTAGGGCACAGGATCACGACGTTGTGGAAGTGGTGCTTGTACTCGTTCTCCAGGAGGTCGAGGACGCGCTGCGTTTTGCCGCACGAGGTGGGTCCCGTGAAGATGGCCGTATGCGGGTCTTTCACGATGTCTAGCATTTATTCTGAGGCTTTTATGTATGCCCTAGGGCATACATAAACCTTGCAGGCGCTTATTTCGGCTTTGGTACGATACTCGAAGGTATCCACCCATTTGAGACCGCCATCTCACGACTAGCGCGCCCCGCTGAAAAGTAAGCCACCATCTTCAGGACGTCGCTCGTGTCCATTTTGGTAGAGGGGCTCGTGATGCCCAAAAATTTCTTCCCTCCCAGCGCGTAGGCAAAGGTGAAGCCGAGATCGACTACGGTCTCGTACAACATGTCGAGGACTTCTTTTTGCTGAGGTGTTACGTTTGAACTCATTTATTAGGGGCCTAATGCATGCGAAAAATGTCGATATCAGGCTGTCGCGTGGGCTGACGCTCTTCGCGTTGCTTTTGCGTGTGCTGAGGCGCACGTGGCTCTGGGGTTTCAGCACGCTGGTGAGTCGCTACAGGCTGCTTACGTATGTAATAGACTGCCACGCAAGCGGCAAGTACGGCAAGACCTCCGGCGAGGTATACGGCACCTGACTGTACAGAAGAGACTCCAGAACTCGCTCCAGAAGAGGTTTTGACTGTAGATTCTACTGTACCCTCCTGTTGCTTCAGTTCCTCCTTCCTCTGCTTCATCAGTGCCGCCAACTTGTGACCCTGCGCAACTCTTCCCGGATGTTTTGCTGGTCTTGTGATAGCTCTCTCTTCTTGTCTCTGTTCACTCATTTCTTTAAGTCACAAGACTTGAAGAAATCACTTCTTTTTTACATCAAGATGGAGGGATAGACCCTGTTCCTCAAGGATCTCCATGGTCTCTTTTATCCCCTTGAGTATGGCCTCGGGAGTGTTTAAATCTCTCTCGAAGTATCTCAAGAACTCCCTAAACGTCATGGGTTCTTTCTTTGGCATGGCTATTCCAAGCTTCCTCCTCTCCTTATTCAGCGCCGCAAGTCTCTTACCTGCTGCAACTCTCCCCGGATGCTTTTTGTGTACTTCAACAATTTTTTCCACAGCCTCGGGCTGTTGATTGATGATAATACTACACACGCTGCTCATCTTTTTCTTGCTTTCCAGCATCTTGCTTTTCATCTATCTTGGACACATGCTTCTGGAACGGGACCTCCACGGAGAGCTGAGTGTGATTAATGGTATGGGCCGCCACCAGCAGTGGCGTTAACAATTTCCCAAAGGCGTAGTAGACGAGGATTCCCAAGTCCGCCATGGAGTCCTTGATAATCGGATCTTCCTCGTTGTCTTTTTTCAGACCCTCAGCACTATCGAGCTGAACTACATTGCCCACGGCCTTCGCGTACATGCTAATTGCGTGTGAAGACAGTGCCTTGGCGGTCTTCTCTCCCTTATCGTGAATTTCACGTTGAACGAAGTTCGTATACGCTTTTTCGATCACCTCATCTGGTGCCTTGTCAACAAAGCCTTCAGTGCATTTCTTCGGCAAGAGATGCTGTTTGCCTTTGCGTATAGCATCTTTCAAAGCTTGACGTTTGTCGATAGGTTTGTCGCGATGCTCTAAAGCTTCTACTGGCGTGTCGACTTCATCTAATATTTCTGAGATTGCAGACATCTTTATTAGAAGCCTTCTATAGCGCAAAAAGCAGAGCACGATCAAGACGTACGGAAGAATTATTGCGAGACATAGGCATATCTCGCATAGCATGTTTATTTTTCAAAACAAAACCCTCGTAAGGGAACCCTCTGGGTGTTTGTTGTTTTTGTTGTTGTTGTTGTTGTTGTTTGAACCCAGAGGGTTTTTGATTCTGTGAGTATACCACTCAGAGCCTTTGGTTCACCATATCCGAGGTGTTTTTTCAGGGCTTTAGACTCAGCATACTTGCTCTTTATACTCTATACAGAATGTCGTGCTTGTACTACGCATTAACAAAACCCACCTTTTTTAAGTGAGCACTTTCAGAGGCCGTTCCTTGCACTGACATTTAACCGGCATTTGGCACAATTTTTCCCGTCGTGGCACAGTGTGGGAGAAACCGGGGCGAGACGGCCGCTTCCAGCTAGGACGTGCTCTCGCCCGAGCACCCCTACCCTTCCGCCAGGAACTAAGCCTGCTCCCACAATTTTACTATAATTCGAGCTTCGTATATAGCTATTCAGTATCACCTTGAGTACTACCCGTGTGAAAATCCACGCATCACCGGTTAGCTCATATACGCATCATACAGAAAACCTCTTGATTATTCAAAAATGTTTATCACTTCTGAATAGATGAGGCAAATGAGTTTGATCTTGTTTCTACCGCTTCATACTGATGAGGCGTGACTCGAAGTTGTGAGAAAATTTAAAACACAAATCTATTCAACGCGACTTACAATTCCAAAGGCACCGTATGTACACCATCCTCGAGTACCTTCCGCTTATCGTAAAACGCTGAGAGTCCCAGCTTGTTCTGCTCGTACGTCACCATCCCCTGGTTGTGCACCCGGAAGCCTTCCTTTTTTTTGCAGTGTCTAAACTATCCTTTAACGTGCTTATGTACCTAGACCACGTCACCGCATTCTGCCTTTTCGACATCCCTTTGCACGAAAATTTTGTGCCCTCTTTCCCTTCGACGAAGTAGCACTTGGCTGTCAGGGCAATCATCCGAGACCCGATGAATTCCGCTTTGAATAACCCTCCCGTTCGACTCGAGTACTTGTCGGTGACAAGCCAGTTTTTTACGTCTTCGTGGTACTCGTCAAGCAGTTCAGGGCGAACGACATCTCGCAACTCTTCTCTGGAGATGGCAAAATAGGCACTATCTGTATCCATGTAGCAATACTCAAAGTCTCGACGGTCTACGTACTTGTCTAGGAAGTCATAGTAGAACGCGAGAATACGCAACTTCGCCAGCTAATAGACGGCGATACCACACTGGTAAGCTCTATCGATGCTGACCCCGTGCCTACCCTTTCTGATCTCGTACGCATCTCCTATCTCTTCAAGGTCTTCGAGGTACGGGCTTCGGAGGGCTGCATCGACCTCCTTTTCGTCTCTGGTAAACGTGGTGTTCGCGTGCCTCGCCAGATCTTCGATCATCTTCCCGTAGAACGAGTTCCCCTTCAACTTGGCCGTATCTCCCGCGATGCGCTTGTCAGGGTCTTTATCCGCCTGTCGTCGTGCATCAGCAATCTCTTCCGGGAACCACGCAAATGGCTTACCTCGAGCGTACTTGAGGAACTGGTAAAAAGCAGTCACTTTCAGCCCGTGGTCGAGGTACCACTTTAGTACGGGCGTGTACAACAAGATCTTTTCAGCTTTCATCACCCCTAGGAGCTTGCACGTACCAGGAACACTCTTGCGCCCCGTAGTTGTCAAGTACTCGTGCATGTGCTCGGGGATTTGATCGTCGGCTATCTCCTTAACCACAAATAGTGGAGACATCTCGCTGAATTTGTCATACAGCTCCGGGGGCACCTCGATATCGACTTGCGCAAAGCCGAAGAGCGAGCCATTTTGAACACCTCGCGTCAGCATCTCAAGATTGTGTCCTGCTGTTGGTGCAGCCACCTTGATCAGCTTTTCCTTTCCGCATGGGAAGTCTTGCAGCAGGGTACTCGGGTAGAACATGTTCGCGTCATAACCCAGAAGGGTTTTGCATTTGTTGGGCTCCTTGTACACGTGAGATCTGATACCCGTCACCTCCCTCTCGTGGTACCTACAGAAGACGATCGCGGGGCCACCGACCATCCCCGTCCGCAAGAGCTCGTAGGCCTCATTTCTTGTGCACTCCGTGCAGGCTTTTTGAACCTCTTTGCAGGCCTTGCACCGGCTGTTGAAGCAGTTGTCTCCACACTTGTGTTTACAAGGCTCCCCTGGAGCGTAGAGCTCTAGCTTGTGGTTCAACCGTAGAGACTTGTTCAAGACATAGCGCATCGACACGCCTGGTATACTAACAGCATCCTTCAGAATGTCTATCTCATCCTCATGATACTGCAGCCTCGTCTTGTTCACGGCTTCAACGAAAGGTTCCACGTCGGCTAGATTGTACTCGCGTAACCAGTCCATCATAGTGACGCAGCCTTGCTTGTAAAACTCTGCGCGGAATGTCTCGTACTCTTCAGGAGATAGCGTGTTTTTCCCGCCAAGACTACTATAGAATGCCTCGTGCTCGACAGGGCCGACATGGTTCAGCTTGTCGTAGTTCGACAACCATTCGTAAGGAAACACGAGCTTTTCAAGCCCACATTCCAGAGACTTGCACCAGCTGTCATAGCTCAGGCCAGGGGCAAGGAAGTTTTTGATATCGAGAAATTTGAACCTCGAGGTCGTGAGGAACATGTAGTCGTTGTCCTTCTTTGCCACAGTGATTTTCTCATTTTCAGCAATTCGCTCGACAAAGTACCGCTTGATCAGGTTGATGTCATACTTTCCGCTGTTAAAACCGATCACCGCTACCTGGTTCGCCCACTCGTTCCAAGCTTCTTGAGCCTTCTTAGGAAGCATGTTAAAGTCGTCGGGCCTCGGGTACATCCTCTCGACTTCTTCGACGATGAGGGCCTGTCTTTTCTCCAGCTCCTTAACGAACTGCTTAACCAAGACCTTGGGATCCTCGTGCTCGATGAACTTTGGATCTTCATTCAGACTATCGTGAATGCCAACACTTACAGGGATATGCTCCGAAAGATATGTTAGATCAGATGTTTGCCGCTGGTTCAACGGTGCTAGGAGGGCTTCAAAGTCAAACACGATGTAGTGAGGATAGGGTCGAAAGTCCTTCTTGAAGTACCTCTCGCTTCGGGGTGGGTTCTCGCACTCCCAGGCTGTGACGAGGCCGTAGCCAAGTTTTCGGATGCCTTCCTCCTTCGACTTGGTGGCAATGTAACGAGTCTTGTCCGCTGCGGTTATCTTCGGTTGACAGGGGCATCCGTGCCACTTGCAGCCGTGGTATTCGTAGACTGTCTTGGTCTGGGGTTCATACCCGTCTACCCTGTAGAACTCATTGTCTTTCCCGTATCGAATCACGCGTTCTCCACCGTTCCCACAAAGCGCGTGGTGTATATGTCTTCCTGTTTTCTCCGACATCGCTTCTATCCATCGACACGCCGAGTAGCTAAGGTTCTCGTCGTAAAAGACCTTCTCCGACTTGCTCGACATGTGCTTTACCTTCTCTCCTTTGCAAATGATCGTCGTCTTGACGCCCTCGCACTCGTTCTTCTGATGTCTTGTGAGGTGGTTGCTTCTCGTGAACATTTGGTTGCAGGCCTCGCATTCCCATTTCTGTCGTGCTAGTACGTCTAAATCCTTGATATAAAAACAGTTCCCATCCAACATACCAAGGTTGATTGTGTCTAACCCCTCTTTGTACTGATTCTGACCGTAGACGAGTCTCCATGGTGCCTTTTCAGAGTTTGTCTTGGGCTCAAAAACTCTGATGTTGATCTTGAAGTGTTTGGCAATGCCCTCCAGATCCACCAGCTTCGTGGCACGTACATCTCCCCGCTTTAGCTTGGAGTTCTCGTAGTACTTTTGGGCTAGTTTGAGGGCTGGCCTTGTTAGGAACTCTGTTTCCCTTTTTACGTCGGCCCTCTCCCTTACAGCCAAACATCTCCAAAGGCATAGGTTGTCCGTTCTGGCATCTTCACTGTCCATGGCGTAGATGCACCTCTTATTTCGCAACCAGTCTGGCAAGGGTCCGCATCCAAGTAAAGGCTCTCTTGTAGAGATGATCTTGACCCGCACATGCTTGAAGACAATTTTGCCTTCGTATGCCCCTAGGGTCTCGATGGTTCTGTCAGGTGGTAGGTAGGCCTTGGTCCAGAACTCTTGATCTTCCAGATCGAGGCGCCTCATCTCGCATTCTTCCATGAAGGCTTCGATTTCCGCCATGCTTGATAGTGACCTGGAGGTCTTGGTCTTGTGATAGTCAGACACATCACCACCACCTCGGTGAATTTCACAGCTGAAACTGTAGACCACCTTGACTCTCATGTCTATATGAGGCGTGATTTTTTGCATGATAGCAGCGGCCAGTGGTTGATTAAGGTTCTTGTTGAACCGCCATGACTTGATACGATTTCCGTCTTTTTCCTCCCTTGCCTCCTCTTCGACCACGTCGTGAAGCGATATTGCTCTAGAAATTTGTTCCCTTGCCTTGTTATAGTAGAAAGCAACGGTATTCCACACGCTCTGTAGTCGATCGGCAAGAGCGTCGCGAGTTGCTGCCACTGGTGCCGACACGGTGCTGTATAGTTTACTGATAGCGTTCCTAAAGTAATTCATCCCTTTATTATATACAGATTTTGGACTTCAACTTTGAGTAAGGGAATTCCCCTACTCAATTGCGTGCGATTGCGCATGCGTCGATTTTTGTTGATGTCAGCATTATTAGGGAATTCCCCATTCTCAATTGCGTGCGATTGCGCATGCGTCGATTTTTGTTGATGTCAGCATTATTAGGGAATTTCCTTTTTACAGAATTTGCAGAGTTATAACCAGTTTTTTTGAAAAACTGGTTATAAGGGCCCCCTACTACTACTACTCTCATCGGTTAGATCCGATTTAATTTTACATGGATCAGCTCACATAATGAGATCTCCTATATTGGTCTCCCTCTTATTTGCAACAATTACACTTACTTTTGGGAACAACAAAGATAATTCAGGATGCTAATTAATGATAGGCATATGTGCCTGAATTATTAATTTGACATGCGGTCCTCTCGGATTGAACTTTGTATTGAACACAACTTTTGGTTCATTGTCAACACGACTCTTTTTAGTTCTAGCATAGACATTATGGACTTCACCGATCACCTAAAACTTTCTACATATTACATCATTATTGTAACCTCTTTTAACTAAATGGTTTCTATACTCCTGAAATTGAGTCCTGATTAATGGAATTCATGAAATTAAAAAACCTTTGCAATCTTTCATCAGAACCACACCATAAGGAGAAACAAAAGTTTCTGTAGCGTTTAAAATATAAGATTTTAAGGTACGATGAGCTCATTTTTTCAAAAAACAGCATCAGCATCCGACAATACAGCTATATCCACATAAGAACATGAATTAGTTGCACCAGTTGCTGTTTCATTCTTTTTAATTAAGTTATCGTTCGCAGAATTATTATTGTAGAGGGACAATTTCAAAGCGAAAATGACACTTATGACACTTTGGCACTGAAAATAATATATATGACCTCGCTTTAGTTCGGGCTTTTTATTACAAAAAACTTTGATCGCTACATGCTTCTTCGATCGTCAAATCTTTTTTTGAAAATGGGCATTTTACTTCAATTGCTTTTATTTCGCTAACAAGTCCATACGGACTGCAACCCAACAAAGGCTATTTAGGATTTATAAAAATTCCACCTTTCTCCACAATAACTTCCTTTGTGATTTCAGATTTTTTAACCGCAATACTCTCGGTAAAAATCCCATAATTATAGGCTTCTGAAAAAAAAGATTTATTTTGATACAAAATCTTTTTCAACAACTATTGGTCTTTTGCGACTTTTATTTTTGTCCTTTTTAAAATCAGCCTTTTCAAACTTCAAATTTGAAAATAAAACAGCCTCAGAGTTCACATTTTCACCTGGTACATGCCACTGTTGCAAAACATCTGTGCATACTTTATCATCAGGAACACTTTTCAGTTCTAGTTCCCTGTAATCTACAACCTGGTAAAGGACTGCAGCAACATGCTTACAACAACCCCCTGCTCCAGCTTTGCAGTTGCATTTACCATATAAAACATCTCCAGATTTTTGACAATGATGAATTGAATTTGTATTGAATTTTCTTCATGGAGGCTGTTACCAGGCATTTAACAATAAACAAACTTGTATTTGCAACAACGATTGGTTTTACTCTGACCTTCTTCACGAAATGCTCTTTAAATAATCTGTATCCAAGAATTTTGTGCTTAATTGCACCTCTAGATTTATTATCTACTTTTAAAGTATCTTCTACCGTATGCTCTTGTAGCTTTTTATGAGAAATGGCAGTCTTTCGACCATTCTTTTATACTACTGGTCAGTTTCTCTTCTTCGTTTCTTTTTGAAATTTCTCTGAAAACTGGCCTTCACACCGTGCTAAAGCTTTGAGAAAAGCTAGGCTCAAGGACAGTATCATTATCAGTAACAAATATACTTAAATCTTCATAAATATCCATTCAAAATAAAAGCGAAAAAAAAAATAATTAAAATTACACTAGCTGCACCAGGTCTTATCTTTGGAGATTGACGACTGCACTTATTACCCTAGTCAAAATAAAACCGAAAACCAAAAAAATTATGCCAGCAAAGGGGTTTGACTGCGCATGTCTTATCTTTGGAGAGTAATTGTCCTACTCAGTACAATCTTGTGTGACTGGGGTAAAAAGTGGAGTCACTTATTACCCCAGAAACACAAGATTGTACTGAGTAGGACAGATAAAAAGTTTTACGGATGAAAGAAATGTCTAGGTGACCCAGCTAGACATTTTGGGTACCTTGGTTCAGGAATATGGGTCGAAACCTTTGTACCTTTTACAAAAGTCCTGTCTTACTCTTTGTTTGTTTGCCTGATTTTTGTTTGTATGTGACAACTATCTCCTTTGAAAAGGGAAGAATTGTATCCTTTTGTGAGCACATTCTTCAGAGGAACAAAACCTCTAGATTTTAAATATTAGACTTAACTGGTCGAGTTTATCATTGTGCTTGCACTTTGTCATTTTTTTTTCTTCTGTTGTTTCGCTGCCCTTTCTTCAACTTAGCCTTTTCCTACTTTGTTTTTATAAACACCAACCTCGATCCCAGGACATGTTGTCTCTTTTTGTATATCGGACGGCTAGACAAACATAAGCGCAGCGCCGATGAGAGACAAAAAGCCCTTGGAACGAGGTTGTATAAACACTTGATTTATCTATGGAGATAATTATTTTGTAACAAAATATGATTATTCTCCACAATATATTGCTACGGTTTTTTATTCGTCACACAATACAATTTTTTTTTAATTTCGGCTTTTTTTCGTGACTTCAAGTACCACAATGCATTGCGCAACACTATAGATTTCGTACACATTTCAACTATTGTCCTTGGAGGTAATGATGTTATCTTGGATAAAAAAAAGAAAATTCAAGAAAAGAAGATTTTTCATCTTATCACCTGGTCATTTACAACAGTTTCATTCATATATGAATAGATGCCACCCTTCTCTATCATTTTCTCTTGAATTCAAAAACAACAAGAAAACCAGTCGGTTTGAGCACACAATCCAATCTTATAAATCTTAGCCAAAATATGGTCATGAAAATCTGTCGATGCAAGAAAAAGAACATGTGCGGGAATATGAAATAGACTTCAGATAAACAATTATTAATACACTATAATAAATACAACATCTTTTCTCATTATAACTCTATGTTATATTAGAAATCAATGAGCAGCAAAAACTTTTGTTCATTCCATGCATTCTTGTATTGGGCTGTATGGCCTAAATTTAAAAAATTTATGTGGTGAAAAGGTATATATTGTAAAATAATCAAATAGCTTATAAAACGACAGAAGGTAATTTCTTAATTTATAATTTTAAAGGTCACACCATTTCAACATCACTGTATAAGAACTACTCAAGCATTATTTTAATGGATTTATAGGTATATACCATTTGCGTATGTTAGCACAAGAAGAAAATAAACAACAGATCACCAGATTGAAGAAATCCAGTTAAAAAAAGTTAAAAAGTCAATTTCAGTGTTATAATAAAAAAATAATCTATAAAAAAGGAATTTACGCTATATGATCCTGCTTTTACAAAAATTTTCCTGGTCGGATTGTCACGTGGTAAAATTTTCTCACCTATAAAAAACTCACCTAAAACTACACAATATGACAGGTTTGAAGTTAGAAAACAAAGAATCTGAAAAATTCAGCCCCTCTATTTATGAAGAGGTGACTGGGTGAACGATGTGTTTTCCCTCAAATCATATTGGCTACCCTGAAAAATACGGACCTGTAATTGGTTTAAAAGTATCAGGTGACATTTCCCGGCCCGGAGAATGCCTGAGCAAGCGCAAAAAAGAAGATGTAAACCAAAACTTGTTTATAGCTATATATATACAATTTAAAAATATAGCTATATATACACATGTAAATATGGTTCCATTACTTCAAAATTTAGCTAAATAAATCGGCAGGATTCTCCAGTGTTATTTCAACTTCACATCATATTTCCAAATGTATCAAGAATCAATACATGTCGCAACATTTTTCTTCTTGTATATAAACAAACGTTCCGCTGAAGGATTACCTAATATTTTTTTGCAAAAATCAAGTAAAATGCACATCGTGCATGGATATCAAAGGGATGGTGAAACAATAGCAATTTGAATAGAATTTTAATGCGCAATAAGATGAGTTCAATCTACGTCTCTATTTCTACCTCTATGATTAAAACAAGGTTTTGTAAACATACTTGGCACAGGGAATGTAATACACTTCATTCAACATATAACAGGTTTAACTGTGGAAGCCATAAAACACAAACTTGACTAGAAGCTATAAAGCAGCTAGCTATCTAAATAAACTCTTAGGAAAAAATATTGCGAAAATTAATTTTAAAATGTTTGCCATGCAACGACAGCAACAAGAATGTCGATGGAGGATCTGGGACTTTATTGTAATGTTGCTCACACCTATTTGATATGCAGTAAGGAAACTGCTAACTAAGCAGGTTATGCTAATGAAGCGATTCTCTAATTTAAGTGTAAGACGAAGCAATATTTAGGCTATATATAACATTTTTTTAAGATCCCGGTTCATCCCCTTTTGATGCGCAAGCACTAAATCTATCATTTTACCTTCCTAAATATAAGACTAAGCTCTGTGTAGTAGCTATGTACACAATTTTGAAAAGGAATGGGAAAGATTGGTTCTTTTTCACTTATTTAAGCGATTTTCTGTAGGTGATTCAAGCCATGTATGCTTTAGAAATGGTGGAAAACAAATGATTCGCCAAAATAGGATTCCATGATTTGGAATTTGTTAGCTTAATTAGGCATTCGTCATCCAAATTAGGCTAGATTTATACTGCTAATTAGGAGCAGTACGTAGCTAGCTAGCTCTGCTGTAGCTAGCCAGCCTATTATAGCTAGCTAGCTCCTCTAACAGCAGAGCTAAGTAGGCTAGTGGGGTATAGTTCACAAACACTAGCTAGCTAGGCTAGCTAGCTACTAATCAAAAAATACAAAAAAAATTCACTCGTTTAACAAAATATATGTCAACAATACTTATTTGCTAACTAGAGCTCTACGGAAAAAATATAAATAGGACATGTTCTCACCTCACCTCACCTCACCTCACCTCACCTGTCTTTTCGACTTTCTTCAAGTTTTTTATGGATTTTGGAACAAAACCTGGCCTCGCCGTAACCGATACTTAGCCAGTCAATGCAAATAAAAAAGTTTTGGGAAGTTAGATCAGGGAAAAAAAAGAATATGCCAAGAACTTCACGTATAAACGCATAAGAGCTGGCTCCGCGTAAAAGATTCACCAATGTGTTCATTTTTTTTCCGGAGACGAAAAAGGCTAAACCAAACACACATTCCTGCGGATTGTGTGAATAATAATTTATCATTTCTAGATATCAACGTTACCCATGTAGATAATAAATTCATCACTTCGGTTTATAGAAAAACACACGTTTAGTGGTGTATACACACACTTTTATTTCTGAAACGAATAAGTTCAGTATGATGCATACCTAGGTCAATCGCTGTTATTATATTTGTTCGAGTTGGTCATTTTTTCATCAAGAATTAGTTAAGTTAAAAAATATTTTTGGCTAAAACGGTATTCTGCTGGATTTATCGATAATTGTTTTAAAACATTTTTGCACAAATAAGATCTTTCTAAACCTATTACTGACCCTGTAAAAAAGAAAAGGATTATCATAATTCGAAAGATTCCAGTGTTAAATTGGTTGATATCGTAATACTTACAGTCATTTCTTGATACACCCATATTATTATCAATTGTGGCAACAAATTTATTGACATGTTCACTTGAGTTAAAACGTTTTTTAATGCCTGTCTATCACAGTTTTTATCAGTACTGTCACTATTGTTAAGATCAGAAGGAAAAGGAAGAACATCGTCAATGCATTTTTACAAACCTAACTAAACTCTTGTAAGGATAAGGATTATAAATAAAACCATTTATTACTTTAGGTTTACTTTTTATTTCTGTAATCTCCCTAAAGTAATAAATAAAACCATTTATTACTTTAGGGAGATTAGACCTGTTATTAACTTTTGTTACCGTCTTGATTTTGCAAGCGGACAATAGGGGTTCTCAGGCATTCTGATTGCCTTAGCGTTCTTGACGACAAGTCAGTATAGACCAAATTGCAGCTTACCGTAATAAGCCTTTTTCAATATCGCCTTTTTATGATCAGCCGTGATGGCAAAAAATCAAAATATTGCGTAAAAGTGAGGTTAGTTTAGATAAATTTTAGGACACTAAGTTGTTTACTCGCTATTTTGACCTTAATTATCAACAAATATTGATTTTATAATTTTCGACTTCGTTGATAGTTGATAAAAGAATAATGAGGGTATTAGTAGTGGTGGTGTGACAAACGTTCGGAATAATTATTGATATTAAGGGTGTATTTATGGCAACTTTATATTTGCTGGTTAGCTAGCTAGCTATAACCAAGAAACATCTTGTTTCTTACTCCTCCAAAATGTTGACATTATATACTGCAAGATCTAATATGTCTACCTAGTTTACTGAAACTTCATATAACTTATAAGTTACCCAGCTGTTCATCCTAGCCAGATATTATAGGTAGGATGTTCTAGCTATGCCACAGGAATGATGTGCTGTCCAGCTATGTTTCGGTTTATCTGTTCAAATTCATATTAGTATTGTAGGTTAATCATTTCTTGATCTTGTTTAAAAAAATGATAAACCTAAATACTATCCACAAATTGTTTGTTGGTATCGGTTCTGGCATAAAACAATTCTTATCAGAAGGTGAAGACACCACTAAACATGTTGCTGATCTTACGAAGATGTTTTTTTCACAGGTCAGACATTTACGTAAATAAAAATATTTAGTAGGTGTAACGTAGCTGTCTTCTCCGAAAATATAGATTCAAGGTTCTTAAAATTGTTCTTATTCTCTTTGAAATTAACTTTTCAGAGCAAGACTAGGCCGCTATCAACTATTTTAATAATGCAGTGGTAAACTTGTAAGGTTATGTTGGCTTACCATCAGAAAATAAAACAAAGTCATTTATTAGTTGTAAGGACAACTATATGTATATATTTAAACCTTTTTAACTTCCTTAGGTCATCAGGTTAAGGTGGTCAAACACAAAATTTTTCTAAAAATCCCTTTCATACAATAAGCTGTGATTACACATGATAACTTAAACGTATATGATTGAAACTTTCCAAAATTAAAAATTATTGACCAAATTTTTGGAAAAGTGAAAAAAAAATCCAAAAAGTAATATTGGAGACCCCGTCTCCAATATTACTTTTTGGATGTTTTAGGCTGATAAAATTAAAATGACTAAAATTGTCTGCAGATTATTACTAACAAAATCAACATTTTATAAATAAAATAACTATGCAAAGTTGCTTTAAAATAAAAAGTATACAAAATGACTGTCTTATTTTTTTGGATTTTTTCTGTCCAGGGGGTAAAATTCCAAAAATCTGTTTTTTTTGAAATATAAAATCAAAAAAAGAAAAAATCAAAAAAGTGAGACAGTCATTTTGTGTCAAATAACATCAGAAAACAATGTAAAAAAAATTAAACCACCCGTTTGGTTTTAATCATCCCCAGACTTTTTTACCCCCTAATTCCGGAAAACAGAGAAAATTGCGTTTAAAAACTTTGACTATGAAAAAATAAGGATGTACTGGAGTGAAAGTCTTAAAAACCTCAACAAAAGTTCCTTGGAGTGTCCTAGTGCTGTCAATATAATTATCACATAAATAGATTTTATAAACAGGTATTTCTGATAGAATTATAAAAAAATGATGTTGGAGTCCAATTTACTGATTGGTTAATATCGTGAAACAAATTCAGCAAGTTCAACTGCCTTGGTGCTTAAATGTTTTAAAATTGTTTGATATGGACCATTATATAATGGAGGCAGAAGTCCATATAGAACAGAAACGTTGTAGTCCAGCATGTCCCAATGTTTGGCGGGCATATACAGATTTCACATTTATGTCAAATACGCTTGGTATATTTTTGTTGATTGGCCCCTTTTTACTAGTAAAAAAAGGTGTATATTTGTTACAATTGCTACATTTAAGGGATAATTTATTTGCTAAAAACAATTTCTTTTAGCTGAACTTTCACATAATGTTACTTGCTCTTTGCACTTTTACAAACGCCACATATAACGTTATTACAAAATTGCATCGTTCAAAACACCAACGTCTCGATAATTTTGTATCCTGTGGCATTGGCCCAGTCTTTTGTCTTTTTTATTCTAAGACGAACAGCAACAGCATGTGTTACAGTACCACTTAGATTGAGAATGTTCTTATTTGAATTTAAAATCTTTGCCTCACTCATATTACGAAGTTTTTTATACATTTTACTTGGACCAGGCTGACTCGTGTGTAGTGTAGTAGTGCTGACTAGTGAGTGCTTGTTGGTCCTCTGCTACTAGTATTAACTGTTGTCAGACGTGAGGGGGTCTCAGAAATAAATTCATCACCAGAATGGACAGAGGAAACTATAAAGTCTGTGTTTTCTTCCTAAAAATTTATATTTTGGCAACCATTTTTAATACACTCAATCATAGTGCCGTGTTTTTCCTGCGCGCGCAGAAATGGAGGTAACTTTTCCGCTTAGTTTGTTTACATTTTTACCTCCATTTCTGCGCGCGCATCGGGCATTACGTAATCACTTAGATGCGTGCGCAAGTAAATATCAAGACTGTGATTCCATGTATTATCAAATTCTGGAAACAAGACTTCCTTTTCTTCCTATATCTTCTATTTCTGACTGCTGTTTTCATTTTATATATATGTATCCTGAAAGAAAATACATTAATTTGTATAATGCAACTATTTTTCCCTAAAATATATACATAAAAAACTAGCAAATAGTACCAAACAAACACAGCAAAAACAAAAAATTCTTCCAGCTAGCTAGCTAAGAGTTTTTTTTTATTTACAACTGGCTTTAAAACCTGACCTTTTGAGTATACGGCGGGAAACAAAGCCTATATTTTAATTTCATTTACTTATTTATCTATACATTATCGAAAAAATCAGCGGGAAATCACGAGGGAATGCGGGGAAAACGCCCTAGCAACCACAATATACAAGTAAATAGTAAGTAAGTAATAATTTATTCATCAATAGACAAAAAGTACATGATTTTATAGAAAAAATGATTTTATAAGTATTGTTGTAAATAAGTCTATTGAAAGGAGATCACCACAAAGCAAAATAGCTTAAATGAAAGTGGTGACCACCTAAGAAACAGGACATCAAAAATAGGACAAAATACAAAGACAGGAGTGGGACTAATATAAAACACAAAGGTAGGAGTTTATGTAGATAAGTCTAGTCAAATAGGAATTTACCAAGAAAAATCAAAGCACAAGGCATGATGCAAAAAATACGGAGGCTGATACAGTTAAAAAATATAATAAAATTTAGTAGCTGTTTAAGAAATGCTGAAATAGGATAGATTTGATCTCAAAAGTAGATTTACTAAGAAGTCGAAAAGGAAAAGATTTTTGTACCTCATTCCACGATTTTAGCTAAAGAGTGAAATCTGATAGACTTTTTCCCAAATGATGTTGAGAAAACAAAAGGTAATTTTAAAAGCCCTTGTTGATCAGCACGAGTGTGTTGATCATGAGAAAAGTTAATGGAAAAAGTATTTTTGATAGTGTCAGGAAGGCTATTATGAGCTAAGTTGTGCAGAAAAATAATATTTTGCATAGAGATCATGTCGGGAAACTTGAGAAGTCCGAGATTGGAGTAGAGTGAACTGAGTGGTGTGTAGGGAGTTCCAAAAGAAATGAGTCGGATAGCATGATTTTGGAGAATTTCAATACGATGTGTACGATAACTTTTTTGACCCCAAACTTGTGAACAGTATAAAATACGTGAATAAAAGATGGCATAGTAAATCAGCAGGAGTATATTTTTGGGGACAAGGTGACGGATTTTGGCTAGAGCTCCATTAGCTTTCTTAAGACTAATAATGGTATTATTAATTTGTGATTTCCAGCTTAGGTCAGAGTCTAGAATGATTCCAAGATATTTGACTTGATCACTGGGATAGATTTTAGTACCATTAACATTTAATTTAAAGTTGAAATAAGTGGCTTAAAAGGACTTTTGAAAATAACATATTCGGTCTTTGTTTTGTTGAGAGAAATCTTATTGGCATTAAGCCAGCGAGATTAAGATCTATATTTAAATGCTTGGCGAGTTGTTTAGGCGATTTACTGATGTGCAGCATGTTGGTGTCATCAGCAAAAAGGTGAACTAAAGAATAATTGATAGCAAAATGAAGATCATTTATATACACTAAAAATAAAAGTGGACCAAGTACAGACCCCTGTGGTACACCATGATTGATAAATTTCTGAGAAGAAATAGAGTTATTGATACATACAAATTGTTTTCTATTTGTTAAAAAAGACCTAATTAAAGGAAGTGGGATGCCACGAATACCATAGTGGGATAATTTTTTCAGTAAGATTTCATGATCAACTGTATCAAAAGCTTTTTGCAAATCAATAAATACACCGCAAGCAAAGAGACCATTGTCAAGAGCATCCATAATTTTTTGAGTGATGTTAATGAGTGCTTGGGAAGTGGAAAATTTCTTTCTAAAACCAAATTGATTATGGTAAATAGTTTTGTTGGAGGATAAAAATTTATATAAGCGATTGTAAATTAGTTTTTCAAAAATCTTATCAATGTTAGAAAGTAGTGAAATGGGTCGATAGTTAGTGAGTTCCATATTGGAGCCTTTTTTATAAACCGGGATGACTTTAGTTGTTTTGATGGAAGATGGATATACACCAGTAGAAAAGGATAGATTTATTAACTTAGCTATAGGTACTGACAGCGTTTCCCTAGATGGGATAAGTACTTGAGAAGGAATGCTAAATGGACCACTTGCTTTTTTGCTATTAATGAGAGAAAGACAGTCAAAAACTTCTAGTTGATCAGTAGGAGTAAGAAAAAGAGAATTGGGACCAGGATTTTTTAAATATGAAGAAAAATGTTTAGAACTAGGTGGAATGGTTTTCCTAAGATCATCTGCAATTGAACTGAAATATTCATTGAAAGAATTAGCTATGATTAAAGGGTCAGGTACAAGGTTGTTGTTAATATTCATGCAAGATGGGCTCGGTGATTTGGAGCTGCGTAGGGAGATGATGGACTTTATACCATTCCAAATATTTTTAGTGTTCTTTTGGTTTGCAGTAAAAAATTCCCTGTAAAAATTATTTTTGCTTAATCTACATAAAGTGACAAATTTTGTTTCTATATTTTTTAAACGTATATCATGTAGGATAGACTTTAGAGAGAGATTTTTTTCTTTTAAAATTTTTTATGTAGTTCATCACGTTTTCTGATGGAAGTGAGAATACCATTCGTCATCCATTTTTTATGATTGAATTTTTTTTTTAAATTTGTTGGAAGGTTTTATAAAAGGAACACAGTCTTTTAAAGTAGAATCTATAAAATTATAGAAAATATCAAAAGATTTAGATGGGCTATTGTCATCAAGGCATAGTAAGTTATCCCAATCAACATAAGAAGTTTTCAAAATAAATTTGTTATGGTCAAATTTTTTCCAATCAGGAGCAGGTGGTTTATCATTTGGTGGACCTGAAGCAAAATTGTTTTTGTTAAGAATTAAAAACTGAGGGAAGTGGTCTGAAATTGATGAAATGAGGTTACCAGATATAGATGTAACCGGTTGCTAGGGAAATTTTGGAATATGCATTGTCAAAAAATGTGGATTTAAGCCACATATCTTTCAAATTTAGTAAAATCCTTTTAAGAGCTTAATTTTCGATCTTCATAGACTGTTTTTCCACAGAAAAAAAAAATCGCAAAATTTTATGTATCCCTCCAAATTTTTGGTGTTTGACCACCTTAAGTTATTGAGGTAAATCGATTGAGTATTAAACATATGTGAGGGAGTGCTGCCCAGCATAATTGGCCAAATATGTTATTGCATTGAAACAAAACTTGGCCTAAAACAAACCCAGACTTGCTTATTTATCTACAATTCTCTTAGCTTTTAAAGAAATCAGTTTCCCCCCAAAATGCCTATTTTTTATTATTTGATTAAAATACATAGTTTTCTTTAAAAAAATATATCGCCCTTTTACAGTAAAACGCTTAAATTCGAGAACTAAAGAGGTATGATACAAATTTTTTTTATGTTAATTCCATCAGATTTATTTAAGAAGGACACCCTGTAAAAATATCACTTTTACATTAAACTTTGCTTTTATGTACAAATTAATGACGATATCCATAGTTATACCTGACGCGGGGTAACAATATGGCAATACCTATAGAAATAATATTATATAGCTAGTTATGGACAAAACATTCTTTGAATTTAAAACACAACAACAATTATCTGTAGCTACAAACTTAAAAAAAAATAAGGCTCAAGGGTACTTATGAGTAATTATGCTTTTACCTTGGATGATTACATTTTGTTGAATATATAACATGATGAAGATCAATATTTAGCCTAATGCCACCAACCCAACATGCTCAGATAGCCAAATCATAATGTTGTTTACAGATGTTTAAAAAAAATAAAGATATCCAATAACAAAATAAAGGGTATATGTTAAACACCTTTGGTTAAAACTCCAACAAGCTATCCAGTAATGCTAGTGTAGCTAAAATTAAATCTAAGTCAATCAACTTAAAAGAACGTAAACTAGCAACTTTAATCAGCCTAATAGGTATAAAATAAGTGCCATTTTCTATTTGTTTTACCAAAAGTTCATAATTATCCTATTTGACAAGTAGGTAAACAAATATTTCTGCAATATATATGCATCATATCGCTGCATCCATACTAACCCTGCTTATGCACAACTCAATAACAAGCAAAACATTTTTACAACCACAGCAACTCCTGGTCCCCATTGTTTATCTCTTAAAGAGGGCACAATTGAAACTGAAACTTCTAACTGCAGTAAAGCTCTTATTATACAATTATTAAGGTACTCATCATTAAATTGGTTGAAAATATGGATAATAAAAGTATCGTTTGATGACATTTCAATTCTTTATTTGCTTTAAAATTCTTTAATTTCCCCACTAGTGTTTAAAGTTAGCCTGTTGATGACGTTTTGCATGGACTCTGGTTACTACATGAAAAATGCTAATTACTGAAAGACTTATCTATTTGTGCCATCATATATTTATTGTCGCCAAACATTTTAAAGTTGATGACATAATCACATAATGTGACCACAAAAAAGGTTAAATAAAAGCTTTTGGAATTACGCCATCATCACGCGCGTGATTTCGTGAACAGGTTATATGTCTTGCTGATTCAGGGACCATCGATCATGGTAATTTATAATCGTGTAATGTTTAAAGGTTAATAATAACGGGAACAAATAACCTTTTCACTTATACAGAAATTTGAGAAAATTTTAGCTGTATTATAATTCAATAATTTCGTCCTTGTTTACCTGTTTGCTTACCATACATGTTTATAGATATCCCTGATCACACTTGTTACAATAAAATACACATTATACAATCATTTAGCCCCCTGTAGTTTGACATGTTAAGGCAGATATGTTGAGTGATAAAATCATCATCATTACGAAGCTTTTTGTCAATACAGACATTTGATACTGAAAAATGATGCATGGTTTAACTTTGAGAACATCTTTAAAATTATTTTTTTAATAAATTTAATATTATTAGACCGTAAAAAAAATATCCAGTTAAATATTTCGTCAACATGTGAGTGAACGTACAAACGTCGGGTAACAAAATTAGTTTCTTGCGTTAGGTGCGCGAATACTGTGAACCTGTAATTATAAACTCAACCGAGTATAACCACCTGTACATATAAGCTTCTAAATTTTTTCTTATAAACAATTGATTTTTTGCACTTCGCCAAAACATTTTTTTAGCTACTTAGGAAAAAACGATCCAACAATTGTTTAGTCATTATTTACCTGGGTAAGTTTATTAGGTAAATTGTTTATTTATTTCATATTGTATTCACTTATTCGCCCCAAACAAATTGTTTAAAATTTGAGCAATTTTGGGACCGATTGTTTAAATTTAGCTTTTTTTCATTAAAAAAATTGTATGTGTAATGAGACATTGTAGGTAATATTGTTGGACCTCTACACAACTACTACTGTTTGTCATTAGACATGTATTATCATTACAGCTACCTGTTTTGTCAAATTTTCATCGACTATGATTTATAAAATACAATGAAATAACATAAAATAATTGCAGAACCATAAAAGAAATATATTTAAACAACATCAAACAAACAAGACAATGGCGATGTAAATGTAAAACACCTAAGGTAAACGCGACAGTTTTACGACAGTTATTCTGTTTTTCTTTAATGCAAACTTGTTATCAAACTTGTTGTTTTTTTAAATATATTCTCTTGATTTTCATATGTAAACCGTCCGTGTAGGTCCATCCAAAAAAGATTACAGACTTGTATTACTTATATTCGGAGATTTCCAACGAAAAAAAGTGGTGTTTTACGCACTTTTTAACAGTGTGTTAGTGAACTTTTGAACTTTTGTAATTTACACTCTGTGGTCGAAGTTGTGATATTCTGTAGCATAAGACAAGTATTGTTCCAAAATCTCAGTGTTAGTAATTTCTAACCTTCTTCACAAGACCGATTGCTAATACCCTGCAAAAATCTGTTGGTTTACATACGTACGCACACATTTACGAATTAAAATAATTTATACTACACAATAGTGTCAAATTCCCACCCTGATTGGTAAGTCTTAATTGTTTAAAACAACATTGATTCTATGGTCTTCAAGGTTAACTGAGAATGGTTAAGTATTTGTAATAGTAACAGACAGTTCTGAAGCTCATGAATTTGCAAAACACCTGAAAGAAAATATAACACTTAAATTTGCGTGAAGATTATTTTTGAAAAAACAAAAATTACAAATCTGTTTATAATAGATATACACAACCGAAAGTCAGGAATATTTTTTAAACTTTGTATCTTGTCTGCACATTTATAAGCGAAGGGAAGCAAAGGGAACATAAACAGATCAGCAAACATTCAAGAATTTAAAAAAAAAATAAAATCTGTACATGTGCAGATATATATATATATACATTTTCAAATGTGACTATTCATTCATTTCGATGACGCAAGCTCTTATGATAAAACACAAAAGTCCTGCATGATGATACACGCCAAAACAAATCTTCCTAATTGAAGAGTACACGATTTTTTATAAGAATACCAAAATTCTAACCAGGCTTATCATTATTCTGATTTCTCTATTGTTCTTAACGTGTATTCCCAGCCTGATATTCTTATAAAACATATTCTTATAAAAAAAGAAGCGTGCACTAGCTTTACTTTTAATCATAATGCAACTCAAGTGAAATGTTTTCTATCTGATTTGTTAGATTTTATTTTTACTGAGAACGCCATTGGTATTTCAAACAATAGCTTTATCTGCAAAAAAGCTTAAGCGATAACAAAGAGTCAAACTAAAACTTTTTTAGTCAGTGACAGTCACATTTTGAAGAATCTTGTTGTAACATAAAAATATTAATACAATGCAACCTTAACTGTACAAAAAAAAGGAAATTATCGCTACTGAGCATATATTGTCGCTACTGCCCATATAATTGTCGCTACTGTGTATATAATTGTCGCTACTGAACATATAATTGTCGCTACTGAACATATAATTGTCGCTACTGAACATATAATTGTCGCTACTGAACATATAATTGTCGCTACTGAACATATAATTATCGCTACTGTGTATATAATTGTCGCTACTAAACATATAATTGTCGCTACTGTGTATATAATTATCGCTACTGTGTATATAATTATCGCTACTGTGTATATAATTGTCGCTACTGAACATATAATTATCGCTACTGTGTATATAATTGTCGCTACTGAACATATAATAATCGCTACTGGCTGAACATTTATTGTTTTCAAAAGACTTTAACTAAATTGTTAAAAAGACACTACAAAGAAAGAACAACACATTATATACATCGTGATTCAATCTTGCAGGAACACGATCAAACACATGTTGGATGGTAACCTCATTTGGCGTAAGCGTATGTATGTTCGTAACTTGGATTGTTGTATGGCGGTGCGTATCTGGGATCAATTTCTAGAGAAAATAACCATGGGTAATCAAATCGGCTTAACAATATATATCAAGGAACCTGTCTGGGGTAAATTTACCAAGAGTTTTCCTCAACTTCCAATTTTTAGTGTACACTATGTAGTTATTGCACAATCACAGTTATACATTTATATCTCTATATTGGAATATTGATTGGAATATGTGACTAAAAAAATAAATAGATTGACGATATTTTTTGAGAACAAGTGGGATAACTAGTTTATCTTATAACCCGACCATAATTCAGTTCCATAATGAGGCGAAGCTACCCCGACCTGGTGTTGACGATCGGTCATTCTTATCTTCTAGTATACTCCGGAGATTTCAGTCATGGTTCATGAACTTCTTTGTTTAGAATAAAGTTATTGCAAGACAAGATATGCGATCGTGTTATTTAACCTATTATAAACTTTCTTTATTTAAAATAATTAGATTAAACACTTTAATGATGATGATGATGATGATGATCATCATCTTTTCACTATAGAATTGTAAAAAAAGTGGAAATTACACTCGTTTCTCGGGAGTATAGAAAAATATATATGAGTTTTACAAAACAGATTGTCATGTATATTTTTTGTTATTATTATATTTGAATCAAATCTTTTCATAAATTCTCATTTAAGCCACAAATACTGTTCAGACACAAAACACATTTAAAAATATGGATCTAAGATATCCATTCTCAATCCTAGCTGCACGCTAACAATAAAGAACCAATAAACAGCATTAAATTGTTGCCTCTACCATCTCGAGAATAAAGCAGCAATCCATACTGTAGGTGAGCAAAATTTCAACAACATTTCGAAGGAATTTAACGAAAAGGTCTTTTATGAAACCTATGAAACATATCATTCACTGTCATAAATTTTTATATTTAAATATAGCTACCTTGGTAGACAGGTTTATTGATGCTTGCATACATGTGGTCCATTCCATCTTTCGAAGCAGTTTTCCACTGGTAAAAATCTTGATCCTTGCTAGTATACTGTTTACCCCAATAAGTAGATCTATCCGTCGTGTGTTTTGAACTTTTTCTTTTTCCATGGTGAACGTCATCCTTTGCAGAACGAGATCGGTTTCTGTGATTTGATTGACCCATCGCATGTTTTGAAGCTCCTTTTTTGTCATAGTGATCAGGTTCAGTGATAGAGTGTGTTCCATTCGCGCGAACAGATTTACCGTGATAATTGTAAAAATCTTCTTCCTTGCGCTTTGGATGTCTGTCTCTAAAATATGAATAATTAAAAGAATTGTATCGGCGAAAGAGGCTACACATAACACAACCAAACAAACAATATTTCTCATTAAGAATACTGTAACGTTTTAGACACATATTCAGTACATTCATTATTTTTCAAAAGTTCTATTTTTTTACAAATTATTTATTGAATATGAAAGTAAATAAAAAGATCATATAAATATAAATTTTTTTTTCCAGGTAGCAACAAATTTACATTCTTGTTTTTCACTAAAACATGCTGCCAATTGCTTTACCACATTTTATGTGGATTTTGATTGTTTAATGAAAGAGACGAAAAGAGCAAGCAAAAAATAATTTTTTCACGAATTTTTAAATAAAAAACGAACTACGCATTTATTTTAAAAAAAGTGGCAAAGCATTTTTGCTATGGTAATGATGAACTGGTGGAGAAGTAATCCGAAAGAAAGACGAATTTCGAACATTTTAGTGAAAAACAAAAATGTAGATTTTTGGCCATATGGAAAAAAAAATTAATATTGCAGACAGACAATTTAATTTGCTTTTATATTCAATAAATAATTTTTAAAAACAACAGAGCTTTTGAGAAAAAATTAATATATTGATTATGTGTCTGAATCATTAGAGTATCCTTAATGAAATTTTATAATCTGTTAGAAAGAAAACGGCCCCTATCTATTAGACTATGAATGCCATATGAATACATAAAAAACACAATTAATTAAAGCTCTTTTAAGTGCTTTTTTCAAAAAACGTCCCCTCAATATCAGCTCCAGGCGTTTATTTAAAGCGTCACGGTATATCCATAAACGGGATTTATTTTTCATCATAAAGTTAGTTGCTATTCTTAATGACCGGTGATTACTTCCTCAAATACAAATACATTAAACATAAAGGTATTCCTTGCAACATAAGAATAGAACCACAAAATGACGACATTTTACATTCTATTGCAAACAAATGTAGGAACAGAAAGAAAGACAACCACCACTAAAAAAGCGATTTGTAAAATTGATGTAAACCAAATGCTCAGCATAATTTCTGATTGTGCAGATGAAACGAGGAGCGATCAAAAGCGCTCTAGAGCATGCATATTTAAAAAGGGGAGTTTTTTTGTCATAAAAATAGTCAATATTGTTTCAGTGGTAGGATAATAAAAATATACCTTGGTGGAATTGCTAAAAATGCTTAAGATTTATAATAATAAAACGCTGACTATAACAGGCGTTCTTCTCCTTTTTCTTCTTCGACCGATTTTTAAAGCGATTTTCGTAACCTCATAAATTTATCAGTTGGCGTATCCCTACGATCGGTCGGTTTATCGGCCCTGTGTGCGCAGAGATCAGTAAAACTGTAAGTAGACAACGCAGAAATGTTATCTCTGGCCGAGATAATTGAATATTTGAGTTATTACAATCATTATAATATATTGCGATAAAATTAAATTAATAAGGCAGAATTAGTTTAATTAGATCGAACCTCAGGCGTTGAGGCTCAGGGACAGACTTACGACGAATCGGATTTCGTTTGGCACGCCACATTGACGATACCCTTAAAACACAAGAAACGCATTTCTTGGCCCTGAAAGAAAGATTTTAACACCAGATTAGCAGCCGCAACATATCTTCTTAAAAACTTTATTAAAGACTAAATCTACTTAAAACGGCCGATATAGACAAGTTGTGAATGCTGAAAATTTTTCACATATGCGCACGTATCCTTAGAGTCTGAAAAAGAAGGACCACTTCAGAGAAAATAGTTATTAGTTTTAATTTATAGATTTCAGGGAATACAATATTGAAAAAAAAGAATGCTGTTAGAGAATGCTGTTTGTAACTACAGCTTTTCACAAAAATACTAAAAATTTACGGACATACATCAAGTTAGTATCATTAATAAAAATGTTCTATCACTCTTTAGCGTGTTTGTTCATGCGTTAAATGTTTTTTTTATTTGTACTCTGACACACACTTATTACATGTCAGCAGGAAGCTGAAAGTCTAGCCTCCAAGGGGTTTTTATTATATCTCATTTGCTACTTAACATATTACGGAATTTATCATGCAAATGTAGTTAGTCTATTGTCTGTTTTACTTCTCCTCTACGGCTAAAATTCATAAATCCATCAAATTCATAAAAAGAACATTTGTAAAAACTTTTTAGTATATTGCCATCACCAAAATGTTAAATGGTCTTTTCCATTGTTCTTCTGTTGTCTGCTCAAATTAATTCTTCTACGGACCATCTAACTAGTGTAAAATAAAACCACCCCTCATTGACTAAAGGGTCGGTTCTAAATGTGAGCATGGAGGTAGAAATAGAGAAGGAGATTGAACTAATCTCAGTGCGCATTAAAATTCTATTCAAATTGTTATTGTTTTCGCATCCCTTTGATGTCCAAGCGCGATGTGCATTTCACCAGATTTCAACAAAAGACCATTACGTAATCCTTCAGCACGCGGTTTGTTTATATGTAGACGTAGATGTTGTCTTGTTTCTCTCTCAGGGTAAGAGTCAGTTGTGATAACAAATTTTTATTATCTTCGTTATTTAAAAATCAGCTTTTTTAACCAGTTTTCTAACCTTCTGTATGAAGCATAATAAAGCCATGAGTTAAAAGTGAGTCAAAAATGAAAAAAAAGTAGAAGAGTTAATAGTTATTTTTTTTTTAAATGGTGTAATTTCATTAATAGATTCGAAAGATATTAAAATATTTGTTTGACCTTTGATTCTGCTGATACACAAAACACATATATGAATTTATGAGTCAATGTACACTTTGCTTTGTCACGTGACCAAGGAAATAAAAGGGCGGAATAAGCGGGAAAATATCACACATCGTTAGTTAGTTTTGCACACCCACCCACCCGCCCTTAGTGTGAGATTTTTTGAGTAAAATAATTATATATTTCTTGTAATTCTTTTGTAAATTTTATATTCCGACTGCATAACTACCTACAATCCCTCACAAAAATTATTGAGACTGCAATTAATAAGATGTGCCTTGGTTTGTATGATAGCTTCCCCCTCCCCCTACCTCAATGTTGAATGTGAAACTAGCAGAACGTGTGTAGCGAAGCCAAACCTGCACTTCAGAGACGTCAACTTTGAATTTAGGGGGGAGGGGAGGCAGTCTCAGAATTTTTGTGAGGGATTGTAGTCTGATTTACTACACTTGTATCGCATATACGAAGGTTATACAGAGTTAATAAATCAAGTTATTTTCGATTGAATGCAATGAATTAGAAAATAACAGCCATTTTGAAATGAACTATTGTTTGACCCGCTAATCATTAGGTAATATTATAACTTATTAACATTCGATTGTTTTCTGAACCAATGAAATTTACTAAAACTGACACGCGCCAGAATTTAAAAAGACAACATGAATAGATTCGCAACTGATCGAATCACGGATGATTTCAATAGAAACAAAAGAGTTCAATTCTTTTTTTATTTCTACCTCCATGATGTGAGTCAATATCGTCTTTAGGATTATAATCTTCCTAAACTAGCTATCACTTTTAGAACAGGAACATATTTTTCATTTTAATGTTTTTTTATAATTTTTCAATTATTTCTTAATGTACTCACCTGTTCCTTCGTGATCGTTTACAAACTATACAAATGATAAAGATGATTACAATGACAAACGCAGCGGCTTCTGCGCCAACATATACTATGATGCTCGAGCTTCCTGAGCTCCTTTGGGTTTGCGCCTGGTTAGACCCAGGTAAACCTTTTGTGGTAGCCGTTGTTGTCGACGGTGTAATTGTCGTTGTTGTTGTTGTCAGCGGTGTAGTTGTTGAGGGTGGGGTTGTCGTTGTTGACGGCGGTGTAGTTGTTGAGGGTGGGGTTGTCGTTGTCGTTGTTGACGGCGGTGTAGTTGTTGAGGGTGGGGTTGTCGTTGTCGTTGTTGACGGCGGTGTAGTTGTTGAGGGTGGGGTTGTCGTTGTCGTTGTTGACGGCGGTGTAGTTGTTGAGGGTGGGTTATCGTTGT
Organism: Hydractinia echinata; assembly: GCA_030067915.1. Taxonomy (NCBI): domain Eukaryota; kingdom Metazoa; phylum Cnidaria; class Hydrozoa; order Anthoathecata; family Hydractiniidae; genus Hydractinia; species Hydractinia echinata. Next base: position 531,177 of record JASGCC010000150.1, read on the forward strand.
CGTTGTTGACGGGCGGTGTAGTTGTTGAGGGCGGGTTTGTCGTTGTCGTTGTTGACGGCGGTGTAGTTGTTGAGGGTGGGGTTGTCGTTGTCGTTGTTGACGGCGGTGTAGTTGTTGAGGGCGGGGTTGTCGTTGTCGTTGTTGACGGCGGTGTAGTTGTTGAGGGTGGGGTTGTCGTTGTCGTTGTTGACGGCGTGTAGTTGTTTGAGGATGGGGTTGTCGTTGTTGACGGCGGTGTAGTTGTTGAGGGTGGGGTTGTCGTTGTCGTTGTTGACGGCGGTGTAGTTGTTGAGGGTGGGGTTGTCGTTGTCGTTGTTGACGGCGGTGTAGTTGTTGAGGGTGGGGTTGTCGTTGTCGTTGTTGACGGCGGTGTAGTTGTTGAGGGTGGGGTTATCGTTGTCGTTGTTGACGGCGGTGTAGTTGTTGAGGGCGGGGTTGTCGTTGTCGTTGTTGACGGCGGTTGTAGTTGTTGAGGGTGGGGTTGTCGTTGTCGTTGTTTGACGGCGGTGTAGTTGTTGAGGGCGGGGTTGTCGTTGTCGTTGTTGACGGCGGTGTAGTTGTTGAGGGTGGGGTTGTCGTTGTCGTTGTTGACGGCGGTGTAGTTGTTGAGGATGTGGTTGTCGTTGTTGACGGCGGTGTAGTTGTTGAGGGTGGGGTTGTCGTTGTCGTTGTTGACGGCGGTGTTGGTTTATTTGTTCCATCTATAAATAATAAAACATTACAAAAGATAAAATTTAAAATTTACCATTGTCAGTGCCGTAGGTGTGTCCCTGATGATTTTCACGACTGTCTTTTTCTGAGTAGAAATAGGTTAAATAATGACACAAAGACGCAAATATGTATACACAGTTTTCGCGAAGTGAATTTATGGATTGAAGAAAAGAATTTAAAGTTTTTACGGTATGGCATTAATCCATACGCAAGGAAAATTTAAGGCAATCGCACTTAAACTATCTACTAATGATAATGTAATTTTAGGATCTAAAACATATTAAAATTAATTAAAGTGCAGTGAGAAGAAATGAGGAGAAACCACTCGATCATGTTAAAACATCAACTACATAATTGGGCACATTTGAACCGCAATTTTGTTGCTACCCTAAATTTAACTAATTTGTGTGCTACTTTGGTGCAAAAACAAGCACGGTGCACATATTTTGCTTATAAGAAAACGCTATAAGGGCCATTCCCACTACCACATGTGAGAGTGGTGTTTTTTTTACGTTCGTATTAGAATATTTTGAAACCATCTTGTCATTAGTTATCCCTTTGACAGTCTCCGCAAGTAAAATATTTTAATAGAAAAGCAATGAAACATAAAAAATAAGTAGTAATAATACGTGTAAAGGTTCCTGTTCCTTTCACTAGAAAACATCCTCGATCAACCCCATTGCAATAAATATTGATTTTAAATATCCTTCCAGAATAATAACCAGCAAATCTGTCGCTTCTTGAAAGTACTCCAGTTATGCTATAACTTCTCCACTAAGAAAAAAGACGATTAAGATAAGAATACACACCACCGTTTTTTCAGACAACGATATATTTTGTTACTACAAACCTGTAGCTGAAGACGTCCGTTTAAATAAACGTATTTGAAATCTCTTTCATAGAAACTTTCCCATATTTGTCCTCTCCATTTTTGTATGGTAACACTTCGTGTCCAGCAGATGATGACATTACTACAGAAGCAGCTGTAGCATCCAAAGTAAGTAGTGACGTAGATGTACTGAGAGTGCGACCTGGAAGTGAGAAACACCAATGCCATAGATTTAATCTCAATTATATTAACCCTTAGAATGTGCACCCGCTCTTAAAAAGAACTTTTTTGGCCATAATTAGCTTGATTAGTGGATGGATGGTTTATGCTTTGCATCATTAGGTAGGTACAGTTGTATTTTTAATTCACAACTACCTAAATAACTGTAGGAAACTAAATAAAAAAACCATGCTACAAAGAAATACACATGTGATTAGAATACAAAAGTCACTGGATGGACACAACAGTTCTAAACCTTTTCTTTAATCAAAATAATTTTCACGCTTTGCTTTTAGTTTGGAACAAAAGGTAAATCGTCGAAAGATTTTTGAGTATGTTTTGTGTCATTGATACAAAATATCTCTTACTAGATTTAAGGATTAATATTATCGTCAAAAATATGTCCCTATGAACATCAATATGATATAGATCATATATTTAGAAAGACATTTACAGAAGAAACCATTTATTTTATTGTGTGCCCTTACTATTTATCTCAGACGATAAAAAGATTTGTAATTATAATGTAGCAACCAAGAAGTCTGCTTACCTAAATCACTTCCCCCACCAGTATGACAGGTAGGACCTGCGTATCTTTCGATACTGTAAAAGTCCTGTCGGTTACATGAACATCCATACAAACTGCTTCGAGCATTGAAACTGGCACAGGTATAACGTCCAATGCTGCGAAAATGATCCAGGTATTCACGTTTAACTTCTATGTGAAGCTCGGGTTGCGGTTGAGATGGTGGTGGAGATGGAGGCGACGGAGGTGGCGGCGAGAGTATGTCAACTGTAACAATTTGAAGTTAAATATAGCGTTCAAAATGTTTCATAATAGACAAAATCTATTCGTGAAAGATTTGTAAGTAATTCGAAATAAAAACAATTTTCCCACTTGCAGCAAAACAGTGCTCAAGTATGGCATCAATTACCTTCAGTATTCAGTTATAATGTGATCATCACCGTAAATTTGTCAAGTGTATTTAAGGGCTCAAGTTTCGAGCAAAATAATTTAAAACAAAAATGCTTTTTAAAATTTTACTCCAAGAAATGAAAACATTAAATTTAGCGAGTATACCGATATATTTCCTCTAAATTTCTAAAGTTTAGTGCTAACTGTAATTATAACGGAACTTCATTTTATCTACATTTATAGTTATAATGTCAAGAAACGTGACTAATTTAACAGGTCCACAAGATTCAAAATAAATTAAAAATGACTTACAAGATTCACTTCCACGACATTTAATTACAAAGCATCCTCTTCTCCGACCGTTGCAAGACATGTCAATTTTAAATATCTCTCCTTTATAGTATAACGGAAATGTTACAGATTGGGCAACGTACCATTTCCACTAGAAACAATATTACAATAAATAAAACAGTTTATGTTGAGAATACATTAGGGTAGGGTAAATTGAGATACAATTACCTCTAATTTGAGATATCCATACTCATACTTGTAGTCCAAAGCAGTGCTTGAAAAATCAACCCAGCTCCTTCCAGTCCATTTTTTCCAGACAGTGCTTCTAGTCCCAGAACAATATCCATTATTTGATGACATGGACACAGAAGCAGCTGTACTATCAGTAGTCATTAAAGCTGTAAATGAACTGAGATAACAACCTGTGGTAACAAAAAACACCTTAACTACCTGCGATCTGTAAAAATCACATTAAACCGCTACACATTACGAATATCTTTTATTGACATCAATTACAGTTCTTATCTAATTGGCCGTAAGATCAGTTTTATAGACCGTCAATAAGGCAAAAAACATGTGAAAAGATTGATTGTGATTCGAATGTAGTAAGAATGTCAAGTTTTATTACTTGGGTAAGCTCCGCATTATGAAATTATTTAAGAACTAGTCGATAAGGCCCGTGGAAGAATCCACTCAGGCAGAAGATTAGGTTGTTTTGTAGATTTTGCTAACGTCAGCAGTGCATACAAAAAAAATTGGAGAAATGTAGTTTATCTGTTGCCTGTAATGCGTGCAGATTGAAACGCTGATAAAAATAAGTGTTCGCAAACGCATAAGGAGATATATATATAAAGTGTTTTAAAATTTTAAAATTTTGCTGACGTCAGTAAAGTCCTCTAAAGTACAAATAAAAAATTTCTTTAGAAATGTGCACTGTAAAATCCACTTAGGCAGGAGTACATTGGAAAAGAGAATCGTAACTTGTATTTTGATGACGTCTGCCAGGACCCGTCATACACAATATTTTTTCCTGAAATTTGTTTACACGTTGCTTCCAATGTGTAGAGCTTGAAACGCTGATCAAAATAATGTGTAGAATCACGTACAACACCAACAATAATAATAAAGTCAGAAATGACACATCTCAAATATTTACATCTTATAAAGTGATTACGTTTGATTACGTTGAAAACCTTTAATATTTTAATCAAAAGTGTCAAAAACATCAAATTTGTATCTGGAAAATCATTTATTTGGTTACATGCTATCCTGTTCCCCAAAAATATACGCAAAATGTAAAAATTATATAACCGGTTAAGAACACAAAATTTTTTCTTAGTATGATGATCTGTAGTGACCTTTACCAACCATTTTAAACATAAATGTCAAAAAAGAATAAGGAGTAAATTTTGAATGAACAAAGATATTATTTTTGGAATATATACGGTCCGTCCTCACAAAAGTTTACACAAAATGTAAAACAGATTGGTTTTTGAGGAGCATATCCAAATCAACGAAAATCAGTTCATTTAGCATGTCCTATATTGCCATACCCATAAATCTTCCACGTAAAGGTTATGAAACACATCAAATTATAGAAAAATCAGGCATTTCATCATACAATATAAAAAACAAAAAAGTTTTAGTCAGAACAATTAGTAATTTTTGTTATTACTACAATTTTAAAATTCTTAACAAAGACGTGAATTTGTTCTTTCAGTATATATATTGCATGTGGTCTTTTTCCCACAAAAGTTTACACAAAATTTTAAAAAACAGCAGTTTGCAACATAAACAAAAACACGAACAACCATACCATCCTCTCATAAATTAATATAAAGTCATAAACCCACGTAAATTGGCAATAATGTCTACAACCCCCTGTAAAAATAACCTGGCATTTTACATATGTAGGCTGACAAAAGTTTAACAGGATACGTCAGAAACAAAAAAATAAAAAATAACTTAACACACACGCTTTAAATTCTGAAAAAATTTATTCCACTTGTCATATTAACTTGTTAAGTTTACAGGAAATGTGAAAATAATTATACTCTTAAAAAAATACATCCTACTTTACTATCCTGCAAAAGTTCAAGTCTTTGAAAGATTTTGTAGGTAGCTAGCTAGCTTGTTACATCATAATTCGTGCTCATAAAAGAAGAAAAATTTGGAAACTAAGGTAGCTAGCTATAGATAATTAAAAAAGAGGAATAACAACATAAGTCATCATAGGTTAGAGCTAGCCATGGGGGGGGGGGGGGGGGGGGGTGGGAAGAGTAGGATCTGGAGGCTGACATTAGCTAGCTAACAGTAGCTAAGACACCCCCAGTTAAATATACTTAAACTGGGAACATTTAGCTAAAACTAAAGCTAGCTATTTATGCTTAGTAAAACACATATAAAGAGAAACAATAGTAAAGTAAAAATAATAACATTACAGTGAGTTCAACAAACCAAAGTTTTCCGTTTGTTAGTCAGCTAACAGCTTTATGTAGCATTTTGAATTTTAGGACAAACACATTAGTTACGCGCGGATACATTAATTATGCAACAAAAACATAAACAAATATGGTGGCTAGGTTGTTTTTTTAGAAAAGCGGTACAAGATAAAACTTCAAGAATTTGAGGCTTTTCTTGGAAAAGGCGAGTCTGCTTACTCCAGTGACATAAAAACTAAACGTCTGAAAACATCAAAGTTCTTACTATTATTGATTTTAAATCCACTTCAAACTCTAGCCTTTATTTTCTACTTCTAACTTTACTACTTTACTTCTAGCTCTAGCTACCACTTCTCACTTCACTTCTTGGACTTTTCTTTCTCTGAATTACTTTTTGCAGTTTTTTCAAGACAAAGGGACTGTTTTCTTGTTGTTGTTTTTGTGTCGAGGGTTACCATTTTTCGGGAGTTAGCCGTTAAAATTTTTTCAGCAAATCAAGTTGCTTCATTTAGATCACGTGATGTAAACAAAGTAAACCCGCTGGCAAAATGGATATAACTTTTTCGGAGACTTCAAAGGAAATTTCGGCTACATCAAAGGAAAATGAACACATCCACTTTGCCTGTCACAGACAGACGGACACACTCTCCGTATTATTATAAGAGATGATACATCGAATGGCGGAATAATCTCCAAGAAATACTCTAAAACCCTTAGTTTTATAAAATAAAAAAGTTTTATCAAAGTTAAATGTTTCTGCATCGTGGATAGATTTGTAGGAAAAACGTATAAATACCTAAATTATTTCCACCACCAGAATAACACGACGCTGCTTGACCTGTTCCAATGCTATAAAAATCTTCTCCGTTGCACGTGCATCCGTAAGAACTTTTATGAGCGCTGAAATCCTGGCATATGTGGTTTCCAATATTTCGAAATTCGTCAGTATTTTGTCGATTCAGTTGTACACTAGCAAGTGGACCCGGGCCGTTGTAATCTGGTAAGAAATAGAAAATGATTTAAGAAAGCATTTTTTTTTATATGTTGTTGTTTATAAACTATTTTCTGAAGAAGGGACAATTTCTTATGCCAAAAAGAATTATTACTTCAATACATTAGGCAAAATGTAACTGATATTAAATGGCATTAATAAGGTAAAACTCACACTTTAATATTCCCCATCCTTTCACGAGAAAGCATCCTTTAGCAACGCCATTGCAAGACATATCAATCTTGAAGATTCTTCCTTGATAATGTAAAGGAAATACTATTGACTGAATTGTTCTCCACTATAATTAAAAAACGTATAAATATTAGGTTAAAGTTACTAACTGCCGTCCCTTACTTAAATAGTTACTTGTTTTTTTTTGTTCGGTATATTTTTGAGAAGTACCTTGGCGGTTAGAGCAGGCTGAGGAGTAAAATTAGGGGATGTTGTGTTTAACCCAGGAGAGTGTAGTGTTAGACAAATATGTCCTACTTTACTTAATAACATTAAAACATAATTTACGTCATTTCACCCGCCATTTCACCAGGGCACGATTCTTTTTGATTTTTTTGATTTTCTTTAAGGGCGTGTGCAAATAGTCATTTGATACGAAGTGGCAAAAATAAAAAGTAACATCTTATTTTTGTGTGAATTCTGTCTAATTGTAAGTTGGTGATCTAAAGCTTAATATATTACGTATTGTAATATAAAAACGCTTTAAAACATAGCGTCCTTTCAAGTCATCCTAAATTGTTGGTTTTAAAATTATTTTTTTACTTCACTTCACTTTTGCTTGTAAAATTCCAGCAACAACAGCTTCTTTCTTCATCTTAACTAGATGAAGGAAGCTTCAATAAAAACAGCTAAAGATAAAGGTCTTGTTCCTACTTTATATCAGGAAAACACAACATCAGCTTTCCGTTTACGCGAGAAAATAATAGAGAATTTTTTTATCCAGTGAAATGAGCAATAACAATAACTCGAATCCAGTGTGTTAAACTTTCCTAAAGAGCGCCGCCGCCGTGACGAAAGGGTAAACCAACATATCACACTACTCCGTATGTGTGATTTAATTATCTTATATTAATATTTTCAAATAAATATGTGCCAAGTGATAGATCTTTCAAGTGACATAATTCGTACTAATTTTTTTGAATTACAACCCAACGAAGGACTCCAATCGACCCTTACACCGCGGCCTGAAATAAATTTGTTGTATTTAAATAAGGTAATTTATTATGAAAAGTCAATTTTCTTTTCTTTTCTGTATAACTGAATAAGACCTAGTCTTAGCTGATATGTTTAACGTTGGGTAACCCAGAGAATGTTTTTTGTCGCGATTTATGGTAATATATATTAGACAACGTGTGCTGTTATTTGTGGTCTTTCTAATTTTAAATGTCTTTATTGATTTCAAAACCATAATATTTCTTTGTTCCCACTTTGTAATTACATTGCATTATTGCCAAGAAATATGCAAGAAAGAAGATCTGATACAACTTCAAGGTGTAAAGACAAAGAAATATGTCGTCAAGAATATTTCTTCCCAAACCTGTTTTTGAAGAGCTCTTCTTTCAAAATTAATTGATCAGAAAAATTGTCTAATTTCAATGTTTCGTATTTACCTTTATTTTTAGATATCCTTGTTCGTACACATAGTTGAAGGAAGTAGTAGATTCATAGTTCCACGTTCTGCCATTCCATTTATTCCACCTCATGGTTCTTGTGCCAGAACAACGTCCAATTGATGATGGTAACTGCAATGCTGCTGAAGTTTCGTCAAGAGTCAGTAATGGTGTAAATGTGGCGAGACGACATCCTATAAAGAATATTTTGCGTAGAAATATTAAAGTTAATTAATTTAAACAAAAATATTATATAGATCATTGAAGGAGAATGTGTCGTAGTGTGTTTATTTAAGAGTTATAAAATGGACAGTAAGAGTCCCTATTTGCGTCAATATGTCATAAAATGTAACGCCACAAAAAATTACAATATTTTTTGTTTTTTTTCTGTAATGCCTGTTTATGGCCTGTCAATTTTTCCTTACTCACTTCAGGCTGGCTATCGCTTAGACGTTGCAATAATTATAAAATGTTGCTCACAAAGAAATCATAATATATATATTACTTAGAATTTCACACGATGTTTCTTATCAATTTTTACAAATTGTACTGCAAACAAGGAACAAGAGTAAGTATATCTAACTGGCATCTCAATAAGATGTGAACGTATCAAAGTAATAATTAATTTGAATATATTTAAGTAAATATCGCCAAAAATATATGCCGAACAATATATCTTTAAAAAATAGAATTTTAACAAAAATTCTGACATGAGCAAAAATTATTGCTGATAGTCATCGTTTGATGCACGATTTTTAATTGCCATGTAATAAACACCATTACTAATTTTTGTGACTTACATCCCACCACAAGAGAAGTTGTGGAGATAGGGTATTTTTTATTCCCCGACACTACACTCGCTCCCTATACTCTAGCATGAATAAGTGGCTCCTTCTAATAAAGATAATAGAAGGAGAAGGTGTGGTATATACCCATTTAAATAAAAGTTATAAAATCGGCAGTGGGAGTCCCTATCTGCGTCAATATATACATAATGTTTATTTTTTAATTACTTACTTAAGGCTAGCTATACCTTTTGCAATGCTTTTGGATGATTTGAACATGATTCTTATACAATGTTTAGTTTTAAAGTTTTAAAAATAATATTTAGTTTATAAACTTTACTGGCTTTGTTGTTCAATTCTTTTTATAATTTTTTTTTTCTAGCTTAATATTATGTTTCAAAGAAACAACCAACCTGTACTCGAGTTAAAGTCATAGGTGATTAATTTTCATTGGTCTATTGTTATTGTTAATATTTATAATCAATTCCTATTACTTATTTTACGAAAAACTTTTTGAGGAAAGGAGCGTTGAATTTTAGGAATAATTTACTTTTTTTCTGTCGTTTTCAGCATCCAAAAGCAGATTTTTCTTCAGTACTAAATACTAGTAATGTTATTAGTGATATAATACAGGTAACAATATCCATTTCTTTGATAAGATATCAAAATTGTTGATCACCATTAAATTGTAAAAATATATTAAAGACTAAGAATTAAACTGTAAAGTAAAGTTTCGTAACAAACCTAAGGCTTGTCCTCCTCCTAAGTGACACGAAGGAGCTTGGGTAGCATCAACACTGTAAAAATCCTGTCCATTGCAAGAACATTTGGATATCGGATTGGGATTGTAGTATGCGTTAAAATGTTCACATGTGTAACTAGGTATTTTTTTCAAATTGGTCGCTGCCTTCTCGTATGACAATAAAAGAGGGTGTTGCGGGTGGTGGTGGAGGTGTTGTTGTTGTTGTTGTTTCCGGTGTTGTTGTTGTTGTTGTGGTCGTTGTTGGGATTGCTGTTGGACTGTTTGTTCCAACTGTAACACAATAATATATTATATTAAAATAATGTGTCGTTCACGATATGAATACACATAAACGTAGATATCACATATCTTGTTTATAAAAACCATGGCGCATTGTTCCGGTTGCCACTGTAACTTCGACAACTTAAATATTGTTACGTTGTTATATCGCTAATTGACATAGCCCATGCGATAAATATCGTTGCACTAACTTTCATGGTTGCATAATTTTAAGACATGCTAAAATTCATTAAACTGGTTTTCAAAAGAGAAATAGCGACATAGTTAACACCTGGTCGCATTTCAATACAGTGATATCTCAAATATATACGACCTGCTTGTCTAATAATTAATAAAATTCTTATACATTTAAAAGATCCTGTTCCTTTCACAAGAAAACATCCACGGTTATTGCCATTGCAGAACAGATTAATTTTAAATATTCTTCCAGAATAATATCCAGCAAATCGGGCGACTCTTGAAAGTACTCCAGTTATGCTAAACTCCTCCACTAAGAAAGAAAAATTGTTGAGATAAGAATACACACCACCGTCTTTTCAGACAACGATATATTTTGTTACTACAAACCTGTAGTTGAAGACGTCCGTTTAAATAAACGTATTTGAAATCTCTTTCATAGAAATTCCTCTCCATTTTTGTATAGTAACACTTCGTGTGCCGTAACATTGTCCAGCAGATGATGACACTACGACAGAGGCAGCTGTAGCATCCAAAGTAATGAGTGACGTAGATGTACTGAGAGTGCAACCTGGAAACAGGAATCAAGTCAAAAAATTAGAAATTAAAAATAAAAAAAATATAGTAAGTTGCTAAAAAGTCATTTATTATCTCTTTAACAATAGCCGTAAAGCGCGTCGTGTTACGGAAACACGAAATGCGATATATAAAGGACGGGCGACTCCGTGGATTTTTCCACGGGTTAACGACTATAAAAAATATAATAATCTCTGTCTGTCTGTGAGCTAATTTAAAAACCGGGGTTTTGTAATTGAAAACGTCATTATAATCGCAACCACAATCATAGCAATAAACCCGTCCACATAGTCATGCGGAAGCTATGTGCGACACCCAATCCTCGGTAGAATTTCCCACGGGCTAACGACTAGTTAAAAAAATTGCAACTGGATGTTGGATACTAAGATGGTAGTAACACTTCTTTTGCTGTGCAAACAACTGCATTATTTACTCAGTGTTTTACGTATTTTCTTCAATATTTCATAAAAATATGAACCTTAAGACATAACAAATGATTTCAACTTATTATCTAAATTGCTGAGTCAGCGAAAATTCGTAGTTAAAATGTATAATAAACAAGAAAAAAAATCGCAACTTTTTACAACCTTGTGAGTTTTTATCAGATTCTGTTCTTAAAAAAACTTTAGGTTAACCATATTAAAAGGGTGTGCGGAGTTTTCTTATGCATTCATATTTTTCTAACAATAAGCTTTTGTTTTGTTTTAAAAAATCTTGGATAAAATCCTTTCGCTGCATTAAACGTTGTTGTAAAATTCTATGTTATTAACGCTTCTCTTTAATAATAGACCTATTTCCATATCCATTTTTGTTCCGCGGAATATACATACCAAAATACCGAATAACATGAAAACGAGATTAGTTTTGAGTAAATATATAGTTTGCAGCGAAGTAGTGCAGATATGGTTTGTTTACTTGCAATATTTGCAAAATTAATTTGTCATACAGATTGTTATTAACATTTGGTGATAATATGGGATAATAGCATGAATCATTGGGTCGTTCTAATGCTTTTGTTTATTAATCTTGGTGGTAAATGAGCTATAGGTATTAGCTACCTTTGAATATGATATAAGTAGGTAGATAGTTGGCTGGCTGCTGACTTGTGCCAAACAACCGTGGAATTTCAAGCTGTTTACCAAAATTGGTGATGTTGCTGGTATATATCCTGTGTCTCCAGTTATTGAGTGTACCTTATTTTTTAAACAACATCAGTGAAATAACATTAGCTAGGCTTAATGACTGTGCTTTTAAAATAGTAGTTGAGTTGACCTTTGGTGCATTTGGTGCCTTACCTATTTTTTTTCCAAGTGAGGGTAGTTTTGGAAGTATTTATTCACAGATTGTGATTTGAGAATAAGGATACTAATTTGACTTGGTGGGGAAAGTTGGACTTTAAACTTTCCTTGGAATGTTCTTGCTTCTTTGTGTCACATTTTAAGCCTCTATCAGAAATTGTATTTGGTAAAAAAATTTATTTAAAATTCCAAAAAATAAGGTTGACAAAAGGGACGATATCCTAATTCTTAAATTTTGTATTCAGAGAGTTACCACTTCACAAAACAATTTAAAAATTGTTGTTGGAAAAAAACACAAAATGGTTACTGACGTACTGCCTAGAAAAAAAAAGTTTCTGTAAAATTTTGTCCACAAAATACTTGTCATGTCGAACTTTGACTTTAATAAGTGAAAACAATGTGAACTTTTTTTGTGAAGTCAAAAACAAAATTTTAAAGGTTTTGTATTTTCACAAATCGACACATGAAAAAATTTCATCGATATTATTTTCTGTAAATAAACAATTTGAACAATTCTGCAAGATTAATTTTCAAGATTTCATATAATAAGCAAGAAAACAAAATATATACATAAGGACCTGGTTTTTAAGAACATTGAGACTGAGATTTTGACAAAAACGTTTACAGCTGAAATCCAGACATTCTTATAAGAAAAAGTATATTATTTTATTTTCCTTTCTTTTTGGATAAAAACCTAAAAATATAGGGTGCCATTTAAAAAAAAGACTTTATTTTTCTATATATGAAGATTTATGGTAAGCTCTAAGCACTATCAATTCACATTAATTACAAACTGTAAGTATTAAAGTTAACCATCACAATGCTTGATACAAAATATAAATTTTAAATACCATTTTATGCAACAACCCTGGAAAAAATACTTGTGAAAATGCTATAAGAAAATCCAGCTGTTTCATTATTCTTGATGTTAAAATCTCTTTACTGCCCCCTCCTCCCCCCTTTCCCCCGAACTCAATGTCACTTTTCTTTAGTACTCTAGGTTTTTGAAGTACTTCTGTTAGCATCAATCAAGCATATTCAATATTGATTTTGGGGGAATGGAGAGCTCAAAATGATATCCACAATAGGTTTTTCCAGGGTTGTAGCTTTAGCTGCTGGCTACTTTGACTTGCTACCAGCAAGCTAAATTTTTTTTTAAATGATCAGAGTAATATGAAGTACCACTGAGCGTTAGTAAACTGTATATTGAGTTTTAACTTTACTTGGAAACAGTAAAATAAAAATGTATTCACATCTCATTCTAAAAACGTGGCTAGGTTTTAGAGGTTTAGCTAGCCTAGCTAGCTAACATATACCGAAAGATACGCCCCTAAAATCTACAATATTTTAACTTTTCTGTCACACTACCACTACCAAAACCCTCTTTATAACTGTGTTAACTACGATTATGTGAAACTGCCAGTTAAAAGCTATCAAAGCCAACATTTTGTTGATACATTCTTCAAACTTGCATGTAAACAACTAGAAAGGATACCTGTCACTCTTCCCTGCTCTCGCGCTATTCGTTGTTTGTTGTCCCGCTTTTTTCACCCTGCTTTTTTTAGTACGCTCTCGCAAAGAAGAGAGACAGGTCGGACCTCTTCTTCTTCTTCTATGCCTTTTCGATTTGTAAAAAAACAGTGTTTTATTTATCTTAGGCGAGGCAAATGACTTTAGATAAATCACTCCATCGTTTTCTATCTTGTGCAATCTGTTTTAGTGTGCGAAGGTCATCAGTTGTTGTAAATTGCTTAACAGGGAGTGTTGGGTTATTTTTGAGAGTTGTTTTGATATCTTGATCTATAGAAGTTGGTAAAGTAATTCGTTTGTTTCCTGGAAATTTCTTTGCATCTTTGGGAATTTCGAAGTAGTATTTCATAGCTTGTTGTGCAGGTGTAGTCTCTGGTAGTCTAAAGATATGTCCAAGTAGTCTCCATTTGGTATGTTTCATAGTTTTACTTATGGGTTCCTCTTTGCATTTTTCGTATAATTTTTTATTCTTGATCTTTTTATCTTTTATAATATTTCTAAGTTGTCTTCTATGTACTACATCAATTTCGTTTTGCTCTTTCTTTGTCAGTCCCCATGTTCCGAAATTGTAGGTTAATACTGGTTTTACTATTGATTTATAGATTGTTAATTTCTTCTCCCAGTGTATGTTCTGTTTTAACCATACTTGTTTTATTGAATTGAATGCTGCATATGACAGTTGTATTCTTCGCGTCATGTCTTCATAGCATCCAAGTAGACTTCCCAGTTTCTTCACTGTTCTCCAGGTTTCATCAATTTTATCTTTATTTCTCTTTATCTCAGTTTCTTCCGTTTTATCTTCGTTTACTTGTAGATTATGCTTTGCAAGTGTGTCTTTAACAATGCTTTTGAGGTAATCCTTTTCTGCTTTATCTTCTGTTGGAAAATCAGTGTCATCTGCATATATTAATTCTCTTGGTAGGCTTGTAATCTTTGCGTATGAATGTTCTATCGTTGGTCTTCTTATGTTTAGATTCCCTTGTAGTGTTCTAAGGCTTTTTTCAAACGCTATATTAAAAAATGTTCCACTAATTGCATCTCCTTGTGGTGATCCTACGTTTGTGCTGATGTCTTCTGGAGGACTATCTGCAAACTGCACATTGATGCTTGTATTACTGAGTAGTAGTCGGCTCATTCTACATTCATCTTCATCAAGGAAGGTTTTCAATTCTGTCATTAGTTCATTTCTGTTGATGGTATCGAAGGCTGAGGACATGTCTATTCCAATTATATGTATTTCAAGATATTGGTAGAGCTGTGCTTTTGCTGTTAGAAATCTGTGGGCCCATATTATGTCTCCTGTTGATCTGTTAGGCCTGTACGCTGACTGTGATTGTGAAAGGTATTGATCAACAGGTCGGACCTGCAGTCACATTCCGACTGCATCGTTTTGATTGGTTGATTTTTTACAGGGCAATTTTGCAATAACTGAAAATAAATATGTTGATCCGTGGTCGTTTGAACTAAGATAAGCGTATGCTATCGCACAATTATTTTAATATGGTAAGGCCGATTTTTTAAATCGTGCTTCTAATTTATTTCATTTCAACATGGCGAACGCTTCGGATGTTTCAAAAGCTGTCTCGAAAGCTCTGAACCAATTCACCTTTTCAATAAAGCCTAAACAACTAGAAGCTGTGGAGAATATTTTGAATGGAGTTGATACATTAAATTAAAAACATTTTATTTGGACGTGCTTCACTCTCAAGTTTGTTTACATCGTCGTTTTGTTTACATGTGCTTTGCATGTGTTTCTTATCAAATTTCGCGCTCAAAAGCCTTGAAGGTTGGAGCGGGGGGGAGAGTGTGGCTTTGAGGATTTCCCTGAGATAATATCGTCATAGCGTGGCTGCTTTTATGGTGAAAAATATCGGTAAAAATCCAGTATTTTCAGTAAGGGAAAAACAACCATCGAAATGCTCCCTCTCTCGGGCAAAATTAACCACTTGTGTATGTATGACAGGCAGGTATTTGTAACACGAGGAAGAGAACTAATCTGTGGGGATTTCCCTCGCTGGATAATATCCAGAGAGTATGACTGCCTTTCCCATATTAAATATGTACCTAAAGTCTGTTATTCTAGTTCAGAAATAACAACCATAGAACTGGTAAACATTAGCTATCTAAATGCTATTGCTGAGAGCACGTTTAAAATGGAAGACATCAAGGAGGACAGTCATGGTTCGTCGGATAATGTTTATTTTTTGAATTTGAGTTTGGTGAGCCAAATGTTTAAAGCTATCAAAAAATATTTTACGGTACTAGTTTCATTAATTTTTATTGTGTCTCTCATATAAACTCCCAAACTGTTAACTGCTTGGTTTCGATCAAAGGTTTATTCATTTTTTTACACCATTTTTTGAGGTGACTGCAAAAATAATTATGCGAATATTTAAAAACAATGAGATGAAATTTGAGTGGTTAATACTTTTCAGTTTCAAATAACTGTAAAATTTGAATTTCAAATTGTCAGGTAGGTCATCCTAAACTCTCTTTTTTCTCTTCTCTCATCAAAGATATCAAAAAGGGAAAAATGATGAGTTTAGTTTACTAGCCTAGTAAACAACCCGAAATTTGCTCATAACTAATCTCGTTTTCATGTTATTCTGCATTTTCGCATGCATATTTCGCGGAACCAAGTGGATATGGAAATAGGTCCATTACGTCATTTCTTTCTGTATAATTTTACAAGCGCGTAGCACTGGAACTATATTCAGCAGAGTAATTAATTATTCACGGAGTTTAAGTTTAAAAAGGAATTGCTAAAACGGGAAAATTTTATTGAAAGATAATAGTATTATAGTTATAAAATCGTAATAAGAGTGGTATAAAAGAAAAAATTTGGATATATAGTCTGAAAATAACTCCTAGTATCTAATTATGTGAAAAAAAATTTAATTTTAAAAGCGTTACTGCCATTTTAAACGGTAGGTAAATACAGAGCTATCATCTCCATGCTATTATCAAACTTCTTGAAGTGTCACAAAGACTAAATACTTTTTATTCAATAAAAAATTTAATTATATTCCTACTGGAAACAACATTGCGGGTGAAAAAGGTTATCAAAAGTCCTATACTAAGTTTCCGGGTGCGACACAAAACCATCAGAAATTCAATTAATATGAAAATCTTCGAACGACACCTTTCATCTCAGGCACAGGTTATTTTGTGCAGTTATTATTTATTTCTCTGTTTCTGGTTTAATTTTTCTGTTGTTAAAAATAAACCATGCTACGACAAACCTGTTTAAACTTTTTTTGCAAAATAGCCATTTTTTTATTTTTGGAAATTGTCAAACATCATTGCCTGACCAATCTTCGCAATCCGAAGGCTGTGAGTGCTCTTCTACGGCAAATGGGTAGGCAACACAAAGCGCTAGTCACAGCGTTTGCAAACCTCGCATAATGTAAAAAACTACGCGATAGGAGGTGAAAGCAGAATTTATTTTTGTTTAGGGTTTTGGATCTAACCAATTAATCTAAGTCTTAAGTCCGTTTGCGAACATCGAAAAGCGTTATTTATCTTGATTGGCTGGAAGAAATTTCGTATTTCAGTTTCTGATTTCACTTTTTCTCACTTATATATTTGTAAAACAACAACAACAACAAAAATAACAACCGCACAATAAACAATAATACCTCCCGACCATAACAAGAAGGCAGCAAACAAAAAGTTTACTTACCTGTATCTCTTCCACCGCCAGAATGACACGAAGGCCATGGCGTTGCATCAGTACTATAGAAGTCTTGTCCGTTACACGAGCATCCATACAAGCTGCTTCTTGCATTGAAATGAGCACAGGTATAGTACCCAATAGGTAATGGGGGTGGTGGAGAAAGTATGTCAACTAGTATTAAAATAATAAACAGGGCGTCACTTGGTCAATATTTTTGTTTTTTTTCTAAATGCAAAGGATTCTGGTTTTGGGCTGTTGGATACGGATTCTTGTTATGTTTCAAAATATTTCTAGGAGCTACACTTATTCTTCATAGAAATCCAAAGCATTAGATCTTCGGCACAAAAAGTTCCCCGGTCGGGGGGGGGGAGGGGGGGGGATTCCGACCCCCCTGACGGTTTTTTTTTAATAACTTCTTAACGCTATGCTGCATGGCTAAGATACTTACTGAGTTTCAATATTTACCTATTTGACACCTGTATGTCAAATTTTTAGATCCCATGCCTTTTAGAGGCTTTGATATTAGCTATTACTCGAAACTACCCCTAAAAATTTCTATGAAACCCTTATGATGGGGAAAATAAAATAACTCTTGTTAGGATTATCCTTAGAACTCGAAACTTACAACACAACTTTGTTTCATCAAGAAGAATCATTTTCCATGTTTTTGGCACGTGATTAATCCGATTTCCCGATTTTTTTGGATTTTACCCGAAAATAAAAACCCCCGGATCTTCGGGCAATTTTTGGCAAATTTTCATGTGATCTATGTATAAAGCGGAAAATATGTTAAATAACGTTTATGTAGCTTTCAGAAACAAAATGTAAAAATTCGCTCTAGAACTAAAGTAATTGAATTTTAAGCAAATATTGACATTATGAACAAATTTCAAGCTTTTGATAACGTCACAGAAAATGTGCTGACGTAAGCAAAAATTTATTGGCGGCATTTTGTTCCTTTTGTGACGTACTATAAGTGTGCCAAGTTTGATTCAATTTGAACAAGCCTATGGAAAGTTATATTCCCCCCCCCCCCCCCCGGTCATAATATGTTTGAAAAACCACGGACTGAATAGGGTTAAACTTATTAACAAAAATATGCCATGCAGGGAAATTAAAATTTAACTCCACAAACCCAGATAGGGTAATAAACTATAAAAAGTATTTTTGGCGACTTGAGATCAACAAATTCTACTCATAGTTTACAAGATATATATATATATATATAAAAAATGTCAAAGTAATTCAAGAAATTCGATTTAAGAACAGAACATTTATTCATATCTTATAAAAATTATTCGCAAAGTAGGTTGAAATTTCAACAGCTACACCAAGTTGAAAAACAAATTAAAAATGACTTACAAGATTCACTTCCACGACCTTTAATTACAAAGCAACCTTTTCTCCGACCGTTGCAAGACATGTCAATTTTAAATATCTCTCCTTTATAGTATAACGGAAATGTTACAGATTGGACGACATACCATTTCCACTAGAAATAATATTACAGTAAATGAGATAGTTTATTTTGAGAATACATTAGGAAGGGTAAATTGAGATCCAATTACCTCTAACTTAAGATATCCATATTCATACTTGTAGTCCAAAGCAGTGCTTGAAAAATCGACCCAACTTTTTCCATTCCATTTTTTCCAGACAGTGCTTCTAGTCCCCGAACAATATCCATTATTTGATGACATGGAAACAGAAGCAGCTGTACTATCGGTAGTCATTAAAGCTGTAGAAGAACTGAGATAACAACCTATGGTAACGAAGAATATAAATATTATTTTAAAAAGTGTAAAAAGAAATAAAGAAAATAATGAAAGGTAATAAAAGTTTTAGTCTCTATAATAATAGCCGTATTCTGTCTGTCTGTCTGTTCAAAATGGTTGCGCGCAGCTTTTTCGGAAAATCCCGGCAAAATCCCGCAGAACCCGATTTTTACGGGATGAAGGAATATGAAATAGATATACGGCCATTTTGAAAGCTGTGGCGTTGAAGTGAAGTTGGTAAGTCTGTTTTTGTCTTTTGAAAGCTGTTGTTTTGTTTTTTATATGTTTTTACATGTTAAGGTAAATATATTGTTACGTTTTTTAGCCACATACAAATCTTGAACTTACCAATTTTAAGATTTTGGCTACGAACGTATATATAGATTTCAAGTGAGCTAGCTAGCTAGCCTTTCATTCAGTTTGATACAACAACTTTTTATCTTAGCCAGCATTATTTCTATTTGTGTTATTTTTACCAATCTGATTTTACTAAGTTGCAAGTGGGGGCTATCTAGCTAGCTGTTAGCTACCTCTGGCTAAAAAATGAAAGTAGCCAAATAAATACAGTTAGCTAGCTAGCTACAACAAAATTTTAAAATTTTTCTTACGCCTAATGAAAATGCAGTTTCGTAGCTACACCTTTTTTATTCTCATAAAAGCGTATTCCCAAAAATAAAATTGCTGAAGGATTTTTTAGCTGAATGGGGTATAACGACGGGCTGTTTCCTGTGTTGTTATTTAAACAGAAGTTGCGACAAAGTTTTTTAGAAAAGGGTATTACGCCTATACACCTGTTCAACTCTGTTCAACTGTACGAAGCGCTTAGCCCGATGTTAACAACGGACTGTTTTTTAAAAAAAAGGGTATTACGTCTAAACGTGCAACACCGTTTACCTGTACTAAGCGCTTAGCCCGTTGTTAACGACATAAGCAACACGGTTTACCTGTATAGCGCTTAGCCCAGTGTTAACAACAGAGTGCATCCTGTGTTTTCATTTAAACCAAAGTTGCAATGAAGTTTTTTTGAAAAAGAGTATTACACCTGTTCAACTCTGTTTAATTGTACTAACTGCTCAGCTCTGTAATTCTCGGTAATCACACCCGTACGGATGTGCAACACTGTTTACTTGGACTAACTGCTCAGCTCTGTGTTAGCAATGGACAGTTTCTTGTGTTTTTATTTTAACAGAGTCTGCGAGAAATTTTTTACAAAAGGGTATTATCCCTATACGCCTGTGCAACATGGTTTAACTGTACTAAGCGCTCAGCCACTGTCACGATTAATTTGTTAACTTTCACAAAAACTTATTCTGCAAAATATAATAATATTGACCGATTGTTTTTGCTATAATGGAGTAACAACGGTTTGTAAACTCTATTTTTATTTCAGTTATTGTTGCGGGAAAGTTATTTTTTGAAAAATATGTTACAGTCGCAACACTATAATGGTGTATGCGCTTCACTTGATTTACGACATACTGTATACCAGTACTAAAGCGCTTCACCTGATCGTGTTGCACAGTTTACGGCTCTTCTTAAGCGCTCCACAGGTGTTCCACGCCGGGTCACACCTTGACTTGTGGCTTCCCCGGCGTTTCGACGGCGGGTTTCCGTTATAATACCCGTATACGTCTGTCCGTCACGCAAAATGGCTATCAATATTCCTTTGATCTTTCCGCGATTTTTAAAAACCAGGGGGTTGTTTAATCGAAAATCTTATTATTGATTAAAATATATTTGAGAAATTAATTTATTTCCTTACATAATTTAATTATTTTAATTTACCAACCTTAATTAAATAAATAAATTAGGTGATTAAAATGAATGCATTATTTAAATACGCCATTTTTAATAAGAATTACCCCCGTGATCTCAATCGCCAATTTCGCTCAGGAGCCACAGAAAACAAATAGGACAGTTTTACTTGCTTTGTTTTGACTGCTCGCACGTAGTATACCAATTAAAACGCCTGATTCTTTGAAAAACCAATCCAAGATTTTCGCGGCCTGCAGATGCCAACGAAGGAACACGATGACGATGGCCATTTTGGTTTTGAAAGTGATCGTGGTCAGTGATAGGTTTCTAGGTTTCTAGGTCTGTTTGACCTTTTTGTCTTCTAACAGCTTTTTATTTTGTAATATTTGTTTTCTGTATGTTCTGACATGTTAGGATAAATATATTGTCACGTTTTTTAGCCATGAACAAATCTTAAACGCACCATTTTTAGGATTTTTGGCTGGAAACGAAGATTTTTAAGGATCTAGCTAGCTACCCTTAGTCATTACTATTCAGTTTGGTATAACAGCTTTTTATCCTAGCCAATATTATTTATTTTTATGTTGAAGTTGTGTTATAGCTAGCTCTGGATAAAAAGTGAAAGTAGCCAAATGCACTGTTTGGCTGCAACACAATTCTTAATTCTTATGCTAAATAAATGCAGTTAGGCAGCTAACACTTTTATTACTGTTATGAAAACTTATGCTGCAAAATAAAATTGCTGACTATTTTTTTTAACTGAACAGGATAACGACATGCGGTTTCCTGGATTTTTTTTAACCGAAGGCCCGATAAAGTTTTTTTAAAAATGGTGTTACGCCTATACTCATGTCCGACACGGTTTACCTGTACTAAGCGCTTATAGTCCAGTGTTAACAAGGGCTGTTTCCTGTGTTTCTGTTTAACCGAAGTTGCAATAACGTTTTTTTCGGAAAAGGTTATTACACCTATATATGGATGTGTCACATTGTTTACCTGTACTAAGCACTCAGCTGGGAGTAACATTTCTTTTCAACTTTCACCGGGAACATTCTCCAAAAAATAATAAAGGTTGGCCAGCTGTTTATGCTATGACGGGTGACAACGAATTGCAATCTGTGTTTTTATATCAGCTTAAAATGTGGTATTTTTGCAAAAATTATTACACCGGAAACACCATGAATTGTGTGCACTTTACTCAATTTACTACATGCTATATACCTGTACTAAAGCGCTTTACCTGAATGTGTGGCACAGTTGACGGTTCTTATTAATCACTCATTCTGGTGTTTAATGCCGGGTAACACAGTTACTTGTGGCTTAACTCTGCGTTTTAACAGAGTGTATCCTGTGTCATGATTAATTTGTTAACGTTTACTGCAACTTATTCTGCAAAATAAAATAATATTGACTATTTTTTTTTGCTATGACTGGGTAACAACGGGTTGTAAACTGTGCTAAAAGGGTAATAAGCATAAACACGTGCAACACGGTTAACTGTACTAAGCGCTTAGTCCAGTGTTAACGACGGGCTGTTTCCTGTGTTTATGTTAAACCAAAGTTGTGATAAAGTTTTTTTTGGAAAAAGGTATTGTACCGACATGAATGCGCGACATTGTTTACCTGTACTAAGCGCGCTGCCCGGAGTAACATTCATTTTTGAACTTTGACCGACATATGTATACCTGTACTAGAGTGCTCCACCTGAATGTGTGGCACAGTTTACGGTTCTTATTAATTGCGCCACAGGGTTTTTAAATGCTGGGTAACACATTTACTTGTGCCTTACCCCGGCGTGCGACGCCGGGTCCCCGGCTATCTCTTTAATAATAGTCGTTACGAAAACACGAAATTTTTATATCTTCACGAAATACCAAATGCGATATATTTTACCGACTTTCTTTATTGCCCGCAGCCAATTGCAACGCCCGATCTTTTTGAAAAAACAATTCGAGATTTTTCCGGCCACAACATGCCGACGAAGGAATGTGTAAACTAGAGGCAAAAACGCCACTTTGATTTTGGAAGTGGTGTGTCCAGTGCTATGTTTATTGGTTTCTGCTTGACCTTTTTATTATGACCTTTTGACCTATTATACCTGGAGGGGAGGGGGGGGGGAGCACAAAGTGCCCGCGGCAATTTCAATTGGGCATATCTCTTTTTGTGCATGAATGTTGAAATTTGGTGACTTTTCCTAACTTTTATTATAGATTCCGGCCAAAAAAAAAATAACTTTTGTAACAAAAATTCAATTTCCTGGAATTACCCGCCATGGTCTGTTGTTTATAGAATTTTTTTTCCGCAAGTTAATATAAAACAGTTTTATTGCGTTTTTTTGTTCTAAAATAGTTTTATATATGCTAATGGACGTTTTTGTATTATCAAGATACATACCACAACGTGTATATAATGCAGAATAGAATTTTTGTATTATCAGGACCAGAATATTAGTCATATATATGACGTCATTTCTGATCCCTATGACTTCATCAAATTTTTTTTACCTGGAATGGGTTTGTACTAAGACATTCTACAACTGTGCCAAGTTTCATCACTTAAGCATAAGTGGTTCAGGATATACACCTGAGTATACAAATCTTAAACCACCAATTTTAAGATTTTGGCTATGAACGTAGATTTTGAGGGAACATCCTAAAACCTTATTTATTCTTATTCTTTAAGGGTGTTTTTTCAGTTTAATATAAGAGCTTTTATCCTAGCCAATATTATTTACTTTTACGTTCGGGTTGTAACCATCTAGCTAGCTCGCTCTTTAGCTACCTCTTCCTAAAAAGTGAAAGTAGCCAAATACAGTTTGGCTACAAGAATATTCTTAATCAATAATTCTTATGTTAAATGCAGTTAGGTAGCTACACCTTTTATTATTTTCCTGAAAACTTTTTCTGCGAAATAAAATGGCTGAACACTTGTTAAACGGGAAAACGACAGGCTGTTCCCTGTGTTTTTACTTAAACCGAAGTTGCAATAAATTTTTTTTTGGAAATAGCCCGCTTGCACAATTTTCTTTTTCTTTTTGAACCTTCACGAAAAGGTATTCCACAACATAAAATTGCTAACGGATTTTTTAACTCGACAGGGGTAACGACAAGCTGATCCCTGTGTTCTTATTTAAACCGAAGTTCTGATAAAGCTTTCAAAAAATGTTTTATTACGCCTATAGGCATGTGCGACAGGGTTTACATGTACTAAGCGCTCAGCCTGGTGTTCACGACCGGTGGTTCCTGTCTTTCTACTTAAAAGTGGAAATAAAGTTTTTCGGAAAAGGCTGCTACGCCTATGTGCATGTGTGACACGGTTTACTAAGCGGTGAGCCCGGTGTCTAGAACTTTCTTGGAAACAATCCACAAAATAAAAAAATGTTGACTGCCTGTTTTTGCTATGACAAGTTTTTCTTTAAGCTAAAGTTGCTGGAAAGTTATTATTGTGTGTGCGCTTAAATCGATTTACGACATACTGCATATCTGTACTAAAGCGCTCCACCTGGATGTGTGGCACAGTTTACTGCTCTTATTAAGCAATTCTCTGGTCGTTCAACGCGGGGATAAAAGTATTAGTCTCTTTAATAATAGCCGAATTTTGTTCAGAAGGGTTGTGCCACTGTTTTATTTTAAAAAATCCTTGCAGAACTCGATTTTTACGAACAAAAGTTCATACAAATTGAGTTCTGCTTTTGGTTGTGCGTAGTTTAATTTTAGAATTTCCTTATTGAGGTTTGGAAGTAGTAATGTGAGGTTTGTAGGTCTTTTTTGACCTTTTCTTCTTCTAGATACTTTGTATTTAGCTATAGTGGTATTTAATTTTTATGTTTTCACATGTTAAAATGAACGTTCACGTTTTCAAAACAATTTTAAGATTTTAGCTACAAACGTAGATTTTGAGTGTTAGCATCCCTAAAGCCAGATAGTTAGCTAGTCTTATTTTTTTCTATTCTTTCAAGTTTTTTATTCAGTTTGGTGTTAGAGCTTTTTATTCTAGCCATTTTTTTATTGTTTCTTTCTTTCTTATTTATACAAATATCATTCTCACTCAACTGCACCATGGCTGTTGTTACCTAGCTCAGGCTGAAAAGTAAAAATAGCCAAATAAAGTTGGCTGAAACAAAATTTTAAGATATATTTCTTAAGATAAATATAAGTAGATAGCTACACCTTTTATAGATATAAATTCTTAATTCAAGGACACAACAGTCTAAATCGACTTTTAATATTTAGCTAGGGTTGGTTTACCCACAATTAATTTATTAACGACAGACTTTAGGATGTGTTTTTAGTTAAACTAACAAAGAATTTTCTAAATTTCACGAAAACTTTTGAATTGTTGAGTGACTGTTTTAGCTGGACGGGGTAACGACAGTCTGTTTCCTGTGTTTTTATTTTAAACCGAAGTTGCGGTAATTTTTTTGGAAAAGGGTATTACGACTGTACGGATGGGTGGGACGGTTTACCCATACTAAGCACTCTGCCCAGTTTTAAGAATAACATTTGAACTTTCACGAGATAAAAATAAAAAACACTTTTGACTAACTGTTTTTGCTATGACGAGGTTATAGCAGGTTATAAGCTGTCTTTATATTTCAACTAAAGTTTCGTGAAATGTATTTTTTTAAAAACACTATAACGCTGTGTGCGCTTCGCTCGATTTAAGACGGGGTCACACAGTCACCTTAGCTGTATTTTATCTGTATGTTGAAGCAGTTTTACGAAAGTTTTTAATTTTAAATTTTCTTTATATTGAAGTAACGGGTAATTAAGTTTTATTGTTCCCTAACTTTAATTTTTTGTTATAAAAAAGTACACAGACAAAAGTTAAAAACGTTAATTATTCGCGCCTTTTTAAAGAAATTAACAAGAACAGATAGATAAGAAGAACAATAAATTATGTTTTTGTGGATTTTTTGTTTGTTGACTATTTTATTCTCGCCGTTTAAAAACCAATATAAATCTATGATGAGAAAGACTGTATTGATGTTCACTAAATATAAATTTAGAATTCATCTTGTGAATTTCATTTGATCCTTGACAATTTACTTTTTTTATATTGTTTTTATTATATTTTAAACTCTTTAAAAGCGCGAGGATTATTTTACGAGAAAGCAAAGAAACGCTACTTTAAATTATTTTAAGCTTGAAAATTCGATTGAGGTTCGGTATGGTTTTAATGTGTCCTTAACCCTATTCGGTCCGGGCGGGGGGGGGGGGGGGGTGCGGATTCTGCCCCACTGACGGTTTTTCTTAATAACACTTTAATGCTATGTTGCATGGCTACAATACTTTTTGAGTTTCAATATTTATCTATTAGACACCTGCATGCAAAATTTTTAGGTCCCATACCTTTCAGAGGCTTTGATATTGGCTATTACTCGAAACTACCCCTAAAAATCTCTATGAAACCCTTATAATAGAGAAAATATAATAACTCTTGTTAGGATTATGTCTGGAACTTGAAACGTACAACACAACTTTGTTTCATCAAGAAGAATCTTTTTGCATGTTTTGGTCACGTGATTAGTCCGATTTCCCGATTTTTTGGATTTTACCCGAAAATCGGAAAAAAACGGATTTTCGGGCAATATTTGGCAATTTTTCATACGACCTATGTAAAAACCGGAAAATATGTTAAATAACCTTTATTAAGCTTTCAGAAACAGAATGTAAAAATTCGGTGTACAACTAAAGTAATTGAATTTTAAGCAGATAGTGGCATTTTGAACAAATATCAAGCTTTTGATGACGTCACAGAAAATGTGCTGACGCAACAAAAAAATTATTGCTGCCATTTTGTTCCTTTTGTGACGTACTATAAGTGTGCCAAGTTTGATTCAATTTAGACAACCCTATGAAAAGCTATTGAGAATCCGCCCCCCCCCCCCCCCCCCCGGTCATAATATGTTCGAAAAACCCCGGACCGAATAGGGTTAAATGTCACCTTAAATTTTCTGATAAACTAGGTTCTAATAAAAAGAACAAGGTGTTTTCAATACTTTAGTGCAGTTTTCAATACTTTAGTGTCTATAAGTAGGTTTTTGCAGGGGCCATATGACTATCGCAGAGTAATTCCATAGTGAGTGCACTAAATACTGATGTGGGAAATATTTACTAAGCCGAATTCCCGTGGAAGTTGAACAGGCTAACATATTATAATACGTGACTACACATATACGTCTAGAAGTATGAATACCTCTGAAAAGTCAAAATTCCGTTACGTTATTAAGAAATGACTTCGTCGACTGGCACATATGCATATTCTAAAGCCCTCAATTTTATAAAAGTTAGAGGCTCTCGCATGGTGTCTGCATGGTAGATAGATTTGTAGGAAAAACGTATAAATACCTAAATTACTTCCACCACCAGAATAACACGACGCTGCTTGACCTGTTCCAATGCTATAAAAATCTTCTCCGTTGCACGTGCATCCGTAAGAACTTTTATGAGCGCTGAAATCCTGGCATATGTGATTTCCAATATTTCGAAATTCGTCAGTATTTTGTCGATTCAGTTGTACATTAGCAAGTGGACCCGGGCCGTTGTAATCTGATAAGAAACGGAAAATATACTAAAAATATATTAAAAAATAAATACATGTGTTCCAAATTATGACAGTCTATAGTTTAAAAAAAATCCTTCACTAATAAAAAGAAAGAAAAATTAGCATGGCAATTATCTCACCACGGCAATATAGAAAAAACTTACAATTTGAAATTCCCCATCCTTTGACAACAAAGCAGCCTTTAGACACACCGTTGCATGACATATCAATTTTAAATATTCTTCCTTGATAATAGATGGGAAATAATGCTTTTCGATATGTTTTCCACTATAATAAATACATTGTGCTTTTATAAATTTAAATAAATTTGCTAACCTATTCTCCCTTTTAAAGCAATAATTAGCCTATTTGTTTAGATAACATGATGTCGGTAAACACGGCAGTAAAAGTGACTAATATTTTTATAGCGACTATAAGTTTCTACCTACTTATTTCACCAATTGTTCCTTTGTAGATTTTCGCTTCTTTTTTAATGGTACAAGAATCAAAAAATACAATAAAAGTAATAGGATGCACAGTTTGGATATTTTCAGATTACATTTTAAGTTAAGCTTGTTAACTTTCTTCACATTCTATTTCAAATAGTGCTTGCTTTCAAAATATTAATAACAATAAAAAAGCGAACACAAAGATTCGTCATTAGAATTTTGATGACGTCAGCAATGGGCAGTTTATACCGAAAACATATTTTAGAGATTTGTTTCCCTGTTACCTTTATTGTGTGAAGTTTAAAACGTTTATGAAAAAAATGGTATAGGATCACGTTTTTTTAACAAAAAAGGTTTGTGTTTTAAACATTTATGGTGACATCATTAACCCGTCTGTTTCAAAACGGGTAGGATCTTGATCCCGGAGGTCCCTAGTAACCCGAGTGGTGGCAAAAAACTTTATTTACCACCTTGGTTTTAAAATATTAGGCCTCAAAATCATAATCGCAATGTAATAAATTTACTAATCTTATAACAACGTATTGACGTTAGTCCGATGCAATAACGTCGTGTTGTAACGTCAGAAAGGTTAGCAAATGACACATAACGTTTTCGGCGACATCGAAGGAAAGTAGGCATGTCAACCTTGAGCTTTACAGATAGGTTCAGCGTGTTACTGTATAGACCAGTTGGATGGCCCGTTGAAAATCCATTCGATTAATTAGGTAATCCGCTACCGGGACATGTGTTGTCAGCCTATTTGATGTCACTACTGACTGCTAACCGCTAAACGCTTGAGAGGCAGGCAGTCAGAAGCTTTTTAATGTGTTCCTTTTATGGTGTAGAGCTTGAAACGGTGATAAAAATAATGTATAGCATTGCGTGCTTTCGTCGAACGGTTAACGAGATTTTAGGGTTTAAAATTTTTCTCGTGACATTATCAGTCTATTGGTATGTAACACAATTTTATTCCTAACTTTAGTAATTTGCTGCCTCTGATTAGATTATCCTTCATTTGTTACTTACCTTTATTTTCAGGTACCCTTGCTCATACACATAAAGAAATGAAGTTGTAGGGTCACTTTCCCATGTCCTGCCGTTCCATTTTTTCCAGTTCATGGTTCTTGTACCAGAACATTGCCCGTGGAAAGATGATAGATGCAATGCTGCTGAAGTGTCGTCAAGAGTGAGTAATGGTGTAAATGTTGCAAGACGACATCCTGCGAGGAGATTTTTTATATTAATATTTAAGAAATCTGGTTCATATAATTAGCTTTTTTTCAAATCAATTTACTTAAAAATACAATATTTGATAGTTTATATGAAAAAAATTGGGCTTTGCGCAAAATTTTTATACGTGACTAAACATGTAACCAGTACGCCCCACTCTTATTTTTATACGTGACTAAACATGTAACCAGTACGCCCCACTCTTATTTTTATACGTGACCAAACATGTAACCAGTACGCCCACTCTTATTTTTAAAAATAATACCTAATGAAAAGATTGGTAATGTTTATGAAGTTGGGTACGGCACACATTGCAAGTTGATATGATAATATAAAGACCAGTGAAGGTCTTTTTATATGGTTTGTCATTTCATGATAGGTTTAACCATGTTGTTCACGCAATGGAAATAATACAAATCTCATTTCCACAAAAAATAATTACTAAGTTTTCCGTAATATGAAAGGAGTTTAATACATTTAGAATGTAACTTGTTTTCGTAGTTATCGAGGCAAGATACGCATGCGCCTGATAGCGCATGCTTAAATACAACTTTCCCACCCATTTTTACTCACAAGTGAATTCTATTCGTACGGGTTAGACCACCCGTCCACCCTCCCCTGTATATTGAGGAAATTACTCAAAAAGTGATATTAAGACTGGCTGAGTGACATAGAATCTTATACCTATCTTTACGGTTTCTTCTGAAAAAATAGACGAAGTCAATCCCCTTTGACTCGGGATAACCGGAAGTTTTTATCCTGGAATGGGTATAAGACTCAAATGTGTAATCTGAGCAAGGTAATAAGTCTTAAAATGCTTACACCACAAGCGGCTACAAAGTTAAATCTGAACTGGAAAAAATACAATCCTGACCTAAGGAGATTTTTTTTTTGAAAATTGTGTTACTATTAAGAAGTATAGACGGAAAGTCCGCAAGAAAGTTGTTGTTGTCGTAACCTGAGTGGTGTTGTAATTATATAATATTGAGTATATTAGGAATTTTAAATACGTACGAATACCTAAGATGACTCCACACAATACCGAAGATGACTCCACTCACTAAATTTTATTTCTCGAATGGCGTCCTAAGTCTTGAAAAGATTACGTTGATAATAAGGCTCTTATTTTCGGTTGAACAGAGTGACTTTATTATGAATTCCAAGTGTGATACGTCTTTTAAGTTAAGTCCATAACATAGCGACTTACCAATGAGCCTACTAATTCAGTATTACACCATGAAACGCAAGTAGCAATGTTAGTTTTAGATGAGCTGTGAAAGCTTTTGAACAAAATTAAAATGATCAGTTAAAGTTTCGTTACAAACCTAAGGCTTGTCCTCCTCCTGAGTGACACGAAGGAGCTTGAGTACCATCAACACTGTAAAAATCCTGTCCATTACAAGAACATTTGGATATGGGATTGGGGTTATAATACGCGTTAAAATGTTCACATGAGTACCCAGATATTTTTTCAAATTGGTCACTGCCTTCTCGTGTGACAATAAAAGAGGGTGTTGCGGGTGGAGGTGGTGGTGTTGTTGTTGTTGTGATTGGTTCCGGTGTTGTTGGATTGTTTGTTCTATCTATAAACAGAAAT
The DNA here is from genome assembly GCA_030067915.1 of Hydractinia echinata. Taxonomy (NCBI): domain Eukaryota; kingdom Metazoa; phylum Cnidaria; class Hydrozoa; order Anthoathecata; family Hydractiniidae; genus Hydractinia; species Hydractinia echinata. The sequence continues at coordinate 561,633 of JASGCC010000150.1, forward strand.
ATTTTATTTCAATAAAAAAAATTAACCTTTACAATTATCAGTGACACTGAGAGTTTGAGGAAAGTAGGGTTGTACTTTAATAATTTGTAATTAATGTTTTTGTGTCATAAATGATGTGAGAACAGGGCAACGCAGTATAAATAAAGTTAAGTACAAGACCGACGACGGTACATGTCCTCCTTCCCCAACCTTTTTTTTCCATTCTAACGTGGTCACAGTAAAACTGGTAAATGGTGTTTTAGCCAATGTCGATCACTGATTTTTCGGCCTTGAAATTTCCCTTTTGTGACATAAAAACACATAAAATGAACAGTGGACTCTTATATAAAAACCTGTCGCTAAATGTTTAGACCTTTAAAATACTTTTCGTTGTTGCAACACTGAATATGCCGTATGCAGTAAAATACACAACAAAAACATTACAAAGCGAAAACTGAATGATTTGAATTCAAAATTAAACGTTAAACAAACCTTTAAATGAAAGAAAACCTTTTTGTAGATAGTCACACATAAGCACACATTTTTTACAAGTATTCCTTCTTTAAATTTAGCCGCTCAAAAATTTAAATTTCGCTATTGCTATTCATCATTGCAAAAAAAACGCACTTAGGTAAAACATGGGTTATAAAGAAGAAAACGAACTCATCTTTAAATTTGTCTGCGGGAAGTTAGTTTAATTGTTTAAAATCAAATAAATTGTAATTGGTAAGTTCGACCAAAACTGTCAATCAATTTAATTTATGCGAAGAGTCGCCAAGTGCAGATGTTTGTAGCTATATCTACCAAATTACTTTATAAACTAAATATTTTTAATTTCAGATAAAAAAAGATTGTGAGAACGAATGGAAAATTAAAATGCAGTAGCTCAGAAAACTACAGTCACAGTCTTTATAAAAGAGTTGAATTATGTTTTATATTTAATCACATGGTCTGAAAATGTTAACAAAAATACATATTTCGGATTTTCGTTGCAATCGCTTGTTTCGTGAAACCTTCTAAAGGATCGTAAGTATATCAGTTTGTCCAACTAACTAATACATGTTAATTTTAGACGCTTTTTAAAAATGACGCTTTTTTCTTCAGATAAAAGATCTCAAATAAACAAAACTTTAGCATACAGAAATGAAACAAAGGACTCATTCAGCAAATCAAAACATTCAAAATGGCTTTTGCCCTTGTTTTTTGACAGAAATTTTGCTTAAAAATATGTCAGCAATAAAAGCTATAATCTGTGCAAACATCAATGGATTCACTTAATCGACGTTTTTTTAAATATTAATTGTGCCATGATAACAACGGCGTTACAACGGCGCATGTATTTTTTATGTTTTAAGCCAGTTCTTGCAACAAAATATTTTGATGTTTTTCCCACTTTCTCTCATAAATAAAGAACACTTATCGTGCTTTTAATGATTACCTATACTCTAAAGATGATTGTTTAATAAATATGAATATGTACTTAAAGGGCTTTTAAAAAATATAACAAACGAAGGCATGCCGCAAATCTGTGCATATCTAGTGAACTTTGCCTCTCGCATCGTTTTAAAGGAACTGCTTTCAAAAGAAATTTAAATAGAATTTATATGGACTGTCAGTCAATAATTTTCGTCGATAAAAATCACTATACCTCGTAAATTAGTTAATCCCCCTTTCAAACCATCATAGTGATGATCGCTGATAATCTCAAAAATTATAAATTAGTTAATCCCCCTTTCAAACCATTATAGTGATGATCGCTGATAATCTCAAAAATTATAAATTAGTTAATCCCCCTTTCAAACCATCATAGTGATGATCGCTGATAATCTCAAAAATTATAAATTAGTTAATCCCCCTTTCAAACCATCATAGTGATGATCGCTGATAATCTCAAAAATTATAAAGAAGGTCATACTTGTACTATTGCTATCTGCAGTCTCTGCAGCAAATCACTTAAACTCCAAAAGATAAAATAATATATACGTTTAAATGATCCTGTTCCTTTTACAAGAAAACATCCACGGTTATTGCCATTGCAGAACAGATTGATTTTAAATATTCTTCCAGAATAATATCCAGCAAATCGGGCGACTCTTGAAAGTACTCCAGTTATGCTATAACTTTTCCACTAAAAAAGAAAATGATTAAGAATACACACCACCGTCTTTTCAGACAACCATATATTATGTTACTACAAACCTGTAGCTGAAGACGTCCGTTTAAATAAACATATTTGAAATCTCTTTCATAGAAACCTTCCCATATTTGTCCTCTCCACTTTTGTATTGTAACACTTTGTGTGCCGTAACATTGTCCAGCAGAAGATGACACTACGATAGAAGCAGCTGTAGCATCCAAAGTAAGTAGTGATGTAGATGTACTGAGTGTGCAACCTGAAAACGAGAATCAAGTCATGTAACTGTTAAATCGGTTTTTGAGGTTGTTAACGTCAGAATTCACAATTTTTTAATCGCTATAATAATACGGAGCTTCCGTCTTTCTGTCTGTCTGTGACTTTTGCAAAGTGGATATTATTTACCACACGAATGTGCAAGTTTTCGTGTTATTTTGTTTTGTTTACATTTGTCTCGCAACCGTTAGAACCCACGTGATAGAAAATAAGCGGATAAAAAAAATCCTTTTTTTTGAACGTTAAACAAATGTAAAAGTAAAAGCGGAGAAGCAGTGGATTAAAAAAAGTAAAGTTAGCTAGAAACTATTGGAAGTAGAAGTTGAAGACAAGAGTTTAGAAAAGTGGGTTAGAATTCAGAAAAAGTAAGTACTTTGATATTTTTTAGACGTTTAGTTATTATGTAAGCTAGAGCTACGTGTTACGTTTTTATGTGGCACAATTCAAATTGTCAAGCAGACGCTCATTTCCATAAAAAGCCACTTCTCAAATTCTTAAAGTTTAAAAAAAGCTAACATATTTCTTTACATTTTTTGCATAATTAATTGTGCGTAATTAATGTTTTTCCTAAAATTCAAAATGCTACACTGAGCTGTTAGCTGCTAAATGAATTTGCTGGCCACACGGAAGACTCCGGTTAGTTGAACTCATATTATAATTGTTACATACATATTCTGTTGTATCAGATAAGTTATAATCCTAATTTATGTAGCCATAGCTACCATCTTTTTAAATGAGTTTTACTAAGTATAAATAAATAGATAGCTAGCTATATGCCTAAGCTAGCTCAGTCTCCCCAGATTAACTATATTTAACTGGTTGCCTCAGCTGAGCTAACCTATGAGTTATGTTGTTATTCCTCTTATTTAGCTATTTATAACTACCTTAGTACTCTTACTTAGGGATCTGCTTTAAGTAGAATTAGAGAAGACGTAGCTAACAAGCTAAAAAATCTTCCAAAGATTCATTTGGAAAACGTTTTAGGATTACTGCGCAGACATTTTCATAGAGTATATTTTTTCTCACAATTTGTGTAAACTGCCATGCAATATCATCTGTGCGTGTGTGTGTTAAGTGTGGTTATTTTTATTGTTTTGTTTTTGACATTTTCTGTAAAATTTTGCTGTAAATTCTTATTTTATATACAAGGTTTTTTGACATTTTTGGGAACAATTAAAATTTGGGCTAAAGTTTTGTAGGAGAGAGTGGTCTATTTACATTGTTCGTGTTGCAAAATGCTGTTTTTAAAACTTGGTGTAAACTGTTTTAGGAATAGACCACATGCAATATACTAAAAAAAAACTATACTTCATTGTAAGCTGTTGTAAAAGCTGATGTGTTTTTATATTTTGTGCATATAAAGTTTCGTTGGGGAAGAACGGTATGTGATGAAAAAATTCCACGGTTTTGCGTTTTTGTTGATTATTTTACAATATATTATTCTGAAATGTGAAAGGAGAAAAACTTGCAAGGAGTCAATTCAAAATCAACAAAAATCTGTTCTTTTGACATTATTTTCGACACCAATGTCAAAGTTTGGAACTCAATAAATTTATATCAAGAAAAATAAGTCATTTCTGTACTTTATTGTTTTTCTCGAATTAATATTTGATCAAAAATTACTGAATGTTATCACTGAAATAATATTTGGCGATGATCAAAAATTACTGAATGTTATCACTGAAATTAATATTTGGCGATGATCAAAAGTTACTGAATGTTATCACTGAAATTAATATTTGGCGATGATCAAAAATTACTGAATGTTATCACTGAAATTAATATTTGGCGATGATCAAAAATTACTGAATGTTATCACTGAAATTAATATTTGGCGATGATCAAAAATTACTGAATGTTATCACTGAATTAATATTTGGCGATGATCAAAAATTACTGAATGTTATCACTGAAATTAACATTTGGCGATGATCAAAAATTACTGAATGTTATCACTGAATTAATATTTGGCGATGATCAAAAATTACTGAATGTTATCACTGAAATTAATATTTGGCGATGATCAAAAATTACTGAATGTTATCACCGAATTAATATTTGGCGATGATAAAAAATTACTGAATGTTATCACTGAAATTAATATTTGGCGATGATCAAAAATTACTGAATGTTATCACTGAATTAATATTTGGTGATGATCAAAAATTACTGAATGTTATCACTGAAATTAATATTTGGCGATGATCAAAAATTACTGAATGTTATCACTGAAATAATATTTGGCGATGATCAAAAATTACTGAATGTTATCACTGAATTAATATTTGGCGATGATCAAAAATTACTGAATGTTATCACTGAAATAAAATTTGGCGATGATCAAAAATTACTGAATGTTATCACTGAAATAATATTTGGCGATGATCAAAAATTACTGAATGTTATCACTGAAATTAATATTTGGCGATGATTAAAAATTACTGAATGTTATCACTGAATTAATATTTGGCGATGATCAAAAATTACTGAATGTTATCACTGAAATAATATTTGGCGATGATCAAAAATTACTGAAAGTTATCACTGAAATAATATTTGGCGATGATCAAAAATTACTGAATGTTATCACTGAAATTAATATTTGGCGATGATAAAAAATTACTGAATGTTATCACTGAAATAATTTTTGGCGATGATCAAAAATTACTGAATGTTATCACTGAAATTAATATTTGGCGATGATAAAAAATTACTGAATGTTATCACTGAAATAATATTTGGCGAAGATCAAAAATTACTGAATGTTATCACTGAAATAATATTTGGCGATGATCAAAAATTACTGAATGTTATCACTGAATTAATATTTGGCGATGATCAAAAAATACTAAATGTTGTCAGTGAAATAATATTTGGCGATGATCAAAAATTACTGAATGTTATCACTGAATTAATATTTGGCGATGATCAAAAATTACTGAATGTTATCACTGAATTAATATTTGGCGATGATCAAAAATTACTGAATGTTATCACTGAAATAAAATTTGGCGATGATCAAAAATTACTGAATGTTATCACTGAAATAATATTTGGCGATGATCAAAAATTACTGAATGTTATCACTGAAATAATATTTGGCGATGATCAAAATTACTGAATGTTTACTGAAATAATATTTGGATGATCAAATTACTGAATTTCACTGAAATATTTGGCGATGATCAAAAATTACTGAATGTTATCACTGAAATAATATTTGGCGATGATCAAAAATTACTGAATGTTATCACTGAAATAATATTTGGCGATGATCAAAAATTACTGAATGTTATCACTGAAATAATATTTGGCGATGATCAAAAATTACTGAATGTTATCACTGAAATAATATTTGGCGATGATCAAAAATTACTGAATGTTATCACTGAAATAATATTTGGCAATGATCAAAAATTACTGAATGTTATCACTGAAATAATATTTGGCGATGATCAAAAATTACTGAATGTTATCACTGAAATAATATTTGGCGATGATCAAAAATTACTGAATGTTATCACTGAAGTAATATTTGGCGATGATCAAAAATTACTGAATGTTATCACTGAAATAATATTTGGCGACGATCAAAAATTACTGAAATAATATTTGGCGATGATCAAAAATTACTGAATGTTATCACTGAAATTAATATTTGGCGATGATCAAAAATTACTGAATGTTATCACTGAAACTGTTTTTTTTTTGCATTTTATGTTCAACTTTTGTAACGGAAGGCCATATGGAAAATTTCATATATTACCCTTTTTCAATTTGTATTTACTTTTTATATTTTATATAAAATCTAATGCCTGATGACTGTATGCAATGTACTGAAATGACTGACTTTTGTGTAAGATTTTATGGGCAAAGACAATATACAGCATGCCGAATGAACGGATTTTTGTTGATTTGGATTTGTTCCTTAGAAACCGTTTTACATTTTGTGTAAACTTGCTCCTTGCTCACCGCTTTTTTAACATTTTGATTTAAAATGCTTGGTAAAGGGCAGTATAGGTCATCATAGCAAAAAAATAATAATTTTGTGTTGTTAATCGGTTGATTTTTACATTTTGTGTACATTTTTGTGGGAGAGGATGGTATCTAACCGGAATGACTAATTTTTCTAGATTTAAATTTGATGTTTCCAAACTATGTTTTTTTGTTATTTTTGTATAAGCTTTTAGGTAAAAGACAATATTTAAAATGTGTAAAAGAACCTTTTTTGTTGATTTGCAAGCCTGATTTTTGACATTTCAGATAAAAATATTGAAGGTTCTCAACATAATCACTTATAAGACACATATTTGAGATGCGTTATTTCTGACGTTGTTATTATCGGTATTGTGACTGTCGGTATTGTAACTGCTGTCGATGTTGTTACTATCGGTTTTGTGAGTGTCGTTATTGTAACTTTCTATCAACTAGATTTTACACCTTGCAAGCTGTTTTTCTTTATATTATGTGTAAGTTTTGTGTAGGGGATTTAATGCGATTTGACATTTGACATTTTTTGTAAGATTTTAAGAACATTTTTGCTAAATTTGGAATTAGACCTTGCAAACGTACTTTTTTGAAATTTTAGATTTATTTTTTTGGTAAAGGGCTGTGTGCAATATACTGAAATATCCGCTGACGTCATTAAAGCTTATATACCATTGTCGTTCTGCCTAAGTGGATTTTTCCACGGGCCTTATCGACTAATCTAGAATAAAGAAGGTAGACTAAAGAAAGAAAATTAATGACCAGAGAACAACCGAAAAATATCTGTTTTAAACTGGTCACAGAATGAGCATATAGAACAAAGTATGTTGGCCGTTCGATAAAAACAAAACACCCTGATGTATTCTTATCTCAGGATTCGATTGGCTAAAATCGTTCGAGATAGAAATTATGCGTGACGTCAAAATAATTAAAAGTCGCGTGCGCTCAATTGAAAAAAAAATTATTCTGGAGTGGGACAGACCATGTTTTTGTTCTACTGCTTTAGCCGGTAGAACTTTAAAATAGGCTCCTTTTTTTGTCGACGTTTTTTCTACGGAGACTAGTGAAGCACGGCAGGATACCAGTCTAGTTTAGCGGTACGGGAATTATTAGTTTTTGAGTGTTATAACAGACTACTCTGTTGCAAAAGATACAAAAACCTATTATTTTTACAAATTAATCATTTTTATTTTTATTTTTTATGTTCAGTTGGTTTCGCTAGTACCAAGCTGCAACGGTCGTTGTTATCTTTTAAGTGATCTGGAATTTACCGAAGCTAGATTTGTATTTCGTACAGCGAGTTTCAACAGGTTAAAATTCGTTTTAAAAAACAATATAATTTAAAAATAGTTTTGTTTCTATTGCTTTTTACGTTTCATTTAGGTTTCAAAAAAGCAGTGTGTTACAAACTCGAACTCCTTTTTCTACTTTCATGTTTTTCATTCTCTTTTGCTGTGCTAGTTGAAATAACTAGTGCAGTGTAAAACACGTGGGTAGGCGACCGCCAGCAGGCTGTACACGAAATTCTGAATGTATGCATTTATGATATACTAGATTTTTCCAGTGCGAAATATTCAAACCCCTGAAATTCGCAAAAGTTTAATCCTCGAAACTGCGTTAAAATTGTCTACCTGACAAGTTTCAACTTCGCGGTTACAAAATTCAAATTACAAACGCATGAGTTGATGGAGATAATGCTTCCTTTTATGGAGTTAATTAACTCCGTCATTCTTCGCCACTCATTTCAAAAATAGTAGACGTTTGCAGCCAGTCGAGATTTCAGTCCCTTCACCGCTGGCGGGACCACCTTCAGGCGGTCGATTGATCATTATTAACGCACAATCTGCACAATTAACTAAAACAAATACTCCCCCGTAGAGGACTACTAAATCAGTAATACGCCGTAGAACTTCCTGCTGAAACGGCTGGTTTATTAACTTTAATTTGATGGCTAAACAAAAGTAGAAATATTTTTTTTATTTCGCCTAAAGTGAGACAGTTCCGAAATGTTGTTTTTGTAAATATAAAAAAATAAAATAAAATAAGTATTCAAAACCTAAACTTTCTCATAGTATACGCCCTCACACGACAGCAAATTCCGTTGTATGTACAAAAAAAACATTCGAATTTGAATTCCTTTTACGAAAAAAGTTGTTGAGGCAAGATACAAATTTATGGTGTTTTGGTCTTAAACTTTTGTGTAATTAAGTTACTTAATCGCATATAACTTAAAGTGTTAAAAATTCGAGGTGCATTTGCCAAGAGATAAGATTTCTTGTTATTACATGATTTTACGTGTTTTGGTTTGCCAAAAGATAGTAATTTTGTGTCCAATTGTTATCAAACGTGTTTTCGCTAGCTTTATATTTATTTTACATAGACATTCATAAAAAATTGGTGTTTTTAGGCGAATTTAACCCAAACTTATGTGCGTATTTGCCAAGGGTATTTTTTTTCCTGCGGAAAAACAAAATAGCACTTGAAAAAGGTATTTTTTTAAAAAAAACTTGTTACCAAAGCAATATTTATTTCGATTTTAAAGAAAATTAAAACTAAGAGAATGAAAATATATAAGCTTTGCTACAAAACGCCATATTTTTCCATGTGTGGAAAAACATTATAGCATTACAAACCCCCTTATTTTCATTTTATTTTCAAAATGGTAGCAAAACATGACTTTACATTCTACGCGACGAAGTAAAGGCTGGCTACATGTAAAGAATACACTAATGAGTTGAAGAGTAATTGATTCAAAATTTACAAGACATCCAGATAAAGGTACGTAATTAATAAATAGCGTTTCGATCGCAATTCAATCTGATGGCAATAGCACTTATTTTCGCGTATATTATTTCGTCGTTTTCTACAGCTTTAAACCCATCATCAGGATCCTAATCATCCAAGTTTTTCTGGCCATCTGGTGTTTGGTTTAAAAAGGCACATGGAAGACTATAATCTATAGTTTATGCAGTCAAAATATGGAAGAAGGAGTGTCTATGTTTGTGTATCACATTCTTCTCGTGTACGAATCTCTGCACAATTAGCATGACCACACGGATTATCCGCTATTCGCCTACATGCGTAAGGACCGAAACCTTATAAACCTTATAAAACAAATCAAAATACAAAAAATAAAAATAACAATTTACTACAAAAAAACTTCCAACTGCTTTTTTTAATAGGGAAAGGATCCTTGATCAAATTATTATTTACTCCTTAATACATACTTAAATTACGGAAAAAACGAAACTCTCGTACACATTAAGTACATGAGTCAAAATAACGAAGAAGAATAAACAAAATATAAACGTTTTGGCAAGTGTCTCATTGTTCCAGATTTACACAAAAAATAATATTTTAGACGTTTTGTTTGTGGGACTACAACCGATAGTAAATATCTCCTACTTTAATACCCTTATTCTGCCTGTTCAAAATGGCTTGACTATATCGGCTAGCAGTTTTTTTCCCTTCAAGTCTTAGAATTTTTCACGGTTGCAACGCAGTGGACAATCGTGTTTAAAATCATCGGGCAACTCCTACAACTACGACGCGCGAAATGGGAATGTAGCCTGTGTTTTAGCCTTTAACGGGGTCGAGGCTACATGCTGAATCATTGGTCGAACTTACGCATTTACGTTTTCTATGTGTATTATGGAATTTAAAGTGCGTGAGTCAGATCACAAAATAAATACACAATAAAACACACAAAAAAACGTGACTTCAAATTTTGATTCGGATTCTGTTGGTCTGTGTCTATTCATTTTGTTTCTTATGCTTTTTTTAAACGTGTTTTTTTTAGCTAGCTAGCTATCTATTTTATTTTGGTAGGTACCAACTATTTGCAGTAGCTAGATCCAATTAGCTACTGCTTATTATTATTTTTCAAGGTTTTATAGCTAGCTACTAGCTAGCTATCTAGTGTTGTTTGTAGGTCTTTCACCTTTTTGTCTTCTATAACCTTTTTATTTTTGTAATATTTGTTTTTTGTATGTTCTAAAATGTTAAGATAAATATATTGTCACGTTTTTAGTCACGTACAGATCTTAAACGCACCAGTTTTAGGATTTTTGGCTAGGAACGAAGATTTTGAAGGCTAGCTAGCTAGAGCCTTACTTATTACTAATCTGTATGGTATAAAGAGCTTTTTATCCTACCCAACATTTATTTTTATGTTGATACTGTAGACATTTAACTAGCTCCTATCTTTGACTAAAAAGTGAGAGTAAGAAAATGCAGTTTGGCTACTGTAATATTCTTAAACAATAATTCTTATGCTAAATGCAGTTAGCTAGGTAGCTACATCTTTTCTTAGTTTCCTGAAAACTTTTTCTGCAAATAAAATGGCTGAGCAATTGTTTTAGCTGGACAGGTAACGACAGGATGTTTCCTTTGTTTTTATTTAAACCGAATTTGCAATGATTTTTTTTGGAAAATGGTATTACGCCTCTATACGCCTGTTCAGCTCTGTGTAACTGTACTAAGTGCTGAGCCCAGTCTGCTTTTTTGGTAAAGGCTGTTACGCCTATGTGCACGTGCAACACGGTTTACCTGTACTAAGGTCAGCCCACTGTGACAATTAATTTTTAAACTTTCTCGGGAATCACGCCTATACGGATGTGCAACACTGTTTCCCTGGACTAACCGCTCAGCCCTGTGTCTGCGAGAAAGTTTTTTTTAAAAAGGTATTATCCATATACGCTGTGCAACACGGCTTAACTGTACTAAGCGCTCAGCCCGGTGTCACAATTAATTTCTTAACTTTCACAAAAACTCATTTGTGACAGGGTAACAACGGTTTGTAAACTCTACTTTTATTTCACCTATCGTTGCGGGAAATTTATTTTTTGAAAAATATGTTACAGTCGCAACACTATAATGGTGCATGCGCTTCACTTGATTTACGACATACTGTATACCTGTACTAAAGCGCTCCACCTGACCGTGTGGCACAGTTTGCGGCTCTTATTAAGCGCTCCACAGAGTGTTCAACGCCGGGTCACTCCCCCGTATGTTAGTGGATTAGGGCTATGTTTTATGGTAAGAAAATCAGCGGGAGTAAGTCTGCCGTAGGTCAAATTCCTAACTAAGGGGCTGATTACATGGAGAACTTAAGCCCGGGCCGAAATTTCAGCTTGGGTAGAGCTAACTAACCGGGGTTGAAAACAACCATGCGCATGTGCTCCATCTCCATGTAATAGCAAAACATTTTTTAGCCCTGCCCCGAGTTGATATTTCGACCCGGGCTGAAATTCTCCATGTAATCAGCCCCTAAATGAAACATTTTTTCTAACTTTTTTAAAGTTTTTCTCTTTTTTTTTTTTGACGTGTGATAACTCAGTACACAACAGAGAATTCGAGGACACTCGATCCGCCATCTTTGTTGGGGGAAATTGCAACCGTGTTCGCGCCATAAGGCTCTTGTTTTAAAGGGGAATTAAGCCTCAAACTTAAATAGCATTATTTCGGTTAACATTATGTTCATTTCCCAAATTCTGTTTAAAATTTTGAAAAATAAATATTATTTGGGTTGATTTTAATATAAAAGTTTCCCCTTCTATGAGCGAACGGTAAGCGCCATTTAAATTTTCTGAGGCCACGGCTGATTCTGGAAACTGTTATATCGTGACGTATCTTACGCTGAAGAAGCATAAGCTTGCGCTGAGCGCAAGCAGCGAGGAGATATGGAAAATTTAAGCTCCTGCTCTGACTCCCCTATTTCTAGAATATTCAAGTGACTCTAGTGAAACGTCAGTAACAGGATGTTACATGAATAAGCCTGAATACTCCAAAGCAGAACTTGAAAAAGTGACTTATGATATGACTAGTGATAGCGACTAGTGATAGCGAAGAAAAAGACGAATTGAATTCAGGCAGACTTGAAAATTTGCATTGGTGTACCTGTACATGTTGCGTTATTTTCAATTCCTTCACTCTTGTGGAATGCAAGTGTTGCCAAGAATTTCCCAATTTATTGAATGACAAGTTGAATAATAACAAAGGATTTTGAAATTTTATGTTTGAACCGCACAGTGTTAGAGACAGCCAGCATACGACATCGACGATAGCAGAAAAATATAACAAACTCTCCACATATACTAATAAGTAAGTTTTTCTTCAAAAAATATGTTTCTCGTAAATATTTTCAAAGACCATATTTCTCATAGTCACACCAAAATAAAACATTCTTCGTATCTTATCTTCTCACTTTTCGCTTTATAATCTTACAGGTCCACGCGCTATGAAAATACACACCATCGCAGATTATTTAATTAAATAAAAAATATGTCATTCCTTGAAAATCAAATGAAAAAGGAGAAGAGCCCTTGTGCCTCAAGTAACAATTTGTTTCAAAGAAGTTTTGATGAATGAATAATTTCAATATATTTTATCCTGGTTTACATACACTATAACTTAAACTTTGATTCGTTGTACGGAAATGAGGTACACGTACACCAGTTACTGACAGTACATGGCCTGGGTACATTATTATGAACAGCTTGGAAAGGATGTCGCGTGGTGATTCCAGCTTGTTTTGTGCGAAAAATAAGGGAAGAATTTCCTGATCCAAATGGAAAGTATACTGGTTTCAAAGAATTTGTTGATATATAACGGGACTTAGCATTTTCAAACAAACAATAACAACAACGAAAAAGCGAAATAAAGTACAACGGACCAGAGTTATTTTTTTTGAATCGTTACGTTTGTTCACATTGTGTAAACAACTTTAAAAAAGACGAAGAAATCAAAAAATTGAAATGAGCGTAAAATACGTCATAGATCTCCATCGCAGATATTGTTTTGATTTTAACATGGCGATTACTGTTGTCAACTTTTATGCTAGAACAGGGATGTAAATTCAAAGAATTTCAATTTTTTTTATATACCATCAAAATATGTAGGGTTTGTAAAAGATAATTCCGAAGAAAAAAAATTTGGGCTTAATTCCCCTTTAAATAAATGCAATGCAATGAATAATTTTCTCTGTGAGAAAAAAAAATGTTTTTTTGTGTTTTTACGACATAGTTTTTGGGAACATATTTTTAACGTTAGTTGCAAGTAAGTTTATGCTCTTCCATAAAAAATGCAAAAAAATAACTTTTGAAGTATTGATTTGCTTTTCAGCTTTACAACAAGGTTTTCTTTGATGATAAACAATGATAAAAGTAAATTAAAATCAAAATCTGATCATATAAGCCGGTTTTGATTTTTGACGTTTATAAGTCCTAAAAAAATACGTATAAACGTCTCTTTATGGACTGATATATTCCACCTGCTGTGATCTACTAAACAAATCATTTCGTTCAGATTTTCAGGATCAGCATATTTGCAAGATTTTCATGGGCGTTAAAATTCAAGAAAAATGGGACGAGTGTTAAAACTGCAAGACATTTTTTGTTTTTCTTAATTCGTAGAACGAAAGATTATTTTTATAAAAATGTGTTGTTTGAATTTACCCTCTTTCACAAGTACATATTTGTGTGTATTTTATAAATCCCTGAACACGAAGATAGTGATTAACAAGTCTACTAACCTGCATCGCTTCCCCCACCAACATGACACGAAGGCCATGGTGATGGACTAGTACTGTAAAAGTCCTGTCTGTCGTTACACAAGCAATCATACGAACTGCTTATGGCATTTTTTGCTTTAAAATGCGCACAACTGTAACCTCCAATGTCGCGAAATTCATCCGTGTTTCGTCGATTAACTTCTACATGAAGTTGTGGTGGCGAGGGCGTTGGTGGCGGTTGTGTAGGTGGTGGAGGTGGCGGAGATATTATGTCAACTAGTAGAATACAAAAATTAAATGCAGCATTACAACAGTTTCAACTACTGAAAAACGCGCAGAACTAACTTGCAAGAAATTTAGTTGGCAATGTTTGCGTTTATACACCATTCAAACTGTTAAACAATTTAAATTAAACTTTTCTAAATGCAAAAAAAATAGCTATTACACTGTCCTAGAATTTTGCGAGGGCGTGATTTGACAAGAGGTGTCTTAAGTTTTCTGGGAACTGCATTAAATCTTTTGGGCGAAGGGAATCCAATTTACATATTATCCTCAATGCCACGTGCTTTTCCACATTCTATTTTCCATTAGTGTAAGTTTTCGTGAAAACGGCAAATGTATTTCATAAAAAAACGACTCGTCTGACTCACTCGATCGTTTTTTATAAAAACGAAGAAACAATTAATTTGAAGTAGGCACAGCGTAACAAATTTGTTTCACTAATGTGATTTCAAAACAATTAAAGTTTAGACTCTTAGAAATTTGCTTAACTTATCTAAAATTAATACCAAAAATATGCCAGACAGTTTTAAGCATATAGTGGCATTTTTAACAAATTTCAAGCTTCTGATGACGTCACAGAAAATGTGCTGACGCAAGCAAAAATTTATTGCTGCCATTTTGTTCCTTTTATGACGTACTATAAGTGTGCAAAGTTTGATTCAATTTGAACAACCCTATGAAAAGTTACAAGATTTTAGGTGTTCTTAGATCTACAAATTTAAGTTAGTCTTTGATAAAGTAATTTAAAATAAATCAATGTATGACAGTCAAATATCAAGGTTCAAATGAAATTAAATGACTTACAAGATTCACTTCCACGACCTTTAACTACAAAGCATCCTCTTCTCCGACCGTTGCAAGACATGTCAATTTTAAATATTTCTCCTTTATAGTATAACGGAAATGTTACAGATTGGACGACATACCATTTCCACTAAAAATAATATTACAATAAATAAGACAGTTTATGTTAAGAATACATTACCAAAGGTAAATTGAGATTGAATTACCTCTAATTTAAGATATCCATACTCATACTCGTAGTCCAAAGCAGTGCTTGAAAAATCAACCCAGCTTTTTCCATTCCACCTTTTCCAAGTAGTGCTTCTAGTGCCTGAACAATATCCATTATTTGATGACATGGAAACAGAAGCAGCTGTACTATCAGTAGTCATTAAAGCTGTAGAAGAACTGAGATAACAACCTGTGGTAACGAAGAATATAAATATTATTTTAAAAAGTGTAAAAATAAAAAAAAGAAATAAAGAAAATAAAAAAAGTAATAAAAGATGATAAAAGTTTTAGTCTCTTTAATAATAGTAAACACGAAATTTTTATATCTTCACGAAATACCAAATGCGATATGTTTTACCGACTTTCTTTATCGCCCGCAGCCAATTGCAACGCCCGATCTTTTTGAAAAAACAATTCGAGATTTTTCCGGCCACAACATGCCGACGAAAGAATGTGTAAAGTAGAGGCAAAAACGCCATTTTGATTTTGGAAGTGGTGTGTCCAGTGCTATGTTTATTGGTTTCTCTTTGACCTTTTTATTATGACCTTTTGACCTATTATACCTGGAGGGGAGGGGAGTGGGGGGGAGCACAGTGCCCGCGGCAATTTCAATTGCGCATTTTCTTATTCCCTTGGGCACAAGGGAATAAGAAAAATGTTAAATAACATTAATGTCATAAATAAATTAGGAAATAGTTTTTGCGTTACATGTGAGACAATTTAAGGCATTATTCAATTATAAAATGTAATGTTCCAATAAGAATTTCTCGAAACAACCAATGTCAAAACCAAAAAAAAGAATTCACAAACACGACTTAATATCACAATGTGATCAAGGGAAGTCGCAAATCAACAATAATTATCGACGATAACTGTAACGATAACACGTTTATTTTGTCCGCCTTTATTATCTACCAATCTTGTCTGGTTATTTTTAACCTTTTTCAAATCAAGTTATACAACTTTTTAGGGTTTTGATTTTTTTAAGTAATCGAGCAAGAAACAGTTTGAAGAAGAAACTCAGAATATAGTAAAAACCATATACTTTATGGAACAAGAGAGACTCGAACGAAAATATAAAGCGTAAAATGTACACAGGTACTATTGTTACCATGTTATCACAATTTTAAAAAATATAAAACCCGTCTATTTACACGGGTAATAATACTTTAGCTATAATGATCTTTTAATAGAATAAATAAAAAACGCCATGTTTTTATTCTAATTAATTATTTGAATTGTTCTGTAAAGATTGTGGGTTGTAAATTGCAGGGAAAAACAATTTAACGTTTAAATTAGAACTTTATCAGCCACGTCTGTAAATGAACTTGAAACATCAAGTTTTATTTGCTGGTATTGCTAAGGTTATAGTATTAACAATATCGATTTTGGAACAGTGACTTGACCCAACTGGTACTTTACCAAAATGGCACAGTCATTATAAGGTTAACGGTTACTTTTCAAAAAACTGCGATATTCCCTGTTCCACGTCTTTAGCTAGGCTCATTAACTTTTGAAGTGTTGATTGTTTTCAGATTTACAACAAGGTTTTATTTAATGATAAACAATGATAAAAGTAAATTAAAATCAAAATCTGATCATATAAGCCGGTTTTGATTTTTGACGTTTTTAAGGTCTAAAGACAAATTCTATGTTACAGCCATTGAATTGGTTGCTTTCTTTTGGTAAGGCAAAAATTATAAAAATCCATGAAGCATGTAGTGCTAATCAATAATTTGTTATAGCAAAGGCTTCAAAGATTCTGTAAGTATAGAGAATAGACGAAATTTTAAAACTTATTCATATTTATTATTCCTGAATGTCGCACTTCTTTGAAAATTGCTCTTATGGTTGTTTAAATAAAATACCTAAGCTTGCTCCACCACCAGAGTAACACGAAGCCGCTTGACCTGTTCCAGTGCTATAAAAATCTTGTCCGTTACATGAGCATCCATAAGAACTGCTTTGTCCGTTAAAATCCTGACACCTGTAACTTCCTATACTTCGAAATTCGTCAGTATTTTGTCGATTTAGTTGCACATTATCAACTGAACCTGGTCCGTTGTTATCTGATTAGAAAAACAAAAGACATTTTACAAGAAAGAACTATCCATACTTCTTTTTTATTGCTAAACACATTTCTTTTGCATGAATTTCTTTAGAAGGCTCTGGAGTATAATAAATTTAAAATGTATATATATCTAGAGCGTAAAATGGAAAAAAACTTACAATTATCAACTCCCCATCCTTTCACAACAAAGCATCCAAGTCTCCGACCATCACAAAACATATCAATTTTATAAATTTCTCCTGTATAGTGCAACATGAATACACCTGTTCGGATCACTAGGCTATGTTTCCACTATAATGTAACAATAAATTGAACGAAATGTTTTACTTATTTAACGTTATAATTTTTTTTAATAAACAGTGAAGTAATTTTTAGATGATGGTTTGTCAAGGCACATCCGTGTGTTTATGCTCTACTCAAAATGAGGTAGAGCAACTTTGTGCATCGCTAATATACTGCCTGACAGTGTGAGGTATTCAATACTGCTTTTAAGAAGTAACTCTACTCCGCTTTCATTAAAATCTGACTTGAGAATGGTTGTTCTTATTTATTTAGCCTTTTTCTGCCTGTTTTGTTCTTATTTTGTTGCTAATATTAAGAACATATCGTCGAGTTCAGTCTAATGTCGATATTACTTCTGGATTTCTTTCTAGAATTTCTTTAAAATTTACGTGCTTATATGAAAAATTAGGTGTTTCTTGTTATTAATGCAGCTCTTTAATTATTTTCCTGAACAATCAAACCAGAGAAATAAAAACAACCACAATCCATTTTTAGCTTGATAGAGTATTGAAAGAGAATTTGCACCCTAGATGGTCCTTTTTTAATGGCAACTTTCGGACACGGATTGTCTTTAGTTTTAAAAAAAATACATATGTGTAATAACTGCACTTCTTCCTACCTCTTTGCACATCTCGTTTATACTGTATTTTCTTTATTGTTTGGACTAATATGTAATATGCTCTTTATTTATGATATTGGTATTTTTATTTTATTCAGTATTTAGAGATAAGTTCATACAGCGTTAATTAGCTTTCCTGTTTTATTTAATTACCTTTAATTTCAAGTAGTTGTTTTCATACTCGTAATTAAATGAAGTAGCAGTTTCATAGTTCAACGCTCTTCCATCCCACTTATTCCACCTCATGGTTCTTGTACCATAACATTGCCCATTTGATAATTGCAATGCTGCTGCAGTTTCGTCAAGAGTGAGTAATGGTGTAAATGTTGTGAGACGACAGCCTACCGGGGGGAAAAATGTGTCATTTATGGAACATATGAGCATATATAATGTTGGAATAAAACACAACGACAACATCAAAGACGAGATTCAAATTAACTTTTAAACTACCAGATTGGCCTGTGGAAGTATCCACTTGATTAGGCAGTAAACATTTAGGGAATATATTTTGATGACGTTAGCAATGCCTTGACCATATAATAAAATTTTATATTTAACAACATGTCCAAACCATTGCGCACAGCATGGAACGCTGATAAAAAAATATATAGGATCGCGTGCTTTTGACGAACAGTTGAGGCGATATCAAGGTTTAAAGGATTTTAAAGACGCCACCGACCTGTGGGTCGGCCTTGCCCAGCTTTGGGGAATATGACTTATTATGGACTAAGGTGAGTCTAAGTAACCCGTAAAGGGAAAATTAACTGTGTGTTTTGTAACGAGTCCATTTATTTAAAAGAAGAATGTGACTAACACAATGATAAACTTAAGCTTAAAATAATGAATTCGAAATTAACTTGATAGAGAAATCATTGGAAGAGCGTTAATTCTTAAGTTAATTCTGAAGTGATAGTGTTAATAAGTTTTGGAATGTTTTTGAACGAAATTAAAATGACAAATATTCGTAACAAACCTAAGGCTTGTCCTCCTCCTGAGTGACACGAAGCAGCTTGGGTAGCATCGACACTGTAAAAATCTTGTCCATTACAAGAACATTTGGATACCGGATTAGGGTTGTAGTATGCGTTAAAATGTTCACATGAGTAACCAGATATTTTTTCAAATTGATCGCTGCCTTCTCGTGTGATTTCTATGGCAGACACAACAACAGTAAATAGCCAACAATAGAACAGCACTCGACGCCAGGGTGTCTTCATGATGAATTCTAGAAAAACAGTATCGTATATAAAAATATAAAACTACGCCAACAAAACAATCCGCTAAAATAAGATATAGAAAATGAGAAAAAATAACTAAATAAAACCAGCAAACAAATTAACAAATTGAAAAGTAAAAAAAAATAGAAAAAATGAACATAAAATAGATAATACATAAAAAGCTAACTAGATAAATAAATAAATATAAGTTAATATAAATAAATAAATATAAACAAACAAACAAACAAACAAACAAACAAACAAACAAAGGAATTAAAATATGTAAACAAGTGAACAGGTAATTATGTGAATAAGTAGAAAACACGTAAACAAGTAAACACGTAAACACGTAAACACGTAAACACGTCAACACGTCAACACGTCAACACGTAAACACGTAAACACGTAAACACGTAAACACGTAAACACGTAACACGTAAACACGTAAACACGTAAACACGTAAACACGTAAACACGTAACACGTAAACACGTAAACACGTAAACACGTAAACACGTAAACACGTAAACACGTAAACACGTAAACACGTAAACACGTAACGTAAACACGTAAACACGTAAACACGTAAACACGTAAACACGTAAACACGTAACACGTAAACACGTAAACACGTAAACACGTAAACACGTAAACACGTAAACACGTAAACACGTAAAACACGTAAACACGTAAACACGTAACACGTAAACACGTAAACACGTAAACACGTAAACACGTAAACACGTAAACACGTAAACACGTAAACACGTAAACACGTAAACACGTAAACACGTAAACACGTAAACACGTAAACACGTAAACACGTAAACACGTAAACACGTAAACACGTAAACACGTAAACACGTAAACACGTAAACACGTAAACACGTAAACACGTAAACACGTAAACACGTAAACACGTAAACACGTAAACAAGTAAACAAGTAAACAAGTAAACAAGTAAACACGTAAACACGTAAACAAGTCAACAAGTAAACAAGTAAACACGTAAACAAGTCAGCACGTGAACAAGTAAACAAGTAAACAAGTCAACACGTGAACAAGTAAACAAGTAAACAAGTAAACAAGTAAACACGTAAACACGTAAACACGTAAACACGTAAACAAATAAACAAGTAAACAAGTAAACAAGTAAACAAGTAAACAAGTAAACAAGTAAACAAGTAAAAATGTAAAAATGTAAACAAGTAAACAAGTAAACAAGTAAACAAGTAAACAAGTAAACAAGTAAACAAGTAAACAAGTAAACAAGTAAACAAGTAAACAAGTAAACAAGTAAACAAGTAAACAAGTAAACAAGTAAACAAGTAAACAAGTAAACAAGTAAACAAGTAAACAAGTAAACAAGTAAACAAGTAAACAAGTAAACAAGTAAACAAGTAAACAAGTAAACAAGTAAACAAGTAAACAAGTAAACAAGTAAACAAGTAAACAAGTAAACAAGTAAACAAGTAAACAAGTAAACAAGTAAACAAGTAAACAAGTAAACAAGTAAACAAGTAAACAAGTAAACAAGTAAACAAGTAAACAAGTAAACAAGTAAACAAGTAAACAAGTAAACAAGTAAACAAGTAAACAAGTAAACAAGTAAACAAGTAAACAAGTAAACAAGTAAACAAGTAAACAAGTAAACAAGTAAACAAGTAAACAAGTAAACAAGTAAACAAGTAAACAAGTAAACAAGTAAACAAGTAAACAAGTAAACAAGTAAACAAGTAAACAAGTAAACAAGTAAACAAGTAAACAAGTAAACAAGTAAACAAGTAAACAAGTAAACAAGTAAACAAGTAAACAAGTAAACAAGTAAACAAGTAAACAAGTAAACAAGTAAACAAGTAAACAAAACAAGTAAACAAGTAAAAATGTAAATACGTAAACAAGTTAACACGTAAACAAGTAAACAAGTCAACCTGTAAACAAGTAAACACGTAAACAAGTAAACAAGTCAACAAGTAAAAATGTAAAGAAGTAAACACGTAAACACGTAAAAGAGTAAACAAGTGAATAGGTAAGCAAGTGAACACGTAAACACGTAAAAAAGTGAATAGGTAAGCACGTAAAGAAGTGAATAGGTAAACAAGTGAACACGTGAACAAGTGAACTTGTTAGTAGGTGAACATGTAAACAGAAAAAAAGTGAACAATAGTTTTTTATTTCGAGATAAAAAAAGGAAGCTGTAATGATAGAAATATTTTAATGACCCATATAGATGAACTTGTGGAAGTTGCACCCGCCAAAGATCAATATGCAATGCATAATCTTCCTTTTTGTAAGGGTAGTCTGCAGGAACAAGGTAACTGGATTAAATATTTTTAAAATAAATAAAAATGATAACACATTAATAAATTTTAAATGAATAAGTAGAACAAATAAGCAACAACTACCTATGTGCGAGGACTGTAGGTAGGTGAATAAGTGACAAATAAAAAAGTGAACGAGTAAACAAAAAAACAACAAGTACACAAATAAACAAGTAAACAAATATATGTTTATTATTCAGTTTCCGAAAAAAATCCGAAGAACGCCTTTTGGAAAAAGGACTAACTTCCAGTGAAGGCTTATCTTATTCAGTCCAACATCCCTCCCCCATCACCATCGTGAGACCATCACTTTAAAACAACATCGAAAGATCATCTCTTTTAAATAAGCGCCAGTACTACGGCGCAAATTTTAAATTGTAATCGCACAGAAGTAAGGAGCTGTTAATATAGGAAATATTGTCCCGAGAAAAGGGGAAACGTTTCAGCATGATATCTGGCTAAGATCTTAGTTCGTGAACAAACTACTTTGAAGATTTATTTGCTTATGTAAGGAGGAAATATTCACTAGCTTACAGAGATATAGGGTGCTCATAATTTTAGTCCCAAAATAAATAAGTATAAAACAAGAAAACAGCAAAAAAATGTGTACCTTCAACAGAACGTCGTCTTAAGGCACTCGCGAAATGCTTGAAAAGGTGTTCCTGTTAAATGTATATTGTAGCTATGTATGAAGACAGGCACTATGCTGCGTCTTCCTTCATGTACCTCAAAATCAGTTTGGCATCAAATTTTCCTTACGTTTTTTATAAATAGTTTCGGGTATAATACCCTTTATGTATTAATTTCAGGTTTCTAACGCGGGTAAATAAATTGCCATATTCTTATCAATTACATTTAAAACTTGTTAAAAATGATTTGATTTCATTGGTTGCACGTATGATCGCGCCACACAGACAAATTAATAAGTTTAATGTACTTTGTACCGTTTTATTGTTAGTCGCATTTATTTGTGAACTTCCTGTCAGCGCTAAATAATAAAATATTGTTCTTTAAATAGAATCGAATCTTCTGAACGGTGAACTCATCAACTTTTCCAAAATTGCAGAGATTAATTCACCATTAATACATAATTTTTACTCTGACTTTCTTGTTTGCATAATGCAAGATATAAGGGATAACGGTGATTTAATTGTCCAGTAAATTTATTGAAAAAGTTTAAAGATCTCAAACACTTATCTTTACGGTGCTAGTATTCGAATAAAAAAATGTGAAAAAACGCCACCAGACAAAATTGAAGTTTAGAGATATTATTTAACTTTGCACGGTACAAAAGTTTCGGTGTTGACTGGACTTTAAAATTCATTAAAGTATCCATTGGTAAAAACATGTTGGTCCATAAGTATAACTATTTCTCATTTAAATGGACAAATATTTGAGATAAAAATACTATTTTTTTTTGTCGGAGAATAATAAAATTTTCTATGGTTTTGAAGTAAATCAATTCAGTAACAAAGAATCTTTTGTTTATAAGAATACCTATCTCAACTAAATTTTTGAAATAACTATATGAAATTATATATTGTAGACACCGCGACACCTGTTTGCAATAATAGTAAAAAAAAAGTTTTTATTTGGAATGAATTGTTTCTTTCGCATTTCAGTTAACACTTTTAGTTTTACAAACATGTTTGTTTAATATGGACTTCTTAATATCAGATTTCCAGAACCCAAGGATATGTAACATAAGGATAAAAACGTACTAGGCTTGAGGCAAAACTTGTAAGCAACTTTGACTTCATAAATTCATAAATATTATTATGAACAGGATGTGTTTAGATAAAAATATCAATCAAGCCAAAATTTAGTAAAACTTTACCCTCATAGAAGAATTAAGCATTCTTGTGGAGAAACGTGTGCGCAAAAGCCTGGGAAAATCGTACCATAAGATCCGGCATACATGTTTTGACAATTCTTTTTTTTCTACTATTAATTTAAGATATTAGTAGGTAATTAAGTAATTAAAAAATAAAATAAGACCTAATCCCTTCAAATCAAATCAACTTTTGGAAGTCTAGTACTTAGTTTCGAACCATACTTGTACTTTAAAAGCAAGGAATGTAAATTTATAATCTATTTCAGTCATGTTTAAAACATGGTGACAAACATCATTTTTTATGAAAATTTATTATTTACATGTTTCGATTGCATCAACAATCATCATAAAGTTACAAGTTTTACAATTAAAGGTTATATATAAGATTTTTACAAGCTCAATTAAAAATAATAATTCTCAAAGGTTCATACAATAAATAAACAATTGTAAAAAAAATATAAAACTTAGTTAAAAAAACGTATCGTTGTGGATAAAATCGTTGTCGGGGAAATATACTTTGCTACGGAAAAGGTTACAATAGAGACTAAAAATGAATAATAATCTGTTAACAATTACTTAGATAAATAAATAAATAAAATAATAATAAAAAAAAAATAAAAATAAAAATAAAAATTAAGTAAACAAGTATAATTAAACAGATAAGTTAATTATGCAATGCTTGACTTGCTTATTCAGATCCGGTTTCAACCAAGAAATATGCAAACACTCTTTAAGTTTAGGTTGCCAATTAGTTTCAGCATGATCTAAAATAAAAAAAATTTTCATCACAAACCATTTTACAAGGAAGAGACATTTCAAGATATTTAAAAATATGCAAACTTTTATCAGAGATCAAATGCTCCTTAAATCAAGCATTACAGCTAGCACGCAAAAAATAGAACACAATTCCAGACTTTACAAGTCTTGAATTGATCTTTACAAGAAAAGAAATCTTTGATTTTGTGTGATTTGAAAATGATAATTATAATATGGCAATCCACACGAGAAATATGCTATATATTTTTTGTACCGTGAACCGAGTGTATTTTCTACTTATCATTTAATCCTACAGTGCAAAACGGCATATATTTTTCGGATTAACTGAAATAAAGTACAAAAAGCTTATATTTTACTCCTGCTTAGTTAATAACTTGTGAGCCAAGCTATTATTTCCTCCAGGACGAAAGAAAACTTATTGGTAAACTCGTTCCATTCATTTTTCATATAAAACGAATTATATTTATGAAATACAATATTCAGTTATAAGTATTCACAATTCGATCATTTTTTTGTTTTCATAGTTAACAATAAATTAAATTATGAATGTTGTTTGTTATTGAAGATATAGCTTTGCGAACCGTGATTGAAATTCAAAAATCACAAACTGAGTAAACAAAATTAAAAACACTAATGCTCGGTTTATGTGATAAACGAGATATCACTGTTGTTGTTGAAAAATATTTCCTATATTTTTTCGTTCTTTATTTCTTGTATATTTATTTCGCCTAAAAAGTTAATGACAAAATAAAAAATGATTTCGATATTTTACTACGTTAATTATAAGTGTATGAATTCACAAAATGTTGGCCTTTTTTAATTCAAACATTTAATAAATATGTAAAAAATACATTTTTTAGCATGGTAATTCTTGCAATTTAGAATAATGAATACGTTACACAGAAAATGTTGACATGAACAAAAAAATAATTATGCTAATTTATATTTAATCAGAAGTAATTGAAAGCACGTAATGCTTTTTTCCTGTTATTCTTTTGTATAGATCATAGGGACATTTTTTAATGAGACCAAATTGAATGTTTCCACGTATTTCCAGTTTCCACATATTTCCAGTTTCAAAGATATATTTGCCACTTTTAAATGGTATTTTTGTGTGTCTATGATCAGATAAAAATTGGAGTAAACTTTTTTTAATTGGTAATAGAGATGGACTGGTTTAATGTAAGCATAGTAATGTTTTCTGAAAATTCGTACTTTTAAAGTTATCAATATGTGATTGATACGTGTAATTAATATTAAATAAATAATATAAATATAAATATAAATATAAATATAAATATAAATATAAATAATATAAATATAAATATAAATATAAATATAAATATAAATATAAATATAAATATAAAATAAATATAAATATAATATAAATATAAATATAAATATAAATATAAATATAAATATAAATATAAATATAAATATAAATATAAATATAATATAAATATAAATATAAATATAAATATAAATATAATATAAATATAAATATAAATATAAATATAAATATAAATATAAATATAAATATAAATATAAATATAAATATAAATATAAATATAAATATAAATATAAATATAAATATAAATATAAATATAAATATAAATATAAATATAAATATAAATATAAATATAAATATAAATATAAATATAAATATAAATATAAATATAAATATATGTAAAACTTATATAAATGAGACGAGCAAACAGTTAGACAACATAAAGGAAAGTTGTAACATACATTCGGAAAAGACAGTTCGCGACATCATTTTAGGTAACATTAAATTTTAATAGCTTTTTTTAGTCTAAAGTACATTAATCTGCACATCCCACATTTACAAATGCTTTTATTTTGTTTATATCTAAAAACATTCTCTCGTATTAAAGATTCTATGCAAAAAAATGCACAGCTATCTCGTTAATTAAATTTTATCTGACACGGAATCAGCTGATGGCTTCCAACTGACATTTGTCACATGTTGACTGCTATTTTTAGTCAATAAATAGATCAAAAGTCTCTCAATGTACCCAGCTATGTTGTAGCATTGGAAAGAATTGTGAAAAGATTATTCCCGTTTGAGAAACAAATAAAAAAAGATGCAGGGGCTGCATAAGCTATCTCGCATGTCAATGTCAATTACACATCACTGCAACAATATATTTTTAATTCATTAACGGGGTCATTTCACAAAACCTAAAAATTTATTTACAGCTGTTCCTGGCATGAGGGATATGATGCATGGCTATGATACTTACTGTTTTTTTATATTTATGTATTAGATACCTGCATGTGAAATATTTAGGTCCCATACCTCTTAGAGCCTTTAACCATTTCTCGAAAATACCGCTTAAAAATTCTTATGAAATCTCTATAATGGGGAAATTCATTAGGATTATTCTTAGAACTTGAAAGTCACAGCACAACTTTATTTCGTTGAGAAGCATCATTTCGCAAAAAATATTCTAAAAAAAAAATTGTATTTCGCATCAATAAATCTTTTTGCGTTAATTCGCCAGCTGTCGAACTGGTTTCACAAATAATTAATATAAAAGCCGTCAAATTAAATATTTTTACTCAAGCCGTAACAGCTTAGTTGGATCAAAACTCAAAAAAGTTCAAGAAAGATGGCGGACGGACGTGTGTGCGTGTTTTTATTATTTTTATTATTGTTAATGGCTGGGGATATTGAAATATGTCCAGGTCCATGGAAAGAACAAGATTTTACAATTGTGCACCAGAATATTCGAGGTTTGTCAAGTAAATTGGAATTATTAACTTACTTTATTAAAAATCATAACATCAAGATTTTTGGAGTAACAGAAACTTTGTTAAATGATTCTTTACCTACGTCGTTTATTAATATTTCTGGATATACATTTGAACGGAGAGACCGTGTTTCGCAGGGAGGAGGAGTTGGCGCTTACATTAGCAACAGCTTAAATTATGTTAGAAGACTCGATTTGGAAACTTATGATATCGAATGCATTTGGTTAGAAATATTTTCCGATTACACTAAGTCTTTTATTGTTGGTATACTTTATCGACCACCGAATACCTCAAAACACCTCAGTAAAAACTTTAACAATAATTTTCAAAAAACTTTAACAAAAATAAATAACGGAAACAAAGAACTCATAATACTGGGAGACATTAACTGTAATTATCTTATAAAAAATAACAATAAACCGTTGAAAGATTTACTATCATTAAATGGCCTTATACAAACCATCAAGGGACCAACAAGAATTACGGACACCACTGAGTCGCTTATTGACGTTATTTTGACAACAAAACCCGAGAATCTAATGGAAATTAAAATCGTTTCAACCGCGCTGAGTGATCATTATGCCATTGGGTGCAAAAGAAAACTTAATAACATTAAACAACAGTATGAATCAATAAAATGTAGAGATTATTCAAATTACAATTCTAGTGAATTATCTCGCGATTTGAGTAATGAAAACTGGGATTCAGTTTATGCTGAACGAAATCCTAATAACGCCTGGGATACATTGAGAGATATTGTAAGTCGGAATTTCAACAAGCATGCCCCAAATATTACCAAAAAAGTCAAAGGTAAAAAATCACCATGGTTGACACGTGATATAAAGTTGGAAATGAATTACCGAGACACGTTGAACAGAAAGTTTCGTAAATCAAGAACTTCCACTGACTTTGAAAAATTCAAGAGTCAAAGAAACAAAGTAAATAACCTTGTTAGAAAGGCTAGAAACGAACATAGTAGGACACTCCTGCAGGAAACGGCAAACGATCCTAAACGATTTTGGAAAACATTGAAAAGAATTTTTCCCTTAAAAGAAAAAATCTCAACAGTTAAATCTTTTATTATTGACGGCATAAGAAACTCAAATGCAAATCTATCGCATCACGTTTTTGTTCTTACTTCTCTACCACCGTTTCGAAACTGAAAGCCAAGGCAATGCCGCTGAAAAATTTCATCTGGGCAAAACCGAAGGAAAGTAATTTGAAAACAAGTACTACCTTTGAGTTCACTGAGGTCACAGTTAATGAAGTTTTCATGCATCTCAAGAAACTCAAACGTAGTAAGGCTTGTGGTTCTGACGATCTTCCACCAGGCATGTTGAAAGACAGCGCAAAACACTTAGCAAAGCCTCTTTGCCATGTCATCAATGCCTCACTAAGATCTGGTATAATACCGTCCGATTTCAAGCTGGGACAAGTGACGCCCATTCACAAATCAGGACGTAAAGATGACATGGACAATTATCGTCCAATTACCGTCTTGCCTGTTTGTTCAAAAATTCTGGAAAAATGTATTCACAACCAGTTATGTAAATTTCTAGAGCAGAATAAACTGTTATCTGAAACTCAATTTGGCTTTAGAAAGAAAAGAAACACGGAACTTGCTGCCACACTATTTCTTGACACAATAAGAAGGAATATAGACAATGGAGAGTTAACTGGTGCAATCTTCATAGATCTTAGCAAAGCCTTCGATTCGCTAAGTCACGCACAAATCATTGAAAGCCTGAAAAGTCATGGTGTTACAGGAATTGAAAAGGAACTTTTCACTGACTACCTCTTTGGTCGGAAGCAAACTGTCAAAATAAATAATGAAACATCTGAACCTGAGTCAGTAACCTGTGGTGTACCGCAGGGCTCGATCTTAGGTCCCCTTTTATTCTTAATTACCTTCAATGACATTGGCAGCGTCCTTTCAAACTGTAAAATACTGACATACGCTGATGACACTGTCATTTATGTTTCTGGTAAAACAAAAGATAGCATCGAAAAAATGTTGACTGATGACTTCAATCGTGTTGCAGACTGGCTCGAAATGAACGATCTTGTTATAAATATGAAAAAAGGGGAAAACGGAATGCATGCTGTTTGGCACTACTCAACGTATCAAAAATAAGACCTTGGATATAGATTATCGGCATCAATCACTCTCTTTCACCAACTCCTACAAGTATCTTGGTGTAAAATTGAACCAAACTCTTTCACTATGTGAGCACATCGAGTCGACATACAAGAAAGTTAGAGGGAGATTATACTTGCTTCAGAGAATCAGACCTCAGTTAACCACCGAGACTGCATCAACAATTTACAAGACCATGTTGATACCAGTTTTCACGTATTGTTCAATCATTACATGTTATTCTACCAAGACGTATCAGCTAAAGTTGGAAAATTTAGAAAAGCGAGCAAATCGTATTATATTCAAGAAGAACGTGCCAAGAAAATCTAAACCAGCATCAATTAAAGATCTGTTAAGGAAACGTCTTTGCCTTCAAGTTTTCAAGTGTGTTCATGGAGACGTGTGTGAAACCTTTGTAAAATATTTCGAAAAAATGACAAACAACACAAGAAATAAAAATCATTTACTACGACTTCCTAAGATTAAGCTGGAATCAAGTAGAAAAAGTTTCTTTTTTAATGGTGCAAAAACTTTCAACGAGCTTCCTCTGAAAATACGTGCTTCGACATCAATAGAAGATTTTGTAAAATTATATGAAGAGTTTTTTTAATTTGTAAATATTAATTTTTACTAACACATTTTTAGTTATTATTTTAAGTTTTATTACTATTTTTGGGGGGCTGGGAAACAGGACACATGGAAGAACAGAAATTTTGTAATTATATATATTTTGTATATTTTACTAATTTTTGAATGGAAAAATCCTGTATAAATATTCGTTATAAATAAATAAATAAATAAAAGATAAGGCGTCGTAACATGAACCCAGAGGTCGTGGGTTCGAATACACCCAAAGGCAGTTTTTCTAAAAAAAAAATTTGCGTAAAAAAAGCTCATTGATGACGTTGCAATTGACCATTTGGGACATAGTTAGTTAGTCAGTCGGGAGTTGAAAACCAATACTATCCTCGCAGGCGAGATAGTAAAAACAGCTAGTTATGTTTATTGAATAAAATTATTAGACAAAATTTATCAAAGGAAACCTCTGCCACGGTCATTAAGCTATAAATACTGCATATTCTTCCCTAAAAGAATTGACCTGATTTTGATATGAACTGATAGTCCAAAATGACAAACATCTGACAGCCACTATAAATTTGCTTACTTGAGTTAATCCAATAAAGCCCTTTGAATTCTGCAAAAAAGGCTTAGAAATTTCTTAAATTTATTTATACCTCGAGTGTTAAAAAATTAGTGTACATGTGGCCCAAATACTACACCTGTACCAAAAATATTGCACCCGGTCATAGCATTGACATTTCCGGTATTTAGATTGTGGGTGATATTTTACCGTATAGCTCATGGTAATCAGTTATTCTTAACTGAAAGCATTTTAGACAAAAAATTTGCAGTACAGAGATGGCATCCGGCAATATTGAAATTTTATTGTTTTTATAATCAGTTATTAAAGTCATGTACATCATCGTAAAACTGGCGGCTATATATAGTATTAACTAATTCCACCATGGACAAGTCCTCTTCTAGTGGCGTTATTGTTACGATCACAGTCGTTAAAATCTCCCACTTGTTGCTATTAAGCCTCGATTTCCACCACAAATGAAATAGTACAAAATTAAAAAACCTGTTGTACCAGATTGTTTGTTTGCTGTATGAATCTGAAAACTTTCGCGTTTTGGCTAATGATTTTAAACATGACATCTATATGAAAGAAAATTAATTTTGGAATGGTGTATTAAAACCAATCCCCAACAACCTATCCCTAACATCCTTTGCATTGCTGCGTTCGTGCTATACATGATTTTATTTACTTATCTTTCAACGTTGTTATTGCTTCTTCTAACTATTTTTAATCCTCTCTTCAGCAGTTTTTTTCTTAATTAATTGCTTGCAGATAGTTTTTTAAATTCCTATCATATCTAGCTTTGGAAATAAAATTAACGGATATTAAATAAAATTGCAATTTTTTAAGTTTGATGCCAAACTTTTGCTCCTCCTTAGTCTGATTGGCATCAGTTTCCAACAATGATAAACTTGAGGTTTTACTGTTGTTATCTATAGATGTTTACTCTTACTGTTCCTCTACAGAGTTGGTGCAGGCTCATTAATAATCAAAATGGGATGTCATAACAGAAAGTTGCAAAGTAGAAATACATTTAGTTCTAGCCTCGTCGGAGGTGTACTTAAGGATTTATAACGCAAAACATTAGGTTGGTAGTAGAAATAATCCCACTTTCATACTCCAGCATAAATAGGGTCAAAACACCAATAAATCTTACATGTTTTTCATACAAAAGTCATAGCGTGTGATACAAGCACTTAAGAAAATAGAAAAATAACACCGTAACTAGTTCCAGGTCCTAAGAGATTAAGTACTTATAATCGTTCCAGCTAGCTTAATTTGTTTTTGACATTAATTTTCTGAGACCTCATACGACGCAGAAATATGGTTTAATCATACGACGCAGAAATATGGTTTAATCATACGACGCAGAAATATGGTTTAATCATACGACGCAGAAAATATGGTTTAATCATACGACGCAGAAATATGGTTTAATCATACGACGCAGAAATATGGTTTAATCATACGATGCAGAAATATGGTTTTAATCATACGACGCAGAAATATGGTTTAATCATACGACGCAGAAATATGGTTTAATCATACGATGCAGAAATATGGTTTAATCATACGACGCAGAAATATGGTTTAATCATACGATGCAGAAATATGGTTTAATCATACGACGCAGAAATATGGTTTAATCATACGACGCAGAAATATGGTTTAATCATACGATGCAGAAATATGGTTTAATCATACGACGCAGAAATATGGTTTAATCATACGATGCAGAAATATGGTTTAATCATACGACGCAGAAATATGGTTTAATCATACGACGCAGAAATATGGTTTAATCATACGATGCAGAAATATGGTTTAATCATACGACGCAGAAATATGGTTTAATCATACGACGCAGAAATATGGTTTAATCATACGACGCAGAAATATGGTTTAATCTCTGTAAACAAACTCTTATACTGTATCTTGCTATCTAATTTAATTATAGAGGTGCAAGGGTTATTTTAATGATGTTTTGCAATTGTAGGTCTATGCGTACTTCTAAAGCCGAGTGTGACGAACAATTTAAATTATAAAAAAGAGATTGCTCGCGGATATAAAAAAACTTGTAAAATTATCGCTCATCACCTGAATGATATTATCTTAATTAATTTTTTTGGTGTTTTCTCTTTATAATATGCTGCTTTTATGCATATCAGCTCAAATTAGTTGTTTCGGTAATCTTAGTAATTACCTAATATGAAATGATCACAGATAAGTTGGAATCGTTTTTTTTAACCTTATTGCAGTGTTTTTTACACCTTAATGTTTAGAAAAATCGTCTTGCGTAAAGTGTTTATCAGATTCTACTGGCATGATGCAACGTACTTGTAATATGGAGAGTGCTGTGCCAATGTCTGTTATCTGCTCAAAGTTGTTGAGACGAAAACTTCACTATAAATCATTGATTGAACATTGCGCTAATCAGCTTTTCTTTTGTCTGTTAGCAATAAAGTTGCCCGTTCAGAGATGCTTCTTTTCTGTAGCACATACCTTATAACTAAATTGTTAAAATTTTTTGAAATGAAGGAATATCGCGGTATTTACCTTGCCTTATATTAATAGTTCCCAAAGTAATTTTTATTTCGGTTTGTCTGTTCAGTATTCATATTATTGTGGAAACTATCATGTTCAAGAAATGAAAAACTTTCTACAATAATAATTTTTATTTGACTTTGTACATTGCGTTAGCTCTATTCGTTCCGGGTTTTTCCGTTTTTACATAATTCCCATTAAAAAACTTATCCGACAAATCCGATTTTCGGGTAAGATCTGAAAAAATCGAGAAGTCGAAGTAATCACGCATCCAAAATGTACAGAAACATTCCCCTTGATAACTTTCAAGTTTTAAGGACAATCCTAACGAAAGTTAATATATATGCCGGTTGTAAGGATTTCATAGAAACTTTTGCGAGTAGTTTTAAGTATTTGGCAATATCTAGGGCTCTGAGAGGTATGGTACCTAATAAATAAAAATGAAAACTCAGGAAACATCATAGTCATACACCGTAGACGAAAATAATTATTAAAAAAACTGGCAGGGGGGATACCCTCCTGACAGAAATTTCCTACGAAAGGCTCTAGAGTCTTGATGGTGAGGTAACAAAACAACAAACTGTAGTAAGAAAACTTGTCTTAAGACGGGTGATTTTGGCTATGTAGAGGTGGACCCTATTAAGGCTCCCCATTTATACCATATCTTTCTTGTTAAAAGGAATCGACAAAATATACTCTGACTTTTTACACTAACATAAGGTACAGAACACCAGTAAAACAAAAAAAACATTGAAAGGACGATATACAACAGATAACCGCTAGGGAAATGGCCCTTCCCCCAATTTACGTGGTTGCACAAATGAAGGCTAACATCTTTGAAAGGAAAGTATATAGGCTGAGCGATTGTTTATTCCAGCAATGGTACGATCGTCACACTCGAGCCAGTTTCTAGTGTTCTAAGTTTCTGTAACAACAGTCCATGTCTTCCGGATGATTTTGAAGCACAACAAAGTAACTGAGAATCAGCTGATCAGAAGACCAAACCAACATGGGCTTTATGTCGAATGTAATTAAACTTTGCCAGGAGTTGAAATCTAACGTATTATGGTACGTGTTGAACTTTTGCCAGAATTTTTAGTGATTTTCACAAGAACGATTTTTATAACAATAAATTGGGAGCATATTTATAAGACGAATTTCCGTTTAACATATCAAATACTTCCTCTTAGTTAAGAATTTTGACCATCCCACCTCTCTCCCTCCTTAAATAAGTACCTCTTCTTCCCCGTTGTCGTTTTCGTTTGTTATTAAGTGACACATCTCTCTCTGTCACAACAAACGCACTTTTCGAATGTTCCCATACTGTAAAACATGCAAAATCAATTAGACAATAGATATAAAAAAAAATTGTCCTTGACACTGCATCATGCTGATGTATAATGCTAAAAGTGTTATAAATATATATATGCAATGTAATATATATTCTCACGGGTTGATACATGACTATGTCTCAGTGAGTACAACTCATGGCAACAATAGTACACGACCAATAGAGAAACATAATTATAAGCCCAATCAAACAATCTTAACTTAACATGGCAGCAGTGTCTCCACAGAAAAACCACAGCCCAATAACGAGGTGGACATTTCAAGCCACCACAGCGGGCCCATGCCGGCCACATTTGGCAAAAAAGGCCGAAGTTTACTAAACGGGCCCAAAGGATTATGAACCTGTGTAGAAACTTGCACAACATAACAGACGTTAAAACATCATTAGCAATAACTTCTAATGATGGAAAACAAATAAAAATAAGTGGTTGTACAAAAGCTACAGCTCCATTAAAAAAGGTGATGCTGCAAACAGATCAAATTTGTTAAAATGGTAATGTTGCTAAAAGTCAAATCCTACAAAAAAATTTGGTGTTTATGAGGAAAAGTTAAAATACATAGAAAATAGACACGTAGAAAAGGCACACCGAACCATACTCGTCCCCCGGGTTTGTTGCCTATGCCATGACTGCTAGCGCTTACTTGACGGCTAAACAATACCCTGGTACAGACTGCTTTTTATAACCAGTATATTGGTTACTATAAATAATTTGTCTCGCTGTTAGAGTTTTTGCGGCTAGTAAAAGCAATTTGATCGAGTCCTTCACACAAGGCGGGGACGATGTCTTTTGGTTGTTTATGATTTACAACGCCTGACTTTAGAAAGTTTTATTTAAACCAATTTACTATTTGTTCACCCTGGAACTATATTTTATGGTGATTAAATCTTCTAAGAAGCATTATTTATCAATGTGGTAACGTGTGATTAGATAAAGCTGATTTTGTTGGGATATACTGAAACAAGACAACCTGTTTATAGCTGCTATTTTACAAGTCAAAATGTGGAAGTCTTAGATTGTGACATGTAGCTAGTTATATGTTCAATAAGAAAACAAAACTAAAGCTATAAAATATGTTTTCAATGTCTTATAAATGTTAGCTGAATAAATTTTTATAAGTTGAAAATATTAGGTTTAAATTTGGGTCAAAATTAACATAATGCTTAGCAACCTTTAGTCCTTATATCTACGCTACGATATGATCCCTTCCCTTCCCTCAGCTATCAACTTTCCCAGTTGAATTATGGTTTCCTAGAAGCAATATATACTGCGTTTAAGCAGCAATATAAGACGTGAAGGGTCAAGGTCTGGTTCACATTTCCCAAACCATGTTGGTAAAATAAAGGTGCTAGGTGCCAAAAACAATTAGCTAAGAAACTTGTATTCAGAAAGGCCTTAGCAATTTAATGCTTGACCCAAGAGATAAATTAATCTACTAATCCTTTTTGTTGTGTTTTCAGACACAAATTTTGTTTCGAAACGTGAAGATTTTTTAACTATGACTGGTGTGGCTAAATTTTGCACAAGTGTGACGTTTCTGCTTGTTAGCTATACATGACAGACCAACAAAATTTTAAACTTGTTAAGCAGTCACATCAGTTGTTTATAATAATTGGAAGACACATTTTGCTGGTCTGACTAAAACTACACTTTTGGAAGCGCACTTGTTTTTTTAAGTAGAAAAATGAATAAAAAATAAGATTTTTTTATTTAGTAATGGCTTATTATGCCTGCCTATGTACATCGTAGCAAGATTAGCTAGCTAGCTAGCTACATGTTTGTTTCTTTCAGCTAAACTGCCAAAGTCATGTTTTTTACTAAGCTTAACCCTATTCGGCGGACTCCGCCCCCCTGACGGTTTTTTTTAATAACTCCTTATTGCTATGTTATATGGCTATGAAACTTACTGAGTTTCAATATTAATCTATTAGACACCTGCATGCCAAATTTTTAGGTCCCATACCTTTCAGAGGCTTTGATATTGGCCATTACTCGAAACTACCCCTAAAAATCTCTATGAAATCCTTTAATGGGGAAAATTTAATAACTCCTGTTAGGATTATCCTTAGAACTTGAAACTGCAACACAACTTTATTTTATTAAGAAGAATCATTTTGCATAATGTGGACACGTGATTAATCCGATTTCCGATTTTGTCGGATTTTGCCCGAAAATCGGAAAAAAACGGATTTTCGGACAATTTTTGGCAATTTTTTATGCGATCCACGTAAAAACCGGAAAACATGTTAAATAACTTTTATTTAGCTTTCAGAAACTTCAAACAGAATGCAAAAATTCGCTCTGGAACAAAAGTAATTAAATTTTAAGCAGATTGCTGCCATTTTGTTCCTTTTATGACGTACTATAAGTGTGCCAAGTGTGATTCAATTTGAACAACCCTATGAAAAGTTATTATGGGGGGGGGCGCCCCCCTGTCATAGTATGTTCGAAAAACCCCGAACCGAATAGGGTTAAAAAAGAACCTTATTATCATTCAAAATGTCAACAATGGAAATCTGCCAAAATAACATCTTTCATAAAAATATTTACTGTTTAGCTCACCCCTTTTTAGTTAATCTTCTTGAACATATCTCATAATCATTTAATGTTTTTGTAACAAAATCCGCCATCTTTATAACAAAATGTTGCATATATTATGACGCGCGAATAAATTATCTATGTCGGATGTAAGCCAATCGCATTACAGAACTCACCAGCCTGTACCAGGGGTAATTTCGCCGCCCGCCTCGATGTCAAAAAGGCAAAAAACCCTGGGAACAAGGTTGACACCGAACAGGACAAAGCAATGGTAAAAAGCGAACTATCGTACATATACTGTTAGACTATAGGGATAAGGTTAATATTTTAAGAAAATCGAAGAACTTAAAAGGCAGTGGAATAAACGTCAATGGAGATTACTCTACTGCAACGAATCAAATCGGGTCAAATCTTTTCAAAGAAATAAAAAAACAAAAAGAAAATGGTAAATATGATACTGTTTTTGATTTATGCAGTAGATGGTTTCTACTTAAAATGTTTTGTGCACCGGGTTGTTGTACAACAAGAAATTAAAACAATTGCTTTTTTGTTGCCGTATTAGTTCCTGATTGACTGGAAATTGTTTGAATTAAAAGATCCCTCTTTGTTACGTTATGATAAAGTTGAATACTGCCGTTCCGTGAAACACAGCGACGGCCATAAATGCTGAAACGAAGGAGGAGCTGCGTGAGAATGAAACAGAGGGAGCGAATTTCAGCGAGTTTAGGTGCTTTCGGTTTAAAATAATTCGTGGAAGTTGTTTGGTGTATCAGATTTAGTGCACTATCATTTGCATTTGTTGTTGTGGAATAACATTGTCCATTAATGGCAGTTAGCTAACATAGCTAACCTAGCTAACATAGCTAACCTAGCTACGATGTTATTATGGTGCTTTGTCATGTATTGTGTTTTTGTTTTTTACATATTGTTTTTATTGGATAGGATTGAATTATTTCTTTTCACTATTTTGTTACCACTGAAAAAGGCTAGCTGGCTATAAATCTGGAGATCTTTTATAATTTTTAGTTATGAGTTAACCAACTAGCTAGCTAAACAATGATTCCGACTAAAAGTTTTTATGTGAAACCACGAGCACAGCATAAACGCCTCCATGTAAAAGTAACTGCTTCAGTTGATGGTGTGAATAACAGTGAATGTGAGAGTAAATGACGACCTCATTAAAAATGTTGCAGAGGCTGACAGTAAGTGGATCTTTCTGAGTCAGAGATTACTAGTGAAGATGAGGTATAGTACCAAGAATATCGTCCATTGTTGAATGATAATACGACTGTTTGTTGTGTTTCTGCTAATGATTGCCTTGCTGAACACAATTTTCGTTGGCGAAAAAGAGAAAACAATGTAGTAAATACCAACTTTTCTGCTCCACCTTTCCCACCACCGCCAGATCCAGAGGTAACATCTTATGAATACCTCAAGCAGATGTTTAACGAAGTCTACATGTACATGGCCTTAATGTTTCAGTTTGTTTTTAAAAGTTCAACCCATTAGTTTTCGAGGTTATGGTAGGGTGAAATAATATAACACTTATGATTTCAAAAGTCCATGAAAGGATGTTTGAATTAAGGTTTAGGACAGTGAACATGAAAAGAGCAAGAAAAAGTAAATTTAAAAAAAAAAACTACGCATCTTTCCTTTCATTGGAATCGACTTTTACTATGTAAAAGGACTGATGTTTTTTCTTCAACAACTCTATTTCTTACATTTTTTTAATCGCTGTAATTTTTTTTTGCATTCTCTTTCCGTCATCTTGGAAAATACAGCATCGTTGAATGGTTAATATAGCTCAGGGAACCTCACTTTTCTTGGGTGGATCGGTGGTTTTTTAGTCCTGATCAATTTCTTCTATTTCCTCATCGTGTTCTTCACCATTCTCGCCATCGACTAATCGTACTCGATGACTGAATTCCTCGCCAGTCATGGCATCGATCTCGGAGGTTTGAGTATCTTCATCTGCGTCCACGTAGCTACTGACTGTGAAATCTTCCATCTCAGCTCCAAGAAGTTTGAATGGATTATCTTCATCTGATTGACTGTAAGTTTGTGCTGACGGACTTATGCAAGATTTCTTGAAGCAGTTGACTACTGTTTCTGGTGTTACACTCTTTCAAGCTGCACTAAAGTCATTGCTTTCAGAATGTTGACTTTTATTTGGTAAACTTACCCCGTTAATACTTGTTATAAAACGCCTAAAGAGGGAAAGACGATAATAAGTTTTCAAACTTACAATCACTTCTTGATTCAATAAGATTTAGTCCTTCTACGGTGAGGTGAGCAGGATAATTATTGATAATTAGCGCGACCTTTCTGTCTTGAGCTTAAACCTTTGATTATTCTCTTTCACCCATTCTGTAAATCTCCATCCACCCAGCTGTTTTTTGGGAACGGTAGCGGCAAGGTAAATGTTTAACTCCCTTAAAGCAACAAGGCTTTGCGGACTTTCCAATTACAAATAAGGGTAGATTTTTTCCCATTGTATTACCAGCTACTAGTCCAATAAGTCTTACCTTGCTATGCTTACCACCACTACAACGGTAACCTTTGAAGTGGAACTATTTATCTGGGAGTGCATGATAAAACAGGTCGAATTCGTCCGCGTTGTAGATATCCTTCAGATCATACCTTGACAAAATGGTTGGAAGGTAAGTCTCACTCCGACTTGCTGTCATTTCCAGGGTAGCACTGTCCTCTTCTCCCGGAACAACTTTGAAAGTTACATTATGCCTTTGCTTCTATTTGTCTAACCACCCATCGGAGGCTTTAAAATCAGCTAGATCATAGAGATATTATCTCTATGGCTAGATCGAGGCGTTTGGAAAGTAGATCACTGAAAGGGACATTGTATAGATATCCGCTTCGAATCGTTCGATTTGGATGACAGTGCATTGCATGCGTTTAATTTTCTGAATCAAAACGTTTAATCTACCTGATACAAAAATGTTTTTTGAGTTCGGGTGACGAAAAATTTGGTTCGTTAGATCGGGAGTTCGCAATATCGGGGGTTCGTTATATAGACAGCATTTATAAGAGTTTCTTAAGGCTAAATCCGAGGGGAATGGAATTTAGTTCGTTACATCGATGTGTGCACTATATCGTGGTTCCTACAACATTAAAATCTTTCAGTATTTTCTGATGGCTGGAAGACTCACTAAAAGTAAAACTTCTTTTGATCTGGGAATGGATCTTTCAGGTTGATTCTTTTATCCAACATCACAGAATTTTGTATGTCTAGTGCAAATTGATAAGCAGCTTAAATAGCTACAAACTTCACTCACATCTTCGTCCGATAAGAATTTTGGTCAATTATTTACCTGCAAAGTAAAATTAATTTCGTATAACACATATTCCATGTCATATCATAGTTTATAATAATAGTCATTGGAAATTTCACAGCTGTCATAGTAACACTGGGTGTGTAATATGTTCTCCCCCTAGTACTTTGATTCAGTCATACAAAGTGTATTTCATTAAACTTTCTATCGATGAATTCCTAATGCACATTCTATTCTTCTGATGGGAATTTGATTACATATATGGTTTATAATCACTTCAATATGGCTCAAACACTGCCAAGTCCATGCTGATTTTTTGTGCCAACCCTTTATCAAACTTTTTCTTGCAAATGTTGCAAAGCAGTTGTGGATAAACCTAAATTCAAACAAAAAATTAGTACAGTAGCTTTTCTTCGGCCACAAATTTTCAACAAGGCAATTTAGCTAAGTTATAGCTAGCTAGCCGTGGAAAAAGATTGAAATCATAAGATATATAGCTACAAGATTACTTCTGAATTTTCTTCTACAGATATGCTGAATTGGTTAAAAATGATATCTGGGTAGCCACTTCTCGACTTAGGATTAATCTTTCCATGTTCTCTTTTTAGAACGTTACCACATAAACGACAAATTGATTTTACTTTTTTTATGTAAAGATCCTTCTAAATAGACAGTTTTCTGAGTATATATTCGGTAGTCGGAATACCATTTTATTTTACGTAACAAAAACACACCGAGCACATATAAAAGGACACTTATTAACACCGAAAGTAGAAAGCCAAAATTTGTCCCTAAACTTTGGCTAGCCATCGTCCTTCACTTAAAGATTATATCGAAGTGAAGAATAAGCCCTTACCTTTGTATATGTATGAAGGATCCATATATATCTCGTTTAGTATTTCTTGAGAAAAAAAGGTTTTTACTTTCACAACAACTAATCTGTTTAAAAATTATGCAGCTAAATTATTTCGAAGGCAAGGGTAAACCCCTGAGAGCTTTTTAAGTAGTAAACTATGGACGAATTCAGTGGAAAACTCTAATTATTTTTTAATCTTTTAAGTAAAATTGTCGCAACTTTTTTATTCAAAGAATCGCTATTTAGTCTTTTCGTTAGAAACGCACAAAAAGAGCTGAAAACCAGTGAAGTGCCTCTTTTTATTTTATTATATCTTTATGGCATGCCAAAGCAACAACGATACCTTTTTGTACCTGTTTGTTTTAATGTTGTCAGAAGCTGACATTGGTTTTTGTCATGGAGGTGGCTGGTGTCTCGCAGGAGGCAGGGGATGCTGATTCAAGGATCCGCAGCATCGCCCAGCCACAAGTCAAATAGCAGCACTCCTTGTGTTTCCCACCTCTATACTTTTGCGTTTGCCAATAATGCTTTCCAAATGTCAATATTCACAAAGTTTATTCCATCAAAACACTTTCGATTGTTGAAGAACGTCCACCAACTCTGTAGAGGAATCAAACCTCTATCTAATAACGATGTCGACCTAGCAGGTCAAGTTTGTCATTGTGGGGAACCACATTGTTAATCACTTTCCTTGTCGGTGAATTTGTTAGTGAAGCCACTTGAATAGAATCGCCATCCCCTAATGCCAAGTTATATATCATAGGTATCACTCGGTCAGAATTTATGGAGGACACTTTATACCACTTCCCCACTCGCACTCATCTACTCATATACAAGGGTGACCAAAGCCCATACCAAATAGGGTTAAGAAGCTTCTGACAATTTCTAATTATTTTGTAAACATTTGTATTATATAACATGTTCACCTTTACATATGGAACTTATGTATCTGTTAAGCACTACATAATTCAGTTTCAAGTGACAATTTAATGACAAACCAATTAACTTTTTTCTGAGTATCGTGTCTGCTTTAATTGTTATTAACTAATCTATGGTAATGATGCATTGCTTCTGACTGACTATTTTAACCTTCTCAGTGCTTTCAATTCTGATAAGAAAACTATTGTATTGTTAGTCTTAACCCTATTCGGTCCGGGGTTTTTCGAACATATTATGACCGGGGGGTGGGGGGCGGATTACGCCCCCCCTCAATAACTTTACATAGGCATGTCCAAATTGAATCAAACTTGGCACACTTACGTCACAAAAGGAACAAAATGGCAGCAATAAATTTTTGCTTATGTCAGCAACTTTTCTATGACGTCATCAAAAGCTTGAAATTTGTTCGAAATACCACTATCTGTTTAAAATTCAATTACTTTAGTTCTAGAGTGAATTTTTGCGTTCTGTTTGAATTTTTTGAAAGCCAAATAAAAGTTATTTAACATATTTTCCGGTTTTTACATAGTTCGCATAAAAAAATGCAAAAAATTGCCCGAAAATCCCGTTTTTCCCGATTTCCGGGTAAAATCCGAAAAAATCGTGAAATCGGATTATTCACGTGTTGAAAACATACAGAAAGATTCTACGAGATGAAATAAAGTTGTGTTTTATGTTTCAAGTTCAAAGGCTAATCCAAACAATAGTTATTATATTTTTCCCATTGCAAGGATTTCATAGAGATTTTTAGGGGTAGTTTCAAGTAATAGCCAATATCAAGGCCTCTGAGAGGTATGTGACCTACAAAATTAGCATACATGTGTCTAATAGATAAATAGTGAAACTCAGTAAGTATCATAGGCATGCAATATAGCATAAAGGAGTTATTAAAAAAACCGTCGGGGAGGAGGGGGGGGGGGGCGGAATCCGCCCCCCCCCGGACCGAATAGGGTTAAAGCTAGGTATAACATTTACTACTGATCAACCGAAAAAACATTAAGAAAACACCGCAAACACATCTCAGCTTAAATTAAACTCTAATTATGTGCTAAAGAAAACATAGAAGCTGAGATTTCAACT
This sequence comes from Hydractinia echinata, assembly GCA_030067915.1. Taxonomy (NCBI): domain Eukaryota; kingdom Metazoa; phylum Cnidaria; class Hydrozoa; order Anthoathecata; family Hydractiniidae; genus Hydractinia; species Hydractinia echinata. Next base: position 604,584 of record JASGCC010000150.1, read on the forward strand.
CTATTTACACAAAACAAATAACTAGCAATCATTATCTACACACGTAACGCAGGTAGATGACATTTCTCAGTTTGAGTATAGCATAACCTTTAGGGTAGGCCATATGCTTACTCTAAAGCTCCTTGCTTTCTTAGTCAGGCATTTGTGTAAGGAAGCGATTCCCAAATAAATCTACAATGTGAGTAGAAATTGTTGAGGCAATGCAGTTTATTCTGCAGGGAGTAGACAATTGGCACAATGACTTGTTAAAGTCGTCTTACATACGTCTTAGAAAGTAGAAAGTCGTCTTTTTTGGTAATAAACAGTGGACGATTGACCAGGTAAATAGCCTCTCAGATACCTGCATATTTTATTTTTTGCCAAGATAGAAAGCAACATGCTATTGATTTGTATATAACTAGGATATTACCATTCTCGATTTATCAGTCTCCATTAAAAGCAAAATTAAGAATATGTTGGCTGTCAGGAAATTGTATCTGAGTGTTTTCCTCAAACATTTCGCGTCCAAAAAGGAAGTAATTCTATCAGCTGGTCAGTAATATTGTGAAGGCACTTTCGAAAGAAAAACATCTGTCATTAAGTTGCACAAAGAAACAGTGTAAAGCTACTGCTACAGTCACACGTTCTGGCACCGAGATGGTTGTCTGTTTGAATTACTCATGACATTCGTTAAAAATCACATTAAAATCTATCCGTTTGATGATATTAAGTATTATAATAAGTTTTATTCACTTCATTTATCCTTGTTTAATTAAATCACACGTACGAAGTAGTGTGATATGTTGGTTTACCCTTTCATCGCGGCGGCGAAGTTGAGGACATTTTCATCACACTGGATTCAAATCATTGTTATTGCTCATTTCACTGGATTTGTGCTTTGCTGATATAAAGTGATATAAAGATATAAAGTTAATTCTAATTATTTTCATGAACAATTTGGTTTGACTTAAATTATTTAATTTTATTTATCCGCCCCTAATACAGAATTCACGTGCACATGCAATTGATACAACTGGATACAGCTAATTATTTTTTCTATTGATATCTAGATCGGTATCCTAGTTCAAATTCTTCTATATTTGGCCGGAACGCGTACGATGGAATGTTTTTTGATAAATGTGATTTCAAACCGACCGCGGTTTCTTGTTCAATTTGAATTACTTAACTTTGTTTATTTGTCACTGCATCTGTTGTTATCTTCCTTTCGATGTTTTTTTGTTCTCATGTGTTCTTTTGTCAGTCTAATGTATATTGTGTCGAATACTTGTAACAAAGAAGATTTTTTATCAATGCAAAATCTTTATAGGGTTAACCTCTACGTAGCCATGACCACCAGTTTTAACATTACAACTTGCATTTTTGTCACAACAAAATCCATAACGCTAAAGCAACGGAATACCATGTGCAAACAATATTGGAAACAAAAGGTAATATTCACATGTTTAGTATATACAGTTTGAAATGTGTTTTTCACAAGTCCAAAATATGATCTGTTTTGCTCGATCATTCCCCTTTTGGAATTAAAAACTTTTTTGCTTAAGGTAGCAACGTAGTTTTTGAATCTCAATTACCCCGCCTTCATAAAGTGATAGAAGCATTAGAAGCACGTTATGTTTCTTTCTTTCCATAAAAATCATTTAAATTCCGCGAACATTTGAAGACAAAAGAAAAGAATCTTCTCACAGTTGACTTCGAGAGTGAGTAGAAATGCATTCTTATCGATATTAAAAAGAGGAAATTACTCTTTTGTTAATGCTAATTATGTCAGTTTTGTCATGGAATTATCGCTTCATCACATTACTTTCTTCTCTATAATATTTGCAATTCAGCCCTACTGCGTCATTTTCTGGCAACTGAAGCAGTTTCTGTAATGTGCCTAACTTTAGTTTTCTCAGCAAAAACGTAATCATTAATAATAATGGCTCCAAATTTGTATATTTTCTGTTTTAGTATAATCAATTAGCAATTTCATTTTAAAGTACTTTACCATTGCGTAACATTTTTATTTGATTATTTGCGAATGTCCTGTCAAGTTCTATGAAAGCACTTTCTGATGAAATTTTCAGATATTTCTGACTCAGGTCCAAAATGCAACAAGGTGTGGAGATTATGATTTAAGCTCCTATACGTGTTGATCACCTGTTACCATATCATCGATTGGAAAGGACTTAAACAGTATACCTTAAAACCACATACGTGTACATGTAATTTCGCTGTTTCAACTTTGTTATGTAACATTTATGTGTGATTAAATGTCGACGGAAATTAACTTAATTACACGAGTATCTCTCGACGATTTATTAATATACCGCAATATGACCCTTCTCATATGCAAGTAGATGACCTTGAAACTGTCACATAAACTACATCTACGTGTCTTGTATCTTGTGACATAATGCCATTTCTACTTAATGTATTGCGGTGAAGCAAAGTATAATATCACAAAACTTTCCGCATTTCCTTTCTTCCTACGCTTAATCTCTAGAAACACTATATAAATATGATTTAAGTTTTTGAAAACCGTATTTCTAGTTAAAAACGTGCTATAGAACATCAAGTTTAAAAGAAGAAAAAATATTGATACAAAATGCATCCATTTACAAAACCTGGTAAGGAAATCATATGAGTTATATTTTATTAGATAACTACAAAATATACACATACAATACCTAGGAATATGAAGCTTTAAATTATTAGTTTTATTTAATTTTAGGGGACAAAAAGAAGGAAAAGTCAGTTGACAAGAAGAAATTCGTTACAAAAACAACAAAAGTAAAATGTGTTACCATTGTTTCATCAAGTGGCTCGAAATTTAAATTAAAGTAAATACATTTTTGTCTTGCAAAGAAAGAGGTATCTTTGAATGCAAACCAGATAATGCAATCACTGTAAAGACTATACGAAACGTGAGGTATTCATACGACTAAACACAATTGGATTATTATGGACATCAGTGTCCCAGTTGCAAAAATGTAATTCCATAGACATCCGAATATACTGTGTCAACAAATAAATCATAAAAAGGATTTTCGAAGATATTTCCAGAGAGAACTTTCGAATTTTATTGTAATATTTATAGTTCGTTCATAGTATGATTTTTTTAATTATTTCTGAAATCCTTCTAATGTCAACTGTATGTGCGTCGTATAAACTTGTTACTCGCAAGGACTACAATGTTGTTGATTGTTTGCAAAATACCATTTCTTGTCCATATATCATTTATCATATATACCATATATAAGTTACTGAATAGAATCGTCTGTCCAATGTTTGCTTCAAAAGATCTGATTTAGCAGATATGGAGGTCTGGTAAACACCAGTGATAATGCCCTACATACAGTTTCACTTATGCCCGCGAAAAATCGTGCAAATGAGTTAGAAAAATCGGAAAGAATTGCCTCGGTGACGTATTTTGACAAATTGACATGGTTTCTTGTGCTTTTTAATCATAATATGTTTAAAGTTTTCTTGGCTTTAGATGTTCTCGTTAAAAGCTCAATTACATGGAGGGAACACGGCAAGAAAGGATTAGTCTCCTATAACCCCGTATGGAGAAGCCATATGAGGGACACCGTTCATGATTGGGTTAAATTTCTGATTGGTCATTTAAATATTAATGGAAATAATAAAAATGTTCTCTATTTATTTCCTTTCCATATTTAGTTTTTATAACGCCCAGTGTTAGGGGTGTCATTTTGTGGTCCCTCTACTTCAAGAACCGTGTCGCCGGCCCTGACAAAGCAAAAAAAGGAAAAAGGAAAGTATCTTCTGACCAGAAAGTATAATGATGAATCGATAAATATTTTAAAAGAAAGGGATTGAAAAAAAATGGAGACGGTGGCGAAGATGCGGAAGCGTTAATAATGTTAGTAATGGTAACGATGGCTTTTAAATATTATAAATAAAATATTTTTTCCCTTTTTTAACTTTCTTACAACTAGATGTTTTCCCTTTAACCCTATTTTGTGAACCATATTCGGTCCGGGGGTTTTCAAACATATTGTGACCGGGGGTGGCGGACTCCGCCCCCCTCCATAACTTTTCATAGGGTTGTTCAAATTAGATCGAACTTGGTACCCCTATAGTACGTCATAAAAGGAACAAAATGGCAGCAATAAATTTTTGTTTGCGTCAGCACATTTTTGGTGACGTCATCAGAAGCTTGAAATTTGTTAAAAATGCCACTATCTGCTTAAAATTTAATTACTTTTGTTCTAGAGCGAATTTTTACATTCTCTTTGAAGTTTCTGAAAGCTAAATAAAAGTTATTTAACATATTTTCCGGTTTTTACATGGATCGGATAACAAATTGCCAAAAATTGCAATCTTTCCGATTTTTGAGTAAAACCCGACAAATCGGGAAATCGGGAAATTAGTCACGTGTCCGAATTATGCAAAATGATTCTTCTTGATGATACAAAGTTGTGTTGCAAATTTAAAGTTCTAAGAATAATCCTAACATGAGTTATTATATTTTCCCCATTATAAGGTATTATAACGTAACGCAAAAGGCTGCAGGGGATTAGGACACCAAAAGTGTCAAATACATTTCTTTAATCAAGAAAAAATTCACTAATAAAAGTAATAATCTAAAAGTTATGAAATAATACAGAGCTCAACACTAACGCGGAGTTGACGGAGATTGACGAAAAAAGACCAAAAAAGGTATCCTCGGTAAATTCAGGTGAATCAAAAGAAGAACAAAAAGTACAGAAAACATTGAAATGATTTCAATGTGAAGCACGTCTGAGTAAAGTTAGAGAACAAAATCATCAAAACATATGAAATATAAAAAATATATATTGGGTTGATTTCCCTTTTAAAACATTTCCAATAATGTATGAATAACGAGGAAATTATATTCTTTAATTAATTGATTATTTTTATGTGTGATAAATTAATTAATGGATAGCAATTATGTTGCTGCATCCCGTTACCTAGTAACAGTGATAAAATAAGGACTTCATAACCTTTGACACTACAAGAGTAAGTTAGAAATATATTGGGAAATATTAGAAACAAATAAGTGAATGTTACACAATAACGAAGAATCTTATGAAGTTAATGAATTTCAATCCAATTATGGGTAATGTTCTTTCCACTATATAATACTTTGGAGGTGTTTTCTATAGGAACAGGTTGTCTTTCGGAACTTTTGTCCATTGTAATTGTCTTGTAGGTAATTATTTGAAATCTCATGATTAGTCCTCTTTTCGAGACATTTCAATTCTCTTTCATTCAACGATAATTTTCCTCATTCTTAGTTTAATTTAAATTTCGAACCACTTGATGAAACAATCGTTACACATTTCACTTTTATCTTTTTTGTAACGACTTTCTTCTTGTCAACCAACTTCTCCTTCTTGTTGTCTGCTAAAATGTAATAAAAACTAAAAAGGTAATACTTTGCAATTTTAAATATTTGTAAATATTTTTCATTATATTAAAAATAAAAAATAAATGTAGTATTTATGGTATTTATTGTACTGTAGTGAAAAAATATAAAATTTATTTGAGCACTTGCCTGACTTTTTTAATGGATACATTTCTGCTGCAATACTTTAGTCAGTTCCAAATTACCAACGATGTAACACATACTTCTTTTCATGATATATTAAAGTTACCGATATACAGATCAGTATTTATACACTCTTTCTAAGTCGGGCGTAGGAGGAAGGGAAATGCATTTGTAATATCGTACTTGGCTTCCTTTACTCGCCATAATCACTAGAATTGTATCATTACAATTTTGGACAGAATGAGTGAAAATATATGACACTCTCTTGTTTTCTTGCTTGCTTGCATGTGGGAGGGGTCATATTGCGGTATAGTAATAATTGTACTTTGTTAGAGAGAGATTCGTGTAATTCAGTTAATTTTCTTTTAATTTGACATACGTCAAAATATACTTCGACACTAAATTATTATACCAATGTAAAACCGATACGCTTCTAAGGAGAGAAAATGGAATCATATACCGTGAAATCAAATTGATTTACTAAACGTTTAGCATTTTCCTTCATTGCAGGTTAATAAATATTGCGAAACATGTACTTTTAATTTTATCCGTTGTTACCAATTCTATTAATTATATTGTCTTCAAGGTTTTTTCCCTGTAACAGAAAATGCAGTCAAATGCAAATTTTAATATATATAAAATACAGAAGTCTTGTAGCGGAAATGGACATATCAAATACAGTAACAACTACCTACGTTGTAGGACCTTCGTTACTGAGTACTGAGAGGAAATGAGAGGTTAATTTAAATTAAATGAAGTTGGCGGCGAATACTACATTACGCAATAGTTTAATATAAGACGTGTACGTATTTTATATATGATCTTAATCACTTGTTACATAAGAAAACTTTTAAAAAGTCGTAGTATTCTTTGTTATCTATCATCAGTATGTAATCAAATCGAAGGCATATAGAATATATTTGTGTGTATTAAAACCCCTGTTAAATAACTCAGTCATGTTAAATTTCAGATATGCGTGGAGAATAATAAGTTGCTAACGTTGTATATCTATCCAAGAATTACTAATTGCAGCGAGACAGCAAAGAAACACCATTAAAATAAGAAGAAATTGCTGAAAATGAGTACCGGATAGTCATTGCGATAGCACGTTTCATTCCAATGCAAATTTAACGTTTGTAATTTAATCTTCCAGACAACAGAAACCTGGACATAATTTAGTGCAGGGGAACGGAATTTCAAAGCTCGTAACCACAAAGCGGTTGAGAACGCTATTTTTATTTTAATAACGCGCACTCCGAGCTTTTTGAAGTTCTCTTGCCCAATGTTCACAGACTTAGCAAGGTTATTTAGATTAGTTAAACAATCTTAAGTCGTATTAACTTTTGCCAATTCTCCGATTTTTCATATCTACACCAGCTGTGCAGCTGCTTGATTTATAATTCGAACATTCTAGAACTTTTACCCAGAGCATTTCCAAGGTTGTTTATGCCACCTGTATCCCAACCAGAGTAAAATATTTCAGCCTGCCGACTGCGGATTACTTCCAATTGATACTGTTTCGACAATGTTACGTTGGGTTGCTAATTTAATTGTTTTTCCTTTTACTTGACCACAACTAAAAACATGTAATCTCCCAATTTGAGCACAAAACCTCCCATTTGTAGTAAAAAAATTAATGTCCCTAACCCAGCCATACTGAAAATACAACGATGATTATATTTGCTATTTGCTTAACAAACCTATTTAATTGAGACTACGAACGTCTTCAGTGCAAAATACTGGCAAAGGAAGAAAAATAAAAGCAGTTTTAAAACACAAGCGGGTAAATCGGCTATCAAATGGTTTACAAAGAAATAGGCCTTATTTTATTTGTAGGACTGTAATATCCTCCCAGCTTGTAATATTTACGAGTGTATATGTGGGTGTACGTGTGCATGAAAAACTAAATGTAGCGCCAAGAACAGATGAAAAGGACTCTCCATGCTCATCTGAACCCGCAAGACAAGAAAAAACAATTCATTCGTTTTCGTAGAACATGATCTTGGATGTTCAAAGGACAATAGAGGGGGAAAAAATCTAGTAGTGCTTATTATTTTCATCAAGACACCTAGTTTAAATTGACAAATTAATTGACAAAAGCTGTATTTTTTGTCCTTAGGTTTGGAACTATCTGACAAATAAATCGTCTCATTCTTATAGTAAATACAAGTATCCATCAATCTTTTTTACCTTTGCAGCACGGCGCGTTTTAAAAACGACCCTTCTTTTTTCACTCAGCAACTATAATCGGCTTCACGAAATTTGAGCCGCGGTCAGTGGCTAAAGACAAGACGTAGATGGTTCATGTTTGGTACCTTTGTGTTATCCCATTTCAAAAATATGCATGACCCTTTTAACAAGTTTTTCGAATTTATTGTAAACACTGTATCGCATGTTGTAAAAGTGTAGGTACCAGGAAGCTCCATTTCTCCCTGCTTCAGATCACGTGAGTACTGCTTCAATCCATTGATTTTCACGACAAGGCTGCCACCATTATTTTTCAAAAAGAAGTATGTTATCTAGGTTGATAATTGAAAACTTGAAAATTACAAAAAAAGAATCGCTATGGTTTGACTACGCGTAATAATTAGAGGAAAATAAATTATTCTGAATTTCGTCTGCGCGTTAATAATTGGACGGAAATAAATTACGATTTTCCCTAAAAATTGGTGCTACGCGTTAATTAGAACACGCGTTAAATTAGAGAATTTACGGTACGCGAAACTAGGAAAAGCGAATAACGCGCGAGGTTAAATTTTGTAACACCTATTTCCACAGAATGATAAAACTAAAGAGCGCCAATACAAAATTATACTTTCAAAAGTTAAAGCCCCTATTCTGAAAGATATGCAATACATTGAGCTGTACAACCCACAGAGTGTGCGAAAATTTTACGAATTACGGGTGTGCGCGTGGCAAGGCACGATTTTTTAAGATAATACATGAAACTCAGATAATAATAGAGACTTTCGTTTTAACGATTTTGGAGGTGACCTTATGACATTTTGAAGCCACGGAATCTTCCGCAATGAATTTCGAAAACTCACGGGAAACAATTAAAACAAAAACAAACAAATCAAAACAATTTTTTAACTTTATCAAGATTTATTAAATAGCTTCAAATTTCTGGCAGAAAAAGCAATAAACGGTTTCGCTTTCTTCTTTTTATCACACACATTGAAAGATTACATAACTCACCCATATTGTACGCAATCTAAAAAAAACAAAACATTTTCATCTAGTGAACTTTTCAGTACCTTTGAGGGATTATATTTAGAGCTAACTTTCCAAACTAGAAATATATAAATATATATAATTTTGCCCTAAACAAAGATATAGCTGATACTTTTGTCAGCATGTATTTCGGCATAAACAAGTATACATTCATTTTGTCACTCATGTTGTTGCGTGTGTAATAAGTAATATGAACTAATTAATGCATACAATTTTGACTCAAACACAGATATAGGCTGCAGATCCTTTTTCGCCAGCTTGCGTTGATTTTCAGGATTACTAATTATAAAGATTTCAAAGAAATTTGAATAATAGTTTGAAGTAAGAGCCAATATTTCAGGATTTGGGAGGTATGCGACCTAAGAATTTGGCAGGCAGCATATAAAAGCTGAGTGCGTCTCATATCAACCAGCCTTAGTCTGTATACCACTATGAGTCATATACATGGTTCGAACAAGAGTGTGGATGAACGTATTATATTGCAAACTTTCACTGAAAAGTGCTAAGTGTCAATAAGCTGAAAAAAACTAACTAAAGAAAAAAAAAATATTTCGGCACATTAAATGACTTTATTGTCGGTTTATTACTTCGAAAGTTATAGAAACATTTCGTTCAAAACACATGAATTATTTTAGATGTTGATTAGTAATTCGAGCAAGTAAAATGATGTCAGTAGTATAGGAAAACAGTAATTTTAATTAGTTTTATTTGTATGTCATTGGCAACTTTTAATCTTATTCATCTTCTGGAAAGTGTATTGTAACATTTCTCTCGTTAATTATATTTTATATCATATCTATCGCTAGTGTGATAAACTAATTTGTGATCATTGTTGTGGAGGGACTTTCCAATATCCCACTCATTGCTTTCGATTTTGATAAGGAAAAATGATAAAAAGCGTTGTTTCTGTTGACATTTGCTAAAGAACACAAACAAATTTACTGATGAAACATAAGAACTGAGACAGACATAGAGGAAACAGAATGAAGACTTCTCCGTATAAATTCAACGGTAAGTAAAATGTTTGCTAAAGATGCACCATAGCTGAAACAGTAACAAAAAAAAAATCAAGGAAAAATTAAATTGTAAACATTTTCTTTTTCATTCTGTTGCTTTTTTTAATAAAATTCTCTTAGAAAGGCTTCCACAATGACTTTTAAGGCTTGTTTTCACTCAAACGAATGTGGTCGAATCGATCGATGTCGATCGAGTCGGTCGATGGCGTTTTTATGAAAATTGGTTTCCACTTACATTCGACCATGCCTCGATTAATGGCGACTCATTCAAATTTATTTCAAAACAATAACACAAATTTTATATGAAATGATGATATTGAGCATGTACTTAGAATGTCATGACATATAAATACGATAAACAAAAATATTCTTCTAAAATTTCTCAGCCATTTGCCACAAACTCTTTGTTTAGTGAGACTGTCTCAAAAACCTTTTGAGGAATTGTCCCAAGACACTGAAATCTGCGAACTTATTCTACAAATGTTATCTAAGTTTCTCAACATTCATCTGCGAATAATCACTTATCGGTGATGCATTTCCATCTTTTAACAGTTGTTCGTGTTAAATAGTGTTTGCTGTTGCTGCATCAAATATGCAATTAAATTTTCGTTTGTTTAAAATGTTTTCAGCTTTTTTTCTCTTTTTCGCGCTTCTCAGTGAATGTTCATTTCTTCGTCGATTTGTTTACATCACGTGGGTATAAATCAATCTCATTGGATAAATTTCAATCGATCGACGAAAAAGTAGAAGACAATCCTACTTTTGAATTCGATCGAATTCGACCGCCAGGTCGACGTCGATCGACAAAGATTACGCAATGTTCTATTTTTAGTAACATCGATGCGATCGACGTCGATCGATTCGACCACATTTGTTTGAGTAGAAACCCGCCTTTAGGATTATAATTTAAAACGAGTGCATCCATCTAATTCCATAGAAGTCGCTTTTTAGGCACCGTCGCACTGTAGATTATTGTCTGAAACATCTCAGTTTAATTTGCCTATTTTTTTCTAAACTAAACTCTTAAATTTTTGGGGAGTAGGTAATGATCTTCAAAGAATAATAATTTACCTCAAGAGACAAATATAAAAGTTGTTTTATATTAAGATTTAAAAAACAGAGCTCCTAGATATAAAGATTTATCTTATATTTAGTTTTGTTTTATTTTCAGCAAAAAGCAAACCCATAACATCAAATACACGTCAACAAACTTCATCAAAGGGAAAAATAAAAGTAAAAAGCGTCACATTTGTCACCTCGACCAGAAAGAAATTGAAGTTAAAGTGAGAAAAACGTGCATCAACATTAAAGTATTATAGCTAACGTGAGATCTACCCTCGATCCTGCATGCAGCAATCAGTAACAAGAGGAAAAGGATAATGAAAACAAAGAAAGTTGAAGTAAAGCATAAAATATATATGGTATATGTACGATAAAATTATTAATATAATTGTACTAGAGCTATGTGTAGATTTATTGTAAGTAATTTATAATATTTTCACATCATAGAAAGACTGTATACGACAATGAATTGTTTGTATTTGTTGTGTTTGTGCTTTTAATCATTCGTGTGTTCAAACATTAGTGTTGTTTCACATTCAGTCTAGACGTTTTTACAAAACAACGTGTATCGAGATTGTTTAGTTGGGTTAGATTGAGACGAATGTTGAAAAGATTTACACCGACATAAGTTATGCACACGAAGGATTGACAACACATAATACACATGGTAAGTTAGCAACAGACAGGGGTGCAATACCCTATACTGTCTTCCTATTCTTAAATTAAAATATAAACTTAATAAAAATAATACAGTAATTTGAAGTTTTTGTAAATAAGTATTACAAAATGCTTAATTGGCAAAAAGAAAAGTAGTTAAAAGTCACACACTCACGCAATAGCGGAAGAATTCTTGTAGGAGAATCGGAAAATTTGTAATCTTATTGTTTGATTTTGCTCTTACAATATCCTGGAAAAATATCGTGGAGGTGTCATCATAGTGAAACCGGAGTTCATAGGGGAAGAAACATCTCACTAATTTAAAGGTAACAATCTGAGTTTAACAATGGTAGCAAAAGGTGAAAAAACATTTTAGAAGTTTTACCAGATGTTAAAAATAAAAGATATAAAACTATTTACTACTGTTCGCTGTAAGTGGCATTAAAGCAACTCCGAACATCAATCGTTGTGCAGATGGCAATTATAAAGCGTGAAAGAATGGTATAGAAGTTTGGCAGAGATTTATAAAAGAGGAACCAAGACTTCAAGAAGCAGCTGTCTATTTAAAATTGAAAAGCAAGGCACGGAAAGCTGTAAGAGGGGTCGCAGTGAATGAAATAAAGAAAGAAGATAATGTTGAGATCATAGTAAACACACAGGACACAGTATTTCTAAGTAGTGAGACTACTATAACTTATCATAGAAGCTTCACGTTATGATGCAGCTTATGTAAGTCAGCTTCTAATCTAATACTTCGTCAATTCACTATTAAAATTCTTTTAAGACATAGCAAAAAGTTCAAATGTGATTCTACTGCATTCCTCTGAAAACCTTGACTGATGAAAATCGTAATGTTGTATTCCATTAAACAAGTTTGTGCACATTGAATGTTGGTCAAAAGATAACGAAAGATTTATCGTCATGCTCCACAATGCAGAAAAGTAACTTCTTGAAGAGGCAGAGAAAGAAAAATATGGACTTTTCATTTAATTGATGCTGCTACACGATACACTGCTGCTCGTCTCATCAAGACTAAGAAGAAAGAAGTAGTAGTATTGCAGAATATTCCACATGAGAATTGCTTAATTTGGATCTCCAAACAAGTTTCAAAATGATTTTGTGGTGAATTATATAATGATGTCATTAAAGATATGAAAGAAAAATTGGGCATTGCAACAAGCACAACAGCAGGTGAATCTCATTTTAGTAATTAGTACGAATAACGAATCAATAATGCCATAGTTGCGCTGGTCACGTCTTAATTGTTTTATTTTTTTTTGCAATGAAGCACTTCTGGTCATTTTTTGACTTCGACATGCTCATTCGAATTTAATACTATTTTAAAGAGGAACCAGCAAAGCACAGGGCATGGGTAAGCAAGGCATGGCATACACTGGAAAAAGTTACAGGAACCAGCAAGACAGGGTAAGGGTAGACAAGGCATGTCAGGCACCGGAAAAGGTAACAGGAACCAGCAAGACAGGGTAAGGGTAGACAAGGCATGGCAGGCACCGGAAAAAGTTACAGGAACCAGCAAGACAGGGTAAGGGTAGACAAGGCATGCCAGGCACTGGAAAAGGATACAGGAACCAGCAAGACAGGAGCCAGCAAGACAGGAGCCAGCAAGACAGGGGCAGTAAATTAAGACATAATCATTATTTTCTATTTTTCGATAATTTTTTTGACTTATAAAAAATATAAGACATTCCAACGCAAATATTTCTGAAAAGACTTAACCGCGAAAGTTAATTCATGAAATTTCGCAGTGATTTTGGTACCACAAAACTTTTTACCCGCGAAATTATTTTCCGTTAAAGTAATTAATAAAAATAAGTAATGTATTTGTTTTATTTCTCAAGCTTTACTTTCATTATTTTGAACGTACAAAAAGCAAACAGAAAGCGTGTGGATACCGGTCTGATTTCCAGGAATGAAAAAATGTCAATACACCTATCTCCATACCCATTTTGCCGTAAATGAAAACGAGGCCGTACTTTTTAAAACGAGTCAACTGTTGAGCCAACATACGCTAGCAGTGAAGCAGTACCTCCTGCTTCATCTTAAGTTGAATTTAGAATTATTTATGGCTAGTTAAGTTGATAGTGTTTTCAAAAATGTTTTTTTAAAGTTGATCAAGTGTTAAAACAAGTTATTTTGAGCCTATATGGTGTACACATCTAACCGCAAGGTTAGATTCAATCCCATCAAACCTTTATTATTTTTTGTGGCTTGCTGTAGCTGTGCACCTCTCTAGATTTGTCAGTTATGTACTTCAAAACTTCAAATATTGGCTTTAATTAAAGCTGAACAATATCCAAAGAATACTGTAGACTTTCTTCAAGTAATAAAACCTGGAAGAAACAATTACAAGTGCTTCAAAAGTTTAGCCGGCAAAGTCATATGTGCCAGTAACTAGCCTGCTATAAATGTTAGTGAGAGATTTACAGGGAATTCTTGAATCCGGGTTAGCATGCTTTACATTTTCTGATATATTTCAACATATTTAAATTCAGCACCAAAATCTATTTAAGTTTTGTTTATACACTAAGTATACACTGTCTATTAATAGCCAAACTGTTGATGTTTTATGAGGAAATGACCACGCAAATCAACTGCAGTGACAAAACTGCAGTGAAACGCAGTGAAAATGTTTCACTTGGATGATAAATCAAAATATTCCACTTGTTTTCCTTAAAAGTTATTTGTTTTCTATTTAAAAATTTGATAATGTTAACCCGGATTCAAGAATATCATTACTTTAAAATTAACTGATCACATCATTAACATATTTTAAGCTGGTTAGTTTAACAGTCAACTTGGACAGTCTGAACTGTTGACTGGTAGCTAGAGGTTTATAATGCCTTTGAATTATTCCTAGCTAGTGGATCAATTCTCTTCAGTTTTTTATAGTTAGCCATAGGATTTAACAAACAACTTATATAGCTATCTATGTTAAATATGGCAAAGTATGTTGCCACAAGGACTCGATTGAGCTCGATCCTTCCAATAAGCCTTCCCTTTCAGTAGGCTCCAATCCTTGAAAAACACATTTCTGAGAAATAAGCTCCCACAGGGGCTTATTCAAAAAACTTTATAGTACGCAAGGAGTTTGTGTCCTTAAAGTTAAAAAAAGAACAACAGCGAATTAAAGAATTTTGTTAACACGTTGGCATTCGCCTCAGCAATTGCCGAGTACCAATGTGGATTACGAAGGATGTCCTTTTTCTGTGTGTTTCTTATCAAGAGTTTCAAATTGTAAATCTCCTTTTGAATTTACATAAAAAAGTATGTCACTGTAGATATATTTTTTTGAGTATAAATTTAATGTAATATATTTTTGGAAAGTATAGCTATATTGTCAGTTTTGCTGACACACATACGCAAGCAAGATTGGCGAATGAAAATACATTTGTAAACAATGTTTTTGGGTTATACATTTAAGAATATGTGTACATAAGTTCCTCCTCCAATATGATTTTTATAAATATACATCTATGAAAACAATTCATTGTAGTGGTGATGAAGAAAATACAATAGCAGCTTATTGTTTACATTTATCTTTTGTTCAGTGCCACCAATGTTTTGCTATCATAGTTTTGAGGGCTGATTTATACAAATTTTGCAACAGTTTCAAAACAGAATGATGATTCAAGTGCGTCAGTAAAACAAGGTTTAGCAAACTTTTTTTTTCCAAAACAAATATAAAATCAAAAATTTCAATTATGATGTAAATTAAGATTTTCTACATTTTTGTGAAAATAGAATCAAATATTCTGTCTTAAAAGCATGTATGTATAGCTAACTAACAATACTGTCATGCATAGCTAGCTATATACATAACCTTTAAAAACATAACTTTACTGACCATTTGTATGGCTAACTAACTACTGACAATTTTAGAGGGATGTTTACCAATAATCAGTTCCCTAACGCTTTATTAGATTAAGGGTGATATGTTTTACAAATGGAAACATAAAGAATCCTAATTTTTCAACATCAATCACAAGTAATAGTGCTTTTTTTAACTGGTTACTAGGAAACTAATACCTTTTTTTAAAACAAATATTTGCCGTTTTCTGTCATTCCACCTCCTTTAATATCACTACTATAAGGATCAACAAAACTTAAATTATAATAATAAATCTTTAAATGTTGTAAACAACCTATCTTGCTTTATTTACGTGCATCCCAAATAAAATGCTCCACACTTGCCTAGTTTAAAAAATGACAGCCTCGTTTTAATTCACGGCAAAATGGATATGGAAAATGGGGTATTAGGCCAAAAAGCTTTGACCAAATATTGAAGAAGAGTCCTGGGAACGAGAGGGATTAGGCCTCATGGCAACTCTCGATAAGCGGATGCATATTTATGTCCCACAAAGGTCCGCTTTATGTCGGTTCCACTGGAATTTCGATAAATAAGTAATGTCATGTGATGCTCCAACCAGATTATTACTAATGTGTTCAATAGGTCACACTGGTTACTATTCCTGTGAACGATGTTATGTAAAAGGTGTAAGGCTGGAAAACATAAAAAAGACCTATCGTCCTTAGTAGACATTGGGTTAGACTGTGTTAATGATTTTTCCTTACATTATATGCACCTGGTTTTGCTTGGAGTTTTAAAGCGTAATCTTACTTTTTTATTGAAAGATTCAAATCTCACGTTTGCAATCAACTATTATGTCAGAAAGGCTGGTGAGCTACAATGAAAAAATGGCATCTAATTTTAATCGACAACCAAGATGATTAAATGATCTGTATTATTGGAAAGCTTGTGAATATCGTCAATTTTTATTATATCTTCCAGTTGTACATAAGGGTGTCATTAGTACAAAGGTTTACGAACATTTCCTGGCTTTGCATGTGGCCCAACCTCGATCCCAGGGCCTGTAGCGTTTTTAGATATGAGGATGAAACGCGTACGAGGCCCTGGTACAACAGACTTACTCAACCAATGAGATTGCGTGTACGGCTTTTTCAAATTATGTTAAAAAGATAATAAATGCAGATTTATTTTTTGCAAACACAGCATTTTTTTATCAACAACAAATATGGCGATCAGCATTACGAAGATTTTTATGGTTACTTGTTTATGAAGAAAATATTTATCAATTCACGTTATTTTTGACTTTCCTTGCATCGTTTACAAATTTATCGAAGCTGATCAAATTTTTTAAACATTACTTTTGTTTTCTCACTGATGGTGAAAGTAACAGCTATATACTTCTCACCTTTTGTTGGGATACAATACTTATATTTTTAAAAAACTGAAAATTTAATTTTTGTTTTTATATGCTAAAAAGTAAAGAAAAACTTGGTACAGATGCAACTGTTGTGTGTATACTGACTAACTGGCTAGATGCTTGTTATGGCAACTTAGCGGTAGCGAGTAAGGGGCGGGTTTACTGACACGAAGTGGCTTTAATAACATTTATTCCACACTTTCGCGACGCTACAAACAAACAAACAAAAAAAATGTTACAAACTACGTATAAAATAACAGAAATTAAACCTAACTACAAAATGCCTGATGCCGAACGGCCAATACAATATAAAGAAGAAATAACACATACGAAAAAACATATACTTACTAAAACACAAAAATCCCAATACTTCACCTTTACACTAGCACACACACGGCACAGATACTTCATACTAACGAACAAGAAACTTACGCACACAAATTACGACAAATACACTATACCCAAGAGACAAAACACAAGAAAAACGTTGCATACAATAAACAAAGGCGAAGCGAATACATAAAACATATAGCAAAACACTAAGAAGGAGAACCAAGTGTTCCTTCGCAGAGTCTGAGGCCTACTCACGCTCAATGCGGGAACAATGCTGTTGGTTTGAAGATACACAAACAATTACAACAAAGACAAGTAATTTTTCTTAAAAATCGACACGTGTCAAGTATATTTTTTAACAAACCTTTGGGACAAAAATACTATCTAGAGTAAATAAAAATAGATGGAAATAAATTAGGAAATAAAGTGTATATAGCTAGCTGTATAAATAAAAAGAAATATATACAAAAAATCACAATTAAATATATTTCTGTTTTTAGGCAATGAGAAAGAAAATATCACACAACATAAATTTTATGGTGGATGTATATGTATGTAGGCTGTGTGCTGAAACTAACTGAAAACGGTTTAGTCAACTTTTCAAAAGTATTGGAACCTCGAAACAACTTACAAAGAATACAAGATATTGTGGGTTTCGCAAATTTGCAAACTGATAATATTAGTAATATAATCTGTCTTAAATGTAAAAGACAAAGCTTTTGGAAAGATTGCAGTGTGAAGAGCGTTATTTTTTTACTCTACCAGATTTCATAATGTTACAACAATAATGATATTGGAATTTACAGGGATGACGGTTTGGCTGTTTTTTGAAATAAAAGTGGACCACAATCTGAAAAAATCAAGAAACACAAAGTATATTTAAAAAACATGGTTTAGAAATCGTCATACAGTGTAATGTCAAAATAGTAAATTATGTAGATGTTACTTTAAACCTTAATGATTCGAGGTACTGTATTGTATACCTGATAATGAAATCCTCTATATAAAAAAAGAATCAAATCAACTGC
This sequence comes from Hydractinia echinata, assembly GCA_030067915.1. NCBI lineage: Eukaryota > Metazoa > Cnidaria > Hydrozoa > Anthoathecata > Hydractiniidae > Hydractinia > Hydractinia echinata. Next base: position 622,678 of record JASGCC010000150.1, read on the forward strand.
ATAACATTATCAAACAATTCCTCTATCAATTGAATTAAGACTTTCAAGCCTATCTTCTAACGAGGAAGTATTTACGCATCCATACCAATTCATAAATCAGGATATAACCACGAGTTTGTTTATCAACAACATCAAAAAAAATCCAGAAAAATTAGAAAGAGAAAAGTCATCTAGTTCAACTTGGCGTATAGTCAAAACGTTAATTCAAACATAGCGAAGTCAGTTCTAAATTTGATTGATAAACATTTTCCTCCAAACAATACGTTCAGTTCAACTTTCAACCGAAACAATGTCAAAGTGAGTTATAGTTGCATGCCCAACATCGCATCATTTATAATTCTCACAATAAAAACATAATTCAACCTGAACAAAAAGTCAATGAGAGACACCGTAATTGTGTAAACAACAAACTTTGTCCGATCGACAATCTTACAAAAAACATTGTATACAAGGCAAATATTTCGTCAAATTTACCAGGTTACAAGGAAAAAGTTTATATATATTGGAATTAGAGAAACGAAATTTGCCACGCTATGGAAATCACAAAAAGTCATTTTTTATAACAAATTTTATAACAAGCTTTATTGTAAACACTTGTACAAACTAAGTACAAAACAAAGTAGTTTTTTTCTCAACAACAACAACAACACTCAAAATTGCCTCTGGATGGCGAAATTTGAAGTCACAATGACCATCCAATACAAATGATGGCAAGACATTTTGTATTTTATTGGTTACACAGAGATCCTCAAACAAGATCTGTACAGCATCCTTCTCAAAATTTAGATCATGTAAAATGTACACCTCTTTACAGTTCAAGTTGTCGCTCATTTCCTGTTTTGAAAAAAGGAAGTAAACAGAGTGAGTTTAATAAGGCTCCGACTACGGGCGTTATGAATATTTTTCATTTTCTGAAGAAATAATTAGTCTCACGGCATGAAAATTTAGTATGTTATTATGTTAACCCTACTTAAAACGTATGTGAAGGAATTGTAACTTTTCTTATAAAAAATATTTCACAAAAAATTATTTCACTTTTCATCGTGGTCAGAGCCTTCTTAATTCATAACAGTTTACTTCTCTCTTTCAATTCTCATTAAAGCGTTGTAACAAAAGAGAGATTTATTTAAACAATGGTTAACTAAAACTGTGAACTTGTGTATCAAACGTTTTTTGTCTTTGTTTCTGATGACATCTGGTTATAGCTAGCTAACAGTTGAAAAATTAAAGATTTTTCATATTCTTTTGGGAACACTCCAATGACGTCCTGTCCTCGTACTATTGACTCTAAGCCAAGAAAATTTGTGCTCTCTGAAGATCTCTGAATTTTCTCCAACATTGCCAAGTGGTCCATCCTTTCATCTGTTATTTTTGCAGATGATGTGAATTATTCTATAATATCTATAAGTACTGTAGTTTTTACCATATGTATGATACACCACAAAATGACTAGAAAGCCACTAAGGGTTGTATTTATTCTAAAATTTTAAGCTGTCGCTATAGGTAGCTTATAGCTAGCTAACTAGCTACAAAAATCCAGTAAAACACTTTTACAAACTCCAGCCACTAAAACACCATCTTTGATCGAAAACGTCACGCATACATTACTTTTCTCTGCATGCTTAATTTTGGGCGAATTTCAAGTCTGTTGTACCAGGGCCTCGTACGCGTTTCATCCTCGTATCAAAAATCGCTACAGGCCCTGGGATCGAGGTTGTTTCAGATTCTGTTTAATATGCGAAAGAATTGATGTCCTGGTTTGTTTGTAATGCTGCTATTGGTTATGGCAAGTTGCTTAATGTATACAACATTCATGCCTTGGTTGCTGATGTCATTCACCATAGTGTTCTTTAGAAGTCATTTCTGCTTTTAAATTTGAAAATTACATGCATTATCTCTTTAATGTGTTCACATAATTTTTTCTTCTTCATGGTTTGAAATCAAGACTGTGTGATGTCTTAGGGGATCATAAGTATCATCATGGTCAGTTAAAAATTATTGTCATTGTCATATAATAAAATCTTTCCATAATACTCATTTTGAGGGACATTAAAGTGTCAGATTTTACATTTCAGGATTTACTGACATTGGTTTCAATGGTTACCATACTCAATGACGATGATACTTAATTTGAAGAAACTTTTGCGAAATAAACATCAAAAAAGTTCAAATCTAATATTTGTGTTTTAAACTTAGTAAAACTTAAAACTTAGTAAAACTTAAAACTTAGTAAAGCTGATCACAATTTTTTAATTTCTTTTTATGTATAAATACATTCCTTTTTTGGCTTGAAAGTTTTCTCTCACTAAAGTTTCCACAATTAGAGTTATTTGATCCCTCAGGATAATTGTAAGAATACATACAATACATATAACTAAATTTTTTGAAAGTCATACACTGTATGCTTTTATTAACACATTAAATTTAGTACAAGAAGGGGAGGGAACCAAGAAGTGGCCCACATTTAAATTAAATTAGATTCTCAAAAGAAAAAAAGACAAGAAGGTAAATTAACGCAAAAGTCAGGTTACAAACTTGATTATATTACGGCCTTCAAAAACTCAAGACTTTGTATGTGTTACTGAGCACGTATTTTAGACGTTTTTTAATATAATATAACAAATGTTAAGGAGAAATCTCCAACATTAAGAAACTGATATATAAAGCAGAAAAATAGGTCAAACATAGCAAATGCCTTTTGTGTATATCAAAACCATAGTCTAAACATCAAAAAAGTCTTGTAAATAACAGATTTTTCCTTAGGCTTCTTATAAAAAAATATGGATTAATTTGCCAATACAATCCCATCCACAGCCCCTGAATAAGGTAATACTTTGCTGGGCATTATATACGAGTTTGTTGATAATAATCACACAACTTCAGGCCTGTTGGTAGACAGAGTATTTTTAATTTGAACTTAACCATGATTCTTGGATACAGCTTACTATACATTGATATTATAATCAAGTATCTGACTTCGGCTTATTACATCCAATAATTACGAATTCATGGGCAGACGGTTGTTTTGAGAAACAACTATTTTGTCTGTTGAACTAAAAATGTGTACCATGATTTTTGGAATTCAATTGCAGACGGTTGTTTTTTTTTGTGTTTTTTTCTAAATTAAAATTTTACTTTACTCGTTGTTTTAAAACAAATATATAAACATGTACAATGTTTTACGCAGTTGAAACGGTTTAAAATGTTTTCCAATGAACATCAACTGCAACATAAGTGTATTTCAGTTGTAATTATCATTATGATTAAAATGTCTGCAGATGGTGAAGGACAGACTGCATCTTCAATATCATCATCGCACAAATATCAAATTTTTGACGCTTTCAGGCGTTTCTCTTCCTCCTGTAATGTACAAGTGCCGTTCTTGAGTAGTTGGCTCGACAAGGGCCGAATTCTTTTCTTCGCAACATGAAAATGCAGTGTAAGCTGTACCAAGGTTATTTTTGTCCATCTGAATTGATTGTTGTAACTTGATACGCATGTGGGTGGCAGTTTTACCATCTCCAGTTGACATACCCGGAATTTTGGCAATTGTTATTGCATATCCTGGCATCAATAGCAGGCCACTTCTACTGATATCATCAAAAGCCTTGCTTAGATCCATGAGCAAAGCAGCAACACATTTTTGGAAGCCAAGAAAGAAAGCACATTAGATTTAAAAGACTATGTTGGCTACTGTATAGTAATTATATGATCGTAAAAAGTCAATTATATATGCAGACCTGGTTAGAGACATAGTTCATAGATTGATTCTATACATATTTTATTGAGAAATGCTTACAAATGCTTGCTTTTGAACAATGATATACACATCGGCCTTCAACAGCGGTAATTGGTATGCATGTTGGATATTCTGGAATCCATATTGGGCCTCTATAATTTAGGAAATCGACAACGACAGCTATTGGAAATTCAGGTGGTGACATGTTTGTGAATAAATGATTGTAATTACTTTTACAATGGCACCACTATTAAGACCAAGGCCCGTAAGAATTTTTTGGTTCGTGGTTCAGTATTAAATAATCATGTTTCCATCAATGTAAGGACGCGATCATGCAAAACGGTATATTTTTCGGTTTGGGGCAAAGCATTTTCGTAACGACTATTTATATCTTTTCAGTCTTGTTGAGTGATCGATCCATTGCGTATTCTAACTAGTCGCTGCGAAAGAGTCAACTGATCTGGGCTTTTCCGCATTGTTTCTGTAAGAACGATAACATCTTGAAACGAGCGATAGATTGCATAACCAGGAAAGTTGATTGTAGAATCATCGTGTTTTGGTGGCTAATGTAGATTCAAAGCACGAATTGGTCCAAATTGACCAAGGTCCCCAAAGAAATTGACAATTGTTACACCACCATAATAATTTTCAAAGTATCCGGTGGCCTCGCATAATCTTTAGCTCCACAAGGTCACAAGAAGCTTTGACAGCATGCTACGTCCATCAATATTAAGTTGAAATAATTTCAGTTCATTGTTTTCATGTAAGTAAAAACTTGTATGTGATCTAGCTTGCAAGAAAAATTACATTTTTTGCTCCAGCTCCACAATGATATTTCTGGATCAGTTTCTCTACGGTTATTGCTAAAATAATTGTTCAACGTGCTACTATTTGTAACGGTTCCAACTTTACCAGATGTACCCAAGGCTCAGACGCCACTGATACCACTGTAGCGAAAATTCCTGGTACATCTAGTCAAACGACCACCACTATTGACGAAATCTGCAGCAGCGCCTAGTTTTTAATTCTCGAATTGGTTGTTCTCGCGAATATTCCAAATTTGCAATCGCAATTGTGCCATGATCAAGAGCTTGATTAACTGCATCTTTAGAACCCAAGAGCTACTGCAGTATTGTTCGCAACTATTTGTCAGCATCTTTAGATTCAAATGGGCAAAATGAACCAAACGGGTTATACTTTTGTCATCTTGAGGTAATTTTTGCTGTGCAGCTATAACTTATTCGTCTATGTCTGTTTATTGTTTCTATTCTTGTTTTATCGCCTTTAGGTTCTTCATAATTAATATTCAACTGAATACACTTTTGCTCTAAAGCAGCTACCTTATTATAATTTGGCTTGGGTTTAGACTTGGATTTAGGCTTATGTTTAGGCTTGTATTTAGTCTTTTGTTTAGGCTTAACTCTTTTTGCCATTGTAACAGCAGATATATACAATTTCATTATTTTTCCTATTAGGAAATCTTGATTTTGGTTATAATTTTTAGATCTATTGATGACAAACGTGGAGTTTTCTTAGATGGACTGAGTGGTGTGGATGATGGAACAGAAGGATTGCTTAATACTTTCGTTAATAACTCTGGAACCATAAATGGTATTACCCTGAAACTCCTAGTAGCTGACTTTTTACCATTTTGGATCAGAAATATGGAAGAAAAAATTCCAAAAATTTACAGCAGGTGGTGAGGCACTGTTCCAATTATTTTTTGCATTTTGGTATATGGATATTATAATGGATTAAACTGTTAGGTTTATATGTCTAAAGTTGTGCAAATAACTTGCATCCTTCGCTTTTACCAACAAAATGTGTTGCTGCCTTGCTCATGGATCTAAGCAAGGCTTTTGACTGTATTAACCACAAGCTGCTTATTGCTAAGCTTCGTGCTTATGAATTTTCTTCTAGTGCATTATCTTTTATTTGTAGCTATTTGAAGCAACGCTTTCAGAGAGTAGGTGTTGATGGGGTATTTGGTTGTTGGAAGGAAATTTTTTATATGCCATGCTCTGATATTTTAGTGTGTAACTTTGCTGACGATAATATATGTTAGAACAACTTTTTAGGTCAGCAGCTTTATGGATTTCCGATGATGGCTTGCAATTAAACGCAAGCAAATGCGATTTTATAATATTCGGAAAGCCAAAAAGTCCACAAATCCGGCATTTAAATTTAAATGGAGCAATTTTATCTGCATCCAAATGTGTAAAGCTTCTTGGTATTAAATTTGACAGTCAGCTTACTTTTGCAGATCATATCAACACACTGTGCAAAAGCGCCAACTGCAAATCTAATGCCCTGAAGAGAATTTCTTGGATTGTTAATAATAAACAGAAAAGTTTATTATATGCGACATTCATAGCATCTGAGTTCAATTATTGTCCTTTAGTCTGGGGATTTAATAGCAGGAAATCTATTTCAAAGGTGGATAGAGTTTTAAAAAGGGCAAGGTATCAGTCCAAAGTGGAATCCACTTCTTTTATGAAAAGTATTCATGTGCAACATTGTAGACAATTACTGAAAGACGAAATGGAAATTGTATCCTTCCTACATGGAAGGTGTGTTTCAGTTTAGAAATGATACTGGATATAATTTAAGGTCATCAAGTGCTTTAGTTAGATCTATCTATCCAATTATATATGTGAAAATATGTTTTTACATTTCTACACGATGTAATTGCATATAATTAACATTAGTTTCAATATATACAAAAAAAGAAATAAAAATCTATCATGAAGCTACAAAAATTCAAAATAAAGAAGGCTGACGTCAGCAGTACAGTAGATTTTAAAAATATTACCACTTATTTGTTCAGTCATTGAATAATATAAATATTAACATGTCATGAACAAGCGAGTTTATTCTAGGCTACGTTTCGACAGCTACAGCTGTCATCGACGGGCAATGATCGTAATCATCTTTGGCTATTTATTATTTGAAGAGATAATTAGAGGATCGAAATTAACCCGTCAGATCACAGCAATTAAAGTAATTAACTTTTTCACGGACCCAGATGGAAGCAATATATTGATTAAAATCTTTCCTTTTTCTAAAAGTTCGCTTTATGTTACGTTTCTTTTTCTAAAAGTTCGCTTTTTGTTACGTTTGTCCCGAACCATTTTTCGCACTTTTTCCTAAATGTTCGCTTTCCGAAGTGCGGGTAACCATATTTCTGGAAGTTGATAGGAAATACTATTGATATGAGTATTTCTGTCCATACTATTTATGGTTTCTTTTACTTTTCTTGCTGTCCAACCAGACTCTCGGTCTATGATCTTTTTATTGTCCCAGTCAATAACATGATTATTCTTCCAGCTATGGTCCGCAAGCTCATTTTTTGTCTGTATCTGCGTTGCGTACGGCTCTTTTGTGCTCTTGCACACATTGTTTAAACATTCGTTTTGTTTCACCGACATAAACAGCAACACAATCCTCACACGGGATTTCGTAGACAATATTACATTGACTCTCTAGACATATTTTGTCTTTCGGATGCGACAGTATACTACGTAGCGTGATTTTAGATTGAAACACTGGCTTTATTTTATGATCTTTCAATACCCGACGAAGTATGTTACTTGTCCCTGGTATATATGGCATACACACTGTAGCTACTGGTTCATTTTCCACATCTTCCCCGTCACTGCTCTTATCAGTCCTGTCCCTGATTTTCTTCTCAACCTTTTTAATGGTCTGTCTGGAGTACCCATTTGCAAGTAAGGCGTTGTTTATATGAGATAACTCTTTTTTCGGTCATTCTCTCCACTGACTAAATTGACTGTTCTCTCCAGTAATGAGGACACTGCACTTTCTTTGCAGGACATTTGGTGATTAGATGTGTAGTTGAGATATTGATCAGTATGAGTTGGTTTGCGGTATACTGATACTGATAAGTTACCACCGTTGCGAGACACTAGAGTGTCTAAGAAAGGAAGCGTACCGTTCTTCTCGTGTTCAATTGTAAATTGAATTTTCGGGTGCAAATTATTGATATGTTCATGAAATGCGTCTAGATGTGTTCTTTTTATTATTAAAAAGACGTCATATCCACAAATCTTTTCCAAACTCTTGGAGCGTGATCTGCAGTTGTTAAAGCTGTAGTCTCATGAGCCTGCATATATATTTCAGCTACCACAAAGGATGTTGGGCCACCCATAGCCACACCGTCAGTTTGCGTAAAGAAGTTACCGTCAAATAAATACCATGTTTTGGTAAGCACAACTTGGACCAAGGACATTAGTTTGTCATGTTGTCTTTTGGTACTTTAGCATTTTGTAGAGTCAGGCTAATTTTCGCACGGACAGTGTCTGCTTCTTCCTTTGACAATACTTTAATTGCCTGTTCCACATTCGCAACAATTTCTTTAGTTGGTAAACTTGTTGGAGTTAGACAATAATTCTGGAAGAATGATCATGTTATTGACTGGGACAATAAAAAGATCATAGACCGAGAGTCTGGTTGGACAGCAAGAAAAGTAAAAGAAACCATAAATAGTATGGACAGAAATACTCATGTCAATAGTATTTCCTATCAACTTCCAGAAATATGGTTACCCGCACTTCGGAAAGCGAACATTTAGGAAAAAGTGCGAAAAATGGTTCGGGACAAACGTAACAAAAAGCGAACTTTTAGAAAAAGAAACGTAACATAAAGCGAACTTTTAGAAAAAGGAAAGATTTTAATCAATATGTTGCTTCCATCTGGGTCCGTGAAAAAGTTAATTACTTTAATTGCTGCGATCTGATTGGTTAATTTCGATCCTCCAATTATCTCTTCAAATAATAAATAGCCATAGATGATTACGATCATTGCCCGTCGATGACAGCTGTAGCTGTCGAAACGTAGCCTAGAATAAACACGCTTATTCATGACATGATAATATTTATATTATTCAATCAACAGTAGACCTTGACTGAATTTGTAAGTCGCGTTCCCACTCTCTAGGGCTTATGGATAAAAAACCTTTGTTATTTTTAAAAATTTCTACATTACTATTTTCGCGAACAAATTTGACCACGGCTGCTTGTAGTTGGAGGTGATTTTTAAAGCATAGTTCAGAGGAGACAATTTTTCTGATCTTAGGGCCATTAAGTTGCTGTACTACTGCTATAGAGCAGTAGTACAGCAGTTGCCATTCCCTATTGTCACCTCCCAATATGTTATATTTGACAGACCAATACTTCTAGCAGAATTTGACTGATTTAGAAGATGGGTGGCATACGATTCATGTAGTGACATTTGGAAGTTAATATCATTTTTATTTCAATGTCGCTAGATAACAATAACACTAATTTTAAAGATATGCAAGATTGATATTGCAGCTCAGTCAACACATGAAAATTATTGAAATGGCATGGACTAGTGTTCTCCTTATTCCAGACTCTCATGATAACTACCCAAGACTGTTGTAGATCCAGGCTCCCAGATTGCATCACCTACCTTAGCTGTCATAGTCAATAAATAAGGGCTGCTAAAGTCAACTAGCTCCCCCTATCATTCATTGTTGACAGTTTGGTTTGAAAGACAAGGACTCTTCAGATGTAAAGACATTCTTAGATACGTACAAGTATCTATCCAGTCAAAGCACCAATTTCAAGCAGCAGTTGGGAAGCCAAATGTATCTATTTAGTTATTATCCTTTTATCTATATTGGATTATATGACACATGGAAGCATCAGGTGGAAAGCTTTGGATATTTCATTCGGAGAGACATTGCATGTTTTTTTATAGTATTTATTATCTATTCATGTTAGGAGAGCTGAGGGGATATCACTTTTGAACTATACAAGGCAAAGGACACGTCTCTTGCAATCATGGACCCTAGCGCAGCATTAATAGCACATTAACACTGAACAATCTGGTTAGGAGAGCAAGCATTTGGGACTAGGAAGCTTAGTTATGCAAAAAAGTTATGCAATTCTAGTAGTTATGGATTTTATGCAAGTGGGGTAAGTTCAACTTTCGGCCCCGCGTTTTTATTTTAAATTTAATGATAGCAAGTCCTACAAAGAATAACATTGCGAGTTGTGTCAAGGTAAGGTTGCGGCTAATATTGATTTATTTCTAGGTCCACACGTATATAAACATTGTTTCCCCCTTTGTGTTATACTTTTGTTACATTTCGTACTTAACTTAAAAAATTGAAATCTCCTTTTTCTTTAAAATCCGTGCCCAATTCCTAGGATCAATGTTAGAACGACTATACGTAACCTGCTTTGTTTACCCTTCCTAATCATCAGTTCCATTTACAGAGTATGAAAACGTCATGTCGAACAAAATTATCTTTATTCTTTCGAAAGGTACCTATATGTTATTTACCGTGGTCTGCAATATTTTGACTGCACAGTGCTTTTGCATTTCTTTAATATAAGTCGTATTTTGTTTAAAATAGTTGCGTGTAGCCTTCTTTCGGAAAACTCCCACAGAACCCGATATATATGGACTTTGTTTTGGTTGCACGCAGCTTAATTTCGGAATCACGGCAGAACCCGAACGCCATTTTGGTTCGGAAGTAATAATGTCAGTAGGTCTCCTGTTAACCTTTTTCTCTTCTAAATATTTTGTATCCATACTAATAATTTTATGATTTTTGCTACCAACATAGTTTTTTTTTAGCCAGCTATCTATAACTAGCTTTATTTACTCCTTTTTCTTTTAAAGTTTGTGTTTTTATTTCAGCTAAAGTAGCGGGAAACAAAGCAACAATATAATATACCTGAAACACTATAATGTTGTGTGCGCTTTACTTGATTTTCGACATACTGCATATCTGTACTAAAGCGCTCCACTTGAATGTGTGGCACAGTTTACGCTCTTATTGAGCGCTCCACCGAGCGTTCAACGCAGTTACTTGTGGCAGGGTCCTCCGGCTTGTTTATACTATTCGTCTCACAATGTCTGGAGTCATGTTTCAGAAAATAGCCTACTGGAATTTGTGGATTTAGGGGATCCTGTCCTACGCTCCACCACCCCTTTATATTGATACACTATGGGGCGCCACAAAGTGATGCTTCGCGCTATCTAGTTTATGTGAGTAAAAGGGTTTATACAACTGTTCACAAACAACTTTATAAATGCAGTCTATATTAGAATCAAGTGTATCATTAATTCATCAAGCACCGTTGTTTATGCAAAATTTTGCATCAATTCACCTTTAACAGGTTGAGGCGCTAGTGCATCGTTATTTTATCAAGCGCTATTCTATACGAATCTTGAGAAGTATCCGTTCTTCAAAGATTTACATGAACACCCGGCTCTAATTTTTTGGTGATATTTTGACCATTCTTTGAATCGATGTAAAGCTATATGTTTTGTATCTCTTCTAAATTCCATAAAAATTAAGTTCTAATAACACCCCCCTTGAGCCTTCAAACAAATTGTACCTCTGTCACAGATGGTTTCTGTGATAGCGCGGATATCTAGAAATAAAAAATTAATCTATGATACATTTATGTTATTACACCATTTTAACTGATTACTTCTGCAAAATATTCTACTTATGAGAAAACGCTGTGTCTTTTTGTCCTGTTAAAAGGGCCCTAAAAAGAAAGTTTTTACAAAGAAGGAACACTTCTCATTTTACAATTGATTACAATAAATAGAGGCTTTCATAATCTGCTTTTTCATATGCAATTAAAGATTCCTGTCTGAGATTTTAATATTTGCTATTAAAACCTTCCAACATATCAGTATGCCTTCACATTTAGCCTTATTTTTTGCTCTCGCTCCTTCTATGTCTTACATCACTTAAAAAGCTCTTGGAACAAAAATTTTCGAAGATGACAGTTAAGGATATTTACACATGCTGCAGTAACTTTGATTAGGCTGTACACATTTTACACAATCTGAAGTTATTATTAAGTGTCACCGACTTCCGATCAAAGTAAGCAAGAATGGTTGTTTCACTTCCATCAGGATTTGTTGTCGTGGCCGTTCGTCTTTTAGTTTGATGTCTATCTGAAAGTTGTAAACATTTAAAATTCACAAATTTAAGTGACCATGAACTATTAGATAAAAATGATAATGTGTACTAGGAGAACAATATTTATACAACACGAGCATGAAACACACCGAAAGAAGCACTTGACACTATATTTTCAGCTCACATGGAGAAATTTTCATATAATGGAGATCTGACTTCAGCATGGCACACTGAGTTACTAAGTTCTAACATATCTCTTACCTTCGCAACAGAGTTTTAAAGTGTCAGTTGAAGTTTGCAGCGTCAGAAATTTTGAAAGAAAAGGTTCATATTTCTATAATTAATTACGATCTGTACCGTTGTGTTTTACCAGTTTTTTATTCAAAGAAAAATCGAGAAATATAAGATTAAACTTAGCTATCTTAAGGGAATTAAGAGAAGGGAGAAGGATTTGATGACATTTTTGTCTCTCAATTTGTGCCGTATTTTATGCAGGAGTTATAAAACAAAGACTGCTGAAGTTAAATAGAGAGTTTTCCAACAATTTTCACAAAAATGAAAAAAACTCGCGAAATTTGCAAAAATTAATTCCCGCGAAAAGTAATTCCCTTAAGGTACCTAAAAATTTTACTTGGAAAATTATACCTTACTGCTATCTCTTCCTGAGATGCAATGCAATACAAAAGCATATGGTACTCACTGAAACACGGAGTAATAATGCAGTAAACAGTGTTATCCAAAGACAAGGTTCTATTAGCTAAAAAAAAGTAAGAAAACTAATTTCATATGCAAAGTAATAAGCCGCATTTATTTTCTTACTGTGGTTAAGATTTTTCTCAAGCAAAGGGCCTGTCATTTCATCTGTATTTTCGTCATTTTTACTGTCTTTCTTTCCGTCATCATTACTGTTTTCCTTTTCGTCATCATCGTCGTTTTCAAATCCGTTTTTATCTTCAACAACGTTGGTCCCTTCAAAGTCATCTGTTTTATCCAGTGTTTTTACAATAGTTAGAAATTTACATATCGTGAGAGTAATTAACAATAGCACCTGAATACCAAAATAACTTTACATACCAGTAACATACGTAACGTACGTAACGTACCAGAAAGTGTAAAAAATATTGTCAAATTTTCATTGCTGTTATTGAACAAAACATTCTTTGGTTGTGTAGTTATTAGATTAAGAAGTCAAATACAGTTAATTAACAACTTTACCAACTGACTCTTACAAGACTGTCAAATAATTAAAAAAACAATTTATACATACCAATACAACTCAATCTCAAAGAGTAGACCTAGCATATAATGCAACTTAGAACACAGTTCATTATCTTATATAATTCAAGATGCTGGTACAAATTCACTGATTTTTGCACATTTAACGAAACAAGGTGATAGGTTCCTTGTAGCTTTGAATTTTCAAAATTACGATATGTTTGCAGCTTATTTTTTGATAGGCTGTTTCCTGTGTTTACTTTTTCATAATCATTGCCATACGTTATACAGTGTACAGCTTGTGGGAAGAAATTTTTCTTCTATTTTGAAGAAGTTTGATCTAATATTTTCTGAACATAACTGGTAGAATATTTGACCGAATAGGGGAATACGAAATGGATATCCCTTGTAATTATATTGCTTGAAAGGTCAAGGAAATCCCATTGATTAGATAACAAGAAAATACCCGTTCTTTTAATTATCACACAGCTATTGTAGACTGCTTAAGAATTTCAAAAGAAAGCACATAAATTTTGGCCTTTGATCCGCCGAAGAAACAGCAGCGATTAATACGTTATGTAACCACTATCAAATAAATATTTATCTACCAGTCAAATAACTAGGTAGCTAACTAAAAATAAATATGGTGTTTTTCCTGTATATAATTACTCTACTTACAAAAAAAGCCCTTTAACATATGTGTATATATTCTCCATACAACACGTAAACTAATGTGTTCCCGTAGAGTGTTGATTTATATTTTATTGTCGAAACCTTATGTATTTCATTTCTCTATCTCTTTAAGGACATATTTCTTGCCTTTTCAACTTTATCATGCTATAGAGGAAACCTTAAATAAGTTTCTGCATGCTGCATAACCTAGTTAACTGAGCCTTCTTCAAGGATATCAAATTTCAGTTTCTCTCACACTAAAACTTTCATGAAAACGAATGTCTCAAAGCGAATTCGGAATTTAAATCAATCAATTTCTCATAATTCAATCCAACTAATAGTATAAGGCCAGCGCAGCCAATCCCACCTTCCTAAACACTTTTCAAGAGTCAATTTTGTTTGTTTAAGCGAGTGAAATTGTTCGCTGAAAACATCATATGATTTTCCCTATACTTACCACGTGAGTACAGAACAATAAAAGTAACCTAACAAAAAGAGTTGTAAATTTCCCCCAACTATACTCTTTTGATATTCTGGTTGTCAGGCAAATTGCGAAAAAAATAACTAAGCGGAAGCTGCAGAAACAGAAACAAATTCCATGCCCAATGTTGCTATAAAACATATCCGGCTACACAAATTAATATTCAACGAAGGTGAACTCGTGTGCAAAGCTATACCATTCGACGAAGAACTGTATATTTGTATGTATAAATTTATTGTTCTTTCGTTATTTTATTTTTTAACTTAATATTTATGTATTATTCACATCGTCAGCTATGTAGGAATGCGTCTTGAGTCAACGTTTGTTTTGTTAATGAAAAAAAAAAGGATTCGTTAAATGCATTGGATTGTAAATCTAAAGAGTACAAATACAAAGGATTGTTTGTCAAATCACAAAAATAAAACTTATAAATCTTTCTTTCTATACCTTCAGGCTTTCTATCATGGCATATATGAAAATTTGCGTTGGTATTCAGGCGTTGTTAATTGTCCTTGTAATATGTCCATTCCCAACTCTTACAAAAACATTGGATGAACCGGATGACTCTGGAGAATCCACTGACGATCCAAGTTCAGAAGATATTGACGAAAATGATGATCAGGATGATGATGAAAAAACACCAAACGTCTCCCCTGAGATGAATCTTGATAATGGTAAATAAATTAAAATATAGTGACGAATTTTTTTGTAGTAACGCATTTTTGTAGTACCGTATTTATGAAGTAACGTATTTTTTATATTAAAGTAATTTTTGTAGTAACGTATTTTTTGTAGTAACGTATTTTTGTGGTAACGAATTTTTTGTAGTACCGTATTTATGTAGTAACGATTTTTTTGTAGTACCGCATCTTTGTAGTAACGTATTTTTTGTAGTAACGATTTTTTTGTAGTAACGTATTTTTTGTAGTATCGCATTTTTTGTGGTAACGTATTTTTGTAGTAACGTATTTTTGTGGTAACGCATTTTTTGTAGTACCGTATTTATGTAGTAACTTATTTTTTGTAGTAACGATATTTTTGTAGTAACGCATCTTTGTAGTAACGTATTTTTTGTAGTAACGATTTTTTTGTAGTAACGTACTTTTTGTAGTATCGCATTTTTTGTAGTACCGTATTTATGTAGTAACTTATTTTTTGTCGTAACGATTTTTTTGTAGTACCGCATCTTTGTAGTAACGTATTTTTTGTAGTAATGTATTTTTTGTAGTAACGTATTTTTTGTAGTAACGTATTTATGTAGTAACGTATTTATGTAGTAACGTATTTTTTGTAGTAACGATTTTTTTGTAGTACCACGTCTTTGTAGTAACGTATTTTTTGTAGTAACAAAATTTTTGTAGTAACGAATTTTTGTAGTAACGTATTTTTTGTAGTAACGTAATTTTTGTAGTAATGAATTTTTGTAGTAACATAATTTTTGTAGTAACGAATTTTTGTAGTAACGTATTTTTTGTAGTAACGAATTTTTGTAGTAACGTATTTTTTGTAGTAACGTAATTTTTGTAGTAACGTATTTTTGTGATACTGCATTTTTGTGATAACGCATTTTTGTAGCACCGTATTTATGAAGTACCGTATTTTTTATATTAATGTAATTTTTGTAGTAACGTATTTTTTGTAGTATCGAATTTTTGTAGTAAAATAATTTTTGTAGTACCGCATTTTTGGGGTACTGCATTTTTGTGATAACGCATTTTTGTGGTAACGTATTTTTGTGGTAATGCATTTTTTGTAGTAACGTATTTTTTGTAGTACCGCATTTTTGTGATAACGCATTTTTGCGGTACCGTATATATGTATAGCAAGGTATTTTTTGTAGTAACGTAATTATTGTGGTAACGCATTTTTTGTAGTACCGTATTTTTGTAGTAACGTATTTTTTGTAGTAACGATTTTTTTGTAGTACCACGTCTTTGTAGTAACGTATTTTTTGTAGTAACGTAATTTTTGTAGTAACGAATTTTTGTAGTAATGTAATTTTTGTAGTAACGTAATTTTTGTAGTAACGAATATTTGTAGTAACAAAATTTTTGTAGTAACGAATTTTTGTAGTAACGTATTTTTTGTAGTAACGTAATTTTTGTAGTAACGAATTTTTGTAGTAACTTATTTTTTGTATTAACGTATTTTTTGTAGTAACGTATTTTTTGTATTAACGTATTTTTTATAGTAACGAATTTTTGTAGTAACATAATTTTTGTAGTATCGAATTTTTGTAGTAACGTATTTTTTGTAGTAACGTAATTTTTGTAGTAACGTATTTTTGTGATACTGCATTTTTGTGATAACGCATTTTTGTAGCACCGTATTTATGAAGTACCGTATTTTTTATATTAATGTAATTTTTGTAGTAACGTATTTTTTGTAGTATCGAATTTTTGTAGTAAAATAATTTTTGTAGTACCGCATTTTTGGGGTACTGCATTTTTGTGATAACGCATTTTTGTGGTAACGTATTTTTGTGGTAATGCATTTTTTGTAGTAACGTATTTTTTGTAGTACCGCATTTTTGTGATAACGCATTTTTGCGGTACCGTATATATGTATAGTAAGGTATTTTTTGTAGTAACGTAATTATTGTGGTAACGCATTTTTTGTAGTACCGTATTTTTGTAGTAACGTATTATTTGTAGTAACGTATTTTTTGTAGTAACGTAATTTTTGTAGTAACGTAATTTTTGTAGTAACGTATTTTTGTAGTAACGTATTTTTTGTAGTACCGTATTTTTGTAGTACCGCAATTTTTGTAGTACTGCATTTTTTGTAGTAACGAATTTTTGTAGTAACGTAATTTTTGTAGTAACGTATTTTTGTAGTAACGTATTTTTTGTAGTACCGTATTTTTGTAGTACCGCATTTTTTGTAGTACCGCATTTTTTGTAGTAACGAATTTTTGTAGTAACGTATTTTTTGTAGTAACGTATTTTTTGTAGTAACATATTTTTTGTAGTAACGTATTTTTGTAGTACCGCATTTTTTGTAGTAACGAATTTTTGTAGTAACGTATTTTTTGTAGTAACGTATTTTTTGTAGTAATGTATTTTTTGTAGTAACGTATTTTTTGTAGTAACGTATTTTTGTAGTAACGTAATTTTTGTAGTACCGCATCTTTGTAGTAACGTATTTTTTGTAGTAACGTATTTTTTGTAGTAACGTATTTTTTGTAGTAACGTATTTTTATAGTAACGAATTTTTGTAGTAACGTATTTTTGTAGTAACGTATTTTTGTAGTACCGCATCTTTGTAGTAACGTATTTTTTGTAGTACTGCATTTTTGTGGTAACGTAATTTTTGTGGTGACGCATTTTTCTGTAATGTTGACACACATATTAATTTGTCGTGCTGACGTTTCTTTGTTTAATATTTCAGATCAAGACTTCTTTCAAGGTGACATCCGGTTGAATACCGAACAGCAATCTTGGATGGAGGGTAATAATACCGACAGTGAAAATAGAGATTCCATATTGAAGAGGGAACTTATTTTATATTTATTTTATATTAACAAAAACAACATTTCGGAACTGCCACATTTGGATGAGATAAAAAAAAGTATTTCTGCTTTTGTTTATTTTTTTATTTTATTTTTTTCGAACAGAACAAAACTCTTTTAGTAATAATGTCTTGATCTCTGAAAAAATTCTACGCAATATGGTACTCTTTTTCTCCATCATTCACCTTTGGTGTAACAAGGTTTAAAATACTATTGCTTTATCACGTATTCAGGTGTTGGTCATCTCTTGGAAGAACTGACAATGCAATGCGTGATGATAAATTGATTCCTGGACAGCAATTCCTTGGTGTCGAGCGGTACTGTTATTCACGAGATTGGTCATGCAGTAGGACTACCTCACGAACATAGTAGAACTGACCGAAATAAGTTCATAACAGTTTTTGAAAGAAACATAGTGAGGGGAATAAAACGTGATTTTAGTAAGTGTTTTATACTATTGATCAGTTCCCAAAATAATAGCCTTATTTTGTTCAAAATATGGTAGCCAGATTACTACTTCGTGTTAACAATGCGTAAAGTATCGACGCCCTGTAAATGAACGACATGAAAAAATCTGCGGATCGGAATAGGGTTAACTCTATTCGGTGTAAGGAAGGGGGAGGGGATTCCCCCTGACGTTTTTTTTAATAACCCCTTTATGATATGCAGCATGGCTATGATACTTACTTAGTGTCAATATTTATCTATAGACACCTACATGTCAAATTTTTAGTCCCATACCTCTCAGAGGCTTTAATATTACCTATTTCCCCGTCAAAATCTCTAAAAAATCCTTATAATCGGGAAAATATAATAACTCTTGTTGCAACTTTTCGTGGAATCATACAAGTTTGACATTGTAACTTTATCTGAAACCTGGTTAAAAGATAATAAAAACGTTCTTAATTGCGTCAACATACCAGGATACAATGTTGAATTCCGAAACCGGGACAAGAAAAGAGGAGGAGGTGTCGGGATGTACATTAAAGATACGATTAAATACCAACTACGCAAATATATTGTCCGACTCGACCAAGACCTAGAACACTTGTGGATTGAGGTGAAGGGTAGGAATAAAAACCACTCTTACTTAGTAGCTTCTTTCTAACAACCGAATTCTGACTCCACATCGAAAAACACCTGGCTTCAACAAATTGAAATTGTTTTATCTGAAGTAAATAACATTTGGGACGGTCCCATCGTCATGTGTGGAGATAGCAATATCGATTTGGTAACAAAAAGCCAATTAAATGATCAGTACCAAACAACGCTTGAACAATTCAATCTTGAAAACGTTGAAAGACATGGAAAAAGCCTCATTGATCACCAATATTACTAACAAAGTGTCACACTGTGATGTGATCCCTTGCGAAACGATTAGTGATCATGATTCACCTTATGTTATAATGAATGTCAAAGGCGAGGTATTTGCTCCAAGATACAAAGTTATCCGTGACTACAGAAAATTCAATTTGAGAGAATTCGTCAATGACTTTAGCTATCTTCCGCTGAATGTTGTGTATGCTTTTGCAGATCCACGCGAACAGCTAAAATTATTTAACAAGTTAATCTTGGATTGTATCTTAAATCATGCTCCACTAACAAGATTCAAAATGTCAAGACCTTCAGCACGTGGATAAAAGATCTTCAAATTAATGTTCTACAGCAGGAGAGAAACCGACTTCGCAAAGCAGCCAATACAACACAGCTTTCAACAGACTGGACACTCTTTCTTAATGTTCGAAACAAACTTAAGAAGTGCATTAATGAAACAAAACTCTCATTTTACCCAAAGGTTTTATCATCAAAAAGACCAAAAGAAGTTTGGAACGTAATAAACCGAATACTGCATCCAAACAACAAAACTATTAAGCACGATCCTGAAACCCTGAACAACCACTTTCATACTGTTGCGGAAAAACTAACGAATAGAAAGTCTCTAACAAGTACTGAACTACACAGTCTAATAAAAACATTTCCAGACAATCCGCAAGGGTTCACGATTAAACCAATCACCTACAACGTCGTAAAAACTTCACTAAAAAAATAAGGGAAGATTGCTCACAGGACATGATAACATACCAATTATTCTCTTGAAACCAGTGAGTGATTACATTATCTCTCCACTCTGCCATATAATCAACGATTTCGTCAGCGAAGATACGTTTCCAACAGAGTGGAAAATAGCAAGGATCACTATACCGAAAGTCAAATCTTCATCCGAAGCAGTAGATTACCTACCTATATCTGTCTTGCCCATCCTGTCAAAGGTATACGAAAGAGTCATACTACACCAGTTGTTAGAATATATCGAAACATTATACAAAAATACACAGCATGGTTTTCGAAAATCCAGATCAACGGTTACTTGTCTTCTTAAGCTAAGGGACGACATACTGAAAGCGATGAGTAGAGGGGAGGTAACAGTAGCTGCCTTTGCCGACTACTCTGAAGCGTTTGACACCATCGACTACGCGACTCTACTGCGAAAGCTTGAAAAACTAAATTTCTCTAAAGATTTCCTTCACTGGTTAACAGAATACATTGCCGATCGCAAGCACTTTGTACAGATTGACGATAAGTCATGCAGCATGCGTAATACTGGTTTCGGTGTTCCTCAAGGATAAATACTTGGGCCAGTAATCTTCAACCTTTACGTCATCGACCTCCCTAATCATCTGAACGTATCCGGATCACTCGAATATGCCGATGATACGACGACGTATGACCATTGCGAAGTCACACAAGTAGCAGAAAAGAATATTTACAAAACCTTATATCGTGGTCAACAAATTCCAACCATGTTTTTAACACTAAAAAAACAAAAACTATGTTATTTAGCACCAGGCAACTTTCACGAACCCACAACATCAAAAACGCTGATACCAAGCTTACGTGCAATGATCATCTCCTGGAATCATCGGAGGAGCTCAGAGTCCTTGGAGTGACGTTTAACCAACATCTCGACTGGAAAGTGCATATCAACTCTGTCGTAAAAAAAATTCTTCGGTACACTCAAATTATTGAAGCTCATAAAACTACTGGACTATGGCAACTCGATGTACATCGGCACGACTCCAGCGTACTTAAGAGGCTTCAAAAGGTCCAAAATGCAGCGGCTGGTTTGGTTTTACAAAGACATGCGAATATCGGAGACGTTATAAAACTGTCATGGCTGCCAGTGCTTGAGCGATACAAGTATGCGACAGCTGTGCTTGCCTTCAAAGCTTGAACATGAAATTGTTCCCGACAACATGCAAGTCAAACGAAAGATCAACCATAAAACCCTTCGAACTAACACCAACATCACAGGAGCAATGATCGACTGTAATGACAGCGTTACGACATTCCAAGCAGAAGCAAAGACTGTCTTTAACGATTTACCAAAGGCCATAAGGGATTGCAATGAACTTAATGAATTCAAAAACAAAAGTAAAACGTACTTAGTTGACAAAGACTTAGCACGGGCAATGATATAAATTTTTTAAGTTATTACAGTCTCCCATAGCTAAAATTTTTGATGTTGTTGATGTTGTTGCTGTGTGTGTATAAGTGGTCCACAAGTGCTACCAATTCCTGTTCTTTCAATTTACGCGCCTATGATCCTATCCTAATCAAGATGTCAATTTTCCATTCTCACTACAATTTAATTCGGATACTCAAGTATTTATGGTTAAATGTATTTATTTGTTTAAGTATTTTATTTTGTGTGTGTGTTTAAGTGGTCCACAAGTGCTACCATTTCCTGTTCGTTCATTTATGATGTTATCCTAATCCTTATACCAATGTCTTTATCAACAGATTTACTTCCGCATACTAGAGCAATAATGTTTGTTTTCCGTTCTTTGTGTTTCAAGGATTTTTTACTTTACGCTATTTCATATATATATATAAACTTACGCATTTCAAGATGAAGAACCATGTAATTGATGGATATGCTTGACAAATGTGTTTCATCAGGTAGAATCCTTCTGTAGATTTTCGACACGTAATTAACCCGAATTACCGATTTTTTCGGTCTTTACCTGAAAATCGGGAGAAACCGGACTTCCCGGCAATTGTTCACGACTTTTCATGCGACCTATGTTAAAACCATAAAGTATGTTAAATAACCTTTATTTGGCTTTCAGAAACTTTAAACAGAATGTAAAAATTCACTCCTGAACTAAAGTAATTGAATTTTACGCAGATAGTTGTATTTTGAACAAATTTTTAGCTCTCGATGACGTCATAAAAAAAGTACTGACATAAGCAAAAAATTATTGCTCCTATGTTGTTTCTTTTTACTATACGTTTGCCAGATTCAATTTAGACAAGCTGATAAAAAGTTATTAGGGGAGAGGGGGAAGAATCCACCCCCCCCCTGGTCATAAAATGTTTGAAAACTCCGGACCGAATTGGGTTAAGGTCTAGTTTTTCTATGTCTTTGTATTTGTATCTATGTATTTGTCTAGAACCTGTTGAATTCGAGGATGTGGACATCGTTGATTACGCTTATGACTTTTGGTCAATTATGCATTACGGGTCAATGTTTTCTACAAGAAACGGCCTTCCAACAATTAAAGTGAAAAAGGAATATCCCTATCTAAAACCCAAACTGGGACAACGGAAGTCATTATCTTACCTCGACATCGCTAAAGTAAAATCCATGTACAACTACAACCAAATTCCAAGCGCAGAG
Source organism: Hydractinia echinata (assembly GCA_030067915.1). NCBI lineage: Eukaryota > Metazoa > Cnidaria > Hydrozoa > Anthoathecata > Hydractiniidae > Hydractinia > Hydractinia echinata. The sequence continues at coordinate 644,910 of JASGCC010000150.1, forward strand.
AGCAAAATTATTTGCGTTAGCAAGGCTACCAAAGGTCGTGATTACAGAGGCAAGTTGGATTACACAGAAAGAAGGAGCAATGTGCCAACCCTGGAACAAGAAGTACCCAAATTCTCATGACTACGATTTGTCTGACAAAGACGACGGGCTTGGTGAGCATAACTATTGTCGTAACCCAGGTGGTGAAAGAGAGCGACCATGGTGTTTCACAACTCTAATGGATACCGAAAAGCAATACTGCGATCTGGAAATGTGTGTTGAGTAGTATCAAAGTTAGAAGAGCAAAGGTCAATGATATGCGCAAAATATCGTGGAACACTTAGTATTTTCTTCTTTATTTAAGAAATAATTATTTGTGAATTCGTGAGAAACAATGTCTGAAAATAGATAAAATTCAGCGTTAAAAGTCTACGTTTTTTTCCGTGACCTTTTTTAGTAACGTTTTTACCAAGAGAAAAGTCTCTCATATCACCTTGATGTCATAAACAATTGGGTCAGGAAAATGCGAAGACCAAAATAAAAACTGGGCCAATACTTGAATAACTACTTAAAGTTCTTTATATTGATAGTCATTTTCAAATAAACTCATTGAACTTCAGCGACGGCAGCAAATTCAACATGTCTCGCACGTAAAAAAAAAAAAAAAATTATCTCAGGTTGCATCTTCAATAACTGTTCTGTTGTGTATTTCTTCTTAAATATTTTTTTATTCTTTTAAGCATAAAACGATTATTGAGAAAAATTCTACAACCTTTCACAAAATGTGACCGATCTTAACGAAAACCAATTTTCTTTGTACCCATCCTCGAAAGGGCTGAGTAACGGAGGCAAAAGAAGTGTAATCTTTTTGTTACTTAATAAAGGGATGATGAACTATTATTTTGACTGATAATCGCATTTAACAAGGAACATTTTCACATGCGCACAGAATATTTTGTTATTTGACACAAAGGGCGATAAAGGTTTTTCTTTTGTTTATTAGTTACTTGAAACAATTAAAATCACTTTTAAGTTTCGTATTGCATTTTATTGATTAGTTTCGACATATTACAAATGTCATAATCATGATACAGTAAATTTTGGTTAGGTTACAAGTGTTGTATATAAATTTACAATTCCTATGTGAATATTTACTATATAAAATAATACATAAATACACAATAATTACAATGCTTTATAATAATAAAAATGCGTGCAAATCTAATTACAGTAGACGTCCGTTAATTCGAATGCCGCTTAATTCGAATTTTCCGTTATTTCGAACAAATTGCCAAGTCCCTTGAGTTTGGTTTGATAAAGTCTTATATTTTGAGCTGCTTAATTGGAACTCCGATAATTCGAACATTTCGCTAATTCGAACAATTTTTTTAGTCCCAAGGCTACATTATGCTCGTTAATTCGAACTTTTGTGTATCAAAAAGTTGGAAAAGTCCATGGCAGAGTGATATTATACGTGTACGTCTACGCAAAGTGTGTGTATGTTTGATTTCCAAAACATTTGATTTTAAAAATGTTCATTACTTACGTGTACGTTTAAAACGTTCGATTTTTAAAATACTTTAGAATCAAATCAAATGTTTTGTATTCAGCTGTTTGTATTTTCGTTTGCTATTCACGTTTAAAGATGTTAATCGCTGGAAAACGCAAATAAAACCACAAAAGTTTGCGTGAAAAATGTCAGGCCTTTAAGGATTTACAAAAAGGGATGAGTAATAAAGATGTAGCAGCAAAATAAGATGTACCGAAAAACACTTTGTCAACATGGGTCAAGAATAAAGAAAACTTTTAGATGCGCTAGAAAAAGGAACCAATGTAAAACAACAAAAGTTGAGAACAGGTAACTTGAATTAGTAGACAAGACTGTTTTAAATTGGTTTCAAAGCATGCGAAGTCAAAATGTCCCAATATCAGCAGCCATGCTTCAAGAGAAAGCAATTGTATTCGCCAAAGAATTAAACGTTGAAAATTTTCAGATGGTTGGCTACGATGTTGGAAGGAAAGAAACCACATATCAGACCATATCAGGAGAATCGAAATCAGTTACACCAGACATGGTTAATGGGTGGTGGGAAACTTCTCTCCCCACACTTTTGCCAAACTACGAGCTTCAAAACATTTATAATGCTGATGAATTTGGACTTTTTTACGAATGCCTTCTAAATAAAACGTATCAACTTAAATCTGAATATTGCTCCGGTGAGAAGTTAAGTAAAATACGCATTACTGGCTTGGCAGCAGCTAAGGCTATTGGAGAAAAACTACCGATGTTTGTCATTGGCAAGTCTAAAAAGCCACAATGCTTCAAGAACATCATATTTTTACCATGTCGCTATAGAAATCAATGCAAGAGTTGGATGGATAGTGTGTTGTTTGAAGAGTGGGTTAGGGAGATGGATAGGAAATTTGCTGATGAAGACAGAAAAATTGCATTAATCATTGATAATTGCCCTGCCCACCCGGATATTTAAAATCTGAAAGCAATCAAGTTGTATTTCCTTCCACCAAACACCACTTCTCAGACCCAACCAATGGATCAGGGTGTAATTCGCACTCTTAAAGCGATCTATCGTAAGAACGTGGTTTGTAACATTATCAGATAACTCGAGAGAAATAAATTGCCTCCAAAAATAACCCTTTCAAGGAATTGGAAGAAGAATTGAGAATCTTCGTACAACCCAACCCGATCTTGTTGTAGATTCCACAGATGCGTCTTCCTTCACTGACGTTGATGCACAAGTTGCAGCTATACAGCCACCTCTCTCTGACGCCGAAATTTATAGCCAATTTATTAGATATGGAACATGACAGCAGCGGTGACATGATGATGGCGATAATGGTGCATTAGAAATTGAAGATGAACCTGTGGAGTGCCCCAGCCGAAACGAACTTCTCGATCTGGTAGGAATAATGAAGCAATTTGCATTATTCACACATGGCGAGGAAACAGTTCAATCGTATGCTAATCGCATTGGTCTCATAATTGACCAGCATTTTGCGCAAACGAAAAAGGAAACAACGTTAAAAGATTTTTATAAAAAGTTGTAGTAAAGTTGTAATAAGTGTTTATTAGCATAAAACCTTTAAACGTTTATTAAAATTCTTGTTTTTTCTGAACTTCCGATAATCCGAACATTCGTTAATTCGAACAAATAATTTAGTCCCTTGAGTGTTCGAATTAACGGACGTCTACTGTACAATGTGTTAAAAATTAGCTAAATAGTCATAACATTTTAGCATTTTTACATAAATGTTTGAAAATATATGACTGTTTGTCAGTGACCAAATGTTCCGCAATCCTGGTTGATAGGTGTCTACGAGTTTCACCTATATAACTGACATTACAGCCAGCACAAAGAAATTTGTAAACAACACGAGATTTTAAAGCATTTGGTATTTTATCTTTAGTTGAAAACATGGCAGAAATCTTATAAGAGGAGAAAACGATATTAATGAGTGTATCCTTACAATACTTACCACACAATTTACGTAGTTTAGTTTTAGTATACTTGAAGAAGCTACCAATGTATGGTAACTTAAAAATATTACCATACTTCTTAGATTCAGTTTTTATAGTGCCACTTTTATGTTTTTTTGTTAACAAAATTAGAAATCTCCTTGTCAATAATGTGTGGCGGATACGAATTTCTACCTAAAAGTTTTTTAAGGATTTCTGCATGAAAAATAGTCCACGTAATGCTAATTTCAAAAGTTCTATGTATTAAAGTCTTGACTAAACTAAGTTTATATTTCAATGGTGTAAAGCTTGTAAAATTCGTGTAAAGCCCAGTAAAGGTTTCCTTACGAAACAATGATGGTATAAATCTTCCAGTACTAGAGGATGTTATTAAGACAGCTAAGAAAGGCAACTTATGTTCAACTTCAGTTTCCATGGTAAATTTAATGTTTGGGTGTTTATTTTTGATAAATTCAAGGAAGTTCTCAGCTTCAATTTTATTACGCAAAAGACAAATATGTCATCAACATATCTTCTGTAAAAAATAATTTTAAAAGAATCATAATCATCTATCCAGATTTTTTCAAAGTGTGACATAAATAGGTTGGCAAGGACATGTCCAAGTGGCGAGCCCATCGAATTTGATCATAGAATGTATTATTAAAAAGAAAATGAGTTTCAGATGTTGCAAATCAAAATAACTCCTTGAGTTCATGTTTAGTAATTTTGATGCTTGGATCTGATTAAAAAATTAAGTCTACAGCAAGTCTATTGTTTCATTTAGTGGAATGTTTGTGAAAAGACTAGTGACGTCATATGAGAGCATAAAATAATTATTAGAACAATAGGTCTTAAGTTTAATTTGTCAGAATGAGATTTCAATTTATGTAATTTTGCCAAACCGTATATCAGGCTACTGAAGAACCACTAGGATATATTTTAGAATAATTAGCCTCAGTAAAAAAGTGTTTCTTTTTTAATTTTCATAGAAATCGTTGCAAACGAGCCTCTCATGAAATTGTTGAGAAGATAAAGTAGAGTAGCATAAATTACTGGAGTGCATTACAATGAAGTTTTGTGTGAATCTATTGTGTCTACCCACCTATAGTCAATATTTGATTAAAAGTCTTATTGTTATATTTTTAAAGTCTTATATATGTTTTTCCCTGTGGGCCAACCTTTCCCCTACAATACACCTGCTGGTTGTACACAAGCTTATCGTTACTACCATTATATCTTTAATTAGCAATATTCATGGAATTGTAATTTTTTATATATCAAGAAAGAAAATTATCAATCTAATGATTTCTGCGTTCTAATAATATATTGGCAACTCGCATTGAACTTTATAAAATAATTTTTTTTTAAATATTTTGCCTTTTTTATCATTTCGCTGTCAAAAATTGATATTTTCTATTCAAAATAGATATTCTATGAATTAAAAGTTTTCCAATGATAAAAAAATGTTCAAACTGTTTCTATCTCTAAAAAAGTGTCGACTCCGTCTTTCTAGAAACTTAGGCTCATTCATACTGTTAACCCTATTCGGTCCGGGGTTTTTCGAACATACTATGACCGGGGGGGGGGGGGATTTCGCCCCCTCAATAACTTTTCATAGGGTTGTTCAAATTGAATCAAACTTGGCACACTTATAGTACGTCATAAAAGAAACAAAATGGCAGCAAACAATTTTTGTTTGCGTCAGAACATTTTCTGTGACGTCATCAGAAGCTTGAAACTTGTTAAAAATGCCACTATCAGCTTAAAAATTAATTACTTTTGTTCTAGAGCGAATTTTTACATTCTGTTTCAAGTTTCTGAAAGCTAAATAAAAGTTATTTAACATTTTTTCAGTTTTTTACATGACTCGCATAAAAAATTGCCAAAAATTGCCCGAAAATCCGGGTTTTTCCGATTTTCGGGTAAAACCCGACAAAATCAGGAATTTGTATTAGTCACGTGTCCGAATTATGCGAAATGATTCTTCTTGATGAAAAAAGTTGTGTTGCAAGTTTCAAGTTCTAAGGATAATCCTAACAGGAGCGAATAGGGTTAAGACGTTTTGATTTCTAAAAATAGGGCTTGACAAGCAGTAGCTTATATTACACAACGAGAGATCACCAGACCCAAAGCCACGTGGCTCTTTTGTTGTATATATAAACATATTGTTATATGACTTGTGTATTGAAAATGGTCGTTGAACGGTCGAAACGTCGCAATCAATAATTCTTCAAAATAATAAGCGAATTACAACAAGTTATTAAAAAAAAGAAAGGGGAGACTTTGTTTAAGATTTATCGCACCCTGCCACCTAAAGTAAATTTTGTCAAGGTACCTTATCAGGGTAAGGAGAACTCCTTTCTCATCACTATCATCAATCGTTAGTCCTCCTTAAAGGAGAACTAACGATTGATAACAAGTTGTGCTTAAAATGTTAATTCAATTTCCGCGCTCTGCGAGGAAATTGTTTGGTTTCCACATTGTACTCATCCGTCCAGCACTTTTAGCAAAAATGGATAAATTACAGACCTGTCACCTTTTCGTGTTATTTTAATTTCTCGATATATCTTTTCTACCCTTTTAACTTAATTTCTAGTCTGTTTCTTAGCTCGTCTGATTTATGTAAACTTTTCAAGAGAATTTAAATTAGTTTAATTCAACTTGTTTTTAATGCTTGTGTCCTCAAACTGTTAGTGCCATTGGTTCCATTGGTTCAAGAAAATGCGTTTCGTTGTCTCCCATTTTGACAACCGTTTGTGCTGTTACGTTACGTTACGAATTCTTATTGTGTAATCTGCTCCTAAAAGGTTTGCTGAAGTCTTTCTTGGTTTGGTATACAGTCCAGTTTTATGTTCAATTTGCTTTTGTTAGGTAGCTAAATGTTGGATTGTTTTTATGTCAAAGTAATAAAGTGAAACCTCTAGCTAGCCAGCTGTAGCTAGCTAGCTACCCTTTAGACCTCTTTTCAGCTATGTTATGTATGACTAGCTAGCTAGCTAGCGAGTTAGTTTGTAAGAAAGCGGAAATTTGATGATTCTTGATGGTAGCTAGCTAGCTATCATGTTTTGTTAGTCAGGGATAACTGCAAATTAGGCTATGATTCTCTTTAGGCGATTTATCTCTCCTAAAACACAAACTATCAAAAAGCTAGCTAGCTAGCTATGCTTTCAATGCTCCAGAGATATTTTTGATTGCTTTTCGCACTGTTAGGGGAGCCTGCCATACACATGTCACACATAACGTCGTTTGGTGGGGGAGGGTGGGAGACAAGGTTTCCGATAGCCGCAAACGCCCGCATTATATAAGGGCGAGTTTAAGCGACTTTTTGACAACTCTCAAAGTAACTAGAGTTGTGTAACTTCATTAATATTTATTGAGCAAATCTTATTAAATATAGCCACTTCAAAAACTCTACGACAACAAACTTTAAACAAAGTTTGTTCATGGTATCGTTCGCAGTATTCTGCCATTATATTTTTCATCAAGTTTTGTGCAGAAACATTGGAATACAAGGCTCGATGTCATACCGTTATTAATTAGTTCCGCTAAGAAAAGTTCATGAAACTTTTATTGAACAAAGATGACTCAGCAAGCAACTACGTTAAGGGGAAAAAGTTTCGCGGGAAGAAATTTTCAATTTTCGCAGAATTTACTTTCGCGGATGAGAAGGTAAAATGGACGAATTTCGTGGAATTTAATATCGCGGAAAGGGCCAAAACCGCAAAATTAATTTTCTTCCCTTAAGGTAAATTTAAAAAAATGGCGTAACTAGACGTAACCACATAACCACGCTGAGAGAATCTAAACGTGGTTAATGAGATCACCTGAATAGGAGATGCATGTCTAGGCTATGAAAAATCTAATTTGCGGTTTATCCCTGATTGACATTGAAAATATGTTACTCTTTTGTAAAGTGTGGGGGGAGGAAGGGTCATAATAAAATGACGTGTGAAATGCGAATATACTCTTAAGATGAATGGGGGGGGGGGGGGGATAAAAATAAAATGGAGGGGTGGATATTTCTTTCACTCAGACATCATCTAGAGAAGAACTAAGGTGTAATAGAAAATTCAATTAGTGACAATTTGATTTATACATATTCAACGAAAGAAAATTTGTTTGATATTTGTTCTTAATTTTTGTTCTGAAAAAGAGTTGTCAGGCACTAAACAGTTTTTGTTTTCTGGGAAATTTTAAAAGCTTAAAAGCTCATTATGATGGGGGTCATTATAAAATGCTATAGGGGTGAAAACAATGCAATATGACCCACAATATCACATATGTACTTTTGATATGTTATGCATATTTTAATTATAGTTTCAGATGTTATTAATGTGATATTCCCACAATTCGAACACGAAGAATTAGGTGATCAGTTCTTATCTCTTGAAACATGAAAGATTTCCTACGACTACAGAAATGTGATTCCGGAAATTCTTATTAAACATGATTCCGATGGCGAAAGTATCGATGAAGATGAACTTTTATCAGACAAACGATAGTAATGCTGTGATTTTTTTGTAGCATCACGCTTTTATATAGCAAGTATACTCTTTTGTTGTGTTGCAAGGTTTTTACCTAATTTGTGTTCTTTTATTTACGCAATAAGACGCAAAAATATTAGTAAAAAATATTAGTCTACTTTGCTTGTCGTCAACACAGAAGTATTGAACAGTTTTAGAAATACATTTTAGTTGTGGATGATGATAACAATTTGTAAATATATTTTGCTTTTAACGAACTTTTATCTTGAAAGGTTACCACCTTCAGGTTATTTTAGATTTCGTTTTGTCCCCATCTCTTGTCTCGCTGATATACAATGATATTCTATGAAACGACCCCATTAACAATAATCGGCAAATTTAGAGCCTTCTCGGCGTTATATAAAAAGTAATACCATTTTTTGAAACTACACTTGTCAGGGGATACAACGGTGAAAACCGAATGTAAAAAAACGCATGGAAAGTGAGTTTTCTCGCGCCATACATTAACTCTCTCCCCATCCTAAAAGGCAGAAAGCAAGTCTTGCTTAAGCTTTCTTCGAGGATATAAAATTGAGTTTCTCTCAAACGAAAGCTTAGACGCAAACGACAGCGTCTTCAGAGCAAACCCCGAGTTCAAGTAAAGCAAACCCCGAATTGAAATTGACCAATAAGCACAGCTTGGCCACATCTTACTTTCTTAAATAGCTTAGGAATAAATTATATTTGTTTGGGTGAGTGAAACTATTTTCTTGAAAAAGATAAGAGTTCCCGATATTGACCACGTGATCGGAGAACAATAGAAGTAACCAATCAAAAAGCGCGGTCAGTGTTCTGACCGCAGAAAATTCGTTTGCGACCGTAAATTTCCCCCACCTTTACTCTTCCGATTTCCCGGTGGTAAGAAAAATCATGCCGGGTCTCCTGGTTGAAGGGAGGGCGACTAAAAAATCCAAAAATGTTTCTATACATTAATCCGACATAAAAAAGATGTCGGCAACAATTTTTAGTCGGTAAAAATATTAGTCACTTCCGCAATTTAGTCGCGACCTGAATAGAATGTATCTGACTTTTTTCACGCGTTAGCAAACCCAATGTATGAAGTCTAGAGGTCAAGTCAACTTTTTAAAAATCGAACTCTGCAAAAATAAAAATACGGATAACACTCGTTGGTTACAACTTTTTAGGGGCTGTTCATATGGGAAATATTTCCTTGGGAACCGGGTAAATGTTTCAGCATGATTTCAAGTCGAGATATCGGGTTGTTAACAAACTAAACAGAACATAAAAAGGCGGCGGAAATTGTTACAACCGCCAAGGGTTTTCTTGTTATAATTTAAATACAAACTGTGTTAATTTTTTTATATTTGTGAGCTTTGGTATTTAATGTCAAAGTAGCCCTACGGTCACCGCCACGACAGTGTGGATTAAGATTTTCTGTTCCGTAAATACTAAGTCCCCAACAAACAAACGCATTCTGGATGAACAAAGCGAGGGGATGCTAAACTCATGTGATTGCCTAAGAGTAATTTTTGAAAATAAAACTTCAAATGATTATGCGCAATAAAGTGTACTGGAAGTGATTTTGTGCAAAACAAAACCAAAATAGTCTTAAAGTTTTTCTTTGTTTACCCACTTTCGCATGTTGTTAAATTGTTAAAAATTATTGTTTCTACGATGATGTTGTTCTACTGGAATTTAACTTGTCTTTTTCATCGCTCAAACCTTGCGATGAATTATAATCTCTCTGGGAAGACTAAGAAGTGAGTGCATCCTCACAAGTCCTGGCTGAGCTATGTACGCCGTCAGACGTCACAAATCAACAAAATATGTACGAACCAAGTTGGCTCTTGTTCGATAATGGCGTCAACCGGTAATGTAATTATGGCTTTTTGGGAATGAAATTTGGACATAATTAAATGCGAAAATTTTAAAATTGTTATGTTATGTTGTTTTCGTGATATGTAAAGAATGGTTTTATTACATAAAAACATATATGTAGTTTTTCCGTTAGTTCTCTTTTAAGTCAAATCAACTAGTTTTAATATGAACAAATAAACTTTGATGATTACTGGAAAGCAAATGATAACAAAGAAGGAAAGACAAAGAAAATTTCTCTATATATACTTGTTTAAAAAAACAAAAACAATTTAACCCTATTTGGTTCGGGGTTTTTTCGAACATAACATGACCACATAACTTTTGATAGGCTTGTCTAAATTGACCTAAACTTGAGACACTTTTAGTACGTCTTGAGAGTAACAAAATGGTAGCAATAGATTTTTGCTTAAGTCAGCACTTTTTCTGTGACTTGAAATTTGTCGAAAATACCACTATCTGCTTAATTTTGAATTCCTTTTTACATTCTGTTACAATTTTCTGACAGCCAAATAAAAGTTATTTGACATGTTTTCCTAGTTTTACATAATTCGTATGAAAAAATGTCAAAAATTGCCCGAATTTCCGATTTTCCCGATTTTCGGTTAAAATCTGAAAAAATCGGGAAATCAGATTATTCACGAGTCCAAAATTTACAGAATGATCTCATTTGATGAATTTAAATTGTGTTGTTTCAAGTTATAAGGATAATCCTAACGAACGTTTTGTGTCTTTCCGGCTATAAGGATTTCATAGAGATGTTTAGGGGGTAGTTTCGAGTAATATATAAGTATGTGACATTACCTAATAGGTGAGTATAAAAGCTCAGTAAGTATCATAACCATGCAGCATAACAAGTAAGAGTTATTAAAAAAAACAGCAAGGGGGAGGCAGAAAAAAAATATGTATATATAATAAAATAAACGACAAATGACTCGATATATTGTTAGTATTCCTCCTTAATATATTTGACAATTTCGTCAGACGTCTGACGTCCAAGTGCATAAATGAAGGAATCTTCAGAGGCAATCTTTAACATGTGTGTCAGATCATACCACTTAAAACCCACTATTTGAATAAGTATTCCTCTGGATTTTAATGGTTGAACAGCTGTTCCGATAGTAGGGTCATCTTTGCTATCTTCAAGCCTAGCATCCGACAAGATAACAAAAATCTGAAAAGAGAAAACAGTATTCAGTCCGGTATTTGGATATACAACAATACAATCCAACGATTTAGAAAAGAAGGTTGGATGATAGTGGGTTAGTAAATTGGAACATTAATGGGATAGGGGAAGGGGGACATATCACTTGTAACATTACATACTTTTCGACTATTTTTGCGCATTCCGTGTCTCGAGCTGAATAAGGTGTCATTTGCAAACTTCAGTGCCAAATCAAATCGTGGACCAGACTTTCTGGCTTTCACTGCATTAATCTTTCTTATTAAATTCTTCTTATCTAATACGGCGTCATTGAAAGAATTAAAACTAAAAATCGATTGACTGTCTTCAGCAAATGCCATAGCTGCCACATGGGTCTTATCCGCTCCAATATCGAAGGATTTGACAAGTTTTCTAGCCAAAATCTTTGCGTCTTTCACAGCGTACTTCATGGTTGTGGAAACATCAATCGCAATTCCGAGATCAATTGGCTCAGATACTCCACAAAAGAAAAGAAAGGATAAGATACATAAAAGGAAATCGTTTTTTAAAGAGAGTAACAAAAAGTAGAAAACACTTACAAACATTTGGTAGAACCAACAACAACGCACCAACGATACAACACATTGTTGAAATGCTAGAAATCATCTTTCTCCTCGTCTAATTCGACTTTAAAATTAAGTTTATAAGGGCATACTAAGATATGTTTCAAACAGCTAACTAAACATTATAATTTTGCCTTCTTATACAGCTATGTGTATCACGTGATCTACGTAAGTTTAGTTTCGAATCTTTGGTTGCTGTGATGGCAAGGCGCTAAATTGATCCAGAAGTCACGTAATAGGCTAGGCTATTCTGTATTATATGAAAGTATAGCATTTAAAAATATTTATCTATGAGAATACAACAACAAACTCACAGTTGTTTTCATAAGAGGTCTTAGAAATTACTTAGTTACACACTCACAGTTAGATTTTGCGGTGTCAGTTATATTTAGTCAGTACATTTATACTGAAAACAATTACAAAGCACATTTGTCTGTTATCTCTTGCCTTTTCGAAAACATACGATGGAGTTTCGATTTTCTTTACGTAACAATTATTTAGAAGTCGCAGTCAAATGTCAGCCCTCAAAGGTTTTATCATTAGTAATGACATGTAAGAAAATAGCCGCTTCAAGGTCGAGTCGTTTTACATTAATCTTTGCACAAATCAGGCGCAGTTATACTTTTGTTGCAATGTATATATAAGACTTTTATAAATATTTTACTGAAGTCCAGCTTATTAACAGCACAGCCGAAACTTGCACGGATGCTAAAATAAACTGGATTGAAATGTAACATCTAGTCCTCCACTACGTTTCTTGGTGTGAATATTGAATACCCTTTTTGGAAATTCCAAGTTTAAGTAATTAAGTCGGGAATTTTGATTGTCCTTATGGAAAGAACAACAAAGGAGTCTATTCCCTCTACGCATTCGCTACAGCAGAGAGATTACGTTGCTGTGGTGGAGTATCATACTTCACAGGTTAGTTCACCCAGGCTGTGCTGCTCATGCAATGAGTGGGCAGATACCTTGCTCGAAGCTTGAATCTTGCTATTTGCTCTACCTACCAAGCTATCAGGCTTGAAGATTTAGCAAGTTTTTTGATAGGTATATTTTGTGTTTGCGAAAATATCCTTTGGTACAGATTGATAAAATAGTTAATATATTAACAAGAACAGACATTGTTACATTTACATTATCGCAATTAATAACTTAATCGGGACATTGAACACTTTGATGCTAATACCGACTGTTGGAGTTCATATGTTGAACGCTTAGAACAGTATTTTATCGTAAACGAGATCGACGATGAGAAAAAAGTTGCTGTTTGTTTAACAGTTATTGGACCAAACACTTATACGTTATTACGAAACCTTCTGTCACCGGCCAAGCCTGCTTTTCCTGAAATTGTGCTGACGCTTAACTTTATCTAAATCCCAAGCCCGTTGTTATTACTGAGCGTTACAAGTTCTATGAACGATACTAAAGAGAATATGAGAACTTAGCAAATTATATTGCCGCACTTTGCAAACTTTCTAAAAAATTTTATTTTGGTGACTTTTTAAACGAGCCTTTGCGGGACAAGTATGTTTGTGGCATGTATAGTGCTAAAGTCAAAAAACGGTGATTGGCTGTACGCAACCTTACATTGTCAAACACGTTAGAATTGCAAGAAGGCTGCATCCTGTACAGAAGTTAGCTATAGCTAGCTTTATTTATTTCTATTCTTTTAATGTTTTTATTCAGTTTGGTATATTATTATTTATTTTCATGTTAGAGTTGTGACTATCTACCTAGCTTTTTTGCTAGCTCTGGCTAAAAATTGAAAGTAGCAAAATGCAGTTTGGCTAAACAAAATTCTTATGTTGAATGCTGTCAAGAAGCTATACTTTTATTACTGTCACAGAAACTTATACTCTAAATAAAATTGCTGAGTGATTTTTTTCAGCTGGACGAGGCAACGACGGGCTGTGGGTATTGCACCTATACGCATGTGCGACGCGGTTTACCTGTACTAAGCGCTCAGCCGGGCGTACGACCGGATGTTTCCTGTGTTTCTACTTAAACTTTGCAATAGAGTTTTTTGAAAAAGGCTGTTACGCCTATGCGCATGTGTGACACGATTTACCTTATTAAGCAGTCAGCCTGTTGTCACGATTAATTTTTGAACTTCTTTACACATATTCCGCAAAATAAAAAAAATATTACACCCGAAACACTATAATGTTGTGTGCGCTTCACTCGATTTACGACATACTGCATACCTGTACTAAAGTGTTTACCTGGATGTGTCGCACTCCTCCGTTCGGTCAACGCAGGGTCACATAGTTACTCGGGGCTTAAATCAGCGTTTCCACGCCGGGTCTCCGCCTATTGTCTTTTAAAATGCCTTTTCGCATGTTTTTAACTTTTGACTTTAACCAAAAACTTGTTTATTTTTCAAATTTTAATTTTAATGAGACACTGTCAAGTACAGAACATTCTGATACACGATTTTATTTGTAAGCAAGTTAGGATTTTGGTCAGTTCTCAGGTCAATATCTTGATCCGGAGTTGCTTGTTTGCTTAATTTTAATCAATTAATTTTCATAATTTATGTAAGAAGGGAAAAGAAGAAAATACGTCATGTTTTTGGTAAAAGGAAGTTCTTTAAAACTATATATTTTTTTTGTTTTTGTTTTCTTTTTGTTGTCGCAATAGCTCAACATAGTGTTTTCTTTATCTTCGGCATAGTTTATATTATGTTTTTTAATGCTTGGTTCTCACCTGGCACTAAAGAGCACTAAAGAGCACTAACGAGCGATATCTCGTGTTTTTTTCGTAAGTGAGAATCAGTTTCAACGCTCCTTAGTGCTTATTGTCGCCCATTAGTGCTGTTTTTCGGGCACTGACGAGCACTAAGATTCTTAGTTTTATTGTTTTCTTCTGAGATCAAAGGTGCCGACATTCGTGCAAAAGTATTTTGTACAGAACATGATTTCCAAATGAGGAAATAGAGTACGTTCCATGCTCAAAAGAGATCGTATTTTTCTCTTATAGTGTGAATCACTTTAAAACAGACGCTCATTTTCCAGTGCTCTTTAGTGCTCAATTTCTATCGCTCTTTAGTGCTCTTTAGTGCCAGGTGAGAACCAAACCTAAAAGTTTCATTTTGGATGGGTTTCAAAGAAGCGCGCGAACAAAAGAAATTTGAATAGAATTGAAATGGACATCGCTTAGATGTACCTCCTTCTCTTTTACACCTCCTTGGCAGATGTTGCCAAGAACCTTAAAAGTAAATAAATACCTGCTTGCAAAAGAAATCGTTTATAAAATTATTTTTCAGCCGGGCCATTCAAAACACACAAATTTTTTATTTAGTTGCATTTATTATTTATTTGTCAAATGGAATAGCATTGTAGACTTTCATTAATTTTTATTTGCCGAAGAAAACACTTAAAAATTCTTCAGCTTACGCGTTTCTATTTTTCTATATTTTTGAATCAGTCAGTCAAATCTAGGGTCGAATAGAAATCTAAGGTAAAAAGAAATTTGATATAAAAGGAATAGATGCTTAATCCCAGTCGGCACACAACGTTATTGTAACGTTAGATTAACGTTAATTATTACGTTATCCTAACGTTAATGGTAGGTTGGTTTGGAAGGTTTCTCTAACGTAAAACGGTAACGTTGTCCTAACGTTAAGAGTTAACGTTAGGATTACGTAACGTTATGTTGCATTAACGTTGGCCTAACGTAATGGAACGTTGCATTAACGATAAACAACTTGAGGGATCGCAGCACAAAAAAGTTAATTATTTTGGTTAATTTTAATTTATTACTCACAAAATAAAAACTAAGGTAAAATGCTAACAAAACTAAGGTAAAATCAAGAAACCTATACTTAAGTGGATTAATTTGAAAAAGGCCGACAATTTATGTCATGTTAAAACACAGGAAATATTGTTGGTATGCTACTTTAAGAAAAAAAAGTTTCGCGGTACGAAAATCACCGCAAAATTTCAGGAATTTACTTTCGCGGTAAGTTAAAAAGCGATCAAAAAAGAGAAAATAA
The DNA here is from genome assembly GCA_030067915.1 of Hydractinia echinata. NCBI lineage: Eukaryota > Metazoa > Cnidaria > Hydrozoa > Anthoathecata > Hydractiniidae > Hydractinia > Hydractinia echinata. The sequence goes on from JASGCC010000150.1 coordinate 660,484, forward strand.
TATGACATTACAGTTTCAGAGTGACGATATTACGAATATTAATGAGTATGGACAAAAGAGAGAGATAAAATTGTCTTAGTTTTTTGTGACGAAATCAACTTTTTAGAAAAATATTTGGCGGGAATAAACTTTCGCGGTTGACTAACTTTAACGTGTTTTGCGGAAGGAACTTTCGCGGAAATTAAGGCTATAGTACCGCGAAAGTTTCTCCCCTTAAAGTATGTGACTATTGAAATCTGGAGAAAATAGTACTCGCAAAATATATAAAATAAGGCAATTCGCAAAAAGCTGTCTTCGCGAAATTTAATCCACTTAAAGGTATATATATATATACTGAAGATTGCGAAAGTATGAAACTATAGTATATCGAATTAAAAAATTGTCTTTGTTTCTTTCCCGTGTATACACATCTAAAAATATGTGCATAAAATTTGTACTACATGTCCACAATAAATTATTCGTTTTGGATTTCGTTTTCCCTTTCTTTCCTTGCCCCGCTGGTAAAGGGAGCGAATTTTAAAACATTCCCAATTTGTTCCTTTATCGCTGCTTCTGTGCAATCGTGTTGTTGTTGAACGCTATCTGTGAATATAACAAAAATACAATGTAAATTTATTATTTTAGTTTTCTTTTACTTTAATTACTTTCCTGTGTGCATTAACTAAATTTGTTATAGGGGTTAAAACTAAACTAGACCTACCAACTATAGCTCTACATATCCTCTTGTCTTGAAAAGCTTTCTTTTTGGCATCCCCACGGTTTTTTCCCGTCATGTTAAAGGTGGCCATTACACCAATCTAGGGGAAATTGTTTAATGCATTTAATTCCAACATCTGATAGGATCGTTTTTTCGTGTTGGTGAGTGCCCATGTACAAACCATTTTCAAAAGATTCATCATCCCTCAAATCACAGTACAAGTCATGGAATACCATCCTTGAAGATTCAATTTTCCTGTTTACCCATGGTAGCCAGTATGACCTTTGACTGCTTTCAAAAACTGACGTGCGGGAGCATCACAAACAAAAGCCAGTATTTTGACAATTAAAATATGCGACCTTCATGATCATAGCCATTTTCTGTAAGAAACTTATACTCTGCAAGAAAGTCATACAAGAAGTCATCCAGGTTTGATGGTTTACTATTACCAACATGTACTGCAACAATGAATGGTGGTAAAATAAATCTCTGTAAATTTTGTCCACAAAATTCTCCTCATATCGAACTTTAACTTTAATGAGACAAAACAATGTAAAATATTTTTGTGAAGTCCAAAAAAAATTTGTTTAATATTTTCACAAATCAATAATATGAAAGAATTCACTGGACAATATTTTCTGTGAATAAACAATTCGGCAAGATTAAGTTTCAACATTTTATGTATATATAAGCGAGAAAACAAAATACATAAAGGACCCGGTTTTTAAGAACATTGAGACGGAGGTTTTGCCAAAAATAAAGCACGTAAACTGCTGAAATTCATACATTCTTATAAGAAAAAGTTATGTATCATTATATTTTCCTTTTTTTGGATAAAAACCTAAAAAAAATTTCATTTAAAAAACGACTTTACCTTTTTTGTATCTAGAGATTTAATGATAAGCTATATGCTTTATCAATTTATATTATACTTACAAACTGAAGTATTAAGGCAACCTCGTCCCCAGGACTATTTGCTTCTCAACGGCGCTGCGCTTAGGTGCTGGGGTCGAGCTTGGTATTAAGGTTAACCATCACAATGCTTGATACAAATGTACAATTACTGACAGTCAGTAAGAGAAAGAGTAGTGACAGAGAGAGTATGACAGTTACATAATTACAGCAGCCATAGTTTAAATATATTATTTTTAAATATCATTGTACGCGATAAATGCTTTACTACTTGTGAAAATGTGAAAATCCAGCCTTTTTATTATTCTTGAGGTTGAATTCTCTTTACCGTCCCCTCCTCTTTCCCCCAAAGTAATGTTACTGATCTCTAGTACTCCAAATTTCTGAAGTACTTCTGTTATCATCAGCGAAACATATTCAATATTTAACATTGATTTGGGGTGGAAGGGAGAGTTCAAAATGAAATTCACATTTGTTTTTCTAGGGTTGTAGCTTAGCTGACTAGTTCCTATTTCCCGGGTAGTTATGCTTAAATAAACTGATCAGCAGTTTCAAAGTCTTATTTTTGCCTTTACGTGCTTCTATCAAGTAATTTTACGCATGTTAAACGTCTAAAAAATTAAGAGACCTTATCCAATTGTTATCTCAATTTTCCTCCCAACAAACGTTTGTACCAACTTTTGATCAATACGATGTCTCTCCCTCATCCCTTTTTGATGAGGGGTATTTTAGCTCCCCCCCCTCCCCTTCCCCCCGAATTTTTACAGCTCTTAAAAATAGGGTTAATCCTTTAGGAAAAGTGTGTGTGGGGGGAGGGGGATGCATGCCCTCATTTATTGTTTTAGGGATTTCTAAGTCATAGTAAGTAGTTAAGTATTTAAATCATTTATGCTTTTTCGATTCACTTTTCATTGTTGTTTTTTCTTCATTTGTTTTCTATTTAAGTTTTGTTTTTCAGGTCTTTGGTCGATGCTTAATGTTTTACGATCACCATAATTTTGAGCCTCTCATGACATTGTATTGCACTCATGGATTTACTTTTTTTAGAAATATAAATTCTCGGAAAAACTAGCTTAACAAGGCGAATATCTAGGTACGCTTTTGAGTATATTATAAACCAATATAAACTAGGTTTAAATAACGTTAAACACTTCTAACAACCAACCACTTAACCCTATTTGGTCAGTGGAAGGGGAGAGTGGATTCCGCCCCACCTAACTCTTTTTTACTATGCCGTAAATTTTTAGAGCCTTTGGTATTGGCCATTACTCGAAACTACTCCAAAAAATTTCTATGAAACCCTTATAATTATGAAAATGTAATAACTTTTGTAGGATTATCCTTACAACTTGAAACTTACAACACAAATTTATTTCATCAAGGGGGGTCATTTTGCAAATCAATAAAAAACAGGAAAATCAAAAATGGTCAATTCTTTTCATGCCAATTATATGAAAACCGGAAAATAACTTTTTTTGCTGTCAGACAATTTAGGAGAATGTAAAATTTGCTCTAGAACTAAAGTAATTGAAGTTTAGAACTAAAGTAATTGAAGTTTAGAACTAAAGTAATTGAAGTTTAGAACTAAAGTAATTGAAGTTTAGAACTAAAGTAATTGAAGTTTAGAACTAAAGTAATTGAAGTTTAGAACTAAAGTAATTGAAGTTTAGAACTAAAGTAATTGAAGTTTAGAACTAAAGTAATTGAAGTTTAGAACTAAAGTAATTGAAGTTTAGAACTAAAGTAATTGAAGTTTAGGCAGAATATAGTATTTTGTTCAGATGACGTCACAGAAAAAGTAATGAATAATTTATTGCTGGCATTTTGTTTCTTTTATGACGTACTACAATATGTTAGTGAAACCCCAGACACCGAATAGAGAAGAAATTTGAATAAAAAAAAAGATCAGAAAATTCTCGGGTAAGCTATCAAACGAAAACAAAATGGGTAAAGGTACAAGCAAAAGTCATTAAAAATAATAATTCTCTAACGTTTTTTATTCTCGGTATTAATAAAACCTTTTCAAGCGTACGTCCATCAAAATTATTTTCGAGATGGGAAGCTTCAAAGTTTCTCAGCGTTGAGTTTTAAATGCTAGAAAAAATATTTTTATTAGAGTTATTATCTAAACTGCTTTCTCTCTAATTCTTATCTTTGGAAGTTGGAAACGTAATGATGCACAGTCGTAACTTTGGAAACGTAATGATGCACAGTCGTAACTTTGGAAACGTAATGATGCACAGTCGTAACTTTGAAAGCATAATGATACACAGTCGTAATTTTGCAGGCATAATGATGCACAGTCGTAAATTTGAAAGCGTAACGATACGCAGCCGTCCATTTGAAGCATAATCATGCACAGTCGTAACTTTGGAAGCATAATGATGCACAGTCGTAACTTTGCAGGCGTAACGATTCACAGTCGTAAATTTGAAAGCATAATGATGCACAGTCGTAACTGTAAAAGCATAATGATACACAGTCGTAACTTTGGAAGCCTAATGATGCACAGCTGTAACTTTGGAAGCAAAACGATACACAGTCGTAACTTTGCAGGCGTAATGATGCACAATCGTAACTTGGAAAGCATAATGATGCACAGGCGTAACTTTAAAAGTCTAACGATACACAGTCGTAAGTTTGGCGGCGTAATGATCACAGTCGTAACTTTGAAAGCGTAATGATGCACAATCGTAACTTGGAAAGCATACTGATGCACAGGCGTAACTTTAAATGTCTAACGATACACAGTCGTACGTTTGGAGGCGTAATGATCGCAGTCGTAACTTTGAAAGCGTAATGATGTACAGTGGTAACTTGGGAAGCGTAATGATACACAGTAGTAAATAAAGTTTGCAAGAACTCATAGATCGTAAAGAAAATGGTAGCCTGTCCAGACTTTCATCTAAATCTTAGAAAATTTAAAATAATGAGTGAAGCACCCACAAAAAACCACTATGATCGGTATGACGGTATTAGGTTAACGTAACTTGTGAGATAGCACGTGCTTCGATATTGCATGTGGCCACCTGGAGAGCCAAATAGCTTGCCTGATGAAACCATAACTAATGATTATGTGAAACGTCTGGGAAATTTGTTTTAAAGTATATTGTTACTTCATTAATCTCAAAATTTACATTTTTTTGTTATTGATCGCCACGACTGGTCGTCACTAATCATCCTTTAAAAACAAGATGAGAACTTATCATGCGTTTAGAGAGATGGCTTCGTGTAGTTTTTTATTTATTTCGATTTTCATGCGCAGGAACTTGTGATGAGCGAGGGCGTATACGCCAGTGACAAGAGATAACAGAAGGCCTAAACAGCCTAATATGTAACTCCAACCCAAACTGGCTTTAGCCAAATCTTCTAAAACATGCATTTGCTTTGCATAACTGCTTAGTGCTACCACAATGGTAATCAATGCGACAAACGAAGCAAATGAAACATAATAACCCTTAAATCTATCAAAGGAGATTACAAGATACAATAACGCAGCACTGCACAAAGATGCTAAACTGGAAAACACACCAAAAAATCTAACGATATGAAGCCAGTAAGGAATATTATTTGAAGACGGAACACACAAAGATTCATTGCAAGTTTTCCACAATCCTTGTCTTGTTATCTCACAGTTGTCACAAACTAACCATGATTCTCCTCCAACGCAAGCTGTGATACAAATAAAGGAGAACATAGTACCAAGAAGTAAAATTATGCTCTCCTTCTCCATGGTTTGTGTACCTAAATTAAAAAAATACACTGCTTTTGTAGAAGTCACAAACAAATGTAATGTACAGTTGAGTCTCTCTAATTCGAAACTTATGGCGAAGATTACAATCCAAATTCAAAAAGTTTGTAATGATAGAAAGTTAAGGTCAAACTGCGCAAGGGAAAAATGCGATCCCTCTCCATTTGTTTTACCCACTAAACATGCTTATGCGCACTTTTCTTGGTGAAATGATTGGTAGGGACTGCTACAGACGTTAACTTTAGTACTATGGGAAACGTTTTGATAATAGTATCACCGTAGTAATTAGTGTGTCAATAGAAAGTTGGATATTACAATAGTACAATGGCTCACTTCCCTTCTTAATAAAAATACTTCTCTTTTTATTGAAAACATCCTTTTCCGAAGTTTGAAACACTTCTCCTCCATGAACTCAAAAAATTCACATGCTCAATTCTGGTCCGGAATATTGATTGAGCTGGATTTTGTTAACTTACGTTTTTTAAATAAATGAAATACCGTCTCTCCGGCCATAGAAAAGATGCCTGTTCTTAGTAGCTAATAACTCTCCCAAATGTGTAGTGGACCATAAACTTTAGATAAAAATATAATGTGGTGTTCGTTTAAGACAATCCTTTAACTTTTTCAATACACACTTTTTTTTAAAAATACCAAAATTCTAACCAGGCTGGTCATTATTCTTATTTTTCTATTGTTCTCAAAAGCATTTAGTTTGTTTGGTCGCAATTTATTGTGTCTATCGATATGTAAAATTAACTACTCTGCTACTGCCCTGAATTGATTCGTGATATTATTTTATGGATGCACATGCACCAGGACCTGCTACAATATAAAGCTGTTTGTAAATTGAGCACGTGTTAGCCAAGTGTACCTCTTGCGACAAGTGAAAAATGTACAGACAATGGGTGCAAAATTACGGATCAGATTTTAAATTTAGTTGTGAAGAATAAGTCTCGGGACACATGCAGAGAAGTGGTAAGTGCAGAAGAGAAGTGTTAAAATAAAAAAGAAAACTGTTGGAAATCATAGCAGAGAATTGCTTTTAAGTTGGAAGAGAAAGAGCCATAAGGGCCATCTTAATGTCTACCTGGCCTTCGGTGAACCAAAGGTGGTTGATGCAAGTAGAGACGGGCGAGGTCCCGTGGTTTTTTACAGGTTAACGACAAGTAATTAAAACTATCGTTCATGGCGTGTCGATAGTCATGTTCAAGCTTCCTTATTTGCTTATTTGCTCGTCTTAGCAACAACCTTTAGGACTTATTAGAAATATTTTTTGAGATTTTTTTGCATATATATGGATGGTTTCGAAAACTGAATGACGTCGCAGCGTTTCTTTGTTTTACTGATTTTATGTTTTTACAAAAGATGTGAAAGTTCTTCGAATCGTAGTTGCAATGCGCAGTATTTGTAAAAAAATAGCCCTCCTTGGTTATGGTGAAGTTGGCGCTCGTTAAAACAAAGAACTGCACTAAATGTTATGCAATATTTCGTGATATTTTTAATTATTTCAAAATTATCTTTAAAATTTAATAATTTATTAATTTCCAGCATTACATCCACTTTCTTCCTGGCGCTATCTCATATAACATTGAATGCCGTACATTTTTCTCGGCTGGTAAAGTTGTATAGCTTTCTTCGTACATTTTGATGACATGCTCAGACTTAGGTGGACTTCCTTCAAATGAATAAAATGAACATATAGACTTTTCATTCTTCTGACTAAGAGGAACTTTAGCAAATTTCAACACGCTCAGATAAATTCTTTTCCCTGGCACATTTTCAAAGGAAAGTTTTAGCAAACTAAGGGAAATAGGTATAGAAACCTTATGAAAATAGAATGTTAGGAATTGGAATAATGGGCATTAAAAAAGGAAAGATTATGATTATTGACAGAGGGAGAACTTCTTTAAAAGGCATGATGTGGAGTGAGACTAGACTTAAATTTTAAAAGGTTGCTACAACCTTCAACATTAAGAAAACATCAGACTAGTGAGTTACTCAAGTTTAATGTCTTTAAAATATGTACATACCTTTTCGAATAGAGCGTTGAAACCAAGTTTACAAGAAATAAGAATGTCTGCTGTTTATTTGACCAGAAATTATGCAATGTAAACATAAACAGGTTTCGGTGTCAATTGGTTGATTGTAAACAGTTAAATAACTAATACCTTGTTGTGTTAGAATACTATCATAACATGTTGACGGAAATGCATGTCGACTCGTGGTTGCTTTCTAAGAAACTGGTTTCTACACGGTGTTTGTATAAGAAAATCAAAAACATCGGGACTCTTGGTATTTTTGTTACCAGGTGGTTACTAAGTAGAAATATCGGTCTTAGAGTTAAAATGCAGACCAGATTTGCAGGAAAACTCGACGTGATTAATAATGACGTCATTAAAAATAATTTTTTATACGAAATCAATGTACACAAACTAGTCATTTTGCGTGACAGACAGATGTATACGGTTATTATAATACAGATACTTGACACTTTTAATGGACACACAAGCTTCCACCAAGTATATATGTGCTACATATTTCCAACATAGAAAGGGAAACCTTGTCCACAAGGCTCTTTTACGCCTATTGTGTTGTAACAGGGTGACTCCGTAATAGCTCTGGTCCACCTAATGTTATAGGGGATTTGATTGGATGCGCATTTTGAAAAGACATGGCGAGTTGGACAGAGTTTACCCAGCCGGCACACCGACGTCGTCGGCTTTTACGTCCGCGCGACGTCGGTTCAACGTCAGAATGTAAAGTCGCGACGACGTCGGGATCAACGTCGTGAGGACGTTGGAGCCGACGTCGAAACAACGTTGTTTCGACGTTGTGAGGACGTCTGCTGACGTTGTACCGACGTAACTGCAATGTCGTAAAAACGTCGAAACCCGACGTCGCCACAACGTGGTTTCGACGTTACAAGGACGTAAGGATACAGACGAATCAAAAAAACTTATTTAGCCAATAACTCGTTTACGGATATTTTACCTGGATTAAAATGTGTTTTTAAAATCGAAAACAGAATGCAAACAAGAAAAAAGAGATTTTTTTAGGAATAAACTTCTTTTAATCTTATATATTAATTCCCTTGCGTGAGTAAAACTGTGAGTCCACGACACGGAAATCACGGGTCACTTTCTTATGACGTGGCTGTACGCTAAAATTTAACTAAAAAAATTAGGGATGTACTTCATAGAAATCGCACATAAAGTGTAAATATATAACCCGCTGCTATTAACGATATAAATATTTATACCCTTATGCCAAAAAATCTATATGAGCATATATATATAGGTATCGTTACATATGAAACGGTATTAGATATTCACAAAGCATACGGACTGTTAAATGAAGTTCCTAGCATAAAACGGAAATTGTGTTTACGAAAAAGATGGCTGTTCTTTTTTAGTATTCTCTACTCTTTCATTCAACATAAATCTTTAAAAAAACATTTGAAGAAGAGCATGGTTTTATAAATTAATCATAGCAAGGTTTCTGTAAGGTTTTTCATGTTTTTTTTTTCAATTTTGATGATATTATTGATGCCAGACATGTTTTATAGTTAGCATCATAAAAAGCCAACCACCAACAACAACTAGCTAGCTAGGAATTTATATATATGTAGCCATGTCTTCATACCTAGCTAAGTCTCCAGTTTAAGTGACCAGCTATTAGCTGCTGTAGCTAGCTAATGTTAGCTTTAAACTAAAGATTCCCAGTATACCTAGCTAACCTGTGAATTTTATGTTGCTTTTACATGATGTAGCTAGGTACTGTAGTTTATCTTAGTGGTCTTTGCTAGGAATATGGCTGTAACTTATTTGACTTGACCCTTTAAGCCTAAATAAGAAGATATAAGAAGCTACAACACCTTTTAAGAAAGTATTTATAATATTTAAGGATAGTTTAAGGACTATTTTTTATGCAAATATATAATGTATTTTTCACATTTTGTGTAACTAAACTTACATCGGTTGCATGCAATATGACAAAAGGATTTTTATTTAACATGTAGTAATTCTGATGTTCTAGATGTTCTTACTCAAATGTTTTTGTTTATGACATTTCGTGTTATTTAAGAAAACTTTAAACCTGTTCGAGAGAGTTACTACATGCTAACACCGAAAAAACCTGTGTTTCTTAAATTCTTATTTGATAGAGGTTTTTGACATTATGGGGAAAATTTACGTAGCTTTTTTCACATATTTTGATTTTGTTGCAGTATTTATATACATGGGTTTTTGATTATTTTATTTATATATTTATTTTTGGGGGGAGGGCGGGGGAAGGATTTACATGTTTTTTTACATTTAGGGAAAAAATGTACAGGGAAGACTGGGGTGACTTTCCATTTATATACATGGTATATATAATATATACAAACTGTTTTGCTTTTCTTTTGAAACTTTGTGTTAACTTTTGTGGCACAATGCAATATACCGAAAGAACTAATTTTTGTAGAATTTGACTTTACACCTTGCAAGCCTTTCATGTTTTTATATTAAAATAAGAAATTCAACTCTGACATTATATATATATATTCCCACATTATATATATAAATTCCAACAAAACCCATCAAACGTTATTAACCCTGAAAATTTTAAACATTTCCCTGGTTCTTTTTTTGGTTTGCGAAGTTCTTTTCCTGCAAATATTCTGAAAATAAAGTTCAGAAATTACTTATTTTTAAAATGTAAATTTAATTGTGGTTTTGACATTTTCATGTAAGAGTTTGTGGGCAAAGACATAAATCAGCATGCTAAAAGAACTGACTTTTCTTAATTTAGAATTACTAAACACAACCATTTTTTTACATTTAGTGTAAACTTTTGTGCGTATAGCCATATTTAATATACCAAAAGAGCTACTTTGTTGATTTCAATTTTATACTCTTTGTAAGCTATTTTTTTCTTCTTTTTGACATTTTGAATTAACTTATTGTTGTAGAAGGCATATAATATATATACAATATATATATGCATATAAAAAAATGGAATTTTGCAAATTTCTGTTTTACCACTCAATTTTTATATTTTATAAATTATTTGGGACAGAATGGTATGAAATAGACCAAAATACCTGATCTTAATTGTTTTTAATTTACATGCTGTTCCTTGTGAAACTTTAAGGTGAACATTTTGTGGAGGACAATGGCATGACATATACTGATAGAACTGATTTTTGTTGTGTTAATAGATGTTATATCTGAACCTTTTTGACATTTTATGTTAATTTGGCGAGGAAGGACCATATATACATAGAAGAAGAATTCGATTTTATACCTTGCCAGCTGTGTTTTTCTATATTTTGTATAAATTCTTACCGGGGAGGTCTCTGTGGGTGCAATATACCGAAATGACTGATCCTTCTCGATTTAAATTTGATGTGTTCCAAATCGTATATAGTTTTTTGAAATTTTGTGTAAGATTTAATGGGTAAGGACAAGATGCAAAATGTCAAAAAAACTGATTTTTGTTGAATCAGAAGCACTCCCTACAACCATTCTTTTTGTTTGTGAAGCTTTTGTGGGGAAAGAGTGTATGCAGTATCATCGAAATAACTGATTTTTGTTGCAAACTGTTTTTCTTTGGCATTTTGGATTAAAATATTGTTTTAGAGGGCATATGCAGTATAGATATATGTACCGAAATAATTAAATTTGCAAACTTTGATTTTGTCGTTACCTCTCATTTTTTACATTTTGATTAAACTTTTGTGGGAGACCGTCGGTATGCGAAGGACCAAAATAAGAGATTTTAGTATTCTTTAGAATTTGTATCTTGTGTTGCAAATTTGGTGCAAAAATTGACATAAAATGAACTTATAGATTGATTGCTGTTGTTTAACATGACTCATTATGACTTTTATATATATTTTATGAAAACATTTGTGACAGAATACTATGTGAGATTTGAAATTTTGCTTACTTTATTGATGGTAAAACAGCATGCAAGTTGCTAAAAGGACTTTATTAATTTCAGGTTTAAACACCGTTTTTTTTGTTGACATTTTGTCTAAAGTTTAGTGAGGAAGGACCGTATGCAATATATCAAAAAACGTTTTATTGCATTATAATTTATCCTTGCAATCCCTTTTTAACACCTTAGATAAAAATTTCTACTTAGGCACAATTTATTGTTTATTTTTCCCATTTTGTGTCAACCTTTGGCAGGGTTTGCAATAAACTAACTGATTTTAACATATACAATGAGAGAGATTTGTGTTTGACATTGATCAGCTTTTTTTGTATATATGTGACGTTTTGAGTGATTTAAATTTTTTGGGTGAGATGTATGTTGAAATGCTTTTGAAAACTTCTTTCCGAATAATTTTCGCATTTGTCGGATGGTCAGAGCAAGTAATTTTAGTAGATTTAGATTTTAAATGTCACATATATACTGCAGTTGTTGGACACCTTTAATTTTTTTGGTCATTTATATAATAATGCAGATGTAAGATGCGCACTGCTGTATTGTTTGCTTTTTGATGGACATATATCTGCTACATAAATTAAATGAGAATACAGTGGATTCTTCCACGGGAAACAGCTAGTCTTATATATTAATTCCCTTGCGTGAGTAAAACTGTGAGTCCACGACACGGAAATCACGGGTCACTTTCTTATGACGTGGCTGTACGCTAAAATTTAACTAAAAGAATTAGGGATGTACTTCATAGAAATCGCACATAAGGTGTAAATATATAACCCTCTGCTATTAACGATATAAATATATATACCCTTATGCCAAAAAATCTATATGAGCATATATATATAGGTATCGTTACATATGAAACGGTATTAGATATTCACAAAGCATACGGACTGTTAAATGAAGTTCCTAGCATAAAACGGAAATTGTGTTTACGAAAAAGGTGGCTGTTCTTTTTGAGTATTCTCTACTCTTTCATTCAACATAAATCTTTAAAAAAACATTTGAAGAAGAGCATGGTTTTATAAAATAATCATAGCAAGGTTCTGTAAGGTTTTTTCATGTTTTTTTTTCAGTTTTGATGATATTATTGATGCCAGACATGTTTTATAGCTAGCTAGAATCATAAAAAGCCAACCACCAACAACAACTAGCTAGCTAGCTAGGATTTTACATATATGTAGCCATGTTCTTTATACCTAGCTAAGTCTCCAGTTTAAGTGACCTGCTGTTAGCTTTAAACTAAAGATTCCCAGTATACCTAGCTAACCTGTGAATTTCATGTTGCTTTTACATGTAGCTGGGTACTGTAGTTTATCTTAGTGGTCTTTGCTAGGAATATGGCTGTAACTTATTTGACTTGACCCTTTAAGCCTAAATAAGAAGATAAGAAGCTACAACACCTTTTAAGAAAGTATTTATAATTTTTAAGGATAGTTTAAGGACTCTTTTTTATGCAAATATATAATGTATTTTTCACATTTTGTGTAACTAAACTTACATCGGTTGCATGCAATATGACAAAATGATTTTTATTTAACATGTAGTAATTCTGATGTTCTAGATGTTCTTACTTAAATGTTTTTGTTTACGACATTTCGTGAACTTTAAACTTTTTCGAGAGAGTTACTACATGCTAACACCGAAAAAACCTGTGTTTTTTTTAATTCTTAATCGATAGAGGTTTTTGACATTATGTGGAAAATTTACGTTGCTTTTTCATATTTTTTGATTTTGTTGCAGTATTTACATGGATTTTTGATTATTTATTTATTTTTTTTGGGGGAGGCGGGGGAAGGATTTACATGTTTTTTACATTTAGGGTAAAAAATGTAAAGGGAAGGCTGGGGTGACTTTCCATTTATATACATGGTATAATATATACAAATTGTTTTGGTTTTCTTTTGAAATTTTGTGTTAACTTTTGTAGAATTTGACTTTACACCTTGCAAGCCTTTCATGTTTTTATATTAAAATAAGAAATTCAACTCTGACATTATATATATATATTCCCACATTATATATATAAATTCCCAAAAAACCCATCAAACGTTATTAACCCTGAAAATTTTCCTGGTACTTTTTTTAGTTTGCGAAGTTCTTTTCCTGCAAATATTCTGAAAATAAAGTTCAGAAATTACTTATTTTTAAAATGTTAATTTAATTTGTTTCAAATTGTGGTTTTTACATTTTCATGTAAGAGTTTGTGGGCAAAGACATAAATCAGCATGCTAAAAGAACTGACTTTTCTTAATTTAGAATTACTAAACACAACCATTTTTTTACATTTAGTGTAAACTTTTGTGCGTATGGCCATATTTAATACACCAAAAGAGCTACTTTGTTGATTTCAATTTTGTACTCTTTGTAAGCTATTTTTTTCTTCTTTTTGACATTTTGAATTAACTTATTGTTGTAGAAGGCATATAATATACAATATATGCATATAAAAAATGGAATTTTGCAAATTTCTGTTTTACCACTCAATTTTTACATTTTATATAAATTATTTGGGACAGAATGGTATGAAATAGATCAAAATACCTGATCTTAGTTGTTTTTAATTTACAGGCTGTGTCTGTGAAACTTTAAGGGGAACATTTTGTGGAAGACAATGGCATGACATATACTGATAGAACTGATTTTTGTTTTGTTAATAGATGTTATATCCGAACCTTTTTGACATCTTATGTTAATTTTGCAAGGAAGGACCATATATACACCGAAGAAGAATTCGATTTTACACCTTGCAAGCTGTGTTTTTCTATATTTTGTATAAATTCTTACCGGGGAGGACTCTGTGCAATATACCGAAATGACTGATCCTTCTCGATTTAAATTTGATGTGTTCCAAATCGTATATAGTTTTTTGAAATTTTGTGTAAGATTTAATGGGTAAGGACAAGATGCAAAATGTCAAAAAAACTGATTTTTGTTGAATCAGAAGCACTCCCTACAACCATTCTTTTTGTTTGTGAAGCTTTTGTGGGGAAAGAGTGTATGCAGTATCATCGAAATAACTGATTTTTGTTGCAAACTGTTTTTCTTTGGCATTTTGGATTAAAATATTGTTTTAGAGGGCATATGCAGTATAGATATATGTACCGAAATAATTAAATTTGCAAACTTTGATTTTGTCGTTACCTCTCATTTTTTACATTTTGATTAAACTTTTGTGGGAGACCGTCGGTATGCGAAGGACCAAAATAAGAGATTTTAGTATTATTTAGAATTTGTATCTTGTGTTGCAAATTTGGTGCAAAAATTGACATAAAATGAACTTATAGATTGATTGCTGTTGTTTAACATGACTCATTATGACTTTTATATATATTTTATGAAAACATTTGTGACAAAATACTATGTGAGATTTGAAATTTTGTTTACTTTATTGATGGTAAAACAGCATGCAAGTTGCTAAAAGGACTGATTTTTATTAATTTCAGGTTTAAACACCTTTTTTTTTGTTGACATTTTGTCTAAAATTTAGTGAGGAAGGACCGTATTCAATATATCAAAAAACGTTTTATTGCATTATAATTTATCCTTGCAATCCCTTTTTAACACCTTAGATAAAAATTTCTACTTAGGCACAATTTATTGTTTATTCTTCACATTTTGTGTCAACCTTTGGCAGGGTTTGCAATAAACTAACTGATTTTAACATATACAATGATCAGCTTTTTTTGTATGTGACGTTTTGAGTGATTTAAATTTTATGGGTGAGATGTGTTTTGAAATGCTTTTGAAAACTTCTTTCCGAATAATTTTCGCATTTGTCAGATGGTCAGAGTAGTAATTTTAATAGATTTAGATTTTAAATGTCACATATGTACTGCAGTTGTTGGACACCTTTAATTTTTTTGGTCATTTATATAATAATGCAGATGTAAGATGCGCACTGCTGTATTGTTTGTTTTTTAATGGACGTATATCTGCTACACAAATTAAATGAGAATACAGTGGATTCTTCCACGGGAAACAGCTAGTCTATATAATAATACGCTTGTGTGAGTAACCATGTGAGTCCACGACACGCAAAGTACGGGTCACTTTCTTATGACGTGGCGTTACGCTAAAATTTACCAAGTTAAAAAAAACGCGAATCAGGGGGTTATCATTTAAACATTTAATTCTTTTTTTCTTATTAGTTTAAAAAATAAAACTCTTTTGTTATTTTATTAATACTATTCTTTTATTTTAAAACGTTTTGATTTGTTTTGTGTTTTTTGTTTTAAAAGCCTCACGGGTTGGTTAAAGATAAAATAATTAAATTTTACCCCCGGTTTAATACGTGCGTGCCGTATCTCACGGAGATAAGTTGTTATCAACTGTTAAAAGAAAACCGAAGCGAAGAAGGCTGTCTCTTTTTCAAAGTAATCCTGAAAAAAGTTATTTCAAACAATGTTACTCATCACGAGGTAAGATTAAAGCTTATTTGTTTCTTCAATATTTTCCATTTTTGTGTTCTGGGACAGAGGTTGTATCGCATTCGAATATGAATGTAATTCGAATCTAAAATGTAAAAAACAAAACTGTTGTCGTAGAGCGACTGTTTATGTCGAGCGAGAATAAAAAAAGTTTATGTTGTTGTCAGAAATATTTGTTATAAAGAAGAAAAACGTACGATGATATAACGTCAAAAAGAGAACTGATTGGAATGTATCAGACAATTCTAGCTATTTATACATTTTCAATTTGCTTTCTTTGGGATGAAGCGAAGTTTAGTAATCGAAGTAAAAAACTGATTGGACTTTTATCCAGAGAACGCTAGCTACTACTGAGAAAGCGAAAGAAAGGCAGGTGTGTTGTTTAGATTATCTGGTAGAGAAATGAATTTAGGTCAATAACGTTTTTAAGCCGTTTACACGCTTCGAGCTAAACTTTCCCTTAAAAAATGAAGTTAAATATATTTTGTCTTCAGCCTGAACATATTTTTTTTGTAAGAATATACTCAGGGTTATAGCAAGACAAATTTATAGCAAGCTTTATTTTATTAAGGCATTATATATTTTCAGGAAATAGACATGCTAAGACTATAATTAAGAATAACGAGGATAGTATTTGTCGAGAAAGTTAAGAACATGTTTTGTAAGAATATATATACTTTAAACAATGGGTCAGAAGTTCAGAATATTCTAAGAATATATCTAACCCTGATTGTTTGTTCTAAATATAAAAAAATTGCCAATAGCTGTAGCAATATATAGCAAGCTTTATTTTATTGAGGCATTATATATTTTTAGGCCACGAGGATAGTATTTGTCAAGAAAGTTAAGAACTTTTTTTGTTAGAATATACTCTAAACAATGGGTCAGAATATCCTAAGAATATGTCTAAGCTTGATTGTTTGTTCTAATATAAAAATTTGTATGATGCACAAATTTAATTAGAAGTTTACTTTTTCATTGCGTATATATCTCACAAACTTAACCTTTTTCTCTCCAAAGCAATAGGCAAGTACACCAGGGAAAGTTAAAAACATGAAGGCTGAAACGAAAAAAACACATTAATTCTTATAAAATACAGCGTGTATATCGTAGAGAAGAATTTATATAAAATGTAAAAAGTAATTTTTCCGTTGTTACTGTTTTTAACGCTACGAAGTGGTTGATGTCGTTATAATAAACCTAAATGTAAACAAAGTTAAATCAATGTTTACATCTCTAACGTTACCGTTTGAAATATACTCGATTCTTAAATTCGAAAACACTGCATTGTTATCATGCACGGCATGTTTGCGCATTGGGAGGGTTGCTGTATGCAATAGACTAAATAGCTAATTTGGTATGATGCATTAGAAACTTTACGTTGTGGAAATTTTGCACTAAACTTTTTTGTGTGACTTAACGATTTTTTCTAATGTCTGGTATACTATTTTCCCTGGTGTACTTCTGGCATGGCAAAGCAAGTATATAGTTTTAGCAGATTTAGTTTTTTACATAACCATTCTTAGACACCTTCGATTGTGTTAGATCTTTTGCATTTTTATCTTATTTTATTTTTATTTTGTCGTTGGACGTGCTTATATTTTTAAACGTTTTGTTTCAGCGGGTATAAATATAATGGAGATTGTGAGCAACCTCAATCCCAGGGCTTCTTTTCTCTTTTTTTTTATTTTTTTATTGCTGCACATGCTTATTTTTTTGGACGTTTTGTTTCAGCGGTTATAGATATAGAATAATGCAGATTGTGAGCAACCTCGATCCCAGGGCTTTTTTCTCTTTTTGTCATCCCGTTATAAAAGAGACAAAGAGCCCGGGATCGAGGTTGAAATGTGAGTTTTGGAAATTCAAATTACTGTGTTGTATGTTTTTGTTTGGTATCCATTACATCGGTTTAATGAGAGATTCAGTGGATTCTTCCACGGGAATTCAGCTAGTCTCTATAATAATACGCTAAGTGTGTCTGTCTGTCTGTGACAGGCAAAGTTGATGTGGTCATTTTCCTTTGATGTCGCCGAAAAAATCTTTGATGTTACCGAAAAAAATATGTCTTCTTTGTCGAGAAAAGCCGCGAGTTTTGTGTGGTTTGTTAAATGAAGTTCTAGCACAAAGTAACGGAAATTGTGTTTGCAAAAAAGATGGCTGTCCTTTTTAAGCATTTGTCTTCTCTTTCCTTCAAAATAAATCTTTACAAAAGCATTTAAAAAGGGGCATGGTATATAAATGAAGTATAGCAAGGTTTCAAAGGTTTGTTTATGTTTTTTTTTAGTTTTGATGATATTATTGATGTGAGACATGTTTGTTAGCTAGCATCATAAAGCCAACCACACACCAACAACAACCTAATAGCTAGCTACCTCAGAATTTATAAATATGTAGCCATGTTCTTTATACCTAGCTAAGTCTCCAGTTTATATTCAACTGACCAGCTATTAGCTGCTGTAGCTAGCTTATGTTAGCTTCAATTTTATGCTGCTTTTTAGATGTAAGCTAGCTACCGTAGTGTTATCTTAGTGGTCTTTGCTAAGAATGTGACTGTAACTTATTTCACTTGACATTTTAAGCTTAAATTAACAAGCCACAACAACTTTTAAAAAAGTATTACATAATATTTAAGAATAGTTTAAGGACTGTTTTTAAGCAAATAATGTATTTTTCACATTTTGTGTATGCAAATAATGTATTTTTCACATTTTGTGTAACTAAACTTATATACATCGGTTACATGCAATATGACGAAACGATTTTTATTTAAAATGTAGTAATTCTGGTACCTTAAGTGTAGTGATTTTTGTTGTTCTAGATGTTCTGACTAAAATGTTTTTGTTTATGACATTTTGTCTTAATTAAGAAAAGTTTCAACTTTTTTGAGGGAGTACAACACCGAAAAAACTTGTGTTTTTTTTTTATATTTTGTATAAATTCTTACCGGGCAGGACTCTGTACAACATACCGAAATGACTGATCCCTCTCTATTTATAAATTTGATGCGTTCCAAATCGCAGTTTTTTGAAATTTTGGGTAATATTTAATGAGTACAAGATGCAAATACTGATTTTTGTTGAATCAGAAGTATTTCCTACAACCATTCTTTTTTACACTTTTGTGCAGAAAAAGTGTATGCAATATCATCAGAATAATTGATTTTGTTGCAAACTGTTTTTCTTTTTCACATTTTGGATTGAAATATTGTTATAAAGGGCATATATCAATAGACATATATATACCAAAATAATTAAATTCGGCAAACTTTGATGTTGTCGTTCACCTCTCATCTTTTATATTTTGATTAAACTTTTGAGGAAAACCATAGGAATTATTTAGAATTTGTATTTTGTGTTGCAAATTTAGTGCAAAAATTGACATAAAATGAACTGTTAAATTGATTGTTGTTGTTTTAACATGAATTATGACTCAAACTTTGTTTTTGCATTTCTAATTTGACTAATTAGCCTAAAAAATTTGCCAATTGGTTTTACACTTTGTTCTTTTTTATATATATTTTATGTGAACATAGAAGTACAAAAGTAAAGTTAGAAGCCACAAGAAGTTACTTCGAAAGTGAAGAGTGGAGCTAGAAGTAGTAAAGAAAAGTTAGAAGTAGAAAATGAAAGCTTGGGTTTAAAGTAGATTTGGTTTCACAAATAGTAAGAACGTTTTATATATTTTTAGACGTTATGTTTTTATGTCGCTAGAGTTACGTGTCAGGCAGACTCGCATTTGCCACGAAAAAGTCACTTAAAAGCTTCAAATTCTTTATATTTTATATTTTACCGCGTTTTTTATAAAAAATCTATCATATTTTTTTACACTTTTTTGCATAATTAATGTTTCCCCTGGTGCGTAACTAATGTATTTGTCCTAAAATTCAAAATGCTACCTAAAGCTGTTAACTGGCTATCAAACAAATGTGCTAGCGAAACTTTTGGTTTGTTGAACTTACTGCAAATGTCATAATTTTTATATTGCTATTGTTTCTCTTTATATGTGTTTTACTAAGCATAAATAGTTAGCTGGCTATATGCGTCTTCCCAGTTTAACTATATTTAACTGGGTATCTGTCTTATCTAATGTTACCTTCAAGCTCCATATCTAAACCTAGCTAGCTAACTGATGATTAATGTTGTTATTCCTCTTTTAGCTATTTATATCCACCTTAGTAGTCAAACTTAGGGATCTTATTTGAGCACGAATTATGATGTAACAAGCCACAAAATCTTTCAAAGACTTATTGAACTTTTAGGGTAGTGTCAGGAATAATTTTTCTCACGTTTTCTGCAAATTTTACTTTAAGAGGAATGATTTTGTAAAACTAAAGTGTGTGCGTTAATTGGAGTAAGTTTTATTGTTTTGTTGTTGACATCCTGTTAAACTTCTGTGAGCTCGCATGTAAATTACAAGGTTATATATTTTTACAAGGGTGGTGGTTGTTTTTTTTTACAAAGGTTGTTGACATTTTGGGGGAAATTTACCTGTTTTTTTTACATTTGTGGTTAAAATTTCTCAGCAGAGAATAGTATGGTTGCCGTTTATATTGTTTGTGTTGCAAACTGCTGTTTTTTAAATGCTGTGTAAACTTTTGTGGAAAAAGACCACATGCAAAATACTGAAAGAACAAATTTTTGTACAATTAGACTGTGAGCTGTTGTGTAAGTTTGATTTTTTTTATATTTTGTTTTATAAACTTTTTTTAAACTTTAAACTAACTGTAAGTAATGTAATTACGGGAATAAATATTTGGTGATGATAAAAAATTACTGAATATTCAGACTGAAACTGTTTAACTGTTGTGAGGGAGGACCATATGCAAGCATATATACTAAAAATAATAATTTTATATTCTACACTTTCCAAGTTGTATTTTTGTATGCACTTAAATGACTGCTTTTTCTGAGTTGAATTTGATGGGTTTCATATCAATTTTGTGGAAGATTTTATGGGTGAAGACAATATAGAACATGCCAATTGAACTGATTTTTGTTCATATTTTGATTTGCTCCTCATAAACCTTTGTGTTCTACATTTATTGTAAACTTTTGTGAGGAAGGACCATATATATATATACAATGTTTTCAAAATAATGATTTTTGTTGATTTGAAATTTACTCCTTGCTCATTGCTTTTTCGACATTTCAGTTTAAAATGTTTGGTAAAGTCAGTGCGGATCATTAGACAAAAAAATTGTTTTGTTAACCGGTTAATTTTTACATTTTGTGCATATTTTTGCGGGACAGGATGGTATGCAACCGAATAAATGATTTTTCAAAGTTTAACATTTTGTTTTTTAGCGTTTTGTGTTTGTTTAAGTTTGACTTTTTGATATTGTTCAGGTTGTATTGTTGTATAAGCATTTAGGGAAAAGACAATGTTTAAAATGCGTAAACAACTTATTTTCATAGATCTGTGCTTACTGTTGAAAGCCTTTCTTTTCGACATTTCAGATTAAAATATTGAAGGTTTTCAACATAATCACATAATAAGATGTATACATATTTGAGATGTGTTATTTCTGACATTATTATTATTGTTGTCGTAACTGTCTGGGTTGTGACTGTCAATGTTGTAACATTCTACTAACTAGATTTTACACCTTGCACGCCGTTGTTTTTCATATTTTGTCTGAAGTTTTGTTGGGAGGATTTAATGCGATTTGACATTTGATATTTTGTGTTAGATTTTAAGAACTTTTTTGTTAAATTATGACTTATATACTTTCTTTTTATGCATTTTCAGATTATTTTTTTTAGTAAAAGGCATATTCAATATACTGAAATATTTGCTGATGTCATCAAAATTCAAATGACAGAACTTTTCAATTGTTTTTCTGCCTAAGTGGATTTTTCCACGGGCCTAATCTACTAGTTATATATTAATACTAGTAGATTAGGCCCGTGGAAAAATCCACTTAGGCAGAAAAACAATTGAAAAGTTCTGTTCCCGAAATAACTTCTTGTGGCTTCTAACTTTACTTTTGTACTTCTATGTTCACATAAAATATATATAAAAAAGAACAAAGTGTAAAACCAATTGGCAAATTTTTTAGGCTAATTAGTCAAATTAGAAATGCAAAAACAAAGTTTGAGTCATAATTCATGTTAAAACAACAACAATCAATTTAACAGTTCATTTTATGTCAATTTTTGCACTAAATTTGCAACACAAAATACAAATTCTAAATAATTCCTATGCTTTTCATAAAAAGTTTAATCAAAATATAAAAGATGAGAGGTGAACGACAAAATCAAAGTTTGCCGAATTTAATTATTTTGGTATATATATGTCTATTGATATATGCCCTTTATAACAATATTTCAATCCAAAATGTGAAAAAGAAAAACAATTTGCAACAAAATCAGTTATTCTGATGATATTGCATACACTTTTTCTCCACAAAAGTGTAAAAAAAGAATGGTTGTAGGAAATACTTCTGATTCAACAAAAATCAGTATTTGCATCTTGTACTCATTAAATATTACCCAAAATTTCAAAAAACTGCGATTTGGAACATTTCGGTATCATTTCGGTATGTTGTACAGAGTCCAGCCCGGTAAGAATTTATACAAAATATATAAAAAAAACACAAGTTTTTTCGGTGTTGTACTCCATCAAAAAAGTTGAAACTTTTCTTAATTAAGACAAACAAAAACATTTTAGTCAGAATATCTAGAACAACAAAAATCACTACAGTTAAGGTACCAGAATTACTACATGTTAAATAAAAATCGTTTCGTCATATTGCATGTAACCGATGTATATAAGTTTAGTTACACAAAATGTGAAAAATACATTATTTGCATACAGAAAATGTGAAAAATACATTATTTGCTTAAAAACAGTCCTTAAACTCTTCTTAAATATTATGTAATACTTTTTTAAAAGTTGTTGTGACTTGTTAATTTAAGCTTAAAATGTCAAGTGAAATAAGTTACAGTCACATTCTTAGCAAAGACCACTAAGATAACACTACGGTAGCTAGCTTACATGTAAAAAGCAACATTAAACTGAAGCTAACATAAGCTAGCTACAACAGCTAATAGCTGGTCAGTTGAATATAAACTGGAGACTTAGCTAGGTATAAAGAACATGGCTACATATTTATAAAGTCCGAGCTAGCTAGCTATTAGGTTGTTGTTGGTGTGGTTGGCTTTATGATGCTAGTTAACAAACATGTCTCGCATCAATAATATCATCAAAACTATAAAAAAACGTAAACAAACCTTTGAAACCTTGCTATACTTCATTTACATACCATTCCCTGTTTCAAATGTTTTTGTAGATTTATTTTGAAGGCAAGAGAAGAAAAACGCTTAAAAAGGACAGCCATCTTTTTTGCAAACACAATTTCCGTTACTTTGTGCTAGAACTTCATTTAACAAACCACACAAAACTCGCAGCTTTTCACGACAAAGAAGACATATATTTTACGGCAACATCAAAGATTATTTTCGGCTACATCAAAGGAAAATAAGCATATCAACTTTGCCTGTTACAGACACACAGACACACTTAGCGTATTATTATAGAGATTATGTACCGATAAATACAATAGCAATTTAAAGACAATATTACTATATCAATTATCTCAAGTTACTTCACAAATCAGAAAGACATCGCGTTTTCAAGAGCAAATATAACTATCCTGGAGCATTTATTGTTTTATGTGATTTTTTTAGAGAAATAGAAAATAACTAGTACTAAACAAGTACGTTTTAAAAAAAAGTCAACTAGTCAACTGGCAACTCTGGTAATTCTCTTCTTTTCTCCGATTTCTGCTTCAGTCGCTTAGTGTGTTGTACTAAGACGCTTGCTAAAAATTAAAAAAGCAGCTTCATACTTTAGAAAGCATTTCCCCAATAAAGTTGATGTATACAGTCTCTGTTCTTATATTATCGAGTGACATATTTTCCTCTATACAAACTGGTGATTATTTGTTAATTTTACTAATTCGCAACTCAGTCAGAAAACAGTTCAACTACAAAATCACTCCCTCACCAATGACTGCTTCACAAAGAAGTTTATCCTTGAATGAAATCTTTGCGTCACGATCTTTGCGTTTTTTTCCAGCCATATTAAAATGGCTCATCAGCCTGTATGTCATTACTCTAAACAATAAGAAGAAAAAATGTAAGTGTCGTCTTCAGGCGTTACGGCTCTCCACCTTTTACCACTTTACAATTTCTAAAAATTAAAAAGGGGACCAGCCCTCTTGCATTGAAAGCACCCCATTAATTTCCTAAATAACGCAACATAAAACGTACTTTTCCAAAACATTTCTGGTGTTTTCTATGACGCTACCACCACCAACTCTTTTTAACTGCCTTACCTAAGTTATAATTATCTAGTAATGAAAAAAATGAAGTGCAAAAATAAGATTCACTTTCTTTTCTTCTATTAAAGTAGAAATTCTTACCAAAGAAGCAAATTTCTCTTTCTTTTCAAGTTCTATTTCAAACGCCTCCAATTCATCAACCGTTTTAAGTTGCACAACTCTTGAGTCTACTTGAGAGGTCGCTGCTGGTGGTTCCACTGTATTTTCCTTTAGTGTTTGCAAGCGATCACAAATTTGTGCAAGCAGGTTGAGAACTTGTTTTTGAAACCCTAAAAGTATTATTTTAAATTGGACTACATGGGAAGTTTTAGGATAAATAAAATCAATGATAGCGTAAATGAAGTATCTAACTTTAACAAAAATATTAAGCAAAACTAAGTAAAAATTACTTACTACCCTGCTCCATAGGAAATTTTCCCTTTATATGTTCCGCCCCGTCTCTTCTATTTTTTGTTGTCAGAGTTTCATCATCTGAGCGATGTTCATCATCAAAATCGTCTTCTTGATCTCTCCGTAATCTTGCCAATTTAATAGACATATCGTCGTCGTCATCCTGCCTTCGCTTTAAACTAGCCCTGCTGTTTTTGCCAATTGGTGTTTCGTTGCGCTTTCTTACTTCGTTGACAGAAAAGCGTGGCGTACTCGGTAATTTAATAGCTATAATAAATCCAGATAATGATATAAAAAAAACATCAAATAACAATGATATAAAAAATAGTGTAAAAACTTACTTTTCGTGAATTCTACTGGTTGCGAAGGTGAACGTAGTGCCTCTGAATCGCTGGAGGAAGAGGAAGATTTTTTCTCCGCGTACTCACTACAAACATCCTCTTCATCTGAAAGCAAAAAATATTTTTAACAAATAAAAGTAATGACTTTTTACACAGTTAACTCAAAAGTACATTTATATAAACAATGAATAATAGAAAATAGAAAAAAGATTATATAATCACCAGATGTTAGCCTTGTCTTTATATAAGTATAGCTTCTCCAGGTGTCTCTGTCAGGAAAATCATGGCTTTTTTTCCGAATGAGTTGGCCAGTTGGCCACCATAGAAGCTTCTCTTCTTTGTCTATCCATTTGGTAGGAACGACACCTTGAGTTTCTTGCATTAGGCCTCCAGATTTCTCGTACCAGACAGCAACTGACCAAGACATGATTACTTGATAACAGAAATGTTTTTAATTACTGGTAACTCTAATGATAAAATAATCAATTAAGTATTACTTAGCGTATGCTACGTAAACATGATATGCTAATGCTGTACAATCTACCATTACTAAAAGAGATATCACCCAAGTTTATTAGAGTAAGCGCTTTGCATTGGAGAATATGAAATATTTTATATGTATATTAAGATCTTTTTAAGAACAAACGTGCATGATGATACGTATTAATAATTTTGTATATCCAACAACCTTAATTCTAAAATGGCTACAACACTAAGATAAAACAATAAATATCAATACAATGATACGTTACTAAAATACAAAAGTTTGATAAATTTGTAAAATCTTAAAACCAAGACTTTAAGTCAACAAGGCGAAGTACAACTCTAAAACCTTTTAAAAATGTCTATCAAGCAGTTGAAAGAAAACTAGAAAGGGAAAAAACAGCCTCAGAACTGTCACACGAGTGTATCTTAACTTTCAAATTGTATTATGTATCTAAAACCTTCATAAAGGCGGCAAAACATTTTTACATTATTTTTATATTTTAACATCATGCAACTGAGAAGTTAATACAAAACCATCTTTATATGGCAAGCAAATTGCTTTACGTAAAAGTAAATTAAATCCGATTTCTCTTCTTGAAGCAGCATTTAAATTCCGAACGTAGACTACATTAAAATTTTTGGAGTCACAAGGTTCGCGATACAGATTTTGGAAATAATGCTTAGAGATAACCTTACACGATAAGCTGTTATCATTTATCTCTTTAATCTGAGCAAAATTGCCTGACGATAGAAGAAACCAAGAATCTTTTTCCGTAGTTAATACTGTTGTTTTTGCGTCTTTGTGGCTTGCGTCATTCATTGCAAAATTTTCTACTCGCTTTACCACCTGAGATAATGGATTTTGGGCTTTTTCGACGAACTTTTTTATAACTTGTAGGTAGTTTTCAAATGGAAAGCTACTTATATTGTCCAAAGACGTATCGTAGTTATGACAGTCTTCCCACAAATGAATAAGATTGTGCACATTATAGACAACAAAACTATCTCCATAAAGCTCCCTTGACAAAGAAACAAAGTATCGTAATAATTGCTTAGCATAATTTAAAAATTTAGTACGAATGTTGTCGTTTTCGTCAAGTAGTATTTTCATGGCGATAGATAAAGAATTGAAATGCCTATAACGTTCAGGTGAAAGTACGTCTTTCAAAACTAGAGAACCGGTAAACAGCAAAAACTGTCGAAACTCAGTCGCTTTCCACCTTTTCACCTCTTCCAACCCCCAAGGCTGTCTGACACATTCTGTTGGCATCTTTCCACGATATTCCCTCAACTTTTCAGAAATACGTAATAACTGAACTGGCGACAACTTAAAATTCCTAGGCCCTTCTTTCCAGAGCAATAAAAGCCTTTTGACAACACCCAAACAAACTAGGTGCATATAATCTAAGGGGAATTTACTCACACAATCAATTCCCGCATCAATCAAACAACTCCTGCCAATTTGATGCGTACCCATGTACGCTTCGTTTCTAAACGACTCATCGTCTCTAGATTCACAATCAATCTCGTTAAAAACAACTCCAGAAGACTCATAAGTACCTTCAACAGTACAGCGCTCGCAGCTGTAATAACCAGTGTGACCCTTAATGCATTTTAAAAATTGTCGAGCTGGAGCATCACAAACAAAGCAATAAAATTGAACATTCAATATCTTGTCACCGTAGTGATATCCAACTTCTTTCAAATTTTGATACTCAGATAAAAAGTCACTCAAAAAATCTTCTAGGTTGGATGGCTTTTTGTTTCCGCAGTACACAGCGGCAACAAATGGAGATAGGTTTTCCAGCTTGCACAAAATGGGCCAAAGTTGAGTGTTTGATGACTTAAATAGCGGTACACCATCTACATTGACAGATAAAGAAACACTGTCACTAATAAATGTGTATCCTGGGTTTGTGTTTAAAACTCTGGTTATACCGTTAGAGATGCCAAGATAAACATATTCACCGCCACATTTCAGTTCTGTCTCAACACGACGTGGTGTTTTTAAAACGCTTCTAGTGCACTTTGGCAGATGACTATGTCCATGCTGCCTCAATATGGCCAAAAGTTCGTTACTTGCCGTCCTAGTAATACGAAATTTTAATATCCACCTCGCAAGATCACACACAAGATTATCCTCAGGTGAAATGTCGTTAACAATAAGATGATCTGGGATGTCTTCGTCTGTAGTTTCAGATGACGAAGCATAACCTAAAATATCACTATTAGAAACAGGATTTGAGTCATCAGAATGCATGTGACATGCGCCATTATTGTTGTCATTATCTATGTCCATATCAGTTTCAGTTGCCATAACATTTTCATGCTCTTCTCCTTTTAATAAATCTCCTAACACACGATTTCTTTTTCTCCACTCACTCAGATAAACATTCCGTTGCTCTTTATTCATTACTAACTAATTTTGAGGAAAGTAGAAAGGGATTAACGAATGAGTGCGTAGTGTGGGGGAGACGGGGTGAAGGTAGGTAGGGGAAAAGGGCACAAGCATTCAATTTATACCCAAAGTCTCCTTGTTATAATATCACAGCATTTCAAATAAAATAATACAGTAATAGCACAATAATTAACTTAACAAAAATGCTTCTTCAAATGAGGGGCTTGATTGGAAAGGGTAATTTTTTTAGACAAGTCATTCGGCGACATACAAAAGTTAAACACCTAGAAAATTGCTTTACCGATCCTCAACAATCTCTCTCCCCTTTCCCAGGTCCTTAATTTGATCATTTACGGCATTTAAAGAAAGATTTCAATTCAATGAATTAAATCGAATTTTGTACGACAATTCGAATATCACAAAAAAAATTCGAATAAAAAGGTAGAAAAAAACGTAAGCTATCACGTAAAAACAAAGCAAAAAGATAAGACCACTGATTGGTAATTTAAAGATTGAATTTACTCAAGCTGTGAATTGAAAGCTAAAGGATGAGGTAATTTTTTTTTGTTTAATCTTGATATCCTGTCCTTTTCTACTTTGGTTTGGTTTTTCGCAACTGTAAGATAATAAGATAAACATAAATTATTGAAAAACAGGAAGTCCTCATGTATTAAATTATGGTTTACTTGACTTGAATACAGTCTTTTTTATAAGAAAACTTTTATAGACCAACAAATAAGAACAAAATAAGAACAATAGCAAGGCTGAATTTGTATTGATTTTTAAGAAAAAACCACAACCAACATGGTAAAAATGTATTTTCAGGCAGAATATTTTGCATACTTATTTCTTGCCAACTTGTAAAAGATTTTAGGTCGAAAAAAAATAAAATAAAAAGACAAAGATATTTAATTTTAAAATGGACATAAAAAATAAATAGACATGTGAAAAATAAAATCACCTCAAGCTGAAGCCAATTACCTTAGTTTAGAGAAAAAGAGTGAAGTATAGTATAGAATGAGTGCATGTTTTCAAAATATTATAAAAAATCACAGAGCATAACTTGTAAATATTGGTGTTGACTTTATTTAAAACAAAAATATGTCTAACCCCATTACTGCATACAAAGAGCAACAAAAAGATTCCTTGTTTTCACATAACTAGTTATATTTTTTGTTGATTTTTTAGCAGTGCCCTGTACTTATGAATACTGTAAAACAAAAAATAACAACATAAATAACAACATAAATAACAACATAAATAACAACATAAATAACAACATAAATAACAACATAAATAACAACATAAATAACAACATAAATAACAACATAAATAACAACATAAATAACAACAAAAATAACAACATAAATAACAACATAAATAACAACATAAATAACAACATAAATAACAACATAAATAACAACATAAATAACAACATAAATAACAACATAAATAACAACATAAATAACAACATAAATAACACCATAAATAAAAACATAAATAACAACATAAATAACAACATAAATAACAACATAAATAACAACATAAATAACAACATAAATAACAACAAAAATAACAACATAAATAACAACATAAATAACAACATAAATAACAACATAAATAACAACATAAACAACAACATAAATAACAACATAAATAACAACATAAATAACAACATAAATAACAACATAAATAACAACATAAATAACACCATAAATAACAACATAAATAACAACATAAATAACAACATAAATAACAACATAAATAACAACATAAATAACACCATAAATAACAACATAAATAACAACATAAACAACAACATAAATAACAACATAAATAACAACATAAATAACAACATAAATAACAACATAAATAACAACATAAATAACAACATAAATAACAACATAAATAACAACATAAATAACAACATAAATAACAACATAAATAACAACATAAATAACAACATAAATAACAACATAAATAACAACATAAATAACAACATAAATAACAACATAAATAACAACATAAATAACAACATAAATAACACCATAAATAAATAAAAGAAGAATAAATTTTCAATTAATTAAAAAATATATACACAGTTTTTTTTATAAGAACAACCTATATAAAAACATATATTTATGGGTTTAGAGGTTAAAATCTTTGGAGCTTGTAAAGAACATTTGTGAATACCAAGAAGTGGGTTACTAAAATAACTTTTTAAACTTCAAAGATAACAAAATAAGAGTAAAGTTAATAACAATTTAAGAACATTTGAAGGCTTCAAATTAAAAGGAACATTTAAAGGATTCCTTTAAATATATAATCTTATTTTTTAGGCAGAGAGAAAACTCTAGATACCCAAAAATATACACGTTTTTTTATAAAAATTCAGCCTGAAAGTTTTTTAACTTTAAATTTATAGAGCATGGCCCCTGTTTTACATCTTTTGAACAAGATCCCTGTCAACTTATCAACTTATTTTTTAAACTTTCTCAATATTTCGCGACTTAGAATTTGAAACTAAAACGTGTTTCTTGTAAAAAAAACATCTGAAACATATATAAATCTAACAAAGTACTCCCGCCTTAAAAAATATGTTGAAGCTATAATAAAAACATAGAAAAAAACAATAAAACAATAAAACAAAACATAAACAGCAACCTGACAGGTGATCCCCCAAAA
The DNA here is from genome assembly GCA_030067915.1 of Hydractinia echinata. NCBI lineage: Eukaryota > Metazoa > Cnidaria > Hydrozoa > Anthoathecata > Hydractiniidae > Hydractinia > Hydractinia echinata. The sequence continues at coordinate 690,852 of JASGCC010000150.1, forward strand.
TACCGCCAAGCAAGAAAAAACTTTTCAAATCAAACTTGTTCAAAACATGGACAAATTCTTCACAAGTAAGAAAGAAAAAATATTCGTGGAAAAAAACTGGAACGAAGAAAAAAAATTCCAAACAAAAAACACACCCTCCTTCGTTAAAGATAATTAGAGAGCTTAAGAAGTAACGACGGCGGTATTCTAAGACGGCATTCCGAATTAGTTTACTCTTCTACGCATGCGCTATCAGGGGAAGTCCCTCATAATCACCGTCCATTAGAAGTTGAAGACTTCATTTTTCTCATTTGCCGTCCATGCTAAAACTCCAAAATGGCTGCTGAATCGTGCTCCAAGAAATCGTAAGTTTAGCCTTTTGTGCATTATTGGGTAGGAAAATAGTGATAAATATAGCAATAAGAATGAATAACCAATACAGTTGGATCGGTTGTTTATATTTTCTCCTTGAATTAGACTTTTTAAGAATAATTTATATACTGCAAGCAGCAAGTAAAAGCTAGGTATATTTTTGAAAATTTGTCTTTCTTTATACAGTAGCTTAATGGAATATATATTATATATTTAGTAGCCCAATGGTATGGAATGATGAGAAAGATGTGTTGCTATGTAGGGAGATGCTGGTTGTAGAGCCATACCAATTCAAGGAAAAAGCAAGAGAACGCGGACAAGCATGGACTAAAATTAGTGATAACATTAACCTTATACCTGGATTCAGTACTAACATGAGAGCTATAAGAGAACGTTTCAAGTTGCTGGAAACCCGATATAAAAAAAAGAATAGTGCTGAAATGAAAGCTACAGGAATAAGTCCTGAAATATCTGAGCTAGATACATTGTTAGAAGAAATAATATCTCGGATGAAAGATGTATCCTTTGAGGATGGAAATAAAAAAAAAGAACAGGATGAGAAAAGATTAGGGGAGGATATACGTCTACAGGCATTGGAAACATTTGCCGAAACACGGTCGAGAAAACCAGAAGATGACACGAAACCTTGTAAAAAGAGACAAAGAACTTCAGGTAGTGAAACAGTTTCTTTTCTGAGAGAAAGAATGGCAAACGAAGAAGCCATCCGAGAAAGAGAATTGAAGTTAAAGAAAATGGAGCTAGAAAATCAGAAAAAGTTACAAGAAAGTGTAAATCAAAACCAAAATAACATGATGGCAATGATGAACAATTCTATGCAACAATTGCAGCAAATTACAGCTGGATTTATGCAAGCCCAGTCTGCACAAACACAAGCTTTGTATTCCCTTTTAGAAAAAAATTCTAAGTGAAAATTATCAACTTTTATAAAGAGAAAGAGATGTTTATTTTGGTTTTTAATTTAATTATTTTGTATTTTGTTTGTAAATATATCAACACTGGCTGCTGAAAAGTTTTATTAAAAAAGAGAGATTTATTTTGTTTTTAAAATGTATTTTGTTTGTAAATATGTCAACACTGGCTGTTAATAATTTTGTTTTTTGAGTACTATATATTATTATTTTGTTTTAAACTGTTACTTGTTACTTTTTCTCCTTTTGTCCTCCAAGACAACAGTATTTTTCACAAAGAATTGCATTCTTCTGTATAATAATAATTTATTTTTAGTTGTAATTTATCACTTATACTAGATCAAGGAAGAGAAAAATTCAAGCTTGTTTCTAAGAAAAATACTCTTCAAGGCTAGGAGGATCTACATTGAAAAACAATGAAGTGTTATTTTTATACAGACATGCACGAGCATTATGTAATAAACCACAAACTACATACATCTTGCCAACAGCACTAAGACCTAGCTTCAAATTATTCTTGAAGTTAACAAAAGGAAAGTAGTTTATTATGTCTCCAAAAATCCACTCCACTGAAATTCGAACTTTACTCATAGATTTGTTAAATTCCTTTTGATCGTTAGTTACATTAGCCCCTTTAAATGGACCCAATAGTTGAGGTCTGATAGGATATGCTGGATCGCCATATATACAAAGATTTTGACCATTAGGAGTATGAGAATGATTTATTAAATCTTGTAATAGACCTGATTCATTTAAAAGAGCACAGTCGTGTCTTCTTCCCTCCATAGGACCATATAGATTTGCAATAAGCCCGTTTGGTGCTACCACACTTTGAAATTTTATTGCATGCACTCGTTTGTGTCCATTATATACCATTCTCTGGTTTTCTGAAGGACGACATATCGGTCGCACTGTGCCATCTACAAAACCCCAACAAAAGTCAATAGCAGCTCCTTTTTGATAAATTGCGTATTGCGTAAGTCAGCATATTCAGCTAGTCTATTGGGAGCTAACCAATTTTGATTGAAATCACGAAGTTTGTGGGCAAAGTTATTATAAATCCAGTCTAAAATATAATTACAGATCAAGCTTAATTCAGGAACTGAGCGACCAAAACGTGGAATCATGTCTCCATATCTACAAGGATAGGCTAATCTCTTCAAAAATATGCATAGTGCTTCGATATTGCTTACTTTTGTTCCATTGTAGCGCACAACATCAATTGGAATATTCAACACTTGAGCTAATCTAAGTATATCGTTTTTGAAAAACCTGAATTCGGCCAGATACTCTGCATCACTCATTGAACTTAAAAAAAATGGTTCGTAGTTCCAATATGGAAAGTCGGGATTTGTAGATACATTTAAATCATACAATAATTGAAATTCTATTTCATCGATGAGTCCTTCGCATAAAGATAACAAAAGCATTTCTCTTACTTCTCTTAGAGCAGCCATATTTGTTTACGTTTTTATAATTGGCGCCGTCATGAAAATCTTAACTCAAAAAAATAATACGTGAACGTGGACTTCGACGTGTGGAATTTAATTGGGAACGCCGTCCTAGATAATGCCGTCATCTTTTCTTAAGCTCTCTATTAACTCCTATATATACGGAGGTGTGGCACTCGAGGGCTAAAATATGCTGATATCAGCAGCAAAAACCGGAAAATCATAAGGCAGAACCACATTTTTTCAAAATTATCCAGGGTTCCTCGACGTTGTCCATCATATTGGCTAGCGCTGAAACTTGTGAACGAGACGCGGTTGGAAGCCAAGGAATCGTGGCTTGGAACTGAAGACATGCAAAGAAATGCCATGAGTAGTGCAAGGGAAAGAAGAGAAAGTCTTAAGTAATTTTTTTTCATTGGATTTACAAGAATATGAGGTACCCCACAATGAGAAGTAAAGAACACAGAAACGCCTTTCTGATGTCTGATGATTGGATTTTCAGAAAACAAACGAGTCATGATTATTCGATGGTCTAAGGGAATTTTTTTCATCGTAAGTTACGGCTTTTGGACACCAACGTTCAAACAGGAACGATAAATACCGTATTTTGTCAAAAACAGTTTGTGCTGACCACGCACGAAATCGTCTAGTTGCGAAAAACAAATGTGATATATCTTTATCAACTTTGCTGCGACGGGTGAATTCCCTTGGATTTAGACGGGCTTACCCTAATAATTAGATAATACCTTTTCTTACTAAAAATTTCGAAAAAGAATAAAACAATCATTTTTTTAGAATGGACAATCTAAACTCGACAATAGCTATTCATACAATAATGTTTCAGTGTCATGAGGTGGTAACCGATGCTGTCGATGGACCCAAAATGCTAGATGAAATCATTCTGCTTTGCATTCATGACAGCATGTTTATCACATTCTCAATTATTACATGTTCAATATTTTAAGAAAGAAAGGCTGAAAACGTGCAAATGTATAATTTATGATTTTAACCATCTCCGATTTTGGTAATGAAGCGATATCTATAGCAATTGTGATGTTGAAGTTTATCAATTTTGGTGATATTCTCAACTGCAAAATGCGAGCGTTCACATTTTTTTAACTTTTTGCTCTACTATATTCATGATTAATTACTGTTGAAATATCTATCGACAAATTTATCATAGTGTTTGCAATTTTGTCTAGCCGTCTATAAAAACCGCATACTATTACTGGGAAGAAGGCAAAGTACCAGTTTCTCTTGCGGAATCAAACAAAAGGGAGTCGGCGGAAAGTAGCCCATACCAATTTTTTGATGAAATAGTCGTCGTTCTTGCCATCTGTGTATTAAAGTTTACACTTAACATCAACGTCAACCGTAAAACAAGTGCGATGAAGCAAAGTCGACAAAGCGCAAACAGTTACAATCAGAAAGTGACTGTAAGCTTGTTAATTCTCTTCACTGTCATATTCACCATTCCAAGGCTCAGTATCCATCGTTCAACGGCGGATAAAAGAAACCGGGCTGGATACTATGTTGTGAATACATCCGCATTACTTATACGGAGTTCTCCTTCTTTATTTTATGAAACTTTGAAGTGTCGTACACACTCACTGAAAACAAATTAAGACCAATCACTGATTTTATTTAGAATAAATCCTGAAGAGTTTTTTCACTTGTTTTCTTTTTACATCCAAGTTGGTTATGCGGGCGGCAAAAAATAGCAGACTTCCCCATCTCGTTTCCAGTTTTTTCCGTCTCAAAGTCATAAGCGCAGTGCAATGGTTTTGATTGTTTTACCTAATACTTTAATGCACGCTCGAAAACTATTGTTGAAATTTCAAAAAACTTTGCTACACAAATGCAAAAAGAAAATGTCAATGGAGCTATAAAGTTATTGACTATTAACATGAAAAATGGATTCTTGCCATTAAACAACGAGACGCTCAAACATTTGAAACAAAAACATTCTGAAGCTTCTAAAATAGCTAGCATAGATCTCCTTCCAGATACGCCCGAAATCGTACATTTAATCAAATTCGAAAACATTGATTTTGGTGGTAGTACGCAAGGCTGCATTGAAGACGAGAGGTGGTTCAGGGCCTTCAGGGCTGCACGATAATGGTTGGAGGAGAATGTTCACGTCATATTGCTCCAAAGAATGTTCTACAGATTTATGCAAAGCATTTGCTGATGTAATCAAGAAACTATGTGCAGCAAATGAACAAATTCAGTTACTTGAGGCTCTTCTGGCCTGCCAGTTAATTCCCCTTCAGAAACAACATGATTTGAGGCCAATTAGTGTTGGTAAAATTTTACATCGAATTGCTAGGAAAGTTGTTGTTTCGACACTAAGAGAAGACATTGTTTCGTCAGTTGGCTCTTTGCAGGTGTGTGCTGCACACGAAGTTGGTATGAAACTGCCATTCACACAATGCGAGATGTCTTCAAAGAACAGGAAACCGAAGCAGTTTTGCTAATTGATGCTGCTAATGCATTCAATTCAGTGAACAGAAAGGTGTTTCTCCATAACGTTACTGTGGTATGCTCTTCAATAGCAATTTATATAAGAAATTGTTATACTTTACCATCTCGTTAATTTACGCAGTTGCAGTTATACTTTTGATTATACTTTTGAATTACCTGATACTTTAACATAAATTGTAGAATATGCTAACGACTTTTTGACTGCTGGATCTATACAAAATTTGCTATTCTGGTCGAAAAAGTTGTGCGAACTTAGTCAAAAATTTGGTTACTTTCCTGAAGCTAGTAAATAGTGGTTTATTGTGAAACCTGAATTTATAGATAACGCAGTTAAAGTTTTCGAAAAGAGAACCATCAACATCACTATAGAAGGAAAAAGGCACCTTGGAGCTGCGATTAGTTTTAGAAGCTTCAAAGACAGATATGTTTTGGAAAAGGTAATAGATTGGATTAATGAATTGAAGATGCTGAGTAAAATTGCAAAAACAGAACCTCAAGCTACAGTTGTTTCGTCAGTGGCCACAAACATATATTAACGTATTGTATGCGAACCATACTATAAATAAGTCACCTATTGGAAGAAGTAGACGTAGTTATCGAATTGGAATTAATACCAGCACTGACCGACAAAGTAAACAAAAACGAGAGACAACTGCTGTCACTGCCGGTTAACCTTGGTTGTCTTGGAATACCAATATTCTCTGAAATTTATTAATTAGAGTTTGAAAGCTCATCACAGTTAACTAAATATCTTAATACACGATTAAAACAACACCTTCGAAAATATGAAAGATCCAGAATTGAAACAGAAGAAAAACGCTACGTTACGGATGGGAATTGACTCGTCTTGCAGAAAATTGGGAATGTGGCTCCAAGTTCACAATTGATCAGGTTTTGTTGTGTAAAAATGGAGGCTTCGTTTCGCTTAGACATAATGATATCCGTAATGTCACGGCGATGTTACTAAAGTTTTTTACGACGTACGTATTGAACCATGTCTACAACAGGTAACTAGTAAGCGATTTAACTAACGGACGGCGAATGTTTCTCAGAAATCGAGAGATTATGTATGCGCAAGAGGTTTTTGGAATACTGTTCAAATAAAATTTCTAGATGTTAGACGCTATGTGAAACAAGAGCTATCAAAAGCATATGATATAAATAAAAAAAGGAAAAATGACAATGACAATGAACGTATTTCGTAAGTAGAGCATGGAACTTTCACGCTACTAGTAATGTTCGTGTTTGGCAGAATAGGTCGCGAGTGTCGAAAGTTCTATGCTCGGCTTTCGGCTCTCGAAAAAGCGCAAAAAGTATTTTTCAATAATTTCAGCATGCAAAGACGTAAGATTTGTTTTGCGCTTATTAAGTCTACATGCATTATGTGCATGTGTGTTTGAGGTATTCGTTCAGTCTTTTCATCTAACCTTGTCGCATCTCTGACAGCGAATCCTAAAGTTAGCGAGACTACTTCCCGCATTTTTTGCGACGTGTAGTTCCGCTACCTTTATATATCATACTTATTTCGACATCACCAGAATCTTAGGTGATGTTTTATAATTTTTGTTAAAGAAAATTATGAAGTTTTTAACTATCTATGCGGACTGGTAATGTTATATCAAGGTTATTTTACTTTCTAAACAACAGATATGTCTTCTGTGTCGTGGAAAGTTTAGTTTAGGGACTTTATTGTCTGCAATGCTTTTAATTTGCTGTGTTTTATAGTTCAAAGTGTTTGTTGTTTTGCTTTCGTTATGCTCTGATGCTGGTTAATACTAATACAATATAAACTGTTTTGTCTCTATATACTAAGAAATATTACCCGAGGTCAAACGTATAGACCGAGCTTGAGAGGAGCAAATCAACTGTAACGTGTTATTTAACGGTACGATTTACTAGAGCCAGCAGCTCTAACTAAACTATAGTACGTTCAAGATCAGCACTTCTTACTATATGGGTAAGACCATATCATTAAAAAGGCCATATTATTGGTAAGACATATTGAACAAATTGCATAAAGAAAGGGAAAACTGAAATAGTATTGTGGAACAGAAATGGACAGTGTGCAAAGGTAAAAATAAGAGCAAGCGCTTCCACATATAACGACATGTGGCAGTCAAAGAAAACCAGTAATTAAACAGTAACTGTTTAATTCGAGCGACAGTGTAGTTAATAAAGACGTACAGTTTCATTTACCGTACAAACGTTCATTAATGGTATAATTTAATAATTTAAATTTTCAACAAAATTAACTACAATGAAACTCATTTCTAATACTAATAATTGAAACTACCGAATTCCCGTGGAAGAATCCACTGAATCTCTCATTGAATGCATGTAAGGGATACCAAACAAAAACATATAATATAGTAATTTGAATTTTTAAAACTCACAATCCAACCTCGGCTCTCTGTCTTTTTAACGTGACGGCAAAAAGAGAAAAAAAGCCCAGGGATCGAGGGTGCTCACAGTATGTATTACATTATATTTATACCCGTTGAAACCAAAATATAAGCAGGTGCAACAAACAAAATAAAAATAAAATGAAAATGCAAAATGTCCAACAAAATCAAAGGCATCTAACAACCGTTACGTAAAAAGCGAAATCTGCTAACATTTACACTTGCTTTGTCATGCCAGAAGTACACAAGGGAAAAAAGTATATCAGATATTAAAAAAATCCAACATATTTTGCCAAGTCATGCAAAAAAGGTTATTACAAAATTTCCACACTGTACAGTTTGTAACACGTCATACCAAAATCAGATATTCAGTCTATTGCATACTGCAACCCTTTTAAAGTTTTACACAAAATAAGAAATCAACAGTTATCAACTTAAATCATTTCCATATATTGTATATCTACAGCAATATTTCAATCCAAAATATTAAAGGAACAGTTTGCCTAACAGACCCAAACTCATAATCAGGAAAATCAATTATTTTGATTTTATGTATCAAGAAAACAGCGCAAACGTGCTGAGCATGATAACAATGCAGTGTTTTCGAATTTAAGAATCGAATATATTTCAAAAGATTGTAACGTTAACAGATGTAAACATCGATTTAAGTTTGTTTACATTTTTTTGTTTAGAATAACGACGACAACAGTGAATCACCACACTCTGTAGTGTTGAAAACAGTAACAACGGAAAATTACTTTTTACAGTTTATATAAATTCTTCTTTAGGATATACACGCTGTTTTTATAAGAATAGTGTGTTTTCGTTTCAGCCTCCATGTTCTTAACATTTTTGACAAATGGACATATTCTTAGGATATTCTGAACTTCTGATCCATTGTTCAGAGTTTATTCTTACAAAAAGGTGCTTAAAGAAAATATTTTCCGGCTCAAGACACCACAAGGAATTTAATGTTTAAGGAAAAGCTCTGAAAGTTAAGACGGTTAAAAAATCGTTATACACCTAAATTCATTTCCCTACCAGATAATCTAAACAACACACCAGCTTTTTTTTCGCTTTCTCAGTAGGTAGCTTGCTAGCGTTCTCTGGATCAAAGTATAATCAGTTTTTTACTTCGATTACTAAACTTTGCTTCATTCCAAAGAGAACGAATTGGAAGCGTATACAATTGTTTGATACATTTTCAATCAATTCTCTTTGTGATGTTATATCATCGTACGTTTTTCCTTTCTTCATTGGAATGCTTTGTTTAAACTAACTTTTTCACGTTTAATTTTGAGGAAATGAGTACAAAAGATATGAAAAAGAGACAACCTTCTTCGCTTCGGTTTTCTTTTTTCAGTTGATAATCAACTTGTTTCCGTGAGATAAGGCACGCGCATGGTAAGCCGGGGGTAAATTTAAATTATTTAACACTTTACGGCCGCAAACGGCGTTGTAGCATAAATGACAAATGGACCCCTTGTTTTCTCGTTTGGGGGCTCACTTATTTTTTTAGTAAATTTAGCGTAAGACCACGTCATACGAAAGTGACCCGTGATTTGCGTGTCGTGGACTCACATAGTTACTCACGCAAGGGAATTAATATATACTAGGTGAATTCCCGTGGAAGAATCCACTGAATCTCTCATTAAACCGATTTAAGGGATACCAAACAAAAACATACAACACAGTAATTTGAATTTTCAAAACTCACATTTCTCCCTCAACCCCGGGCTCTTTGTCTCTTTTATAACGGGATGTCAAAAAGAGAAAAAAGCCCTGGGATCGAGGTTGCTCACAATCTGCAGTATTGTATGTTTATAACCGCTGAGACAAAACGTCTAAAAATATAAGCATGTGCAACAACCAAAAAAAATTATAAAATAAAAATGGAAAATGTCCAAAAAAATCAAAGGTGTCTAACAACCGTTACGTAAAAAGCGAAATACGCTAAAACTATATACTTGCTTTGCCATTCCAGAAGTACACCAGGGAAAAAAAGGATACCAAACATTAAAAAAAATCCAACATTTTTGTTAAGTCATACAAAATCAGCTATTCAGTCTATTGTATACGGCAAACCTTCCAAAGTTATACTCAAAATATAAGAAATTAATAGTTGAAAACACATAAAAGAGAAATATAAAAACTTGAATCATTTGGTATATTGTATATCTACCGAAATATTTCAATCCAAAATATTAAAAGAACAGCTGGCCTTACAGACCCAAACTTATAATCAAGAAAATCACGCATAAAATCAAAGAAGATAACAATGCAGCGTTTTCGAATTTAGAATCGAATATATTTCAAACGATCGTAACGTAACAGATGTAAACATTGATTTAAGTTTAGGTTTTAGGTTTATCACACAATCTGTAGTGTTAAAAACAGTAACAACGGAAAAATTACTTTTTACAGTTTATGTAAATTTTTCTCTTTGACCTTCCAACGCTATCAGTCCGTTTGAGTTACAACGATTGCGTCACATATTCGTACCAACATAGGATATACACGCTGTTTTTAAAAGAATAGTGTGTTTTAGTTTCAGCCTCGATGTTCTTAACTTTTTTGACAAATGCTATCCTCATTATTCTCAATATGTTCTTAGCATGACTATGGCCTGAAAATATATAATGCCTTAATAAAATAAAGCATGCTATAAGTTACTATAGCTAGCTAATGGCAATTTCTACTATATGTAATGGCCCATTGCTTGGACACAAAAAGTTCTGTTCGTTTGATATACAATAAAAAAAGTAAACTTCTAATCAATTTTGTGCGTCATACAAATGTATTTAAAACAAACTATCAAGCTTAGACATATTCTTAGGATATTCTAAACTTCTGACCTATTTTCAGAGTATATTCTTACAAAATAAGTGATTCAAGAAAATATTTTCCGGCTCAAGACACAACAACAAACTTAATGTGTAAGTCTTCAGCCATAAATAAGTATCAATAATCAATAAAAACACTTGGTTAAAAAACAATTTATTTTCACGAAGCTTTTCGTAAACTATGTTACATTATCAAGTAAAAGATTATTTCAAATCAACGAGCTTATATACATATCTACAGTAAAAAAGTAATTAGTCAATTAAAAGGCTATAAAATTATCACCCTAAGGGAACGTGTGAATGAGAATAAACAACTTATGAAACAAAAGAGACTAGAATGACATAAGAAACAAAAAAAAAAAAACAAAAAAAAAAACGAAAACTCCGTGAAATGAGAAAACGAGACACATAAGACAAAAGAATAAAGGCAATAAAAGCAATTAAAAACTGCAACAACACGAATAAATCTGTGTACGCGTAAAATGATGAAAGAAATCACGTTATGCCGTTTCTAAATAGAATAAGACTTTCAATATCGGTCTGGTCGTTAAGAGATGGTTTTTCTATTGTCATATAATACGCTTCTAATATCTTGCGTTTTCTCGTGTTGTTATTTGCCTTTTAATTGACCAATTACTTTTTTACTGTAGATATGTATATAAGCTAGTTGATTTGAAATAATCTTTTACTTGATAATGTAACATAGTTTACGAAAAGCTTCGTGAAAAAAAATTGTTTTTTAACCAAGTGTTTTTATTGATTATTGATAAACAAACTTAATATTTAGGGAAAAATTTACCCCTGAAAGAGTCGGATAAAAAGTCGTTATACACCCAAATTTATTTCTCTATCAAATAATTTAAACAACACACCTGCTTTTCTTTCGCTTTCTCAGTAGGTCGCTGGCTAGGGTTCTCTGAATAAAAGTCCAATCAGTTTTTTACTTTCATTACTAAATTTCGCTTCATCCCAAAGAGAACGAATTGAAAATGTATAGGTACAATTGTCTGATGCATTTCCAATCAATGCTTTTTGTGATGTTATATCATCGTACGTTTTTCTTCGTTTTAAAAAATATTTCTAACTAACAACACCAACTTCGTTCGACAACAACAGTTTGTTCTTTACATTTTAGATTAAATTATTTTAACCGTAACGACCGAGAACGGGCGCTGTGTTTATATTTTTTTAGTAAATCTTAGCGTACGGCCATGTCATAAGAAAGTGACCCGTGATTTGCGTGTCGTGGGCTCACATAGTTACTCACGAAAGGGAATTAATATATAAGAAGATTGAGTCACATAATTTTTTATAACGTTGGATTCACTTCTTATACTTAGCTAGAGGTTTTTAGTACAATGTTGCAATATAGTATACTACGTAGAATATGCTTCTAAAAGTGTGGCTTGGTATCACTATAATAGCCTGTCTGTGAGTCAATTCAAAACCCGATTTTTTTATGGAAAAGCCATTACAATCGCCATTATAGTCGGTAACAAGTAAATCATTTATTTTTTAGTCACACGAAACTTACTAATATCTGTTGGACTGTTCTTAGCAAAATTTTGTTGTATGATTTTTTTGAAAGCAATTTATATGTGCATTAAAAAATAATTGTAATTAAATATTTTCAAATTGTCGCATTTTTATGTCTAATCTGAGTCTACAAAAAAAAGTTCCTAGGTCCTTACTAGCTATGTAACTTTGTACATATGGTTAAAAAGTCACTAAACAAAGTAAGCACTATGTATCGCAGTATTTCCGTAATGACTGAATCACTCATCTGTATTAAGCTTTCGTTTTAACAGTTCCTCTACAAATGGTGCGGAAACGCCTGTAATCACACAAAAGCCAGCTCCGATCCAACCAAGGTAAAAGCTCCATCCAAATTTCACAGATTCATTACGATGAGTTTTATTTATAGTAATTACTACTACTGAAATCATACAGAGCGCTGATAGAATGCTCAAAATTAATAACAGCATTGTCAAATTCTCGACTGATTTGAAGCAGAAAAATATCAGTGAAACAACAACACCACATATCGCAAACACACAAGCCAAAGCTGAAAAAGTCTGCATGATTACATCCCATATTGACGCTTTGGTGCCATATGATTCACATTTATTTGCAAACGTACAACCTTTCCATATACCAGATTTAACACTACTCTCAGATGTGTCAACAATCCAATTTGTAGTCGAAATGGAGACAATAATAACAATTGAACACAGCACTGAAGATGATACCAAGACTCCTTTGATCATCTTCCTTCTTAAATTATTGAGATAAAACTGTTGATAACGATAACGATAATTAACTTCACTTAAAACTGTTCCATCTTCGACGTCACTTCAAGTAGCTGACAAAAATATACTTTGAACACTGCGCTAGAGTTTATAATGCAAGTGTTTACAATCTGTTTTCTTACTCGCTCACCGAGTCAAGTGAACAATGGAATATAAAGCTTCTTAACTCTTTTTATATCTACAACATCAACAAACATACATGTTAGGGTTTACCTAGATACGTTCTTGTATTGTTCTTTTGTTTGTCTGTTTGTTCTAAAACATTTATTAACACAAAATCATAAAACGTATCTCTCACAAATTTTACTATTACTCCTTTTCGTAAGAAGCCTTATTATAAGCATATACCAATTCGGCTATTCCATCATGCATGTATTGGAGGTAACTAATAACAACTAATGTTTGCATAATGTTCAGGGCGGGTTCATAATGGCAGATTGTTGCTACATTGTTTATTGTGATATCTCCTTAACAACACGCGCATCATTTACTAACTGTAAAGCAATCATTGTGCAGTTGGCGATTATATTGAAGGTATTGTTAGAACGTTTTCCCAACAATACCTTGTCACAGGTCAGTACTTTGCAAAGATTTTGTTTACCACATTACAAGCAGGAAAATCGAATATGCTGTAATGATTTGACCTACTCAAATTAATACGTCACGGCAACAACAACGTAAATAATACGATGTTTTGTTTTGGACAGTTAGTCTAGCAATAATTTTTAAGGAGGTCATTAATCACTAGGAGGGGGAGACTTCAAAGCAATGAAACGTGCAAAACAACCATATAATATTATTTTTAGACTACAGTCGAACATGCTTATACAAGTAACACAAAGCATTAAAATAATGCGTTATTAAATGTAGTAAGCTAGCTCAACACAAAATACACACCGTCAACAAGAGTTGATCTATATAATAAAACGAGAGTATATTTTGCTGACATTGACATGATTTGTCTGCGAAATATAAACATCTAAGTTTATTAGTTTGGCGGACCACTCTGTTTTACAAAATGTCAATTTGATAAAATTTTCTATAATTCGAATCTCTCTTTAAGCCGAACGATTTCACTGGTATAATGAAAATTTTTTAATAAACTCTCATAAATAACTTTCTATTACTCTATTACTCTAACAACTCCTGAACTCGAACAATTATTTTTGTTCCATAGAGTATGTTCTCTACAAATCGAACCTCGTATCATATGTGTCTAAGGCTCTACACAATTCAACTGTTCGTTTTTGTTTTGTTTTGACTTTGACTCGAATGTGCTACATTTACATGTGTCAGGTGTCCCACTCGTCCGAACAAAATGTAAACACTGTTTTATTTACTCCTTTGTTTCCTTATATCTTATTAAACTACGGGGGTGCCATTTTTTTCTCGGGAAATTTTTGGTACAAAGAGAAATACAACAAGAATTATGCTAAATTGGCCATTTTCATTAAAAAATTCGTAACTGTTTACTAAGCACCCCATAATTCAAACGATTTCTCATTCCTTGTGGATGCTCGAGTTATAAAGAGTCAACTGTACATAAAAAGTTACGTGTGAGCTTCTCACACCCGATTTTGAGCTTGAAATCAAACAGAGAAAATATTATTTTTTGTTTAATAGTATTTCTCATACTAGAACGATTGCAAGTTAATTTGAGACATGTCGTGGAACAATCCACGTGTCCGCCGTTCCTCATATTTTCGCCCGTTGTACGTATTTGCCGCATCGCTATTTCGTGCATCCGTAGCACAAAGTGGCGATCAGCTGCAATTTTGAACAAAATACGGCTATTATTATAGGGACTAGCCGGAGACCCGGCGTCGAAACGCCGGGTTAAGCCACAAGTAACTGTGTTACCCGGCAGAGCGATTAATAAGAACCGTAAACTGTGCCACACATTCCAGTGGAGCGATTTAGTACAGATATATAGTTTGCCCTGAAGTGCACACAACATTGTGTTTCCGGTGTGATATATTTTCCAAAAAATAACTTTCCCTCAACTTTAGCTGAAAACAACAACAGAGTTTACAACTCGTTGTTACCCCGTCATAGTAAAAACAGTGGGCCAACCTTTTTTTATTTTTCGAAGAATGCTCCCGGTGAAAGTTCAAAAATGGCAGTTACTCGGGGCTGAGCGCTTAGTACACAGGAATATATACTGTGTCGCACATCCGTATAGGCGTAATACCCTTTATTTTTTTTCGATTTAAATAATAACACATGAAACAGCCTGTCGTTACCTCTTCTAGCTTAAACAATCACTCAGCAATTATATTCTACAAATTAAGTTTTTGTGACAGTCAAAAAGGTGTTGCTACCCAACCTACATTTAGCATCATAAGAATTATTGATTAGGAATTTTGTTGTAGCCGAACTGCATTCATTTTGGCTACTTTCACTTTTTAGCCAGATGTAGTAACTAAAGAGCTAGCTAGATAGCCACAACCCAACATAAAAATAAATAATGATATACCAAAGTGAATAAAAACTTTAAAAGAATAGGAATGAAAAGGCTAGCTATTTGGCTTCAGCAGAATGCTGCCTCGAAATCTACGTTTGTAGCAAAATTCTTATTATTAGTATGTTTAAGATTTATACATGGCTAGAGAAAGTGATGATATACTTATTCTAACACTTGAAAACATACAGATTCAGAAATATTATAATAAACATAAATATTACTATATACGAAGTATTTAGAAAATAAAAGGTTCAAAAGGTGACCTACAAACCTGACACCATCACCTCCAAACCAAAAGCATGTTTCCGTTTTTTTTCGGGTCTTACCGTGATTCTAAAATTAGGCTATGTGCAACCAAAAAACCGAGGTCCGTAAAAATCGGATTCTGCGATAATTTTCCGAAAAAAGCAGCGCGCAACCATTTTGAACAGAATACGGCCATTTTTAAAGAGACTGGGCAGGGGACCGGAAGTTAAAACAGCAGGATTAAGTCACCAGTAATTGAGCGTTGGATGGAAGGCGCTTAGATGCAGTTCCACCATGTTGTACGTTCATTTCCAGGACTTTTTAGTACAGGTAAACATTGTGTCACAAATCCAGTGCAGCGTTTACAGTAATAAAGCCTACACAACGCTGAGTATCAGGTTGAAGGCTAAAACCATGCCGCATACTCACATGTCGTTTTATTACAGATATAAGGTGGGTCGCAAATCCAGTAAACCTCTCTCTTTGGGTGTAACATTAAATTTCCCGCAACTTTGGTTGAAATGAAAACACAAGTTATAACTTGTTGTTACCATTTCATAGCAATAACAGTTCTCAGGCTTTTTCTTTGCAAAATAAGTTCCTGAAAAAGTTCAAAACTTAACTGTGACACTGACACAAAGTTGAGCACTTATTATAGGTAAATCATGGCGCGCATACATGCAGAGCGCTAACATCGGTGCGCCCTATTAGGCGTAATACCCTTATTAAACCATGACATAAAATGCAGGCAAAAGCCCATCGTTAGCCTGTTGAGCTAAAGCAATTTGCTGCTGCTAACTGTATTTGGCTTCTTTTACTTTTTAGCGGTAGCTGACTTTGAAATGCTTCCTTAAAAATCTACGTTCGTAGTCGCAGTAAATCTTAAATTTGGTGTGTTTAAGAATTGTAAATGGCTAAAAAATGTGCAATATTTCCATCTTAACATGTGAAATCATACGGAAAATATTACAAAAAAAACAAACTGAAAAGACAAATAGATCAAACAAGCCTAACACAGAGCACGGCCACTTTCAAAATCAAATTGGTCATTGCACACTTCTTCGTCGGCATGTTATATCCGTAAAATTCTTGGAGATTTTGTACGTGTTTAACACAACCCGCTTTTTACCGACAAATAGAATACGGGTATTTTCATTGTAAAGTAGCTGGGGGAGCTGGCGTCGAAAAGCGCGTTAAGCCACAAGTAACTGGGAAACCCGGTGTTGAACACAACGTCAAGTGCTTGATGAAGACGTCAACTGTGTCACACATCCAGACGGAGCACACGTATACGATATATGTCATAGCGATACAGCATTTCGGGTGTAACACAAAGAATATCTTTCCTGCAAATTTTGCTGAAAAAACACACGTTGAAGCTTGTTGTTACCCTGTCATAGCAAAACATGTCGGCCAACATTTTCTTATTTCGACAGTGAAAGTTTAAAAATGATTTATCAGGTATACCGTGTTAAGCGCTTACAGCAATAGGCATAATCCTTTTTAAAAAACATTTTTACAACTTCGATTTAAATAAAAACACAAGCACGAACATGTTGCCACCCTGTCCACCAAACTATTTTATTTTTCTTAAGTTTTCATGAAATTTGCGAAATTGCTTTACAACTTTGCTTTCAATAAAAACACAACCCATATCGTATACAACCCGTATCGTATACAACCCGTATCGTATACAACCCGTATCGTATACAACCCGTATCGTTACCCCGTTTAACTACAATAGCGACACAGAAATTTAGCCTGCTGTGACCCAGTCCAGCTTATTTGCACAAAAGTATAGTATAGCTACAACCCTGGACAGAATATATTGCGAAGAAAGGCAGAATTTCAAAGATCGCACCCACAAGCAATTAAGAACCCTGTTTCTATTTAAGTAACACAAACTACGAACTTGTCAATGTTGACAGCGAACTTGAGACCTTAAATTATTTGGTTAGATCCAAAATCTTAAAATTTACTAAATTGTGTTGACGTCAGCACATCTGATTACCACGATTCCGGGTCGTGGAGCGGGTTGTTCTACAATGCGGATATTGTGGGAAGTGCAGATGGCGCATTGGTTACTTGATCTACACCCGTGCCAATGTAGAAATTTTGCAACCTACTGGAAGCAGAGCACTGGCCAAGTGATGCAGTTTGCTTATTTCGAGAAAGAGCTAAAAAAGGACAATTCCCTAAATATTATTTCAAGGGTTGAACTTTGTACATTATGAAACTCTATTTAACATAAAAAATACAGCTAACTGCGATACTAAAAAAGTAAAAGTCTTAACGCTAACCACAAAATAAGTTGCAGATCAGATTGGAGAAGATGATACAAGGATATTGCCTAGGATAAATAGCACCAAACTGAAAAAAGCTTTAGTGGAACAGCATAAATATAGCAGGCTCCTAGCTGACTATGTTCTGCTCCCTCATGCAACCTCGACCCCAGGGCTTTTTCTCTTTTCGATATCGATCCTACAAGGGTCATCTAATAAATGTCGGCGAGTGACATTTGTGGTGAGTGTAGAATG
The DNA here is from genome assembly GCA_030067915.1 of Hydractinia echinata. Classification (NCBI taxonomy): domain Eukaryota; kingdom Metazoa; phylum Cnidaria; class Hydrozoa; order Anthoathecata; family Hydractiniidae; genus Hydractinia; species Hydractinia echinata. Next base: position 708,868 of record JASGCC010000150.1, read on the forward strand.
CAAAAAAAAGATGGCGGGACGTAATGGAGTATTTAAGTTGTGTCGAGTTTGATGGAATTGGTAAATTAGCTATAATCGTTAGCCCACTCGTCGCAGCAAAATTGATAAAAAAATATATTGTATTTGTTATTTGCAGCTTGAAGATTTTATATGTGGTTTAGCATGACCCAGTTTGGTCGACAGACAGAATACAGCTTTAAACGCTAGAATTAGAAGTACAGTTAAAACGTTCGATATACCAGGGTTGAGTGCTTAGCGCATGCATATACCGCATTGAAACCCTGCTTCAGTCAAAACAGTCATCCGTGATTTTCTTTTGCCGAATATGTTCTCGTGGAAGTTCTTAAATTGAACTATGCATAATACATGAGTACATGAAATGTACAGATGTTTTTGTTGTTCTTTATTTCAAAATACATAGTTATAATGAAAAGGAATGTCTTTAACTATGCTCTATTATTAATTGTTTATCTTATAAAGACTATTTTTAGTTGTTCTTGTACAATTTTTTTTCCGTGTATGTTCAGATTTTGATGATCATAATAAGGTTGCTTCTTAAGATTAGATTGCGTGTTTAAACCGACATGTTATCTTGTTTATTCTGTGAGTAAAAATCATAACATATCAGAAAGTAAAATATTTAATCTTTCACCTTATTAATGAGCTTACAAAATTTCATATTCACAACAAGCTTTCGATGTTATGAGTCAACCATGTTTATGGACAAATTTTCCTGTTTTGGAGACATTTCTTTCTAATAGAAAAAAAAGTTCCCTTTTGTTTATAATTAAATTTGCGTAAATTCCCTTTTCTGCTGTTATCATATCATAACGAATGTTGTGTCAGCATTAATGAATAATACATCTCAAGAAAAGTTGTAACCCTCCGAGATATTACCATTTAATTTACAAATATGGCGAGTATCAAATAATATTTATCTGTTTGATTTTCACAAATTCTCACTGTCTTCGAGCAAACAAGAATGGAACAAAATATGCTTACACTTCCTACATGTAATGAGGAGACAAATGTAGCGATAGAGTAGCATTCTTCCAGCTTACAGAACACAAATAGGACAGCCTTCGATAAAGAGACCGTTATAGAGAACTGTCAGAAATCTGGTTCTTGAAAAGATGATTCTTCTCTTAATTTCAAAAAATGATATGTGGCGGAGGGAGAAGGGGAAAATCCACCCTCTGTTCCCTTTCTCCAGTTGCTACGTTCGTGAAGTTATACGCATTTCAGAACCATTTAAGAGTTTAAGCTACTTATTTTTAATGTTTTTTCTGAGGTTATTTTTTCTACAGCATAATGAATTTCAAAAATGCCAGTTAAAATGATCTGCTTATATGAGTATTTTTTTGTATGATTTTATAGAAATGTTATGTAAATTAGAACATGTTTATTTTTTTAATGCTAGTACGTACTTGGGGTATGTACAATTAGCTTTCCCGCCATTGTTTTCACCTCGGTCTAAAGCCAGCAACGTTTACACTTTTTTTAAAGGAAGTAGTTTACAAGAACGTTAACAATGAGGTTTTGCTACAAAATTAAGAAACCTTTATAAATTATCCAGCCTAAATTCCATTATAGCTTATACAAAATAACTTTAGTCTGGAGTTCGTGAGAAAAAAAATTTTGAATAGTTTTTTACAATAAGATATGCAACACCATACGTATTTCTTCCAATCCTAAAAATATTCTTCATCATCCATAATTCTGATCATATATTCCCTTATTTTCAGAAAAACACAAAATAAAAACATTCGGTGCTTAAAATATGTAAATAATAGGCACATCCATCCGACGGCGAAATTTAGACGTTCTTATAAATATATGTATAAGAAAAAACGTATGGCTGATTTAACCCTTTTAAAATGTACGGTGGGTTAAAATGTACGGTGGGTAACACTAACGTGCTTTGAAATTTAAATTAGACTTTAAAACATGAAATAATTCGTTCAATCATTCTGTTGTCTTCTTTATAAAAAATGATACATTAAATAAAATTAAAACGAAGAAATGAAAAAATGGACTAACTTTAAAAACTACAATAACTTGCATTTGTTCTAGATGGTATAGCAAAGAGACTATATAATATAGGTAAAACGTATAACATGGCATGCAATATATTTTCTTCTACAAAATATTGATATGAAATACAGTATCTACACGAATAAAATAAGGTTTTTATCAAAATAAATTTACACTTCAGCATTAATAACTTCCCTAATATGCAACATTTTGTCCAGTACTGTGATTATCGATATCAGCACTACGCTGACCCAACCAAGCAAATAACTCCAACCGTTTAGTCATGTTTACAGGTCGGTTAAAGGTAGCTAATACCATAGCTACTATCATTGCTAAAGCTGCAACTAAAAGAATTTTGGGAATGATAGATGTGATCTTTATGCGCTTTCCAGAAATGTTCACAATTTTCAAGATGGAGCTTGTGAGTAAGATCAGACAAGTCAAGATGATAAGTATTCTTAGAACAATATTTAAGCTAGTCGAATCCACGGAACGACATTCAGTAACAGTAGGATAAAACGTTTTGAGTGGACTACAAGTTCTCAACAAGCCTCTGTGGAGAGCTGTATGTACTTTTGATACGTACCAATAGTTGCTACATAGAGATGCCATTGTTGATGTAGAAGATGCAAAAATAAATGACACAAAAAGGACATCGTACTCTGTCATGCTTCCCATGATCCTATTTGTAAATTTATGAAAACTTTGAAAGAAAGGATAAAAATCGTGATTTGTTTTTTTTTCTTTAGTATTAATTAAATACTTGTTAAAGTTATATGTTAAAGGCTGTTTTAAATAGTATATTTAATTGTTATGGAAATTCCCTAATAAGTACGTCTATTATTAATCACTAGTCGATAAGGCCCGTGGAAAAATCCACTTAGGCCAATGAAAAAATAGGTTGCTTTAGATGTTTTGCTGACGTCAGCAGTGCATATACAAAAAAAAATGTTCTTAAAATCTGACACCAAATGTCAAATGTCAAATCGCATTAAATCCTCCACACAAATCTTACACAAAATAAAAAAGAACAGCTTGTAAGGTGCAAAATCTAGTTGATAAAAACTTACAACAACGACACTCACAACATCAACACTCACAACACCCACAAAACCGAGAGTAAGAACACCGACAGTTACAACACCGACAGTCACAACACGGATAATAACAATGTTAGAAATAACGCATCTCAAATATGTACATCTTATAAGTCATTATGTTGAAAACCCTCAGTATTTTATTCTGAAATGTCAAAAGGCGGCCTCCAAGAGTTAGCACAAATCAACAAAAATAAATTCTTTGCACATTTTGAATATTGTCTTTCCCTTAAAAGCTTATACAAAAATATGAAAAAGCCATAGTTTGGAAAACATTAAATTTAAATCTAGAAAAATCAGTCACTTCGGTTGCATACCATCCTCTCCCGCAAAAATTTATACAAAATGTAAAAATCAACCAGTTAAGAACACAAAAATTTATTTTTTAGTATGATGATCCATACTGCCCTTTACCAACAATTTTAAATCTAAATGTAAAAAAATCAATAAGCAAAGAATAAACTTGAATCAACAAACATTGTATACGGTTCATAAACAAAAGTTTACAAAAAAATGTAAAACAGATTGTTTTTTGAGAAACACATCTAAATCAACAAAAATAATTTCATTCAGCATATCGTATATTGCCAATACCCATTAATCTTCCACAAAAAGGTTATAAAACACATCAAAATTTAGAAAAATCAGTCATTTCAGTGTATACAGTCCTCGCCCGTTAGATTACAAAATATAAAAAACAAAAACAGTTTCAGTCAGAACATTAAGTATTTTTTCATCATCAGCAAACATTTATATATCCCTACAAAATTTTGTAAAATTCTCAAGAAAAACAAAACCGTGAAACCATGGAATTTCTTCCACCAAAAATGACATCACATACAGTTAGTTCTCCCCAACAAAAGTTTATATTAAGAAATATAAAGACATCAGCTTATACAACAGCTTACATTGAAGTCCGATTCTACAAAAATTTGTTCTTTCAGTATATATTGCATGTGGTTTATTTCCACAAAAATTTACACAAAATTTTAAAAAACAGCATTTTGCAACACAAACAATATCAACTGACTTAATCATACCATCCTCTCATATTTTTTTTTAACCCAAAGTCATCATAAACCCACGTAAATTTCCAATCGAATGTAAAAAAACCCTGTAAAAAAACCTGGCATTTTACATGTATGCTGACAAAAGTTTAACAGGATGAGGAAACAAAACAATAAAAAATAACTTAACACACACACTTTAAATTCTATAAAATTCGTTCCACTTGTCATATTGTGGTCCCCTTGTAAAGTTTACAGGAAATGTGAAAAAATTATTCTCTATGGGCATAAAAATGTGTCACAGTATCCTAAAAGTTCAAGAAAGATTTAGTAGGTAGCTTGTTACATGATAATTCGTGTTCAAAAAAGAAGAGAAGTTTGACTACTAAGGTAGCTATAAATACCTAAAAAAAGAGGAATAACAACAAAACTCATAGATTAGAGCTAGCTATGGGATGGAGCCATGAAGCTAACATTAGCTAGCTAGCTAACAAAACAGTACCTAAGACACCCAGTTAAATATACTTAACTTAAGCTGGGGAGACTTAGCTAAGTCTATAGCTAGCTATTTATGCTTAGTAAAACACATATAAAGGAAAACAATAGCAATGTAGCAATGTAAAAATTATGACATTTGCAGTTATAGTTCAACAAACCAAAACTTTCTATTTCGCTGGCACATTTGTTTGGCAGCCAGCTAACAGCTTTATGTAGCATTTTGAATTTTAGGACAAATACATTACTTACGCACCAGGAGACACATTAATTATGCATAAAAAACAAAACAAAAAACGCGGTAAACTTTAAGAATTTGAAGCTCTAATGGATTCTTTTTGAGAATACGATTCTCCTTGACAATTTTATGTGTCCTACATATAAAAACGGAACTTTTAAAATATCAAAGTTCTTACTTTTTTCTGAATTCCAAGTCACTTGAACTTGAAACGCTAGCATTCATTTTCTACTTCTAACTTTACTTTACTACTTCTAGCTCCATTCTTCACTTCCGAAGTAACTTATTGTGGCTTCCAACTTCACTTTTCTACTTTTACTTCTACTTCTTCACTTGGACTTTTCTTTCTTTCTCATATATTCTTTTTTGAAACACTTTACCATTTCACCTTTTGCACCTTTTTGAAGAGGAAGGGACTGTTCCTTTGTTGTTGTTTTGTGTGTCGATGTTAACCCTGTTCCAAATTATATGCTTTTTTAATCCACTCCACTTCTTCACTTTGACTTTCCTTGCTCTTAATATCTGCACTTTTTTATGACTCGTAGGGATCGTCGAAAATAATACATTTTTTATCCGCTTCTTTAGTTCGCCTTTTGTCGAGAACTTTGTCGAGAGATTTTTATGTTTGTTTGTCTTTACGCTAACGGAACTTTTTATTCGAATGCCGTCCCGTTCGAAAGTACGTATTTGAGCGAATCATACTGCTTATTTTCTATCACGTGGTTTCTAACGGTTGCGAGACAAATGTAAACAAAACAAAAAAACTCGACAAACTCGCGCATTCGGGTGATAAAAAATATCATGTTTGCAAAAGTGACAGACAGACAGACGGAACTGGCTTATTATTATAAGAGATTAATCATATTCTCTAGTTCTTTATTGGCAATATGTACAAAATAAAAAAAAACATCGAATTGGCAATATCATTCATCCTGTCGTAATTAACCACCTAATTATATTCTCAACGTAATAACATAAAATAACATGAAATACAAGGCTTAGTACTTCCCCGCATGATTTTCAATAGAAGTTGAAATACTAATAATAGGAAACGATTGCACAAAGAAATCCAAATTCAGACAGACATGCAAGACGAATTGACATTTGACACCTATTTATGCTAGAGGGAAGTGGGGTGGGGCATCGTACTGAGGCGCTGCAAAGTACTGACGTACATAAAAAGCATTGGTTGAATAAGGTTAAAGGCACTTAAAATAACAGACGCGAACAATTCTAGCTAGCTAACACATCTGAAATGCAGAAAATGCAGAGCTTTGTTATATGTTTAATTACAACAGATTATCGTTATGAATTCGAACAGTTTGTGTCTGTCACATCACTGTGGTTAATGTTGGCAGCTTAAAGCTGTAAATCTTTCGCTCTTTTAATTAAAATTTTAATTAAACGTGTTTCACCTTTTTCACGTTGTTTTTTTCTTAAGCTAACGAAAGTTACCAGCGGTGTTTCCGACATTCTGCGATAAGTCGGGAACGAAGTTTCTTTTCGGATTCTGCACTACAATGTAACCCGACTTTTCGGGTTATACGCATGCGCATCAGAATAGTATAAATGCACGTGTCGTATCCTCGGGCAAGCCTCGGTCTTTGGTCGCGTGGAACATCGCAAACTTTAACTGTCATTAATATTAATTACTGTAATTTTCGTTTTATGTACCTCAACGGCGCAAATAATCAAGAAAATGTTTACGTGGAGAAGAACAGACGGACATCGACAACTGTTTGTTTTTTCTGTTCTAATTCATTGTTAAGAAGATGTGAAAAAGTGTTCTTTCTGAAAAGACTTAATTGCAGTTAATATAAGAACGCATCTAACGCATCTAATTTTTCCTCTTCAAAAAAAGTCCTTTTATCCGTTTGTTTTTTATATAAAAAAACTACATACTAAGAGAAAATAAATACTAGGTTAGGTTTTATTAGAAAAAATAATGTGAAAACCTGATTTTTAAAAATATTCATTATGCAATATTTGCATACCAGAATTCTGTTCTGGTAAGTTTGTTATTTCTGTAAAGAAAGAAATATTCTTTGTGGACAAATGAAAATATCTGACACGTAAATTGTAAACAAGGAAAGAGCAAAGTGGGCCTAATCTAATTTGTCCCATAAATAAATAAAAAATTATACTAAAAACAAGTAGGCTGAAATAGAACCAAAAACAGAAACTAAGTAAAAACTTGACATCCATAGACATGTATCTTTGTTTCGAATTGCAAGTGCGAGTGTTCCGCATTGCAACTGCTACGAGTTAAATTCCTTTTTTACTGACCACGCATTTACCATTACATTTGCACGGTTGCCTATGAAGTGTCTCGGAGCTTTACAAGTTGCGGTTTATATCGTTGGAACTGACGTCTCTGGGCTGGAAAATCTTTCCAACTAATGCAGTTGATAAAATTACAGCGAAACTTACCCAACCAAGGATGTAGCCCCAGCCATACGAACTAGTTTCGGGTGGCATAAAAGTAGCAGTTACCATCGCTATCAACATTGATAAAGCAGCCACAGCAAGCATTATAACAATGGCGATTGTCATCTTTAAGGTGTGTTTGCATATTTTAATAAGGGTTAATATGACGCTAATGATCAAAATTAAGCACGTCAGGAGAATAAGAATTCTTGCTGCAATATTTTTACCAGTTGGGAGTATTAATTCGCAATCAATTGTAGAAAAATTCGTCCTGATATGAAAACAGATTTCCCATAATCCTCTGTGTTTAGAGCGCGTAACGATATTCTTTGTGGCGTCCGAAACATACCAAAATCTACTACATAATGATGTCATTGTCGATGCAAAACTTGCAAATGCAAATGACAACAAAAAAACATCGTACTTTGTCACACGTCCCATGATGTTATGAATACTCCAACGGTTTTTAGAATATGAGAGTAAAACAATCTAAACCAAAATGTTCTTTGATAGTTTTATTAAGGGAAATTACTCGTTAATTGTTCTCAATGAAGATAAAGAAGTAATTTTGTTGACGTCAAAGTTTGGTTCCGGTCTTTTGTATCGACGAGAAAGCCATGGTGATGTGCTTGTTAAAAGCTCATAATAATAAAAGGCACATTCCTTCTTGTTCTGCTCTTTCTGCTGACCGCGGTTTTTTTTTAAGACCAATTAAGCAATGCGAGCGAAGCAAACTTGCAAAGCTGCCATGCAATGTATATCAAAAGACTTATCCATACTTTATTTTTTTAAAAAAAATTGCATACAAAATTTTTTTTTGTCTGCCTCTCTTTTCTGAAATGGACCATAAACTGTATATATATTACATAGCCTAAACATGGATATAGTTTTCACATGCTGTTAATTTTCAATTATGTTGCAGATTATATTTCTTTACAAAATGAAATTAACAACTTTGTTTTTTTCCCTTTGAAAAAATAGCTATCAGTTAATGAAAAAAAAACATCAACCGTTTTATTCAAACTATGTATTAGTGGCTTTCCATACATCAGATTAAAGTTTTCGCTTTTAAAAAAAGAACAATTAGGCCCACCCTCCCCTCCCCTCACTTGCCATGATATGTTCACAAAAGTCTGTATCTGTGCTGTATACCAAATATTTAGTTCAATGGTACACAGGCTTCAGTAATGGATGCTTACAGAATAAGTGAAACAAAAAGAAGAAAACGGTTGCTATGTTGCTTCTTATTATTTCATTGACAGCATTTTAGTGAACATGGGTCATCACAAAGACTTTCGGAAACGCTGTCATGATTTTGGTTTATTATTAGGAAGTAGTCGTTCACCCGTGGACAAATCAACGGGAATTTACCCACTGCACATATTTTCTAATCTGAATTTCGTGTATCCTTGTTGTTTGCCTGTTATGTTAAATAAATCAGCTTTATAGTGTTACGGGTGTCCACAGATCCCTTCTACGCCTATATGGTATTCTGACGAGACACCTCAGTAATAACCCTGGCCCAAGCTGTTAACATACAGAATTTGATTGGATGCTCGTTTTGAATTGAAATGGCGAGTTGGACAGAGTTATTTGATTATAAAGAAGTTGATAGAGTACGAAGGACGCAGAAATGCTCGAAAAAAGGATTATAACAAAAATATTAGATTGTTACTTTTGTGGTTTTGTCGCAGATAAAATGAGTGAGGCAGAAATTTTTATTACATTAAATTTCAAGATTGCAGTCAGCATACATATAAGCCAGCTGGTTTACTGTTGGCTATTGAAACACCACCTCCAGTTATCTATGTATCTTTCACATTACGCAGACAATCAGAACTACATTTTACAACCACTGAAAAAATAATATTTGTGATGGATAGAAACACAAAAAACTTAAGTTGACTGTTTTTATTTTTATTAGATTCCTGTCTAATCAAGTAACAAATTCCCTTACATTCCCTTCCCTTACAGGTTTACTCAAAATACAGCTAGCTACTTAAATAAATGTTTTGGTATATTGTTTGGTCTTCTCTCAAAATTTAAACTGACCTTTTTCCGCAAAGAAATTGCTTTGCAGAACTTTCAAGAACAACCATTCATCAAAGTTTATTCAGTACAACCTTTCTAAATCGTAGATTCATAGAAGTTATTCAAAAAATTGAGCAGCAAAATCTAAAGCTATAAAATTAGTTCTTTCGGTTGCTGTAAATGACCGAATATCTACTTAGGGATGTATTTTAACTTTATTTTACTGGCATAATGTAAAGGCCAATCCTTTTGGACTAGATAAAGCAGTTGACCTGAAAATTAGAATATGTTTTGTGCATATGTGTCTTTGTCAAAAATGGCTTATCGGCGTCTCTGAAAACGCCTAAATACAAGAACTCAGGAACTATGATTATAGGTCAAATTGTTTTGACTTTATTGATTAAACCGGTCGAAAAATATAACATGCCAAGTTTCAAGTCATATTCGACTTTCACAAAAATTATAAACTTTTACGTTAAAAAAAATTAAGTTGTCTCCTTCCGACAACAAAATAGCCACCGGGGCTAATGATTTGGAATTATTGTTTAAAATTCTGATAAGTTAACCGCCTTGAGTGGCACCCTAAATTCAAAGCTGAAGCAATGACGCAAATCATAAAGACGTAGGGGCATATTTGAGAGTAGGGGATTATCTATTTGAGTTATGGAATATATTTTCATATGAGACTTATTTGAAACAAAGGGACTTATTCAGTTATTTACAGTATGGTTCGGAGACCAGTAGCTCAGTCGGTAGAGCGTCCGATTCATGTCCAGTAGGTCGTGAGTTCGATCCCTATATAAAGCCGTTGTCTAGTTGGATAAAAAGATTCCAGTAGCTAAAATTTTGTGGTCCCTTCTGGAGTGTATATCACTCGCAATTTGTAGGAGGCTAACTGCAGAAATACAAATCACGCACAAACTTTTATGCAAGTTCAAAAAAAATTATCCTTCTTCGGCACGCTATATACTTGCGATTTCGCTAGCTACAACTTCCATCTATTCTCAAACAAAATCAATAAGGAAACATTCACACCTAACAACCTCTAAAGAAACCTACTACTATAAATATACATGTAGTTCTAACAGCAGTTAGGTATAACATGTAAATGATACATTAAAAATTTGTAAACATTAAGTGAAAGTGGCAAGCTAGCTATCGGTGAACAGAAAGAACCTCCGCTACACTTGCTGTTTTAAGCATAAATATGTGTCGTGAAAGTGTCGTTATGATGCAATCTTAACTTCTTAAAATATTTTTATAACGGTTTATTTTAAAGCAATTACTGTAGAAATGATAAGAACAACTACTCCAAAAAAGCTTTTTCAAACACCCTTCATTTCAGTTCTGCAACTACCTCCCCAACATCTATTTTACTTTTCACTCGCTTCACTCTGATTAAAAATCACCCAAAGTAAGGGTGATTTTCGCCAGACTGGACAGGACTATAGGCGTAAAAGAGGCCTGGGAACGAGGTTGAGGCTATAAAGAATTGCAACATTATTTACCATTTGGATTTTTAAATATACAAAATTTTGCGTTCAAAACGAAAAACGCGACAGTTCTTTTTGCAACAAGTTGGCCCAAGCTATAGCTATAATATCATTTCATCCGTTGCATAAACCGCTACAGTTATTACATTCATGACAAAAACAAGCGAGCGAAGTGCATTACAAAGTAAACGCAATGCAGTAAAATAAAATTTTAAACCGTTTTTCTTTTCCAAGATAACACGATATTCTTTTAATTGACTGTTATCTAAATGTCGAGTTAAATGTGGAAGGGAATTCTACTTTTTACGGTGTAACGCTCCTTTTTTTACAGCTGTAGTGAAGCAATTAGTCTATTCCATTTAACTTGTAGGGATTAAAAAACCTAGGGAACCGTATGCGTATCTCTTATTACACAGATATTGTGCAGAACCAAGGTTAGTGAACTAAACAACCCTCATCAAACATTTAGCTAAGCGAGATAAATAGCAAAGGAATATTTCTCTATTGAAGTAATACGGCACACAAAAACCAATCCAATGTGTGGCATGCTATGTGGAAAGTATTTAAATGTTTAGACCAATGATTTCTTCTTGAACAACAAAGTGAAGATTTCAATACAGCTTACGAAATGTAATAAAACTAAACACTTGTACAACATGAAAGTAGTTTCACCTCGCTCATATACCTACCGTAAAAGAGCTAATTCAATAAAATTGAAACTCCCAGAAGTTTAAGTTATCACGTTGTCAGTAACCTTTCTCATCAAAAAATCTAATAATATCAGGCTGATTTTTTTTCAAAAATTCAGTTTTGTGTTTAACTTTAGGTAATAGCCTAAATAGGTTTACTGCATTTCGTATTTTTCCTGTGCGGTACACTTTCGATAACTTGAACTCTAAGAAAACCCTGCTAAAGATGACATAAGTGATGAAAAGTAAAAAGCATAAGCTTTTGAAAATAAAAATAAAAATGACATGGTTTTACGCTTTTTACTCTAGCCAGTTAAAGATTACTTCTACAACGAATGTTGTCAGCTTTAAAACTGATCAACTGAAAATAGCTAAACGTGTTTTATAGGAAACATTTATAAAGTCAAACTTCCGTTTTGTATCCTTAAAATGCACTTTGTATCCTTAAAATGCACTTCCAATATTGGAAGTGCATCAATTTACTTGCAATTTTCTCAATAATTTGGGAGTTAGCAGTTGAAAAGATCGTATTTCTTTTCTTACAACAAAAACAAAGTTGTAAATAACATCAAGAGAAACAGTGTATGAAATTTCGAAAACATTCGAATCATAAAACTTGAATCACCAATGCACTTTAAAATTGAAAATAGTTTAGAAACCTAAGATAATCGTTCGAGATACCGAAAACTTTAAAGGTCGCCAGTTTTACAACGTGTAAACCTTGTATCTTCTTATGACATATTCATGAATTGAGTCTTTCACTAATATTCTAACTTCAATATCTACGAAATAATTTGTTTCATGCGTCAGCACGAACCTATGTTCTTGACACAAGTCACCTTCAATGGAAAGTAAGGCGAAAACATTTGAATCACAACAGTTTCCACATTCTGTTTTTGTTTTGATTATAGCATTTTCTGTATGATTGATCTTGCTTGCATTTCTTTTAGACGTCTGGAGAAATTATTCCAATGTCGACGATTTTTCTAAAACATCAAAACTAGTTAAACTGGTATTAATTTTTTTTAACACGCATTAAGGAAAAAAATATAGAAATCAACTATAGTTAAAGTAAAGTCCAATCAGAATTGCTTAATAAATCTTTCATGGCTTTTTATGTCATGTGGGGAAGTTTTTATATTAAAATAACATTAACCAGAAAAGAAACTCACTATTTACTCCCCCCTCTCCCCTTATAAAAATTTCCATTCTCCCATCGACTCAAAGGTTGTAGGTAGAACGTCAGATTTTTTAATAAAGTGAAAATGTAATATAAAATACTGCGGAAAAAACAACGCAGAAAGAACGCATTCCCGAATGTTTAAGTTGAACAGCTTCTTAACAGTTGTTCTTCGGCAGTTCCTTTGCTTTTTTCGCATTTCTTGAAGTTTTAAATACAACCATATTTGTTTTGACGTTTTTGCACGTTGCCGCTTTCGTTTTTACTATTTTTTTCAATTAAAATAAAATTAAAATAGTATTGAAATAAACGCTTTCGTTATATCTCTCTTCTTCGTTTTTCTTGATAAAATAGTATTAAGATATACATGTCTAATTTGCCGACTATCGTTTCTTGTTCACAGTTAGTTTGTTGTTTTTTTGTTTGTTCTTATATAGTATAGTGAAGTATAATGCATATTTCACAAATAAATAGATAAACTTACAACAACACCAAAAAAAAAATCAAATATCGATTTAACAGTTTAACATGGTTTCACTTAAGAATTAACTACGCTTAATTATTCAGGATTGAATAAGTGATACAACATTTCCGAGTTCCATATCTGTCAGCTGGTGGTCCCGAGCGAAGGATCTGCAACCTCTCAGGCAAAGTAGTGTCGATCGCAGCAGACTAAAGGAAATTTTAGTTCTAATAAACTTCGTGGTTTCTGCGATCCTGATGTTTCGTTTTTCTGAAATCATTTCAAACAGTCTCTGATAGACTCGTTTACACTCTCTTCCCATACCACCATTTGTTGCAAAAACAAGGGGAGTTAATGTTCCATTTTTCACTTGGATAACCCTTTCGTCTTCTCTTCTTCGTTTTTCTTGAAGCATTTGTCAAGAGAAAGACACTTGTATCTCCGACGCGTTGAGGTCAAAGACCTGTACTACTGCGCACGATTACACGATTATACGTCTACTGCGCTGACGTCTAATCGTGCTTCCTGTGATAAAATGCCATTTTGATGGATTCTTTTACCGCTTAAACGTAACAGCAATGGTTCCTTTCTCACATCTTTACAGACTTCCCCCAGTAAATTCCCTGTGATATCTCGTTTTTCATTGTGTCGTAAAGAGACGTAGCCACTTTTCTTGCATGATAACGCATGTGTAAAATTGAATTTGCTACCACACACGCATTCTGATGAAAGTTTCGGGATCGTCCAATCGTATCGAAAACGTAGAGCGTCAAAAACTGCTCCTTGTTCAGTAGTTCAGCTCTTTAATTGGTAAAGTTGTAAGCCAATTTGATACTCCACTCTTCATATTTGACTCGTTCAATTGTGCAGCTTCAGGTGTCATACGTGATTGTACATTTTTCAACTTTTCTAGATTCTGTTGTCGCCGATTGTTTTTCACTGCCGTCAATACTACTACTTCATCATTAAAAATATTTTTCCGAAGAATTACGTTCTCCAAAGAAGCAGTTATGCTTTCTGAGTTTCGTAGCTCTGTGCGCGCTCGTTCAATGGGATTGATAATTCCCAAACCACCAAGTCGAGGAGGTAAAGACAGGAGTGTGCCAGTAATAGCAGGTAGCAAGCGATGTCGTATGATTTCTTCAAGCGGGTTCAGATACTTCTTAATCCCAGGTATTGTTCTGAGGAAGAATGAAAATTTGTGTTGATAACCACTTGTATAACATGCGTAAGCAGCTTGTGGCTGTGATAGTGAAATATCTGAAAGTACAGATATCTCCTTCACCCAGTTCGTTTTTTCCAGTACTTCTTCCTGAAGCTTTCACTTCCGATCGAGGCGCCAAGATGTCTTTCACCATCAGTACATATGTGAATATTCGTGCCCTTAAAAGTCGCTTTCGCCAGTTGTTCATGTTCTGGTTTACAATTAGCCAAGACTTGCAAGGTTGTGGATTGTAACCGAATAATGGTCCAATTTACATCAATCTATCCCACAAACTTTCAAGTTTCTACATTTTCCAACTGCACTAACGTCATCAGCGAAAGCAGCAACAGTAGTCTCAAGTATGCCGTCAGCCATCAGATTCAGCAAGGGTGTCTGACCAATTGCGTATATTGCCATTCCTAACGGATCACTCTGTGTAGTACCCTCTTCAGATCTTATTTCTTTACCTCCAATGATGAAAAGCCTCGCAGGAAATCTATAGCAATTGATGACATAACATGCAATAGTCGGGCAAACAATCTTGACGTTGTGCAGAAGTGCTTCTCTGTTGATACTATTGAAGGCAATTGCTAGGTAGGATTACTAATATTCAGTGTTTCGACAACTTTTATTTTATAGATTAAAACTGATTCAATCTCTGGAGGAAACAGGTTTAAAGGGTGTGAAAGTTCAATAAACAACATATGTATTGAATGAATAGATATTGAATGCATAATGGTAATCTCATTATGATCTTGCGACAATTTATAACGAAATGGTGTCCCACAAAGATCATAAACACCATTTCCCCTAACAGATACACCTTCCAAATTCATTTCAATGTATACATCAACGTTACGAAAAATGTTTATCAATTGCATACTGTTTAATGTTCCAATTCATGTTTCCAATAGCTGGATACATTCAAATTTTGTAGAACAGTTTCTGTAACAGTAGCCATTTTTAAATCTTGTTTTTCGTTTTTCAATGACAAAATAGCGTAAATGTTTTACGTTCTTTATGTTTCAGTCTTTCAAGAGATCTGATAACACGGTTTCCGTAGGAACGCATTGAGGTAACATGCATTCTTGCGTGCCATATATAAACTTGTCCTTGAACCAAAAAATTGTGAAGAATATTCACCTTTTCCAATGTGGATCCTGTAGAGTAAAACACACGTTTTTTTTTTAATCAACATTATCAGAGATTTATTTTTAATAGGTGACTTTGGTACCAAAATCAATAACTTTTAACAAGAAAGAATTTTCTTCTAATTTTAGTTTAGAGGACATACATAAAGTAAGTACGAAACAAGCTGCTGACCCCCTTTTTTGCTGTACGCCGTATTCCTGCCCCTCCACCCCCTCCTTTGTTTACGCATGCATGCATAAATTAACAAAAATTTAAGCCCGATTGACTTATTTTAAGAGAATTACTTGATAAATTAATTTATAAAAAAGAAAAAATTATAAAGAATCAAACTGCTTGCGTACACACACCTCACTCCCCCTAAGTGCTTACGTACTACATGGGTGCTCGTCAGTGTTACTTGTAAACGAGCAGCCTTAAAACCATTTTTTAAGGGGTAAAAAATAGTGGCAGGAACAATTATATGTAGTTATATATAAAGCGATTCAAATGTTGTGGGTCATATTGTTAATAAACAAAGTACACAACACATCCTTTATGGCTTTGTAGTTTACTGATCAACATGACTGCTCAATTGTTAGTTTGTTACCGAACCGAAACCGATACGCGTGTTTTCGGAAACTCGT